>OY754968.1:19640733-20883233 GCA_963576475.1 Molanna angustata
CCCTGTGAACGGTGAGTCCGGGTGGGCGTAGAGTCGTGCGGGCGCGGGAGGGTCCGCCTTGCCCGCCACCAGCCACGAGGACCGGTGGTAGGCGTACCTGTACCTCTTGCCGTCCACTGGGACTATGTCCAGGAGGACGGCATATCGCTGGTTCGCATTTAGTCCGGCGAAGGAGACCCTTAGCGTTGGAAACATCCGTCTGCAACAATTTGAAGAATCAAATCAGTAAAAACAATCGTTATATAACTTATGATAATATTAGATTGTATTCTGAAAGCGCCTTTACATTTAATTTATGAATCATTATTTGGAAAGAAATGTATGAAGGTAAACCATTGATATCATGCTTGTTGGAGATCACCGAAAAGTTAATCTGTAATGTGATTGATATTGTTTGTTTAAATGAAAAATGTAACTGTTTATAGAGCTTGTCCAATGAAATCTGATGACATTCGATGTTCTGAAATGTATTTATTACGTATTGTTGGTGTCTGGCCCTGGTATTACAATAATCATAAAAAAACAATTTCTCAATAGAAGGCGTAACGAAAAGGTTTCTTCGTTTGGCGATGGTAAAAACAGCTTATTTTCTAACGTTCTGTTTCTCAATATTATAATATATAGAACTTTCAAAATTGCACTGATAAGGAAACTCAGTAAGAAGACATAATTGGTGGAAGTTGCGCAAGCGCATAAAGTAATCACGTAAACCAGCCGATGACATGTCGTAAGCCCTGTAGGTGCCTTGAGTTCCTGGTTCTCCAAAATATTCCAACTTCGTTTCTATTGAGATGTTAAAAATTTGTCAAAAAATATAATTAACTCCCGACAGGGAAAAAAAACAATGTTTGCGTATATGCAACTTTAAAAATATTAAATTTTTATACATGTTGTATATAACACCTTTCACTCGCATTCTCTCGCTTGTGGAGCTCTACAGCTTCAAAACTAATATATAATACTTCACAATTCATCTAAATTAAATAGGTACCAACTTATCTTAATAAGAACGTAAATAAATAAATTAATTTTGTACTATCAATAGTTGCCATTCGTCCAGAGTAAGAAACAATCCATTTTAAACCGGATAAACATGTACATATAACTGATTCCTCGTTCAATGAAGTTAATAATTGTAACACATACAATTGCAAACAAAACAAATATTACATTGCTCAACGATGATGAATAATGTAAATATACTGAATCGTTTTTGATACAATGTCACATTGATATCGTTTAATTCATATCAAAGGAATGTTTTCGTAAATAATACATTATATGTAAACAATAATATTTATAAAACAATGATTTTATAAAATGCCCTTCAATAGATTGATAAGAGCACGTTAAAAAATCCACCTGTTGCAGAAAAAATAGGCGTAAAGTATCTTAAATGTGATTAATCATATAATATGACAGGGGGTAACAGAAGATAGTTCAGCCATGTGAAATTACATAGCAAATCAAACATCGTTTGATGCATTGGATTTTAATGCAGCCACTAATAGCCCGCAAGGGTCCCCCTTCAAACCGACCAGGGAGATAGGGATCTCAGGAGAGAGAAAAAAACTGACGGACGCTCTCTGCTCCCCCAAGTTATTTATTTAGTTTTATTAATACATCTATCATAGCCGCCGTGGTGCAGGCGCACATCGCAGGTGGGAACAAAGAATACAACAAAAGTGTTTCACTATTCGGATGCACACAAATTTGTTATCGTTCAATTCTTGTATGTTCGTGTGTAAACAAGTTCGACTGGACAGGGGACGCGAAGCGGCAAGACAACACTGACAGCGGCTCCAACTCGAAACGACTTCAAAGACTCCATTCTATATATTCTCCTTCTTCTTATACTGTTTGAAGAACACTGGGGCCTGTTTGTGCAGAGTTTGCTGCCTCCTGTGATGTAGACTCTCAACTGTCCAGCTTTTGGGGAGTCTTCCAGGCATCCTTCATCCTAGGGTGTAAGGTGTAAGAAATCGAAGTATTAAACCCATTTGACTACTGCATACATAGGTAGATACCATCACGCCAAATCCCTCGCGCGGTATGCAGGTAACCGAATGCCACAATTTTCTATTTAAATTCATGCATCTTCTCTTACCTGTCAGTCTATTGTTCAAGTTTCAAACGTTTTCTTAATTCACCGTCTCAAAATTAAAATAAATAAAGAAAATGAACAAGCAAATTAAAAAAAATGCCTTTGATATTTAGATATATTTAGATAATTTACAAAATATTTAGTTACGAAATAGCTGAATGTTCAGATACATTTCAAATGATAGGTAAGTTTAGGTTGAAATATTGTACTTATTGTTTCATTAAATTACGTATTTGTGGCTAGTGTGTTTGACAAATTTTATTATTTCGTTTTATTTTCTAGCCGCTCTATTGATAAATCACGAAATGAAAAACTTTTATGTGTCGTTCAAAAGAGCAATTTAAAATATCATAATGCGAAACGATAAAGCCATATTTTACAACGATACAGCTATTGAGAAATAATTTGTTCCATTAAAAACTAATAAAATGTTTTAAAAAATCACGACATATTTTAATATATTGTTGTTTTACTGAAGGTAATTACTGTAAGCGGTGATATAAAAATAATATAAAAGCAGAAATGTATGAATTTAAGAACAATTAGATGACGGTAGTTTCTGATATAAAATTATTTATCATAGAGCCAAGATGCCTTATTAGGAGTATACAAATGAGAAAATATAAGTTATTACCTACATGAAATCTTGTCAATAAAACTGATACCCTCAAAACAGTCAATGATTTTGGTGTCAATATCAAATTACGAGCCAAGTACCTACTTAATAAACGAATATACAAATTTCATAATCTGAACATTTCGAGGTGATCTATAAAGGGGTGGGTAGACAGATTGATATAATAAATTAAAATAAAGGCCCGGCTACATCATTCAGTGTCTCGCTAAAAATAATCTGTGTTATATTTACTTATATAGGTACTATTTGTGATGAGAGTTCAATACAATGTTTACCCAGATTTTTTTGTATGGCCGAAACAGCCTTAAAACGTCGGAAATTAGTTAAGTTGCAAATAATAGTAAATGTTTACTTCAAATGAAGAGTTTAAATATTACCTATTGCAATATTATCAGTATTTAAATGCACAATGAACAAAATAGTGAAATCATAAAATACTCTTAACACTTCACAGAGCATACTATAAATCGATGGAATTCAATTCTAGATACATTAGCAGATAATCATGAGAATCCTCATTCAAAAAAGATACCGCTATCATGCTCTTGTATACATTAGTATTATATAGTAGGAGGATTCTTCCCTTATATTATCAGGATCAGCAGATCGATAGTTAATTATACTACCTTCACACACACACACCTACCTGTGATATTTTTTTCACGCTTATTTCACTATATCTTACGACACAACTTTACGACCGATATCCGTCGAACGGATTTTATTAAGTAATTTAAGTTGGGTGTCTCTGTTTTAACCTGTCTCTTGTTTTTATTTTTAGGTATACCTATACCAATAGGGTAAATGTTTCAGATATTAATTAGTAATTTTTGACGTTGAATTCAATAAGTATTTCAGTTTTGGGAAGCTTATTTGTTTATTGCCATCCACATTTAGAATTAGTACTAAAGTGTATGGTATTATTTTTTTAAAACTACAGTAGGTACGTATAAAAAATAAACAATTTACTGATTCACATCAACGAGGAAAAATGGATGGAACTATAGGATATAAAAAAAATATTTCAAATACCCTTTGATAAATAATACCAATGGTTTAGTGCACAATGTGGTAAGTGTAATATTTAATTATTGCTTTATTTCTATTTTTTATTTACTACATATTGTTAATAAGTAATGTCTCATTTATTGTACATATTATATCATAATTGTTCACAATAAACAAGAAAAATAAAGCATTTTTGTGTACATATTTCGATTTGAAAAAGAAATGTACTTACCACATATGTGCACTATACCATCGATATTATATAACATTCATTTTTTTTGTAATTTTTGCGTAGAATTAAATTGTATACTTTTATGTACATAAATAAAAAAATACACGTGTAAATTGATTATCGGTTACTTTAATTTAAAATGTAATTATGATAGAAATTAATTATTGATAAATAATTAATTTCTATCATAATTATTGAAAATACCATAATTTATTGATAATTATTTTTATCGTTGTGAGATGGTAGTCAGTCATCGGGTATTAAGCCCTGTATTAGTACTTACTGAATGGCTGTAAATATTGAAAGACAAGAATGATCGCCGTATAAAAAACACCTCAAGTTTTTTTTTCTTTACAAGCTTAGATAATATGTTCGGAATGTTAAATGTTTTTACGATCGACATTGTTTCCTACGCCATTGACATGGAAAATGTAAGACATGTAGGTAGGTAGGTACTAGACTAAACATCTGTTAACTTGTATGGTTGTATAATTTGTCCCGATCGAGTGGCGATATAAATTATGACAAAACGATTATTAGATAGATACATATTAAAATGAAATAACAATTTATTGAATATTTTATTATTATTCTAATCATGTTTTAAGAGGAATCATTCAAATCGTTGAATGCCATTACTTTCCTTATCAGATGAATAGAAATCGTCACACTTGATTATGTTAAATTTTAATGACAAATAAATAATACTCGTAATAATTTATTTTATGAAAATAACAGCATAATAAATCGTAACAAAAGTGTTTTTATGCTGCATAAAATTTGATGGACGTCGAAATATAAAATTATCTATTTATCTATGTAACGTAGGTGCCTACTAAGAGAATAATAGGAAATTACAATACATAATACATATAAAAAAAAACATAGATTGTCGGTCTTCGTGGCTCAGTTGATTATGTATTAAACTGCTGATCCAAAAATTTCAGATTCGAAGTTTTTAGTCTGGATATGTGAGACGATTAATATCGTAAATCTCCAGATGTGGCAAACTTGTACTTGTTATTGGGTGCATGTTAAATTAATATTTGACATTGTACCTACCTGTTAGTTGCCCGAGAATTAATATAGGTATAAATAACGATCCTATGGATCATGCTCAAATAAGTAGAGACAGTTTTGTTCACATATTCCGGTATTATAGCTATCGGCAAATAACTTGAAAGACCACGTGGGATGCGCAGAGCGCAAATTTGAGTTTTTTGCTTGATCGGTATCTGAGTAAACCGTCCCTCTCTCCTCCGAAATATGTCGAGATATTTGCCGAAAACTATACCACTTTAACGTTGCTCTGGGTCCGTTCATAACAGTGTTCATAGATAAATCTTATATCTGCATGACCAATTTGTCGTAGATTTCAGAATGCTCAACTAAATGGACAGTGTTACATTTTTAAACCACATCATTATAGGATCAATTCTGCAATCAGCTACTTATACGATCGATTCTGCAATCAGCTACTTATACGAGCAATTCTGCAATCAGCTACTTATACGATACATACATACATACATACCATCACGCCATGTCCCTTACGGGGTAGGCAGAGAGAAACAAACGCCATTTACTTCTATCTTGACATACATTCATCGCCTCGACAACATTCATACTTATATGATCAATTCTGCAATCAGCTACTTATACGATCAATTCTGCAATCAGCTACTTATACGATCAATTCTGCAAACAGCTACTTATACGATCAATTCTGCAATCAGCTACTTATACGATCAATTCTGCAAACAGCTACTTATACGATCAATTCTGCAATCAGCTACTTATACGATCAATTCTGCAATCAGCTAGTGCCATGATAAACCTTCATTGAGTACCATTCCATGATTTTATAGGTACTTCTTTGAAGAATGTATTATTATTACCGTGTGTGGACATTGTACATTGCGCTTTTTGAACAAAGATACCAAAATTAAATTTGATTATAATTTATATTATGCAAACTAAATTTCCCAATTTTTACACACGTTTATTATCCGTACCTACTGGGATTTTGCAATTGATTTACTTCCCAACCAGGTAGATTTCTGAAACTCTCAGAATTTGTATATAACCGATGAAAATGCATGTAAAAAATTGTTTCCAACTTGATCCATTTGATATTCTGATATAATTGAACAGTAAATTTTACATTTCATACAAACTTTGTGTAGGTATCTAATTGTTTTAGTAGATACCATTTGTATGTTTCATAGATTATGTATGTTCTGCATTTTAATTTGTTTACTGTATAAAACAACTTCGTGTGACATTTTGTATTTAAAATTGGCAGTGTGAATGAAAACAATCTATCTACGACCTGATGTGAAATATTTTTTTATTCTATTTCAAAGTGAAAAAAACATTGGGTAGTGTGTCCTCAATTTTTTTAATTTTTATTGATTTTTATTTAAATAATATGTTTGATAAAAGTAATCGCTCTGCAAAAACGGGTACAATAATTTCTAATAATATTATACGGATATAACTAGTTAAAATTGATTTAAGTTGTATTTGACAAGTTAGTGGGTAGGTACGCCAAGTCTGATAAGAATGTTATAATCACTTTATAATTTATGTTTCTTAATTATTTCCGCGCACGGATGTCTTCGGGCGTGCAAATTAGCTTTAGTTACATATTATTGTACCTACTTATCTTCCGACATACCTGCATATGTGTGTATCACGTGATTAGCACATTATTTAGTGTGCTAAAAATTAGAAGGAAGGTACCAACATCAGTTATCACGCTATATTGTTGCAATGCAACAAACAGATATAACAGCTTACAAAATATTTAACATTCAATATGGCATCCATCGTTTAATGCGCAAATGATGGATGAAACATTTGTCATTCATTTATGTATTTAAAAAAATCTAACCGAAAATGATCGTATAAAAAGAAACAAGTCGAATAAAATAATATGTTTAAAAAAATAATTGTCATGGATTAGTTTCGTATTTTCCAAGAAAACATTGTTTTCTGTTCGTAGATATGTAAGCAGAGAACTTAAGTCACTGTAGTGTGCAATACCTGTAGCCTGTAGGTGTATGAAAATTGAGTTTTTATCGTCATTAAAAGCAGCAATATTCTTTTTTATACATATCTTGTCACCTCTGCAAGAATAGAGTGAATTTTTTTATGTACTTTTAATAAATACGAGATTTTATATCAAAGTCTGCTCATAGTTTCATGACAACATACGCAGATATGACAAACTTCCTGTAAAGAGACCGCGTCGGAGGAATAACTAATTCAAAATATTTGTTAATTTATTCATCTTTTGTAGATGATATAAACATAGGTACCTATATATTGCAATGTATATAAAACATTTGTTTTTGTACTTTTTTATTGCAGTGCAATACATGCAAGGGTCATAAATAATAATATTGAAATTCCATTGCACAAACATATTTAAATTATATTCATATAAAATGATCATTAACCGTTCCACTTAATATCCAACAAAAATACTTTGAAATAAAACAGACCCACGAATCGTATATTGATCGAATTCCTACAATGCAATCCCGTGCTATTTTTATGACGTTCTCGATAATTTGTTGTGGTGTATGAATATTCATCTCCTTGATATTCTCAGCTCATGTTGGTTTCGCCTAATGGCCGACTGACAGAAGGATAAGCTGATTTATTAGAAGGAATTATGGTTTGCACAAAATAACCAACACTTCACAAAGAAAAACATTTGATCGTTTGAAGTACCAATGTCTGAAATAATCGATCGGTGCTTGAAAACAATGATTCAAATATCTTGAAGTTGAAATACGAAGAATTGTGGGGTTCGTCTTAATTTACTCGTTTGATTTCATCGAATCGGACACTGATACCAAAGGAATTATTAAATCTATTAAGATTATGGTAGAATTGGATAAATATATTTTCGACATAAGTGTTGGAGAAGCTGAAATCAAAGCCCATTTAAGAACTTTTATTGAAGTAACTTAAATTCACTTTGCATAATATGATCGATATTGTAGTATGATTTGATCCTATTAAGTGGAAAAGAGCAAGTCATAAACTAAAAACAATTTTGTTTCGTATAACTGCACTTTGATGACTTATCAATTATTCCGAGTTATCATGAATTATTCCAAACAATTAAACGACACTACAAAAATCAATTATTGTTATTTAAAAGTTCATCAGATATTCTAGACTGACTAGAAACAAACCAGTTAGAATAACATTATAAAATTCTAATAGAAAGTACCTGTCTAGTAATAAAGGCACCTATTTATAACTTGACTATGCCAAGGAAGGGTATACTTATTGTTGTAGGTATGGAAATTTCTTCTGACTAACCAGATTCTAACTCATTTGCGCATATTCTATGGCGTTTCATTTTAGATTAGAAATTCCTTTATTAATCTTTTCATCGCTATGTGTAAAATATAGATATAGTTTCATGTCATTACAAACATGCGAACAGTTCAATGAATAAAAAGTAATGCAATTATTTAGATTATTCATTTGCATTTGCATTAAGTGAGTAGATATGTGCATTGGACGATAAATAAAATTATAATGCACAACTTTATTTAATTGATGTAAGAATACATAAAACCTAGGTACCTAGAAGTATACACAACTTATTTCATTAACATCGTAGGTACTTATTTGTTTGTCTGGAATAGTAAATAATTGAAATCAAATAAGAATACACAAAAAAATCTAAATCTCAGTAAAGGAAGTGGGTATACCTTTGAATTTGATTACTTATTTGTCGCAATTAGTTTTAACAAATAATAACATGGGAACATGACAGTAGAATTGTTAAGACAGAAATACCCAACAACAGAAGACTACCCAGAAGACCTGCATGTAGTTTTAACAATTATTGACAAACGTTCGAAGAAAACGTTCAGTGGTACAAAAAATCTAATTATTAATTGACTATTTATTTTATTTACTGTACATAATATAAAAAATATATTGCACACTGGCGGGCTTATTACTATTAGGCAATTTCATCCAACCAACCAGATTATAAAGTGAATGTACATCAACAAAGGAATGAAAGCAAAAAAAAACATAGAAAATATATATATTACACTAAGATAACAATTAAAACAGAAAAAAATTAAAATTCTTCCACTATTATTATTTGAATATGATCATGATGGATTATACCTATGCGTGACAAATCTAAAGTAATAAAGCAATCAAAATGTTAGTGTATGTGTGTGTGTGTGTGTATGTGTGTGTGTGTGTGTGTGTGTTTGTCTCACGCCTTCTGAAAAACCAAGAGCATCTAAAAATCTAATTTAAGTGTGAACATGTACCAGTATACCTGATGCAGTGTCACGCTAAAAAGAATGCGATAAAAATGCTGAATTTTAAAAATATTTAAATAATTATTTTTTTCATACAAAATTTTCCAAGTCATATCTGTCAAAAAAGTGTACATTTTGCACGCAAATATCTGTTAGTTTAAAAGTTAGAAGTAGGTATTTACACAAAAAAAATATATTTTGAAGTATAACTTAGCGTTTAAGTGAAAAACATGGTGAATATTTGGTATAATTATAATGTTTAACTTATTTTTAAAGTAAGCCTTTTGTACATAAACGCCGCCATTTTAATATCTTTTCATACAATATTTCATTTTCCCACCGAATGAATATATTCTTGAAAATAATAAACCTTTGAAATAAATGTAATTATGAAATAATAAAATGAAACACAAGACATTACGGCAAGTTTTAAGACATATATTGTAAAAATGTGTTATTTATTAGTAAAGATATAGGCATAATAAAATTGCATAATTTGTAAATAATATTTGATTTTTCTGACAATTTTCATTTTTATGGCATCGAACAAACCAATGTAGGTACCTACATATTCAAAAAATGTATCCGAACCATTCGATATTACTTACGTGTTCGAATCGTTTCCATGGCTACAGAAAGAATGTGATATTCAAATAAAATTTGTTAGGAATCGAATTTATTTAGAAGGTTGTTGTAGGTAGGTACCTACCTAATACTATTTACTTACAAATCAACAATAATATACCTATACTGATTTCCTATAGGAAAATTATTTTATTTATTTATTTATCAACCGTTTGTCCGATTATAATGAAACTTTGGTGAATTGTCGAGCGTATGCCCAGGATGGTTTTTGGATTTAAACTTTTTTCTTATTCTTCTTCGTGTATTTGGTCGTTTTACCTATGAAGGGGGAATATCCTGGGAAAAGAAGGTCCGACTGTCCCTCCATCTCTTCACAGGTCTTCCAGGACGGGTTCTGCATATAAACTTTTTTCTTCTTTTTCTTCAACGTGTACTTGGTCATCTTACCTATGAAGATGAACTATCCTGGGAGATGAAGGTCCAATTTTCCTTCCATCTCTTCGCAGGTTTCTGGATTTAAACTTTTTTCTTCTTCTTCTTCGTCTATTTGGTCATTTTACCTTTGAAGGTGGACTAACCTGGGAGAAGAATGTCCAATTTTCCTTCCATCTCTTCGCAGGTATCTGGATTTAAACTTATTTCTTCTTCTTCTTCTTCATCGTGTATTTTTGCTCATTTTACCTATGAAGTTGGAGAATCCTGGGAGAAGAAGGTCCAACTGTCCTTCCATCTCTTCGCAGGTATCTGGGTTTAAACTTTTTTCTTCTTCTTCGTGTATTTAGTCATTTTACCTATTAAGTAGAGCATCCTGGGAAAAGAAGGTTCTTTCATCTCTTCGCGGTTCTTCCAGGATGGTTTCTGGATTTAAACTTTTCTTAACCGACTGATGGGACGGGATGTAATGAAGGGAAGGGAGGCACTAAAGGGCCTGAAGGGACGGGAGGTATAAAACTGCCTGATGGGACGGAAGGTACTGAAGGGCCTGATGGGAAGGGACGTAATGAGGGATTAAAGGGACGGGAGGTACTGAAGGGCCTGAAGCGGCGGGTCCTGGAGTCTAATTCTTTTTCTTCTTAATTTTATGTAGGGCAGTTTTTATACAAACTATTTCCTATTGTCTAAATCATCTTCTTCTTCTTTTATGTATACATTTGGGTCATTTTTTTATAAAAATTATTTCCTTTAGTCTAATTATTATTCTTCTTCATTTAAGTACGTAGACTTTTGGGAGAGTTTTAATTCAAACTATTTCCAATAGTCTTATTCATTTTCTTTTATGTAGACCTTTTGGTCAGTATTTATACAAACTATTTCCAATAGTCTAAATATTCTTCTTCTTCTTTTTTGTAGACCTTTGGGTGAGCTTTTATACAATCTATTTCCAATAGTCTAATTCTTCTATTAGGTATATGTATTTTTACTTATTTTATGTAGACCATTGGAATAGTTTTTTATACAAACTATTTCTTATAGTCTTATACTTATTTTTCTCTTTTTTATTTAGTCTTTTGGGTTAGTTTTAAGTCTAATAGTCTATTGTGCAGAAATATTATTAACGATATGCACACTTGATGAAAATACATATGAAATGAATGGGATATGGGATGTGACGATATAACCTGCACTAGAATCTTTTCAATACTTTTGTTTAATTAAATTTAAACCATTTATATCATCCTATTTTGAATAATTTTCAACACCTAATATTTAAAGAATGGGGGTTGTGGCCATTACTGAACTCTTCACAACATTTATATTCAAATTAAAAATTATTTACTATAGTTCAAGTCTTCTTCTTCTTCGTTAATGAAGACTTTCAGTCAAATTGAGCAAAAATATAATGCACACTTGATGAAAAAATATAAAAACGAATGGGATGTGACCAATACTAGATCTTTTCAGTACCTACGTTTGTTTAATCAAATTTTAACCACATCCCAACATCGAAAATTACTAAATTTTCAATAGGTACACATTACAATTTGTTTTCGATGATAATATTTAAAAATGGGGGTTGTGGCCAAACCAATCTCTTTACAACGTTGATAAACAGTCATATTTAAAACCATTACGCATAGTCCATGCGAGCAGAAATTGTATAAATATTATACTTCATTCACACTTTATAGCAATATATAAAAAAGAATGGGTTGTGGCCATCACTTGAACATTTTACAATACTTAAACTCAATCAAATTTCAAACCACTTTTTATAGTCTGATATTGCAAAATAATTGGGTGACAATATTATAAAAACGATTGCTTTTTCTTTCACAATTTTACATTCTTGGCCAACGGCGGGACATAAAAGCTAGTTAAAAATAATCAAAACAAATAAAGTTGGTAGAAACATATAAAAGGCAATGTGCATGTGAATGTGCAAAAGTGAGTTGTCATAATAATTATAATGTTAGAAAATATATTCATTTTATTTTTTAATAAAAAATAATAGATAACAATTCATTTTTTTAATTCGTTTGGCATTTTATATAATCATAACTCATTTAGCGAAAATCGAACAATATATTGATAGATTCGTAGATATCTATCTAGCTTAAGGAATATTCGAACAATATTTTGATAGATTCGTGGATATCTATCTAATGTATGTAAGGAATATTAATACATTTTTCAATACAGCAAATATTATTGTAATTTTTCAAACAAAAAACACTTAATTCTCTCTCCAGTAATCTTAATCAAATCACCTTTTAATCGTTGACGTTATTGCAATAGAGTCAGCGGTTCTTAATTATTGCAGATAAGTAAGTAATGAAAGAAGTAGTCTGCGCAGATATCCAACATCATTGTATGTATGTGCAATGATTGTGAGATCTAGTTTCACCTGTGCGGTGCCTAAAACAAACTGAAGCGCAACAAATGCAATTAAAACTGTTATGATTAATATTATTAATTCTAGTGGAGCGCCAGGTGTTGTTACATATTTAGTTGAGGCTAACGTCAAAGCACCTGTCTCAGTGCTAATCCTCAATACATTACCTACCTCGTGCCTGTATTCCGACAAAGCTTTAGGTATGTATATATGTTGGTTATAGTCAACCAGTTACCAAAAAACATTCAATTAGGTTTTTGACAAATCAAATATAATCTCAAGATTCAAGTGTCAACCTACGGATGTTTTGAACGAGACTTGGACAGCGTATTTCTATGAACTGTTGAACATTGTATTCAAGTGGATATTTTCTGTATCCGAATACTTTTATTCTTTTAATACTTCTTCAACACTGAAATATAAATCAAAACATTCAGTGATCAAAATGTCATAGGACTTTTGGGTTTATTTTTGCGTTAATAAAAATTTAGTCAAATGATTAAGTAAATAAGAAGGTATAGGTACGTACGAAATATTTTGCCAGCCAAATGTTAATTTGAAAAACGTTTTTCAAAAAAATAAGTTAGATGAAGGGACGCAATTTCGTAGGATTTTATTAATTTTGTTAAATATCTTCAGTGGAAAATTGATCATATTTACCAATGTTTTAAAATATATCAAGAAGAATTTTAATATCCAATAATAACAGATTGATTCTTGCTAAATTAGATTCTAAAGAGCAATAATATTATCAATTAAATATTCAACTCCACTCAACAAAGTCTTCTTAAGACTGAGAAAATGTTTCCGCTATGATTCGGCATAATATATTTTAGTGTAGGTATATACAATAATTAATCATAATGAATCATCAACATTTTGTAAAATTTCACTACTATTACAATGCAAAATTTAAATATTCAACCATTAAGTACGTGCAGCAATAATAACTCAATATTAATATGCTCGTATAAATAAGCAGATGTTTGCATGAAAAGTTAAGACGAAAAAATCAAATTTCACGCTATGTTTACATAATTTAGATTTAGCGTTAAATGTTCCGAGTATTATATTAATTCACATTGTATCTACTGCATAAATTTATACGATAAATACATACCTACATGCATAGTAGGTCATTATAATATATTTTCATATTTTTCAATCAAGTCAAACAACAAAATGAATAAACATTATATTAGTTTATTTAGACATATCATAAGGCGACCATAGGACAATATGATACACAGAGCGATGGACATTCAAGATAATAAGACCAGATTGACGGCATACAACGTAGCACTGCACCATCAAAAAATAGTTGCGGGAGGAAGACTAGAGCGAAGGAGACTTGGCGAATTAGGACGAACATGGCCAACCCCACATAATGGGAATACATGGCCAGGGTGAAGAAGAATAAATATTATATTAGTTAGTAAGCACGTGTCCAAAACAAAATTATATTACTGATAGTTTCGGGAAAATTTCACAAAAATATGGGTTTTAACTATATCGAAATCTATTGCAACATTAATTTGTTTTTTCCTTCTTATTTTTCATTATTTCATTAAAGCTAAATCAATTGAGAGGTATGTACATTTTTTTCTTTGTGTGAACAATTTTATTTTATACTGTTTGTAGGATGTCTAATTCTTTTTTATCTATTTTTATTTTTTTACTGAATCTATATTATTATTTGTGTCTATATTTTTATATGTTTCTGTATTTTAATCAGTTTGTATTTGAACGAGAACGATACCCAGTTTTTTCATCGTCGAAACTGGCTAGCGGTATTGGATTATAACCATGTAGCAAATAGTATGTAAGACTTAAGAATTAAATTCTTCTCGATGCTCAGCAAATAGTAGTAATAAGGCCATCATTTGAATATAAAAATATAAGGCAGTATTGAGATGAGGTCTCACAACAACTGGCTTAATAAGTCGTCAAAAATTCGAAATCAATTTTATTTTGTCAACTGTTGCGTGTGTAACATAAAATATCTTATAAAATACTTATCTTATAGCAATAAATTCCAGTGGATTCCCGTGTTCACATACGAGATGAATCCACCATTGTTATATCGATGCAACGTAAAGCAGTGGCATAACGGAAAAGTGGATACGACAATACAAATACCGTAGCTGTAATGTTTCAATCAACATTCGAGTAGACCACCTGACATCGCAGGCTTCCACCCGATTAGGGAATTGGTAAACTGGATCGATAAAATGGATTGTTATTATTTGTCCGACATCGGTGGCCGCTAGCGACAAACGACGCGCGCCGAGCCCCCCATGTCAAAGCTAGTCGGCCGGCGAAGCGGTCCAAGAAGATATATCTATGTAGGTACATATGTGCTTACAAACCATCATGGATATATATGTAGGTACATGTATAACCAAGCAGGGTTAATATAATTCCAATAGAAGGTTCGATCTAAAACTTCTAAACGATGTTTAATCAAATTAATCCTTTCCCTTACATTTGAAGAGGTAACACTGATAGATGTTATTATTCATTTTAATATTACTTCTCTGGCAACTAACAGGTATAAGTTGTAGCCAAAAATCATGAACTTTTAGCCGAGAAGGGGGGCGATTTGCACGTAAACCAACGAAGCAAAAATACACAAATTTGCGCTCTGCGCAAGCGGAAGCACGTTCAATATGTTTGGCGAAAATTTATTCTATGGCAAATATTAATTTAACACGCACTGGTTTCCTCGTTCTGGAGACTTAATGGTCTCACAGATCCAGGCTGAAAACACAATTAAAAACTGTGACCGGAAATCGAATCCGGGACCTTTGGATCAGCAGTCAGATACCTAACCAACTGAACCACGAAGGTCGATAATGTAATAAATAGTGATTCAATAACCAGAGTATCGATTAAGAAATCGCAGTTGTTTTTTTAATCGTTCAAGATTAATAATTATAGTGTTAGAAGAAGTAGGCGATCTTTTTCGTAGTTTTACAATCTCATCGGAACAATAAGAGATGACAAACTCTTCTGTATTGTCGAAATTTTGTCGAAATTTCTAGAATATGTCAGGTTGATCTTGAATTTTATTGTTCGGATCGAATTTATTTCTGATTTAAAAAGTAGGTAAACATATATTTTTGTGACCACAACGTGAATTTAACGGGAAATAAACCTTCGAGGTTTTATTAAATAAAACAAAACTGATTATTGTTCTGCATACTTTTTTTCCTTTTATCAGAACAACCGTTTCGGCTGACTAGGTACTTATCAACTCGATAGTCAGCCGATATAGGAAAAAAATATACCTAACTATAAAAATATAACAACAATAAATTTTGTTTAATTTAAAAAAAATATACCTAAGAAATACAGACATACCTTTAGGTACGTGGACGACTATTACATTATACCTATATGTATAAAAAAATAAACAATAAAATCAATTAACTACGCTTAAAATGATAAACTTTTTAACGAGATAATTTTTAAACTTATACGCAATAAATTTTCAAAATTCTTCATTTATTTTATTGTTAAATTGCGTAATTTTGAGTAGTTTTCACCTAGAGTTGAACGCTTTTACTTTTAAATTGGTCAAAAAACTAAAATTTGAATAGGTACCTAGATACCTACTTAAAATTAAATTAAAATTGGTTTGGATTGTTTTGGTGAAGCAGATATCCCGCTAAATTTGACATTTCGTTGTGAAAATCCCTGATGAAAGTGGAACAGAAAGTTCGGTGGGATGTGAAGGGATGGGGGGTGAGTGTGTGTGGAGGGGTGGGTGGGTGTTTGCGGGCGAGAGGTTTCGCCGGCCATCATTATCGGCGGATTATCACCGTCCGTCCGTCCATCCGCCGATCTGACAAATTATCTGACAGATAGCCGACCCACGCCACGCCTGAACCCAATATCGGTTTACACGGATATTTTTCACTATTAACCAGAAAAAACGTCGACTGCAAATACAGATCGAAAAATATCCGTCTAAATGGAAATAAAATAAAAACGGTACGATACATCTAATGTATGTAAAACGAACCAACATAATATCAGTGCTGATAGAATCGAATGCCGTCAAATGCTGTGCAGTTTTTCTCGTTGTGAAAGAAGCCAGGTTTTACTTATGTAGGTACATATTTTTATCAATTTTAGATTAAAAGATTTATAAGAAACCAGATTTATCCCAGTGTTAAATACATATTATTACGAAAGATTTGTATTTCTTACTTTTGTTATTAGTATTAATGGTACATTTATGCATCGCCGTTATCGTGCATATCTCTAGTCAAGAGAAATGTAGATACTTACAATAGATTTGTATTTTGGCTTTGGTAATATTTGAGAAAAATGTGTGTTTAGAGACCAAAATGTCTTATTTTTAGTTTGACTGAGTTTATAATATGGGAACTGAAATCGTGCGTTTTGACACAACACCTGCCACACCAAATTATTTATTTATTTATTTATTTGGTTTATTTAGGTCAATAACAGCATTATTAACTAATATGAATATAAAACAATGAGTAATAAATCAAGGCAAAAAAAACTGTCCACAAAGTACGTATTTACAGTTGATTCTGAAAAAATATTAATATTATATGTTAAAAACTACAAAAAATATATACATGAAATTATACACTATTACCTAATTAAGTTATATGTATTTTTCCTGTTGATTTCCCTGTAAGTACGTAGGTACTACCTACTAGAGATTTTCTTAAAATTAAAATTTTCAGTATCTAATTAATATCCAAAATCCATCTACTTGTTTTAAACGAATTTGTACTGCGAAAAATCCCTAAATGATGTAGAATCAATCCGAAAACGGTGTCTAGTAAAAGTTGTAATCATAAACGAGTATGTTTAAAAATATTCAAAAATTCCGTTATAATCATATTAAAATCAATGTAGTCTTGTATACTTTAGCTAAAACGCTATTGTATAGAAGGTAAAATCTACTTATACAAAAGACTTATTCAGCTGTCAATGAATTTTGATTCCTTTTTTATAAAACTATTTTCCCCCTTAGCCAGGTCTTGTGATGTAAAGTTAGGTACTCGTATATTAGGAGCAACTGATAAACATCAGCATACCGGAACAAAGTCAAATGAAGCTAAATATTTCGGTGCTCTGGTAACATCAGATAAAAAACAATAATAAAAAGGTCAAAAATAAATCAAAACTGCCAACGTCTTCGCCATTAAGCGACATTAATCTTCTCTATTGTCACCTTGTCTCTCACTATTATTAGAAAACATTGTCGATGATGGCTGATTGTTCTCTGTAACGACATTTTCAATTTTGTTCAATGTCTCCCAAGAACTCTAAAGTAATGTTTGTCAATGTGCAATACCAAGAATTTGATCGTTTATGGAACAAACTGTTTTTCATTGTATTTCAAAGATTTTATTGTTTTTGAAACAGTGTATAACGAACGAGTTTTCGATAGTACAGTTTTAAATGGAAATGAACGTGAAACATAATAAGTTAATTTGAGCATTGATATTAAAAACGATATTTTGATTATGCAATTGTAACTGGCTCAACCAAAATGATTAACAAAAAAATGAGAAATTTGACTGACGCAAAATAACGAACAACATAAAAACTATGCTTGATGATTTTTTTTTGCTTTTAACCATAATTTCAACTAATATTTTGACATATTATGATATATTTTTACTAAATCATTTGGTTGATAATAAAATCAAATCGAAAATCATGCATATTATATTATTTATTTATAACTAACTTCAACCACACCCTAAGTCTTCCTAAGTCTGTCTAGTCAGCTAATAAAAAACCTGATCCGATTTTCTTTCGAACAAACCGTGAACGTATAAATGGCATTTTGTAGAATGCTATTAAGTTTTTTACCTTAAAAATCATCAACAAAAATAATATTCGGTTACAAGGATCGAAAGTACATAGTAATAATATAATAATTACGATTAAAAAATTATACTGTATGTAGGCCAAAATTTGATTTGACCTATGCATTCTAAGAAACTGTTGACTGGGAAACAAAACAATTGGATCTTTTTAAGCATGCATTGGTTACTAAATATAATAATGATAAAATGCTTTATGTAAAAAAAAATATTACAAAATGTGGCGTATTCATTACCAGTATAGGCAATTTCTGACAGTCAACCACAAAACCATCAACGAAATAAAAAAAATAGGTGCAGACAACATCTTTGATTTGGATTTATTTTTATACAGATAATATATTAAGCATCAACAAGCAAAAACAATAGTTACAAAGCCTTTGTTACCATGTCAAAATATTTTGATTCTCAGGAATTGACGACCGATAGCCATGACGATCATTTTTTTGTCACAATTTGTTCCGTCTATTTTGAAAACACATTTATTACCGTGAAATGTCTTGTGTTGTATTCTGTTAAGATAGACAATATTTACAGGAATGAAATCCAAATATTTGTACCCGAGAAGAGATGTGCAGATTCGCAACACCACAAATGGGTTCAGTCAACAGAGAGCCGGGTGGGCTGGTCGTCCTCACCTCGGCGGGGTGCCGTCACTTTATGTGACTTAAATAGTCAAATGCCACAGTGACAATGAAAACCCAACAAGGCGTTGGACAATACTATAAACATAAAGGTGATTCTTGCTGAGTTTCTCTTCACACACACACACTTCCTCTCTGAATAGCCATCGAGAATGTCAATAGTCCAAATTCAATAACCGCCATGTCCGTTTATTTCCTACAATTGTTTGGCTTTTGCAGGATATTCATTTGTGTTGTGTAAAGGTACCTACTACATGTAATAAAATTGGTTTGATTCCAGAAACACCATGTAATTTATGTCTTTAATGCATATTACTATTCGATGTATAAATAAATTGCTTTGATATTGATGATATTTTGTTTTCTATGTAAAAAGTGTAGGTATGTATGTCAAGATAGTATAGCATGGAGAGGTTAGTCCTTTCTTCCTAACCAGAATATAAAAACAGCTTGATGGTATGTATGTATGTTTGAAGATTTAATTGTTTGTAGATACTGTGTTGTGTTTACTGCCATACAAATTGTATGAACCGATGTCGTCACTAAATTCGATTTTATAAGGGGGACGGACACACACATACAGACACATTATAATTATGTTCTACTCCGAATTCTGAGAAAATCCATGTTCGAAACAATAGATATGCTGCGAAGCCTGTAAGTTTGTGTTTTTTTACTTCAAAGTTGGAAAAACCGTGCAAAAACTCTACTACTGCAGCATACAATTCTCTCTCACTGAAGTAAGATAAATACTGTCGATTCATTAAGAGAAATAAATTCTCTTGAACGAATCGACAGTTGGATTATTTGTTACAATTTAATTATTTGTTCATGTGATGATATTTTCTAAAATATTTTCTTGATTCTTTTTAAGATCATATATTATTATGTATGATATTAAATATTCATATATCATATTATATATTGCATTAAAAAAAAAGCACATGATTTTTGGATTAAATTATTTACATTATCAGAGGACCCTTACAAGTTAATAAAATTGTGCAGCTCTGGAGATTGATAACTACCCCTTCATCGTTTAGTTGAAGAATTATTTAGATTTTACTGTGTTCTTGGCTTTTCAAATTTTTGTTTTTCAAAATAAATTGAGTAATACTAGAGTCATCAATAAACATTTCCAGAGTCATTTATTATCTAATGTTGAGATTTTGGGCATTACCATTTACAAAAACGAAAGATTCTTAAAAAAACTATTTGTATAAATAGTAAAAAAGTCTTTTTTGAACCAAATAGTGCAATTGATGGGTATTGAAAACTAATTGTACATTATCTGACTGTAAAGCAGATAAAAAAAGACTAGGGTGACAGAAGATGACGTCACCAGAATGTACCTGGAACATAAATTACGACAAGACGCGATAAAAGGACAAAATAAATATCAACATTCCCGTGTAACTTAAAATAACCATTTGCAAGTCCACTTTAGAAAATAAAGAAAATGATCTCTAATTTTATCTTTAGTAATCCATAAAACTCTTATTCCAAAAGTCATATTAAAGTACGAAAATTGGATTGAAGTTAGTACGCGAGAGTATGTTCAAAGGTTTTTTAGCACGCCTACTAATGTATGGTACGAACATTGCTGTTAGGAACCGGCTTAGAACAGTGTTAACACTATTTTTTTAATATTCCAGGTATTCGAAAATACAATAGGCTAAATAATATCATCTCAAAAAATTCAGCAATTAGGTTCACCACCTATTCGGAATGTTGCCTTCTTAGGTGAAACGAGACCCTTGTGTGTATGTGTCGTGCTTCCTTATATAAGGTTATGCACACCCGCACACCTGTCGCTGGTCATCCCACATTGTGGGATATGCCGTGTTGGTATGCATGTACCTATGTACCTACTTATGTATGGTATAATATTCGTATTTTTCCTTTGAATGACCTGTTCTTCCTCCACCACCACCCGTTCTGCTAACAGCCCAATGCAAAACTCTAAATGAACACAAAGAATATTTGAAGAATCCGGAGATCTGTAAAACCCTGCAGACACTGCGCTTAAAGTGCCAAAGAGAGCGAATTATGATGAAGCAACTGGCTCACTGTTCACTGAAAGTGAATATAAGAGTGAACCGTATTTTATACAGAAAGTTTTGAAAGCCCTGAAGCTGCACTTTGTGGCTAAAAGGTCCGCATGTCCAATGGGTCCAAAGAAAATCCCCCGGACATCGATGTAGAAATCTTCGAATGATTCATGAAAAATAATTTTTGGAAAATAAAATTGAAACGTCTAAACACGGCCATTCACTTGATCCAATGAACGTTATTTTTTATATTTGACAATACCTACAAGGTTGAAGGTACAGTGTTTAACTCTTTATTTAGAGTATATATTTTAAACGCTCTTAAAAAAGTGTGTCTTCTGATAAGACATATTTTGATTTTCGTTGTATCAATTTCTCTCGCATCTCGATAATTTTAAAACAATTATTCACTGTTAGTAAAGAAGAAATTGGTGAATAATTCAACAAAATACTTTCCGGAAGTAACTGAATAATCCAACAAAGTATTGCTTATCTGTACATAACATTCTTAAAGTAATGACAGAACATTGTCATTAAATTTTATTTAGTTTGTTTTTAGGAATATTTTGCAACGTGAAATGGTCAGCAAACGAGGACAGGAATGAATGAAAAATTTCTAATTTCAACATTAGAAATATTGTATTTCTGCTTCAATCGTTCTTAATGCATTCAACAGTCTTGGGATTAAGACAATGTAACATCCAAAATTACGGTACTTAAAAAATGGGTAGGTACCAATATATAGTAACATTTTTTTGTAATCCTAGACAATTTTCTAAATTTCGAACCATGGGAACCACAAGACGAAGTCTATTGTCCCCGTGATTACAATGCATTTGTCACCTTTGAGGTATAAACAAAAATATTATTGTCGTTGAATGGGCTCTCGAAAATCGTGGAAGATATACGACCGTTGTAAAATGTGACATCTCTCACTGCATAATGAAAAATTGATTGTGATTTTGAAATAATTTACACGAGCCACACAACATATTAAATTGAGTACCAACTGTGAACCCTCATTGAGTTGAAATTATTGTTATTCAAAAATATACAAACAAAAATGTGTTATAAAAAAACCCAATAAAGTAACAGAATATTCCAGAATTTTTAATTTTTCGTAATAAATATTATAAATAACCATTTGTTATTTTGAAATATGCTAATAATTTAATAATATTGTACTCGTAGAATCAACCTGATTTCTTAAGTTCTAAATTTAATATAAATAGCTTCTAGAAAATTAAACTCAGCATATTTCTTTGTATTATACTAGTTTCATGTAACACATGAGATCCAACTGTCGATAGCGATAGTATGTATAGTTGAAGAATAAGTACCAAACTATAAAGCCATAAATACAAATTATTTAATATTTTAAGATAATTGGTTTTCTAAACAACACATGTACCTAGGTATGTATGTCAAGATAGGATAGTAAGGAGGTCAGTCCTTTGATCCTACCCAGAATATTAAAACATCATGATGGTTTGTATGTATGTTTGGAGACTTGTATCAAATTATTAAGTCTTCTTAGATATTATATAGGCGACTGCCATACAAATTGTATGAAACAATGTCGTCACTAAATTCAATTTTTATAAAAATTGTTAAAAAAAAATTGGGATGTACTTCTACAATATTAAAAATTAAATCACCTAGTTGGAGTGTTTCGGCTTTTTTTGATATTTTCAAAAATAATTGGAAATATAGGCAGTTAAACTCATAAATTTATCATAAAAAAAATATTTTTCTCAATAAAAAATGTTTGAGAAACCCTGGATTTAAAAAAAAAACCAATTTGAGATTTGGGTTTTTTTATGTTCATACCAATTTTCAGCGTTCTAGCTTTTATGGTTTCTGAGATATATGGAAAAATAAAGTAAAAATTCAAAAGTTGATAACCCCTGACTGAAACAAAAATTCAAAAATCTGAGTATAAATGTTTTGTAGGCTTATAACTGTTTATATATTCTGAAATTTTCGGCTCTGTAAATTGAGTTATAAGGGGGGAGGGGACACACAGACACACACACACACACACACACACACACACACACACACACACACACACACACACACACACACACACACACACACACACACACACACACACACACACACACACACACACACACACACACACACACACACACACACACACACACACACACAGACACACACACACACACACACAAACACACACACACAGACACACACACACACAGACACACAGACACACATACACAGACACACACACACACACACACAGACACACACACACACACACACACACACACACACACACACACACACACACACCACACACACACACACACACACACACACACACACACACCTCGCACACACACACACACACACACACACACACACACACACACACAGATACACACACACACAGACACACACACACACACACAGACACACAGACACACATACACAGACACACACACACACACAGACACACACACACACACACACAGACACACACACACACAGACACACGAAATGTTTACTCCGAATTCTGAGTAAATCCGTATACAGAACATATATGCTGCGAAGCCTTTAAGTTGGTGTTTTTTGACTTCAAAGTTGGAAAAGCCGAGAAAAAAGTAGACCCTGCATACAATTCTCGCGTATCCTGGCTTGAAACATTGTCGATATGTTAAGAGAACAAAATTCTCTTGAACAAATCGACAGTTGGAAAAAAACCTTTGTATAGATATTTGTGACATAGAAAACATAGGCTCCAATACAATTTTATTTGAAATAATTCCTGAATATATTTCTTTACTTCATTTTAAAAATGATAATTGATAAGCAGAATAAATGCAGTTGAAATAAGATGAAGACGAATCTGTAATAGAACGATGTATGACAGGGTCAGAAATGACATAAGGAAATAATGTAAAATAAAGAAAGATGTCATAAATAGAATAAAAGTGAACACATTGGGATGGTTTGGCCGCATGGGAGAATGAATGAGGAACGCCCGACGAAGAAAATATATGTACAGTGCGGATAGGAATGGAATGAGAGGTCGGGGGCGCCCAAGAAAGGGATGACACGACCATGTGAAAGACGGAAATTTTAGAAGCTTGAACAACGGACGAACATGTATGAGACGATACATGAATGTTGAAAACAAGACATTATAGAGAAATAAAAATGATCAAAATAATGGAATTCTTCAAATAAACAACTAATTTTGAATTGAAAAACAAATTACTAATATTTTTACTGACAATGACATCTCAAAAGAGACAAATTTGGGATATTATAGGAACTGGAACTCAGACATCTACAGGGCTTACGACCTGTCATCGGCTGATTTACGTGATCACTTTATGCGCTTGCGCAACGTTCACCAATTATGCCTTTATAGAGTTCCCTTATCAATGTAATTTTTGAAAGTTCTATATATTTGAATAATGTGTAAACAATTCTACTGAATAATACGAAATTATACTATTGCTATCTATGAGGTAACGAAGAAACCTTTTTTTGTAACGCCGTCTGTTGAGAAATTAGTTTATTTGTAAACAATGAAAGCAACAACTTCGTCTCTATTGAGATGTTATTGTCAATAAAAATATCATTTGACTTCCGACAGGGAAAAAAATCCAATGTTTGCGTATATGCAATTAAAAAATATATTCGATTTACAAATTACTTAGTTAGGTACCCGTCAAAAAATAATGAAAGTATACTTTGTTAATTTATGCATACATGTAGGTACATATTGTACATGTGGTGTAGAGTTTTCTCTGCCTGCCTCATCAGCGACACGACGCGACATGATGATACTGATGATATAGGCAATAGATAGTGGACTTAATGGGTTGGAGATCGGAAAAAAGAGGAATAATATGTCATGTTGATTATGGTGGTCATCCTACCAACAAGACAGGCACTCCATTCAACTCACGCGACGAGGTCTAAAAAATAATAATGGTAAGAAATATGGCCCTCGCTGCGGGGGTCCCCAATAGGCCACACGTCCAAATATTTTTATTGTTTTATGGCAATCTTTGTCTTGCGTTTTTTTTTTCTATACGTCAATATGAATATTATTGTTTGTCCGACATTGTTTCACGTGGTTTCCCACACGAAAACGGACCCAACAAAAAAACGACAATAAGTGTGCTCGATGCCCTAATTACTTTTAGTTAAATTTATGGCCCTTGGAATTTAAGTGCAAATCTTTATAAAATTATTATTACGTATGTATTTGTCAATTCATAGTGAGTTATTGTTATTTCAATCATTTAAAACTTTCTCTAAAAATAATGTTAAAAACAATGAAATATTAAATGAGTCTTCTATTTCTTAATCATTGTAGGCTTTCGTGGCTCAGTTCGTTAGATGTCTGCCTGCGCCAAGAGTCCCGGGTTCGATTCCCGGTGGAGACACAGTTTTTGATCGCGTTTTTAGTCTGGATCTGGATCTGGTGAGTCTCTAGAATGCGGCAACTTGTTATTGGGTGCGTGTTGAATTAATATTTGACGTAGTAGGTACCTACCTGTTAGTTGTCCGAGAAGCAACACAAAGAAAATAAATAGGTAAGTACCCATAGCATTTATCTATACACTTTTACAATTGCTTTTGTATACATAAAGTATGAGAAATAATAAGAAAATTCAACCGTGGGTGATAAAAGTATAAAGTGGATACCTAAGTACGTAATAAAAAATATATATTTAAATTTTTTTGTGTTTTTGCTTTATATGGAAATTCACCCTATTTAGAGTGCTATATGCCTTGGATGAAAATATAAATAAAAAATGAAGGTTAGGAGCAATTTTAGGATAATATTGAAAAGTTCAAGATTAAGTTACGGTTCGATGTTGTGAGTTTTTAGAAATTTTAACAAGACATAAACATAAATTTCACGTTAATATTGTGTGGTAAATGTAAAAAAAATTTTTTTACAGTTTTTTATTCATATAAATAAAAATATAAAAACAAATATCTACGTCACTCAACAAAATATGTGTAATTTGATCATTAGGTACGTATACAAAGCAGAGATATTGTAATTTACTTGAAAATTCACAATATCAACCGATAACTTTCTCCACCCCCAATTCCCAATCTGTCAAGTATTGTTGAGAACAACTCAGTCGATACACCTTCTATTTAGAGATAAGACATACGTAAACATACCCCCTGGCTGCGGTATTGAATCCAATTAACTTCCTCTCGTTCTACCACATCTGGTGGGGCATCCTACGTCCTTTTCTCTCACCCTCCGGCGTGAAAAGTGGTATTGGAACTAGATGTTTATGTATGTATCTACTATGTTTCTCTTTCCTTCGTTCCACCATAAGTAGGTTTGTAAGTGGAAATAAATGCAGTGCTCCAGGCTCTCCCCTCCTAGAGGGAAAGACACCCAATCTAACTCTAGCCCTTCGATTGCTAAATTTGCTTTAAGGATTACACGCGCAGTCACCCCAACTTCTATCTACAATGATTACAGTCAATCAAATTACATAGATTAAAATTTTTATAGTGTAAGTGATTGAACCACATTAAAATAACGTGAATGTGTTAATCTATATATTAATACTTAAAGAGAAAACTTCGGATCCCTTTTTAAGCATACCTAGTTAAAGTTTACATAAAGGAGGACTGCAAAAATATACTATTTATACAGAATTTGCGCTATAAATACAATAAATTAAATAAATAAGTATTTAACATCAAACCATTGATTGTTTTCCTTAGAAGGTGAAAAAAAGGGTAAACATAACTTTAATATTCCCGTGTAGTATAAGATAGTGTGACCAAAATATTCAAATAACCGAGGTAGTTAGTTCACAGTGCATTAGTCATACTTACGTATCCCCTCTCATTCATGATTGTTGTTTACGTTTAAACTGTCATTGTGTTACCTACTACGCAGTTGTTTGAATTCAAATTAAAAAAAAAAGAAAAGAAAAATACATATCTGAATACCTAATGTGAAACAATATACTTAAACGGAACTCAATCAATTATACTTTATCAATTATACGTCGTATTACGAGAGTTATTTAAGAAAAATGTATAAAGAAAAAGTTATGGTCCCGTAAGCAATATTCTTGCTGTACGGGACCTTACCTTTTTTTTACATTTTTCTCAAATAACTCTTGTAATACGACCTCTGCGTGATCACTAGTTAAAATTAATATAATGACAAAGACGGACCTTATTCTGTGCGTAAAAGCTAAAAGTTTTACACATATCTATCTACTCTTCAATTATCTTAAAATGTTTTTTTGCAAACCGAATAATGCACCTCAAATATAAATAGGAATCAAGAATCCTTATTCGAATTTAAAATGACGATAGTGAAATATTCAGGATGATCAAAATTCAATCGATTCGTTGGTAGTAAACTAACGTCATTGATTATGGATGTTAATAACTTCTATAGACGGAGCTCGCCAAGATTGACATGTAAACTCGTTCATTAATATTGATAGTTAAAACACGACGAAGTCTCAAATTGACTTATCTTTCAAATAAAGTACACGTCAGCGGTCAAACTTTAATAAAACCATCGTTATTATTTGGTACCAACAAAACGAAAAAAAAATTGCGCCTGCCACCGATATGATTGATGGCGTTAACTGGCAGCGCTATTAAACCACTTAACACCACAAATAAAGACATTTACACCAATAAATCCGACATGAAAAATCTATTTTAGTAAAACCTCACGAGGACCAACCTATCAAGCAAACCACCCACCTATGTATTGTTCCTATAATCGGTCAAGCTAATTGACTTTTTTTGAACAATCGATGATGAATTCGTCCAATCTTTCAATTATTTATGTACATAGTGTCATTGTGCTTACTGAGGTCAGAAATGTCTATTTTAAAATAACTGATAAAAAACTGTTTTTTTATGAACGCTCTATATATTTTTTATCGAATTTCTCGGGCAACTATCAGGTAGATACTATGTCAAACATTAATCTAGCACGCACCTAATAACAAGTTGCCACATTCTGGAGACTTACATGTAATATTAATCGTCTCACAGATCCAGACTGAAAACACAATTAAAAACTGCGTCTCCAACGGGAATCGAAACCGGGACCCTTGGTTCAGCAATCAGATAGCTAACCAACTGAGCCACAGAGGTTCATTTCTATATTAAGAAAATACTTTTTTTATTACAAATATTTCTTAATTGTAATTTTTACAATATAGGAAATTGTAGTCGTCGTAAGTAATAATCATTTTCTAGACTAAAATATACCGAAACGAGTTTATATCCAATAACTAACTTACATACCTACCCGGTATAATATATATAAATAATATACTTTTATATTAAAATTAATATATTTTTTCTCTCCACTTTCATACACATTAGAAGGAGAACATTAGATTGTAGATGGATGATTTTGCAATTTTCAAACATATTTATAAACATAGAAAATAATATTGATATTGTGTTACCTGCTAGCTACGGGCTTGAAGTTACGGTTCATTGTGAAATGAAACAAATAAATTTAATTGGGATTGTAATCAAATAAATAATATATGAATCTGTTATATATAACGTATTTTCAAGGCTTATAAAAATGTCCATACTTCTTTATACAACACACAAATTATACCTACCATAGATAATTCAGTATTTACATAATAAATATTGGATTACACCTACCATCGCTTGGTACATCGTACCATCATGTTATGAAATGAAAGCATTCAAAATGTAAAAAGTTATTACTTGTAGCTACATATCTCTGTATAAAAATAATATAATTGTTTCTGTGCCTCCGTGCCGTAGGTAAATGTCACACAACTCAATTATTGATATATTTTTGAATATTAGTGTCACGCTATTGAAAATGTTGTCATCGAAGAAATCACAAACTATAAATTATCCAGAACCAACTGCCTATCGAACACTTTCGTGATAATATAACAACATGTGTAGCTTAATATTCGTCCTATCTATTACATATTACACACTTACTATAATATTTATTGATAAAATTCCAGCCTTCAATTGGATTTTGAGTAGGTACAGATTTTTAATTATTTTTTTGAAACCTATCGGAAATTTTCAACAGAAGGAAATATGGTTACTTGTAAATGATACCGACGTTCTAAAGCCAAAAATTTTGGATTACTAATATTAATGCATTGATGTAAGTTTGCGCCTGTTTGACATAAAATGTAGATTGAGATTCTGAGAAAGTTCCACATAGCAGAATTGTTGGTCGTAAATTTAGTATCTAACATTAATAAATAGATAATTTACTAGTATATAAAGACTCAACAATTTCTAAAGTATCTGTCCATGAATTATTTATTGTAAAGATGCTAGATGTGCCTAGCGAAAACGCTTAGATTTATTTTATACTAGTAAGTAGGTACTTGTGGAATATTTTTTATTGTAAATTTGATATCTTCCTCTTCACGTTTCCTATCGGGTCGGGTTGACGATCCCTCGGTAGGAACTCTCCCAGTCTTGTGCGAAGCGGAACATGTCCTCCAAACGCCTCATTTCGGTCTATTCCCGAATGTTTCGGAGCCAAGATAGCTGCTTTCTGCAGATCTCTCTAAGGCCTCAATCTTCCCCTTTACCATCAACTGAAGGTCCGAGTATTAATTTCGCGACTCTCACGTGTGACCAAATTCGAACTCTTACGGAGCTTGACTTTTGTGAACACCTGTCGGTCAGTATTACCTCTACGTTGCTGACCATGTCGGTCCAAGATATCATTTTTAGTATTCTATGATGAATCCACATTTCGAACGTTTTTCCAGGCGGTTTAAAGTAACAACCTTGAGGATCCATGCCTCAACACCGCAGGGCAGAACCGAAGCGTTTAATCATCCTTTGGCGTAATTTCATGCAGGTTGATGTCATCATTATAAAGGACATTTCTCTTTTTATCGAACAAATTATTATTTTATATACCTAAATAAAACAAATTTAAAATCATATAGAGTGTTTGAATGATAAATTGAAAATCAAAGATTTGATAGGTATGCGTAGGTACATATAGGTATAATACCTGGCTTCACTTACTATGTAGGTATTATAGTAACAGAATTGAATATTTATAATATACAGTGCATTATCTAGGTAATACCTACTTAAATCAATTATTTAAATTTTTATTGCTAAGTTACGTACCTATATATCGTATTACATTACAGGTGCAATGAAAATCGAATCGTAATAAAAAAAACATACATTGAAACACATGTAGCATAAAAAATCTATTATTAATAATTGTATTATCGTATAGGTATATGTAATAGGTAGTCTCGAGTGTGGTTTGTATGTGAGGTCGATATCTAGGTATATTTATATATGTTTGAATGTATGTTTGTATGTATGATTCGTATGACCATTTGTTATCGGTTGAGAGAGCTCACGGAAGGCGCAAGATATTTCAACGTCCACATAATTGGTATTTTCATAGCGGCAGCAGGGGGTTTAATATCCTATTCACTTACTAAAGGTATAGGTACCTTCTTTACACTACACACTACTTACTGGAGTCTACCGGCGTGTTGCTTGATATAAAAATATCTAAACAATGACCGATCATCGGTTTCGGTCGACATTCGTCTAACATTTGCATATAAACTGTAGGTATTATAACAATCAACGACTTTGACTATGAGGTATTATAAAACGTAATTAAAAAAACATAAATAAAAACCAATATTCCATTCAAACAATTATAGGTTTTAAATCAAAACATCTTCTCAGTGTTGTCAATGTCTGACAAAAGTATGAAGAGATCGAAACATCACAAAACAAAAAACCTGGCCATGGTGGTGTTAGGATGCTGTCTAATAATAATGTAGGTAGGTACTAGGTATATCGTTACAAGAATAATAACAACCTGTATGAGCGAGATACAAATAAAACCTTTAAAGACAAATTGCAATAGGTGCCTACTACATTTGAAACTAAAATCGAATATTCGGTTCGGTTCCGTTCGAATTCAAAACCGACGGATTCGGTCAGCCTCTACGAGATATTTTGTAACTCTGATACAAAATCTTTTACAAAGTAGGTTCTATCGGACTCAAATATACAAAATCAAACCAAGATTAGTGATGAATCTGCTCCGAAATAATATATAAAGTCGCGATCGTTACAATATTTGTATACATTTATATATTATGAGAATGGAATTATGGAATTCTTGTGGTTGGTCTCTTTCGTTGATTTCTTCACAATTTATCGAGCAATTTGTATGTAATTTTAATACGAACCATAGGACACTAAGCGTGTCATATTGTTCGCCCAATGGCATTTAAGAAAATAATTATCTAATTTATTTAATTGAAATGATAGCCGTTTTTTTATTAAAAAAATATTCATCGTGAATATTATCACAACGTGATACGAAGCAGAAAATATTCATTTCATATTTAAATGACAAAAAAAACAAACATCACCTATTAGAGAAAATGAAATTAAACGGCATTAAAAAATGGAAACCAAATCAAAGAACGAATAAAGAACAATACTTTATTTAAGAACATAAATTTGATTACAAGTTGTGACATTTTACGTTGAAAACCTGTTAGCACTAAATTATAATTCTATAATAATTTCCTACATGTGAAATCAAAAATGGAGAGAAAAACACGATAGGTAATACTTTTTCACTTCATGTTCTAATTATATTCTATCATGGGTAAATTGAAAATTATTGATTTTGAAAAGATCATCTGTAAGTGACAGAATCAATATTTTGACGTTATTATTATTTTTTTACAAAAATAAGGCATAACATCTATTTTCATCACTTTCTTTCAATCCCATACAATCTGTATCTTTAGGTATATTACGTAGGTACAAGATCGTTGGACTTGAAAAAAATCATTGCAGGAAAATAACAGATACACACTGAATAATGGTGTGGCGTTAGTCGAATCACAAATCCAGGGTGAAATCACTTTGAAATTTTCAACCCACCAATAATCTATTTTTATTTATTATTTTATGTTATCAGACAGGCAGCTATGCTGATATGTCTGATCTCACAACAGTTTTCACTTGTTCAGTCTGTCAAGTCTATTTTTGAACACATTAACACTTTGTGCAACAACAAGTTCCGGTGGCAAACTGTTCCACGCATCCACAACTCTATTGGTCAAGAAATGCTTCCAGGGGTTCTGCCTGAAACTGTGTTTATCTAGCTTCAAACTATGACCTCTTAAATTAGTATTTTGGTTGAGGCAAAACATCAGCTTCAATTCATCCGATATCTGACTTTCTGAGTCACAATGATGGGCATATTGATACAATCAATTATGAGATTGGTATTCTGGGTATTAGGTACCTACGTCACGTTAATTTAAAATTTAAATAAATTAAATTAAATAAGATTAAATTAAATTTTATTTAAAAATAGATATTCATATTGCATTGTATATACCTAAATTTACGGGTTTTGTTACAATACAAGTAAGTATACATTTATTTTATAGATGATATTAGTGAAGTTTTAATAAAATGAGTAGGTACCTGCCTACCATTGGTAAATATTTCCAAGTTGGTATAATTTAGTGTTAATAATATTAACATAAGGTGACCGAGATATCGTCATACAGGGGTTGACACAACATATTTTTTGTTAACATCTGTAAATATTTAAAATATCATGCAAATGCAAATAATATAGGTATTTATTCGATAAATACGACGAACGGTACCCATAGGTATATATTACACAATAATTATTTATTAATAAATATAATTACACATAAAAATTCAAATTATATGATCAAGATTCAACAAAAATGTGATTTTTTTTAATATATTTAAAAAGTTGGGTCACGTACAAAAATAAAAAAAGAATTAACACTTGAATAACATAAGTATATAGGTAATTGTATCTCAAACAGCCCACCTTTGATTTCATATTACATGTAGGTACTCTCTGCTGGTAACAAAACAATGAATTATTCCTGTCTAATGTAGCTCCTGAAAAGGGTCCAGGACATACAGAATATGTTCACGTACCTAATCCTTTCCAAATTTTTATATTTAGATTTTTTTGACTAAAAAGTACGCCTTGTTTGAAAAGCTTTTTTTTATATTTTTTTATGATCTCTTAACTTTCTAATAATACCTACCTACATACACTGAAGTTGGTTCTATGTAGGAGTATGAATATTATTTTGAAATTTCGATTTACTTAGAAAATAGTTATGGGTATAAACATTTTTAATGAGTCGATTTTGTATTTAAAATATTTTTGAAAATATCTACTTTTAATAACTTCATCTCACATATCCTGCCTTGGCATGCAATTTTCGTACATTTTCAGTCGATTAGGTATATGTTTTCAGTGTACCTAACAAATTCTTTGAAGGTAGTAATCTGTCCCTGTTAGGTTTAGGTCAAGAGGCGTCGCGATGATGCAGGAACGGGTCTAGGTAACGAAACGCCAGGGGATCACATGAATGGCAGTCAAAAATCTCGTTTGCTGCATAAATAAAATGATCTGGGTGATGACAGGCGACCTATGTGCCCGGAGAATCGATGCCCGCTGGGACCATTAACATAACAATATCCTCCAGATCTCTGCTACAACCTCAACACTAAATACAATCACAATCTTTAAAGAACAGTGACCATTCACAGGTACCTAAGTATGTGCCATCTTTGACCAACTAATGTTTTATAAGAAATATGTACACAACAAAAAATAATAATATCTAACACATCTCCCTTTTATATCTTCAATTTGATAAAATGAAGTTAAATAATTACAAAAAAAAAGATTGAAGATATTTGTAAGGTACCTACATGAATACTTACTCGTACTTTCGTATATTTTGGTCTTAAATCTAACACACTTTTTGTTGTTTTATATCTTCAATTTGATAAACTGAACTTAAGGAAAAACAAAAAATAAAGATTGTAGATATTTGTTAGATTCGAGAATACTTTCGTAATCGAATATTTTCATTTTAAAAAGGCATAATTGGTAAACGTTGCGCAAGCACATAAAGTGATCACGTAAACCAGCCGATGACAGGTCGTAAGCCCTGTAGGTGCCTTGATTTCCCGGTTCTCCTACAATAAATATTCCAACTTCGTCTCTATTGAGATAATTAAAAATCTGTTAAAAATACTTTCGTATATTTTTCAAAGTCATTTTATTTCAAAGCAAACCATCCATGGTTCAAACAAACTATTGCCAAAAGTTCTTTGGCTATATTTCTATAAGATTCCTTCAGTTATCTCAAATGTTCCAATAACATAATATTTAATAATTTTAAGGTTTTTAGAATATTTGAAAAATTTACTTGTTGGAAAATCTTCTATCTTAGATTTTTAGTAGTTCTATTATAATATTATTACTATGTTGAGTTGAGATGTGAGATGATATTATTTCATAAATAGGTATATGGAATGAAATACACTATCTACCAATATGGTTTCTCAAAATACATAATATTCAGTATTAATGGAATCGTTATCACTTTCATCGTTCTGTGAATAATCGTGTTTAGAGAAATCATATTCGATAAGAATGATATCATTATTTATGTAGAATATGCAATCGTATACAAATAGTATGAACATATTATATGGAGATGACTGGAACGAATGTAGCACTAGTTTTTATATTCACATTAACATCCAGGAACAAGTTTGGTTGTAAATTCATTCCGATGGGTAATAATTCTAGAAAATCGTTGTCAGATTAACAAGATGGACATGAAATACCTGAATACATTTGATTTACGGTCAGTTAATGATTACAAATTAAAAATATACAAAAAAGTGTGATGGTCATTTTAATGGATGATAAACAAGGCTCAATCCGCGTTTATGATACGAATTCCAAGAAGTAAATGGGTGATGATAATTTATTATTTTACATCTGAATGACTTTTAACATCTATGCTCGTATGGTTTGAGAACTATTAAAATATACGCCGAGTCTGTATTATCTATGGTTTCCTTGTAAGAAGCGATAAGACAGATAGACAATATAAGTTTTTACACTGTTCCTAATCCATAATAGGCATTATAAGTCTTCGGGTACTTTTGTTCAAATAAAGATCGATGAACAAATTGGTAGGAAGCTACTGTCTGTAGTGATAAATAAATCCTATCAATCATTGTAAATACCACTTGTTATTTATGATGGTATCTTGAGCTAACTAGCAGATACCTACTAACTGTCAAATGTAGCTATCTAATTTAGCACGCATCCAGTAATAAGTTTAATTTATTTGTTTTTTTAGAGGATAACATACAGCATATAATAAATTATATAAAATTAAGATGATTTTATTAATATTAAAGCCAATTACAGGTTGTCGCTGAAGTTATTGTAGTATATTAAGATACATTAGAAATTGTTACATAGGTATTGTGTGAATGATGTGTGAAATTGCATATATAAATGTGTGCAGTATATTAAGTTTGATTATGAGGATGAAATTTTAAGTTTGATAACTATATAATGTGGGGGCGCTAAGTAACAATATGTCGATGTCTTGGAAATGCCTATTGTATGTACTACAGATTCTGTACAAAATTATGAAGACTTATAGTCTAAATCGTCTCCCTAATCCAGACACAGTGAAAAACTGTCTTTATCGTGTAAATAAATCTATAAATAATATTGTTTGTTGGATTAATTTATTGAGAAACAAAAAAAAATAACTGCCTACCAACATCTTTACTCTGAATAAATCATCCATTTGCACACTTTAATAAATTAGTTTGTTAGTTCTCATTATCTCCAAGTATATAATTACCACAAGTATTACATATATTAATTAGAGTTACTTACCTATAAAACTTAACAAAAAACTGTATCTGTAATGAAAATTAATCAAATAACCGTCTTGGGAATGTGATGAAACAAAATAATATGAAATTATGTTGATAAAGGTACCAACCAAAATAAAAAAAATGATTGATACAAAATGTAAAAAAATATATCTCTAAATGATGATTTGTAAGTATGTGCCTATCATCTGCTACATTCATACCTCCCGGGGCATCTGTTTCATCTAGTTTGACATCATGACAGACCTTCAGATTTTGACTAAGAAGACAGAACGTTGTATGTTATGTGGAGTAGAAAATGTACACTTGAGCTGTCACAGTCAAAACCTCAACAATATTAAATTTGATGGAATCTCTCACAGGTATAAAGCGGTTTATTTATTCACCCACAATTTAATAAGGTTGTTTTATTATCTTTTAGCTGTTGGTATTTATTATACATGGATGAATTAATAATATGAACTCACATTTTAATATCCTTATTGTTCCTATGTAAAATAATGATGTGGATTTAGAACAACTCTAGATTTACAAGTCCGTTGGAATTAGATTCTTTGAAGACTTTGATTATATAATTTAAAATGATTACAGTAAATAGTGTCAAAATATGGAATTAAAGCAGAGTTATGGTTCTACTATGTAAATGTATAAATAAATAATTATCATTACTTAAGATGGTATAGTAAAAATGAAAATTAAAAAATAATTAAACCAATAATGTATTTTTTTAGTACATAATTATCTTACACAAGATTTTTTTATAGGTCGTAAGCCCTATAGTTAGGTGGCTGATTTTTACACAGCAAAATATATCATACATTCGTTTCTATTGTAATATAATCAATCGTTTACGAAAAATAATTAAATTAAATGCTGAAAATATGATTATTTTTTGCTGACTCATAATAAACTCTTTGATTCACATCGGTAGGTATATAGGTATGTGGGTATATTATTATTCGAATATGTATTTTACATACGAATTTATCGGTAAAAATATCTCGGTAACCATTGGGACCAATATACAACCCACCTCAGAAATCCGCTGTTGTTTCTACATTCGAATCATTTAAATTCGATTTTATTATTGCGTTATGAAAAAATAATACGATATTTTGTCACTAAAATATGGAATTAATAAATATCCCGGGGAATTCGAAATAATAGGCAGGTAGGTACTAATCGTAGATCATAGTTACAGCCTTGCGTCATTGAAAACGAAAAAAATATATATAACAATGTCAAAAGTCCTTTTTGGTTGAAGTGAAATTTCCTATGAACCGTTAACAATTGGAAACACATATATCGTCCATTATATTATTATTGTATGTATATTATGGAATGGCGTTTATGAAATCGGATTACATTCATCATGTTGTAGTCAACCATTTCCTGCTACCTACTTTAGACATGCTCGAACCCAGAGGCGTAACTTTATATTTAAGTACCATACAACCTACCTTGTAATACTTTTATTTTTGTTCACTTCAAATGTTGCTAAGTACATACCTTTTCCTTGCCGCCTTAAAAATAATTATTAAGATCCTTAAGATTTCTACATACCTGAATGTAGGTATGCGTTTCCAAAATGCCTATAGAGAAAATATAATTTCATAGGCCAGAGATTCACATTATTTAAAATATTTATTTATAAACAAGTAAAAAAGACGTGCTTGTTGCCATATTATGGCTGTGGTGATGCTATGCACCACAATCAATGGAAACGTTATTCGTCGGAGAGTCTCGTATCTCATTCGTATTAACGAAGATGGCCGAAGGACATCAGTTCCTGAACCGAATATGCAGCGCGGTTCACCATTCGCACATCAACCGACGAGGCGATTATAGTGTCAATTATAAAATTAATATCGATCCAAACATCGCCCTTCATCACTCAATTACTATTTTTTTTTTTTTTTTCTTTTTCTTTTTTTTTTTTTTAATAAAAAAAATGAATATGTCCTTGTTAAACAAGTACATATACATCTTCCTACGTTCCCTAAAATAAGCATAAATGCTTGTGCTATAGGTGAACGAAATCGGTCGAGGCAGATTAACTGACTAATCTGACTGATTAACTGATTATCAAATTGCAATATCTTATATAGGGAAGTAATTTGAACACGTACTTAAAATCGCAACCTTCTGATATATTATATTCTTAATTAAGTAACAACCCCAATAGCACACACTGCTATATGGCAAAAACCGAAATAATAATAGTATCATATTGAGATAATATTTTTTTAACTATCCTTAAATTCTTAACTCTTGGAACGCGAATTGCCAAAAAAATGTCATTGTTCACACTTTTTTTCACAAAATTTTTCTAATACCTCCCTATTAATGCAAAAATTTATTTAACAATTGTATGGCTTAAAATTATATTGCAACTGTAGGTCCTTAATACCAAAAATACTGACATATCACATTACTTTTTTTAATAATCATTGAAAATTAAGACATGAAAATCAATATAACCTACAGCATCTCCATTGATTGAATAAGTTGAGAGAAAAAATATGATCTATTTTTAAATGTTCAAAAAGGATGCTTTATACATATACCTAGTTGTAAATGAAATAAAGAAAAATGACATGATTGCATGAGAAATACATTTTAATAAATTTCTCCCTCGATATCAAAAGGTCTGAAAATTAACTAGAGACTCCCCTGGAATCGCTATTTATGTTCGGAATTCAAACCGCTCAATGGTATGCAGGAATACATGCATCGCTTAGTAGAAAAAGTTCATTAATAACAATGGTTGATTAGTACCGAGGGGAATTAAAATTGACATATGGAAGAAATACGACATTTTTACAGACGGCAAACAACATTCTTCCAAACAGTAGGTAAGTAACGTAACATGTTAGAACATAGAGCTTATTATTATTATGAGCTTTCGTGGTAATTTTGCGTTAACCCACTTTTGTGTTGACGTTTGCGCTTAACCAAATTCTCATATGTCACGGGTAAATAGTAAAAATGGTATTAGGTATATATTTTTTTCTTCACGACGGAACTAATATTTGACGTGGCGTGCGTTTCCATTGGACTATTATAATGTCAAGATATTTTATACTAATAACTGAATTATTTCTACACAAATGATATTAATATAGTGAAAAATGAAAACACACTCTGAAATGACTTGTGATTTGAAGAAGTGATTTGTCAAATATGAAGACGGTAATATTTTAAGTAGGTAGGTACTAAATTTAATGTAGTACCTACCTATCTAGAAAAGTTATAATTACTTACATATTATAAATTAATATCAATGCCGTGGGACATTTGATAAAGATATAGAAAGATCGAAACAACAGAATTACCAAAATAAGACTAATTAGGACTATTTTACTCGAACTTTCTTTACTGTGTAGAGCCATGAACTTAAGACAGTTAAAGAAAAAGAGAATTGAGACCTTCGAGATGTGGTATGAGCAGAGGATGTTGCGAATACCATAGAGTCTGCAATATTGAGTACCTAAATGAATTACAGATAAAATATCGATTGTCATCGATACATATTACCAGAAGAGCACCTGATAACAACGTCAAGCTCGTAGTAATGGGCATCATGGAGGGTAGAAAATCCAAAGGTAACCCGATGGAGTGAATTTGTTGCGGTGTCAGACCATACATCGAGGGATTGATGAGTGTAGCCGCCATTTTCCAGGAAAATCAAAAAAGGAAAAGATGAATAATTTTTTATTTCCAATTTTCTTGAATTCTAAAAGAAAAAAAATTCTCATTCATATATTAGGTATACCAATCTACCAATAATAGACTTTTTATTTCTCGATAGAACACAATATTTTTATTCTGCGAGAGATTAAAAACGGAGATCAAAAATTGCAGTAGATATAATTCGAAGAAAAAAAATACATTTGCAGGTGTAAATATACTGTAAATATAAAAAAAAACTTTATACTCGTTCTATTAAATTTAATTGATTATCGACGCGTTTCGTGCAAGGCAATTCGTCAGAATAATACTCTATACACGAATGAAACTAGTGCTCATATACAAAATTTAAATGTCAGGTGTATAAAACTGTTGGTTTTGAAAGTTTTGAATTTTGAACTTTTGCAAGTGTTGAAGGTCCGGTAGTGAAAAGAAAATTTAAAAATCAAGTGATTAAACAATGGAAAATATTATATCAGAATAATGAAATTTGGTAAGTATATAACATATTATATTGATGCTAAAAACACAGGTACGTATTACACTAATATAAAAACAATTATGTTATTGTTATACTATGAATAGGTATAGTTATATTGTGAAAAGGTATTCAACCGATCGTCAAAGCATTATTATATAGATATTTATTATATAGGCACCATATAAAGTGGCATCATTACATATTGTCATCGTAAAAAATGACAAATTGGTCGGAATTCGGAATAAATAATTGATACCTTCACACATGTCATATCACCACAGACTGGCTTATTTTAGTACCTATAGGTAAAACGAATATAAACATACAAAAATAAATGAAAAACATCAGCGACATACAATTACGATGGACAGCAAATTTGTATCATTATTTTATTTATATAAAAACGTATTTTTTACATCGATATTACAACGAGAATCATAATATAGATAGTGCATTATAAGAAAAAAAAATCTTATAAGAAAAGGTAAATTTCTTGTCTGTGAATTTACGTGTCTTGAACGTTGAAAATGCTCTCACTTTCCAGAAAATAGACATATTTAATTTTTATTCAAAAAATGTATATACCTTGCAGTGCCTAAAAATTAATGATGTATTTAGTTATTATATTAATTTAGGGCTACAAAATTTTATCCTATGGAGTTTTCGGATATGCTCATAATTCCTTTTAAAAAACTTTATTATATTTTATTTTAATTAATTCTGTTTTTTCTCAGTGTGCGTGTAAAAATATGAAAAGTATTTTTATAGAATCTATTTGTGTCTGGTCAGTTGTTTTGTTTCTTTTGTTTCCGGTGCGTTGTCGTTTTGTTTCTTTGTCGTGTCGATGGTGTGATGGATGTATGTACATGTACATCTAACCGATCATTATGTATATACAGGGTCGGATCTACCATGGGTTAAAATCTCGCAGTTGCACAAGGTACAAATAAATCTGAGGTGACAAAAAAATAATGCTGCTAATACTGATTTAGTAGAATGGTGTGCAGCCTATCGACAGCTGAGAGAATAATGTGTCTTTTCATAATGTATGATAAACTATTATGGGCACTGAGAAAACTAGAAAATTTATGCCTATGAGATGTGAATGCTACGCATCTCATGGTCATTATGGTCAGCCAAGAACAAATATGTCCATTTGTAACGAATAATATCAACAATATGCTACAGACATAATATGTTTCATTCAAATCTTTGGATATAATAATTATCGGAAAGGAATCTTGAAAAACTTCAAGACCAGAGAGAGTAACCTAATTAAGTCAGCAAAAAATGATTTTTTGGTCTGGATTCCCCAATTCAAGACTCCCCAATTGGACTCGAAACAATTGCTCTTTTCATCCCCAAGATGGACTAAGTCTGGTTTAATTAATGATGGTCTGAATAGTCTTTGGTGACTAGTGCACTATGATCTGCTCAGAATGGATCAATATGGAGGCAGGCCATACGAATAATGATTGAATATCAAATAATCATGAAAGACAGAAATTTAAAAAAGAAAGATAGAGATAGTCATGATTTATATTTAATTTTATAACCAAATAAACATGCAGTAATTTAGAAAATATTACCTACAATGAATTACAAAATTGATAAAATAATTAAACCATTTTAGCTTGCGGATAATAAAAATGCGCGCACTGTCATCAATTAAAGGTAGAAAATCACAATATTAAGAATTATCGAAAAACATTTTGAAAAATCACACAGGCTGCGAAGGATACATTGTTTTTACTTGGTTGGTAGACACTTGCGCAAACTGTCTCCGTTTCTGCCGAAATTCGCTACTCCCACCACAATCCGCTCTGCATATGGGGACTGAGCGACAAGAAAAAAAAATGCATAGAACGAAAAGTAACTCATGGAGCCCTCTAGATTAGCAATCTCGGCACCATAGTGCAAAAAGAAAAATCGACGAATGTGAATGAAAGATTCACACTCGTGGACTGTCATTGACTTCATATATTTTTAAATGCGAAATATCAAGGGTATGACCAAGATCTCTGTAAAAAAATAACCTTCTGGGAATCTAACAATAGTAAGGCACCGTAACTATGACAAAACTTCTTAAAGGCTTTAAAATTCTGCCGATATCTAGATATTTGCCGATATCCATACTCAAATAAATTGAAGGAGGATTCTCGAGGTATGTGGAATTGTGTAAGTGCGCCAGGCGCTAGAAACTGTAGATGCGGTCCTGTATGTTGGTTGGTGTTGTCCAATCCTCGATGGTTAATTAGACAGCCTTAGGGTATGTCAGGTGTGAAGTGTATGACGAACATGTTCGTCAATGATACACCATACCTATGTACTGACACGCCATCATATCATACCATACCATTACCTTATAATATATTGTCAACTGCTGGCGCGGCACAACTGGATGTTTTGGAAGAAAAAAAAACAACAAAGGGACAAAGAAGAAAATACAAAAATTGGAAAGAAAGAAGAAATGACGTCAGTGATAATTATTTTTCTAAGTAAGTACCTATACGAAAATTGCTATTCAAAAGAATGGATTGAGGCCAACACTAAACTCTGTAGGTACACCTACCTATAACATAAATAAGAGCACTGAATTTTCGAAATCCGGAATTCTGTTTAAAAAATCAAAAAATTAAGATTATTTTCAATTGAGTTATGGATCTGAAACTTAACATTTTTTTTTAAGTGAGCCCTGTTTTCTTTATGTTAAAGCCATAATATCTTGATTTTTTTTAAAGATGAAGTCCATTTTTATTACTTTAATAAAATGAAAATTAAAATAGCATTTTTTAGTTCTTAAAAATTAATCGAACGTTGTAAATGGAAAAATTTTTGGACTTAAAAAATTCGATCACATTTCCTCTTACCGTAATCTACCGTAATGGCGAAATATACATATTTTGTCACTTCTTTACTAATTCACCGCAGTACCTTAAAACCAAATTCACCTATTTATCTAATCACGGCCTATCGCTTCGATCTGCTGAACGTACTACATTAACTATCCCCATTCACAATACTGAATTTTTCAGCTCTTCCTTTGAAGTGCGTTCAGCAAGACTCTGGAATAATTTGAGTCCTGATATACATAACTTCGTCAAACTCGCTTTTCATTTTCAAGAGAAGACTAAAGCAGGGATATCTCTCCGATAATACCTGATCCCTCTCCTTTTCCTTCCTTCCCTTTGCTACGTAATATTTATCCCTAAACACCTGATCTCGATTTCCTCTTCATATTCCTTCCCAATCCCTTTTTTGTTGCTATGATGTTTTTCTTTTTATTTATCGTGGTGTTATGTATATTTTATTTGTTCTCTTGTAGCTTTCATTTTTTTTTATTGATGTACATGTATAATTCTCTCACTCTGTAATCTGGTTGGTTGGAAGAAATTGCATAATGGCAATAAGCTTGCCAGTGTGCATTATAATTGTTTATATTATGTACAAAAAGTTAAATAAATAAATAAATAAAAAATAAAAACTCAGTTCTATGTTAATACATTTTTCCATACATGTAGGTGTTATAATTTATAATCACTCGTTCAAGTCGTTCGAAATAATACTTTTGACACGACATTCGCACAAAATCATACATACATACATACATCATTATTTGCTATGTAGGTATGCACTTGCTCATGATGGAGTAGTGTGTGCTATGTAAGCACACTTACCTGGGCAATTACCTCGTACAATTTATTCCAATGTATTCGTAATACCTACATTTATACATTATACATTCCTTCCTCCCTAGATAGATGAGATATTGCAATAGCTACAATATGAGTGTGTAGTGAGTTAATCATATATATTTTAACTCCTCACTATCCCAAGGTGATAAGTATAGTGGGTAGTTATCATTTCGCAATTTTTAAGGGTATTTTTTATTGCAGATTATCAACAAGTATCATGGTGAGTTTGTATTCTGAAAGTTTCATCACAATGTATCTGTATGTGTGTGTGCTATGTGCAGTGTGCTGTGTACCTACTAAGTACGGCGTGTTTATTTTACTTTATCGAGTATAGACTAAAGTACTCATTCGATTCTTTTCAAAATTTGCAAATATGTACCTATATCTGATACTCGCTTAGACCCCATTAGATTTTTAAGGATATCTGAATAGTGCTTCTCATTTTTTTTTAAATATTTCAAAGTGACCCTAAGCTCATCAGGAAACTTAAAATTTGAAATTTTTATTTTCAAATTGATAAAAAGGCACATCACTTTCATAAAAAGGCATCGAAGAGTTATCAAGTTTTCGTGATAAATTATTTAAATAAAAAATAATTTAACAACCTCACTTCAAGAAAATGCTGAATATTTTCCATACAAAATTTGAATACTTTATATAATGACTTGTTAGTGAGAGTATAGCGTTGGCCACAACCCGCTCGTTTTTATCTATGTAGGTATATGTAAATAAAGTAGGTATCAATAACAGATTAATGTTCCAGTATTTCTCTAGTAAATTATTATCTACTGGTAACTATTCCTAAATAATATTTTTTTATACCAACACAGGTGTGAGACGTGATTTATCAAGTTGTTTTGTAGGCCAGGGAGATATGGATATGGCAAAATAAACATATAGGTATAATATCTATCACATTGACAAAAAGACGGCTCCGGCATCTTGGATTCAATTTCCAAACAGAAGGCAAAATTTATTAACAATATTTTATCGAGTATGAGGTTCACCGCCCATTCAGAAAGTGTGCTTTTTTAGGTGAGAAGAGATTTACGTGTGGGTATACACGCATGTGTCGTGCTTTTATTTTATAAGACACACCTGTTTAATATTTCACACAATAACACCTCCTAAATTTGAATTTGAATATAATGTAATGAAACCAACTTAATAACACTGCAATTAACTGCTCCGTGACACTTCTCAACGTTTCATGGCATTAGATTCAATTAAATAGAATATACTAAGTATTGTATTCATCGTTTTTATGTTTATTTTAATTTAATTTAAGATCAATAACCTAGATTTTAAGCTTTTATTAACATGAAAAACTAATAGCTACAAAGCGCCCTTGAGGTGAGTTTTCACGAAAACGGCGCTATATAAATTATCCAACCATATAATGCACACCCGCACACCTGTCGCTGGATACCCTACACTGCGGGATATGCCGTGATGGTATGAATGAATTAATTATTTTGAGTTATTCTTGCTAAAAACACTGCTTGCCTAATTCAAACATATTGGAATGTAATAAGTAGGAGTAAGAGATCTATTTATGATAGGTAATGTATGAACGTACATGAAGCGACATTTGAATTCAAGGCCATGAATGGAGAAAGGAAGAATTTATTATATCACACTTCACATATACGTCATTAAAAATAGGTACTAGGCATGCCTGTTCTAGGGCTAGCTGTGTACCTAAATATTGCTATACTATTTTACAGGGGAAAGAGACACAAAGTTTAACGAAAAACTATATAGGTAAGCTCAACTATTTCATTAAGTTAAAAGGATTATAAGAGTCATCATGATATGCATATACATGTAGGTAGGTATCTTGTATTTTTATGCAGTATTTGCACAAATCAGGCCATTGAACAAAGTATTGACAATGGACACTTATAGAGTTTGCATATTTTTTTGTGTTTTAGCGAGAAAAGTTTGAACACTAATCTCAGATCAATTCAAGTCTGCACGAAATTCAAAACAACCAGATTCGTACCATTATTATTATCGACCTTCGTAGTTTCGTTGGTTAGGTATCTGACTACTGATCCTAAGGAACCGGGTTCGGTTCCCGGAGGAGACACACTTTTTAATTATGTATGTTTTCAGTCAGGATCGGTTGAGACGATTAATATCGCAAGTTTCCACAGTGTGGCAGCTTGTTATTGGATGCGTGTTGAATTGATATTTGACATTGTATCTGTTAGTTGCCCGAGAAGTAGGTAATATATATTATAATGAAAATAAAAATTATCTCTGCCTGTCACAAATATTATTAACATAAACAATCAGCATAAAATTTGTCAATATGAAAGTTATACATTCATTCAAAAAACATTTGAATGGATTTTGAACATTTTTCTCTGTGATTTTAATGATTTTGGTTATTTAAAAAAAATGATAAATAAAATATATTTAAAGGTGTTAATGATTTTTTGAAACATCTTTTTTGTTATTACATGACTATGATTGTTTACAAACAATAATGGGGGGGGCAAGTCTGGTCCAACCGGCGAAATCAAAACCCTCACGATTACCCGTATCATGGATATAATTATTGTATGGAGTTCTATAATTTCTTTAGATGTCATATGGGTAATTACGAGGGTTTTGATTTCGCCTGTTGGACCAGACTTGCCCTCCTGATGAGTAGTAGAAGGTACCAACTTAGAAACTATACGTAGGTATGTATAATGAATATAATAATATATAGGTATGGTAGCCAACTACAACAATAATATAATCGGCTTTACACGAAGCATATGTTCATGCGGTGCATGTTGCCAGGTAATTATCATATGAAAATAATAAAAAAAAATGAATAAAACCAATAAAGAAGTAACACCTCGTCAGACGTAAAACAGCCCTCTGTCGGGCCGTGGGCGGGAAGCGTCGCGTTCATAAAGGTCGTCACCACATTTAATTCAGGGCCGACATCAGGAACAGTACATCAAATCAAATCACAAGGACTCCACCAAGTGAAGAACTCCATTACAAAATTATAAATTGTAAAAAAGAAAGCAAAAAATATCTTATTTTTTTTTATTTTTCTTATTTTCATTGTGTACTACATGACCTATGCAATACTTTGTACGCACTGATGGCTTTTAATGTTTTGTAATTTGTGTATTAAAATAATAAATTGTAATGCTGTGTATTTACTAAATATAAAAGAAAATAAAGTACCTTTTCCATGTTTCAAATAACTAATTATAACTATAGCGTGCATTTTTCCCTCGCACATCGTTGACTACGAGTATAGGAACTAATAAAATGATATTGTAGAACTACCATAGTTACGGATTTATATATGAAACATACATTGATTGATTTTTGAACATTCATAGGTATGAAAATGTTAAATACATAACTTCTCCACCTACATAACGAGACTGACTGATATGTGTGGTGAATTCACGCATGTTTCCTTTTATAGGGCTTTGAACACCCGCGTAACGCGCACCTGTCGCTGGTTTTCTCACATTGTGGGCAATACCTACCGTGATAGAAAAATTAAATTGAGCTATTCATTCAGTTAATTATACATTATTAAGTATAAGTAGGTAGAGACAAGTATTTCATTACATTGAAAATATGGCATAATTGCATTTTTAATCCTCACTAACCCAAAAGGATATAGTGGGGAGGTATGAATTCACAAATTTTAAGGTTATTATTTTATTGTAGTCTTTTATCATGCCGAGTTTGTATTCTGAAAGTTTCATCACAATGTATCTGAGTGTTTATTCAACTTTATCGATTATAGACTAAAGAATTTGTTCAATTATTTTCAAATTTTGAAAACTTGTGTATCTAATACTCGCTTGGACCTCATTTTGAAGGATATCTGATTAGTGCTTCTCTATTTTTTTAACTGTCAAATATTTTAAAGTGCCACAAGTTTGGAAACTTGGAATTTGATATATATAATAAGACAAATAGGCACATTACTTTCATAAAATCATCATTTTACGTGATAAAATTTTAAATTAAAAAAAAATAACAAAACTCATTGCATGAAAATGCTGAAAATTTTCTTTGTGGAGTAACTTGGTAGTGAGATGTTTAACGTTGGCTACAACCCGCTCGTCGTTTTTCATTTGGACTTTTGTATGTGGATATAAGAAGGATCGATTCTTCATCAGGGGGCGTTTGTCTAAAGATTCGTCCCTGCACTCGTGACCCAAGTATAATTGTTGAGTTAGTGGCGGGTAGGGGGGGGATCTTGATGAGAGGTTCGCGTGACCAGCTCAACCGTCAGCCATCAGGCGTTGTCAATAGATGGAGAATATCTTCTCTTAGTTAGATTGTGTGCGTGTGTGTCTCCAAATTGCAACATGTGTGGCTGCTTTTACTTAAATACTATGGAAATGTCATATTTTTTATACCGCAGAACCGCAGCGAGATGGGTTCTTCGTGTCGATACTCGTCAAACTGTGCCATCAATCCTGCCATTAGAATTATGCAGGTATTTATCTCATAGTCTCGACCCATTTAGTTCACTTTTTACTCCTCACTAATCCAACGGGATATAGTGGGGAGTTAAGAATGCACAATTTTTAAGGCGATTTTTATTATTGCAGATTATCAACTAGTATCAAGCTGAGATTGTATTCTGAAAGTTCATCGCAATATATTTGTGTGTGTGTGCGCTGTATACTATGTGCTATTTACGGCGTGTTTATTCTACTTTATCGATTATAGACTATTCTAAAGTACTCATTCGATTCTTTTCAAATGTTGCGATTTAGTATATCAAGTACTCGCTTGGACCCAATTAGATTTTGAGGAATATCTGTTTAATTTTTTTCATTTTTTTAATTGTCAGATACCTACTTGCGTGAAAAAGAATCAAAAATATAAGTTAATAAAATTTGTAGACAGAAATCTCTCCGAGTAACTCATTCATTCATACACTCACTGAATACACGCGGGGTAAACAGCTACAGGTATGCGGGTGTGCATCACCTTATAAAGGGTGTCATAGCACATGTGTGTATACCCACATACTCTTGTCTTGTCTCACCTAAAAGGGCAGAATGGGGAACTCAAATACTTATTATGTTTGTGATTTGAAATCAAATAGTGAACTCAGTTTTTGTTTACTTACAAATAAATATACATACCTATATGTTTTATTATTTACGACAATTGAGATATCAACGTTGGTACCTAATAGCATATATAGGTACTCCGATTTTGGTCTTTAATAGACCATAAAAAAAGAATTAATAGGTACATACCCACATAAAACTTTAAATTTTGATTAAACTATAATTTGTATTTAATTTTGTTTTTTTTTTTATTTCAGATATATATGTGCGATGAATCTTGAACTATGAAGTCACCAACACATACATACACATTCATACCAATATTTTAAAATTGAGGTAAAAAAGTAAAGTATGGAATTTAAGATTCACTAATATAAAGTTAATCCAGCATACTCATTGTTTAACCACCGAGCAATCAAAATAATACTAAAATATTAGTTAAGTATGTATATCTAGAAAATCTTAAATAATTATCTGTCATTATAATGTTTGTATATTTTGGTACCTAACAAATACCGTACAGTGTTGCAACATTAATACACTTCAACAAATTAATATATTACCAAATTAAAGCTACCAATTCAACGTGTTGTTATTATTATTAATATAGTTAGGCACCCAATAATATTATTATGTAAAAACGTATCCCACTGTTACGCGGAGAGATCCGAGTGTTGTCATACGTGTAGGTCTGAGTTATAGACGATACTGGCCTCTGTGAATAGGACCTGTAATTTATTTGTGCCAGCTTATAGTAAATATTATTCGGTATTCATAATATTATACATATATTGTATATCTGCTACTGAATAAAATTTAATCACACGCATACCTACTAGTCATGAGTAAAAAAATAATATATTATTTAGATAAGTAGGTACCAACTTATAAATCTGGTGACAAATTAAGTAGGTACCTACGTGACATTAGAAACAGTTAAATTATTTAACAAACAGTAATTAAAAATATTAAAACAAATCGATATTCAAATAGTAGTTTATCTTCAGTTATGTGAAATAACTTCCACTTATTTCTTAATCATACCATTCAGGCTTATATACCGATCAAACAATGGTACTAGAAACCTCAATTAAGTAGATCATCAATTGTAACAAATTGCCGTTTACGAAGTAACCATTGTTGTTCCGAATATCATTTATTTTAAATGCATTGTAATAGTTCACCTATGTGTGTTCTGTTACAATGCATTTAGATAGATCAAAATAAAATGCAACAAACACACCGATCAAGCTTTCAATTAGGAAAAAATCACCCATCCAGATACTTAACATATCAAGGGATAAGGATCTGAGGAGGTCTCTATACTACCTATCAACCCTACTGATTCCCGATTATTACATTTAAAAATCTTCATTATTACCGATTTTACCAAACAATACACTAATTTGTGATCTGCGCACCCACGTGACTTTTTCAAGTTGGTTTACGAAAACTATTCCTATGTACATATACCTATTTTTAGTTCAGGAAAGTAGTAAGAAAATACGGTGAAAGGGTTCATACATATTTTAAGATGTAACGATCAAATAATTTTAACTGAATGAATAAACGAATACTTTACGACAATATTCATAATTTAATGGAAAACAATTCTTTGTTTTTCACCACTCATTTATAAACAGTAGGTAGGTACTTACTTAGTTTTTCACCATTCATTTATAAACAATCCTTGTGGTGAAAATAGAGTTGGTGTTATTGTTAACTGTCTAATTTTACATAAACATACCTGGCTTGCGATAGGTATGCACTATGCACATAATAAAAACCTAATTGTATATAAATTCACGCTTTGGACGAACTAAGAATGTTCCTTACCTATATAAAACAGAACGAATATTATAGATTGATAAATAGATAGGTCTAGGTAGGTACCTTTACATAAGTGATTGTTTGTGGCCCCCGTGCAGCGAGCATCGGTGAAACAAGTTTCACTCGTTAATTCATCATCTGGTATTATGTCATTGAATTAAGAAAATAATAATCAAAGAGTGTTACTACTCTACTCTACTGGTATTGGTCTTGTATATATATATATATATATATTGGACGTTCGCTTCTGATGCCGCTGATTAACCGTGTAATATAATATGCCATTGTCGATTTAAAATCACCACAGCCAACTGAAGGTGTATGTGTGTGGGTGAGAATTAAGATTGTATTATTTTCAATTCAAAATCGCACAATCTGCGCAGTGGCGAGGCGTGGCGTAGCGACGACAAAAGAAAAATTCAAGTAAATTGTGATTCACATTTTAAGGTGTACTATATTGCATTTTTAAATATTTATTCAACAAACAAATACTAAGTAACTACCAATTGCTAACATTCTTCATTTGCCAATAAAGCATTCAAAAATATTAATCAATAGCTTTGACATTTAATGGATTTTGGTCAAACCTACAAATTGGTTTGTTTAATACCTACTTTACCTACTTTCAATTGACATTATGTACAAATTGGTTTAATTTTAAATAAAGTCGTGATATGATAATAATTAGGTACAGAATTCAATGTAAAAGCTCATAAAATAAGGAGTTCGATATTTAAGTAGTGACAGTTTAGATTGTTTTTTAACAGAATCGTGAGATGATAATTACAGAATTCAAAATAAGAGCTCGTAAAATATGGAGTTCGATTTTCTAGTTAAGATTTTTTTTACATAATCGCGAGATGATAATTACATAATTCAAAGTAAGAGCTCATAAAATAAGGAGTTCGATTTTCAAATAGTGACAATTAAGATTGTTTTCTTTACTAACCCTACACCCTTGACGAGAAGCAGGTAGGTACCTATCTACATTTGACGTAGGTGAGAAATGAAGAGTGTTCATGTTATTATAATGGAAGTAAGGCTAAAGGTTATGTTAGGTGTATTCTCACGGCTGGGCCGGGCCGGGCCACCAATGCAATATGTACCCATGTTGTATTGAAAGGCTACCGAGATAACACACAGGATGAACGTTTGCCGTGTCTGAACTCAGTTATGAACCCTGTCTTGGCGAGTTCAGCTCATTATATCGCCATTGTGCCACTGCGCTGACAGCATCTCGTGATCTTCACTCCTGAAATTCGCGCAGAGCAGAACTGGGAAGCGTTGCTAAACTAACATCGTCAATTGTGTCCATACAGCCAAAGTATGTAGGAAAAGAAAAATATTTATGACGAAATTCAAACGATTGCTTCATAATCAGATTCAAACATACCATTGAAACAAACAGACCATACATAGGTAGATTCCTACATTGACAGGGCATATAACGCTAAATCTAGCGAATGAAAACATGATAATATATTAAAACAGCCTAATACACTATGAAGTTACGTGTTAGTAAGGGTAACTATCGCTTGCGTTCAAAGGGGTTTATACGTGTTTAAAATTATCGGAAACCCAAAATTTGTTGATTTTTTTGCATTTTAAGAACAAACTTTACTTGAAATGAAATAGCTTTATCGGTCATTCACTTTGATTTTATGCACTCTTTGCACATAAATTATTTATTACTTTACGACTCATAGTCATGGAGTAATTTTTAAAAAATGCTGTAAAATTTTTGATTATTTTCATTTCTTTTTAGCGGAATTTATGCTGAATTTTAGAAATTGTGTTACAAACATTCACTAGAGAAAGGTTTATTTTTTGTTACACACATTAACAAAAGTCGTTTTATGAAATCTAAATCCACACATACATATCAATTCCATTGACGCTGACTTACATTTTGCTGTCAGTTAATGTTTTTGCTTACCAATTTGCTTGGGATAGTGCCTGTGTTATATTGGGAAGGTTGGCAATAGTAAGTTTGCTTGAATTTTATAATAAGCAATTAATAAAACAAAGTACTAAAACCTAGTATGGTATAATAAAACAAATACACCGTTTTCATAAATAAGTTTTGTAGGTACTGCAAACTTTTCCTTATATCCCATAGAAATGGAAAAAAAATTTATTGCCTACGGTAATGTCTACCTATGAAGAAGTGTTTTCTACCCATAGTGCAAAAATTACTTGCTATACAATAATCGTCTCTGGTGGGAATCGAACAAAAAACGCCAGCACTAAAATCAAAGAAACGACTATGCCAAGACGGTCATTATGCCATTACTATGTAGATAGGTACATTGTCTCCATTATTCCAATTTTACCAAGTTGCACTGTAGATTTAGGTATAGTTATGAAAAACTGAGGAAAGTACATTGTCTCCATTATTCCAAGTTGCACTGTAGATTTAGGTATAGTTATGAAAAACTGAGAAAATGAAGTGTTGTTTGTGATATTTTTGTCACTACAGCCCTGTGATATCTGTCAACTAATTTCAAACACAATAATATTATGTATTTTGATTTCACAAAAGAAGAATATTTTCACAGTAACATATTTGTACGGACCTACAAAGTAGACAGAGAGAGAGACCCAACACCCAAATTCTATTGTGAAACCAATGACCCCCTAAAATATTATACACAAACGTATCGCAGTTATCATATCCTCTACCGTCCCTTTCGTACCACTTTCATCATCAAAGGGAAGGAATGTGACGCAATATGAATGCTCGGTTCGCGTACAAGAATATGATACCTGTCATGGAACGACAGGAGGAGTTTCTGTCAATATTATAATGCAAAACAAACTAGGACCATTTTTCAACTTATACTATTATTAGTAGTCAATAATAAAAATTGACTTCGTCGACGCTATTAATAAAGTTGAATTGAATGACTAGCGATGTGGGCGCGGGAAATAATATTGTATAAGTATTCCAAAGTATCATTTGTATAGCCATAATAAAATAACACACATATAAAACAGATTATTAATTTGAATAACGCTTATGAATTTAGTTGTTAAATCGCAATTGACCCAATTTTGTATTGAAAATACAGCTCAATATATCATTCTTAAAATTGATTATATCTCGTACAAAAGCAAATAATAACATTATAACATAATTTATCAGAACTGATTCTGATTGTTTGTAAAAAATTGCCTAATGGCAAAAAGCCCGCCAGTGTACGATATATGTTTATATTATGCACTGCAAGATGAATAAATAAATGAATAAATTTCATAACATAAGGAGAGACATTAGGAGAGAATGCAAGATAAAGAAGTATATTATAGAAATTATAATTAAAGAAGGATAAGTAAAATGAAAGTAAATGCTCTGAGATTGTTTGGGCATATTGGAAGAATGAACGATGAACAGTTGACCAAAAAATATATACATGAGTGTAAGAGATGGAGTAAATAGCAGGGATCGCCCCAGAAAGGGATGGCATGACCATGAGAATCATATTTTGAATGAAAGAAGCTTGAGCAATCGACGAGCATGTATGAAACGATGCGTAGATGTAAAGGAAGTCAGAAATGTGTGTGTAAATTGAGAAGTATGGCGCTCGGTTATTTATGCTTACCCCTTAATGGACATGGCGTGATGTTGTGTATGTATGTATGTATTTCATGAAACAGATTATCGATTATTATATGTTTGTTGTTCAGTAGATCAAAACATATTGCAACATCTTTTATATGTTTGATAGCATGCATCTCATATATATTGAAATTGATGTTTTTTGAGAGTTTCATTAAAAACCAAACTAATATTAATACTACCATAGACCAACTAGACAGACCGAATAGGCTAAAATCTATACCCAGACTAAAGTCAACATTCGGACAAAGAAACTTCTCATATTTGGGAGTCTAAAAACAATTAAACGAGACATCAAAATTTGCATAAAACGAAAGGGCTGAGATTACATAAAAATATAAATTAAACACATATCTTCAAATCAAAAATGCAAACTAAGAAGACATATATACATGACTGTCTCAGGACAAGTTTTTATCTAGGGAGGCAGTTTATGACAATAATATAATATCTGGTAGGTAGGTACCTATACCTAATACTATGTAATATTTTGTTACGAGATATAAGGAAAAAAGTATAATATTATTATATAAATAAATAAATACTATAAACGCATTTGTTAGAAAATTTAGCACTGGATTTAAAGTCGTACACCGAACATTTACTTACAGGATTTAAGTAATTATACAAACGGAGCACGTATATTAAGCATTAATGCGTAATGTGTTAGCACTTATATTTTGTATAGCGAATTAATTTTCTGATATCATTCTACCAATATCAACATTCACGCAATATTATTTGTGAATAAAATAAACTTGTCCTTTGAGTCAGAGCAATTCAATAAATATAACAATAATAGATTAAGTACCTACTTGAAATTCCTTTAATAATTTTATTTTATGTCTCGTGAGCAATAATTCTTTGAACAAAATTCTAATGTAGGTATATTTTGTATATAATAGATCAATTTACATTTAAATGGATTTGGTCATTCAGTTCAGTTGCACCGTAATAAATAGTATAGTCAATGGAAAATTATGAAAATAATGGTAACCCAACGAAAATACACTAAATGGCAGCTAGTTAGCGATATAAATAAACTATAAAGGAAAACATATATTAAAGCAACAAATATAAAATATATACCTATACATGGACAAAAAACCGCTTAGGAGAGCAAAATGACAAAGAAATTTCAACCTTTACCACGAACAGGTGTATACAGATGTACCTATATAAAAAAAACAACAAAAGTGGTAACTCTAAATCAACCAACGGGACAACTTTATAACTTACTATCAACATGACAAAATATGGAGATACGTGCATAGTGTGAAGAACGATGAAAATATAAATAAATATGTCCGTAGGTATGTAATACAAACAATAAAGTTATTCAAGATATTTTTTTAGTAAATTATATTATCCTTTAAAAGTTTTATTACAAACTAGTAAAATGATTCTATTATTAAAACTAATGACATTGTGTATATAGACACGTTATATGAGAAAAAAAACGCTCTACTAAAATGGTACAGTTTAACGAATTCTTACAATACCTATCACCAAGAATGAGCACACACGACAGAATGGATTTAAATGAGAAAGAGATAGTACCTACAATAATATTTATTCAGACACACAGGTACTGCCAACATATTTTCTCTTTTAATCCAGTGCAATCACGTTAAAATTATATCCTACACCAAATAATGACTGTAAAAGAGACGAACTTATATTAAGTTATAGCTGTGTGAAAAAGCGAATATAACAGAATCTCTCTACATACCTACAAGCGAATATGACGACTACTCTCTCGTTTACTCAAAATAAAAATAACTATCGATAAATCCATATAAATATATTACTTATCGAAGAAATATGCAGCATGAAATGATATATCTGGTCGTTCCTTCACAGTTCTAGTGTAATTTTTACATATTTTCATCACACAAGGCAGCATTTTGACTACGACAAAACGTCCAAACACTACGACATCTTGCATGCGGCTAAATTGCGGTAAGAAATGAGTGAGGTATGCGCCTTACTTTTTTTGTTGACCGAATTTAAAGACTAGTAACGTACGTATCTATTATTTTATATATCAGTAAAACGGCAAAAAACATAAGTGACCGGTTGTAGTCAAATAAATACCTAGTGGAGTTATTAAAAAAGTTTTTAATTTTTAGTATCTATATAATATGTTCTTTGTTTTTATATATTCAAGTACCTACACAACGGGAAGGATAAAATGGTAATGGGTAGGTCATGTGGCAAGACAGAGGGATAATAGATGGACCCCCAAAATTCTGAATTGGAGACCCTATCATAGTAGAAGAGGTGTAGGGAAACCACAGAGGAGGTGGACTGACGATACTGTCGAACTGGTGGGACATGGGTGGAAGCAGAGTGCCCAGGATAGAGAGAAATGAAAAACCCAGGAAGAGGCCTTTATCCGGCAGTGGAGTGAAAGGGGCTGAAAAGAAGAAGAAGAAGAAGTACACAAGTAGGTATGTAGATACCTACATATGTACATTATACTTTTAAGCAACACAAGAGATTTTTTATTAGGGACACGCTGAACAAATAATTATTCAATGTCTATATTTCTGGTACATAGTTGCCCTTACCGAAAATTTAAATATTCATAGAAATCCGTTAGGTATATTCTACTCCTCTCATTTCTCAATTTTAAAAGTAGTTTTATTATTTTTTTTTATTGGGGTTATTTTATTTTTCGTTTATGTAATTATGTTCGTTCAATTCCACTCGATTGAATATCTGATTTATGAATTGTTACCAAGGCAACCGTATATATATAACTCGTGTGTGTATATTTTATATTCGGCTTCCCATAAAATTTCGTTAGAATTTATACGAGCGGTCCTCAGGTGTTGAACCACCTAGTAAAAACGTCAAACGTTTAAATGTATGGCTGATCCGCCTTTAATATAATAAAGCAGGCGTTCGGTCATAAAACTGGTCCCTGGATCCTCGGACCAAGTGACAAAATCCTTTCAGCCATTCCTTCCACATTCGGGTTTCATCACCTGATAATATTTCGGCCATCGTTAATTTCCTGCAGGACTTACAGAGTAATATATCAGTTTCGGACTTTGAAACGACTTTGAGGAACACAAACACACGGATATCTTTGAAACCACTAAATATAATATATATTTATCTTTCAAACTATGCATAAAAGAATTGTATAAAGGACGATAGAATATAGGTACCTACTTTTATTTTACAAATATTGCAAAACCAACCTAACCTTAGTTATTTTATATGAGTCATTTGACTTTTATTGGCGTCCTGGAAAAATTATTGTAGACTACATTAGATATTAAACATAGACCGGATTACACAATAGCAAGGCTTTCATATAATAATAAGAAACACTTCCTTGCATCTTGCACAAGTGGCGAGTTTATTGCCATTAGAAAATTTCTTTAAACACACAGAAGCAAGACATGCTTTAGAAATTAATTTAACTAAATTACTCCTCCGCTGGAAATTAAACCCAGGACGTCCGGACAGAAGCCGAACGTCTTACCAACAGTGCCTCGTCGGTAGGCCATATAATTATATATAGAAAAATACCAAAACCCATACACAAGCAGCTAAACTTAACTCTTCTTGGTACAAAAATGTTCAGTGTATTACCTGAAGCATGGAAAGATATGGAAATAGATTCACGGAGATATATTTCGTTATGAAATTGTTAAATGTGTTGGCGCCCAACTAGATATAAATACAATTTAAGTTATTTTTTAGCTTTCCTTACTTTATATTGCTAGAAGTTTTCAGTTTTATTTTTATTCTTCTTTTCTATTAATCATAATTTAGCCTCGATCTCGTGTAGGTACTTTGCTCTTAATGAAATGTTATTATATTTTTATTTATTTTATATTGCTTCTCAGGCAACTAACAGCTAATATGTCAAATATTTATTGAACACGCACCCAATAACAAGTTGCCACATTCTGGAGACTTAAGATAATAATCGTCTCACAGATCCAGACTGAGAACACAATTAAAAACTGTGTCTTAAAATAATTTAACCAATTTTTTTTTCCTTAAAAATATAAAATAAAACACTTATTAATTATTCTATTTCATATAATATGGCAGCAACTTATAAAGTCATAAGATTTACAATCTAATATGAAATTACAATTTATAATTATTAGTATGATTTCGAAAATAGTCGGTAGGTACTATAGGCTTGATTAAAAATAACTAAAAAATAATTATTTTAAATACGCCTACACAATTTATCAATTCTTTTCGGTTCGCTAAAAGTTTTTTTTATATAATACTTATAATTATTACTAATCGATCTTTTGACAAGACAACCGGAGAATATATTAATTACATCATTTTTTAACGTTCCATATTTCGTGATTGTATCATTTGACGAATGAACTTTAATAATATACCAATTGTAATTGTAGCTTACCCAACGTTCAGATTAACACGTAAAGTTACTAAACATACTTCACTAAAATTAATATTGATTGATCGATGTATATTTTAAAGCATCAATCAGACGATCTGGGAACACCTCAGTACTTAGTACCAATAATATGAATTTAAGTGTATCAAACGAAGAGCAGGTGTCCCCTTAATGTACATACATAGATAACACACCGACATTTATACGAAATTCGTTCATACTAAATAATTTTTTAAGTTGGATATTTCATTTTTAATAATTTATCGATCTTGAATATAATCATCATCTTTCAAAGCGATTCTTAACCTTCAATATTTATAATAAGTAAAACGAATAAAAAATTATTATACTCTGAAAAAAATATTATAACAACCAAACTGGCTACCTGCGTTTTAGCCAAACCTTTGTTATCAGTTAAAAAAAGTTTATCTATTTATGACTGCACTGTTTGACTGTATGCACAAAACATTTAGTTGCACAAAACCAAATGTTTTGTAGTCACTATAGTTCGGTTAATTTTAATATGAAGTTTTGTTACTATTAACAAAAAAATATTTTCAATGTTAACGAATTCAAGACTTCAGATTAAAAAACCTTTTTTATTTGGGATTTTTTCGGAATCCTGGTTTTTCTTTTTTTTGTAAGGTACCCACTTACACTCACACAAATATACCTATCATTATAAGTGTTTTTTAATCCCCAAAAAAAATTAAGTTTGTATATTTTCTACCAAACCCATCTTAAGAATCGCTGTCCTAGTATCAGGTGTATGAAGAGTACCTACCTCAATATGTAAATTTAATGGTACTTACTTGCCTAAAAATTATTTCGTTCTAATACTTATTATTATGTCGTCAAAAGTCGATTCATTGATTTATGTCATAAGTATTTATGTGAGACTATCCCTTCACTCAAACGATTTGGTGCTGATAATATTGAGTATATGTAAGTGTTATTAATTATAGACAGAGAACCAATCATAATTACAACTATGAATACTGATTACAAATAAATAACTATGTTATGTATTACCATAAGATTATATTTTATTTTATTTTATTTTATTTTTTATTCAAATTGAAGCTAACAATGTATGAAGTAAAAATAAATACAGAATATATAATAACTTGCCTTAATACCCACTCCATACATCAATTATAAGCTTACAATACTATCAAAGTAACATAATATTTTATAGGTACATTTACATGTATCCGTATTCTCATGGTATCACTGTGTTTATATGTGTAGTAAGTATATGTGTGAGAGTGAATGTGTAATGTGTGTGAGTGTGTGTATGTGTGAGTGGTGCGTATGTGAGGTTGCAAGCATATGTATGGTGCGTAATGATTAGGCCTATTAAATAAGTGTTTTTAACTTTTGACGAAATGAATTTCTATTATCGTTGAATAGGTCCAAGTTAAGCGTGTTCTCGTGTTTGTGGGCAAACCTTGAAATAAGTCACTAGTTCATACCTAAGTAGGTACTTATTTAAATATAACTATTTAGAAACACAGTGCTCAGTTCCGGTGAGGAAGAATAACGCGACGTCCTACGTAGGCGATTCAAAGCGAATGCGAAGCGGCGCGGCGCGGCACGAAAATAAAAAACAGTCAGTACCTAACTATGGAAGTGTCCTACGTTACCGATCGCGAGTATTTTTCGATGCGGCGCGGCGCGATGCGAAGCGAACGCGATTAGTTTGTTTGATATTTTCGAGCGAATTGAAAGCGGTGCCATTGTTTTTGGACATGTCAGAAATAGAAATTTTAATTTCTGTCCATGAACGTCCCATATTATGGGACAAAAGAATTATTATTATCGAACCGCGAATTTTAGGATTTGGCAAAAACAAATAGGAATACAAGTAAACACATTTATTTATTATTGCTATTTTACAATAGGATCTTGTTCAAAACACACAAAGTTTTCTCTCGCTTGCACGAATGTCAAATTTTGATATGTTTCCCGGAAAGATGTAAATTCAGTCTCATTTATCAATTCAAGATCACGTTATTCTTCATACAAATTGTGATATCCCCCATAAATATGCCTCTCTAAGTACACAATATTAGTTTCACTTCTCTGCCGTACATACTTCTTGAGTATTTTATATACGTACATCCATGACAGTAGTTGGCGGCAGAGGGAACGATTCGCGCACACGTAGGACAGAGCCGCCGCGTCGCACCGCATCGCATTGAATTCGCTTGTATCCGCAACGCATCGCTTCGCTATCGCGTTCGCTTTGAATCGCCTACGTAGGACGTAGCGTAAGTTCTACGGATTCACAAGACAAAGTTGGTATACTTACTAATTTAAATTTCTATACAAAAAATAAACAATAGTCCATAAAGGGTTCAATTCTTAAGACGAATGAAAATTTGTATGAATATGAAATTTGAATTAAAGTCATTAAAAACAAAAATGTGTTCACCAGAACTGTCACTATGAACAATATCCATTTTATATATTTAAATATGTATATTGTTAATTATATTACTAGTTGCATGTAACACATGAGATCCAACTGTCGATGGAGATAGTATATATAATAGAAGAGTAGGTAGGTACGTACCAAACTACAAACACTTTAACACAAATTGATAAACATTTTAAGATATTTGATTTTCTATATAAAACAGGTCAAGATAGAATAGTATGGAGGTCATTTTTTTTTTCTACTCAGAATATGAAAACAGTATGATGGTATGTATGTATGTATGTATGTATGTATGTATGTATGTATGTATGTTTGAGCATAAAGTATCAAACTATTGAGTCGCCGTAGATATTATGTAGTGTGTAGGTACTGCCTTACAAATTGTATGAAACGATGTCGTCACTAAATTCAATTTTTATAAAAAAAAATGCAAAATGTTTGAGATGTAGGTACAACTACAATGTCCATATTTTTTTATATATAATCGAATAATCTAGTTGGGGTATTTCGACTTTTTCAGATATTTTTAAAAATTTTAGAAATATAGGCGGGTAAACATATAAATTTATATAAAAAAAATTCTAAATAAAATGTTTGAGAAACTTTTATAAAAAATATTTGGGATTTTGTATTTGTCTATATTTATACCAATTTTCATCGTTCTAGCTTTAATGGTTTGTGAGATATGTGGAAAAATAAAGTAAAAATTCAAAAGTTGATAATCCCTGATTGCAACAAAAATTCAAAATTTTGAGCATAAAAGTAGGCCTATAATTTTAAATATATTCTGAAATTTTGGGCTCTGTAAATTGAGCGGATCAAAAGTTATAAGGGGGGGGGACAGACACACATGTTCTTCTTCGAATTCTGAGTAAATCCATATACATACTATGCTGCAAAGCTTCTATGTTGATGTTTTTTGGCTTCAAAGTTGAAAAAGCCGTGAAAGATATAGACCTGGCATACAATTCGCGTATCATGGCTTGAAACTATGTCGATATATTAAGAAAAATTAATTCTCTTGAACAAATAGACAGTTGGATTATGTAAATAAATTTATACAAAAAAATGTGTAAAATCAATGCAATATTATCAATATAAATATATATCTACCCCTTCTCAGAATGAAACGAGATCAGTGGCGTAGCGAGTGAAGTAGGTATGTAAAGGAAAGGAAAGGGAACAATGAGTCATTTAGTGATTTAGATTGATGCGATACAGCGAACCATTAGACACGGAGATTGTGCTCGGGCAGAGATAATAGCTAAACAGGCTAAACGCCGGCACCAGTGTCGCAACACGGCCAGATTGATGGGCTGGGAGGTAGGCAAGTGGTGGATGGGGGGACTGATTCAGTCAACAGGCCACTGGGGCCCGTTTCGAATGAATTGACAACATCACGATATTGTTTTGTCTAATGAATGTATTGCAGGAATGGTTTAGTATCAACTACAGTTAGTTATAATTGAAACATTTCATTTATTCAATTATGGTGATAAATAATTTTTACTACAACATTATAATTTAGGGAATGTATGAAGATGTGTATGTTCTTGTACCAATATATATATTTATTCTTCACAAAAAATTGACGATAGGTATATATAATTAGGTACCAACTGTATCTATCGTATATTTTTATGATCATTCATAGGTACATACATACAAACCATCACGCGATCTCCCTCTAGGGGTAGGCAGAGAGAATTGAACGCCACATTCATTTTTCTATCCTGGCACACATCCATCGCCTCGTCAACGTTCATGTATCGTCTCACACATGTAAGTGTAAATGGGTATAAAATTGCTCGTATATAGGTACATAATATTAGAATGTTAAAATATAAGTAGGTAGGTACTTAAAAATGTACTTACAAGTAGGTATATACTTAAAGAAAAATATTTAAATGAATGCAATGTAAAATCAAAATCATGAATCATTTTTAATGTATAAATAAATAAATAAAATATTTCAACCAATAAAAGCCCTTGTCAAAAAGTACCAAAACACTGACATTTACAAAAAACAAAAAAAATATTTTGCGTTGTTTTGATTTCCTTTTCGTTTCATAGATACAGAGGATAAGGCAATCTCCGAGGGATGCTGCGTGGCTAATTGATATACTGATTGTTGGAGTGAACTCAATTTCATTATTAAACAGTTACACCGTGTTATTTGCCATAATGCCGTGCACTCGCAGGAGTCAGCCAGCCCCCGTTTTCTTGTACTCCGAGGGGTCCCGACCCCCCCCCCCCCCCCCACCCCCCACTGCCGACATCATTTGGGGGGTGGGACGCCACTTGAGATATTAAGATAGTGATTTATTCCGGAGGGGCCCTGTTGTACCGTTTTGACAAATTGATTAATTCGTACAATTTTACAGAGACAAAATAACAATCGGAGATGCGACCATAAACAAATCCTACGAAAATAATCGAGGAATATATAATTATACATTAGGTACCTACACTATGAAAAATTTAAAAAATAGTTATTTATAAAAAACAGAGTTCCGTTTATACAATCGAAAATAAAGAATAAATATAGTATTTTTTAAAGAAATTCTGGTTTTTAAATATACAAAAATAATAAAAAATATGGAGCAGGCGGTAGTGATGGTAGAAGCGGAGACAAAGAAGAGCAACGTTGTATGTGGAAAGGAAACAAACTGTTTCGAAAATTTGAACATTTTAATATCCAACATTGTTTATATTTTTGTTTCATGCAAGGCAAAACGTCCATAGGGTACCTACCTAAGATTGAACATATTATTTGAATTTTCAAAAAATTTTAGGTAGGTAGGTAGGTACCTAATTTTTCCATAGTACGATTTGTTTAAGGTTTTTCTTCTTCTTTTTTTCGAAACATATTTTTTATTATTCGATTGAGATTTTAAAAAAGATAATGCGTTCCCAATGCCTCGGGATAACTGTAGGTACCGCATTTTTTTTTAATTTTGCTATTCGAAAAGTGCCTTACCTTCCCGACTTGGTGATGATCATCTCTGTTCCAAGGTCGTGAAACTTATCCCACAGGTCTTTGGTTTCCAATCTGCAGTCAACTTGAAGCAGCTCTTCACAGTTGCAGCGGGCGGTGGGGGCTGGGCGAGGAGGGCCGGGGGAGGGGGTAGGGGAGGGGGATGATCGATCTCCAGCATCTAAATAAACAAATAAAAGACAAACTTTTAATATATTCACCAATAGGTAAGTAATAAGGCTGTATCTACTGTTTAAATAATTATTTTTTATACCAGAATTCCGTTTAAAATTCTTTATTATTGATTTTATTTACGGAATCCTGGTATAAAAATCAGTATTATTTAGGTATATATTTCTCGGTGTAGGCTGCAGTGCTGAATCTTCCAAAATAATTACGAAAATATAAAAAACTCGAATGAAAACCATACCCTCAACATGTTTGATCGAGTTAATAATTTAAATACAAGAAGAAAATACTATGGACGAACCAGTGATATCCAGAGCTCTACAATTTTAGGTTCAGCAGTATTAGTTTCCAGGGGCGTGCCTACAAATGTCGAAAATTGGCAAATGTCGAAAATTGGCAAATGTCGAAAATTGGCATCGTTGTTCATACTAGTGTCCATGAAAAATATTTTTAAAATCACATGCCAAAATAATATTAACATTTGTGGCCCTGTAAAGCATCGTATCTACACACGGTTCAATTTTTAATCTTGTAGTATTTTTGCAATAAAACAATTTTAAGCATCGTTGTTACATGAAATATATTATCTATCACATTATCTACAAACGGTTTTAGTATCTATGGTTTGGTCAGTATGGTTGCAATAAAACAAATAAATATTTTTTTTAATTTCCTAACATAATATTCCTAGGCAAGCCAAGATTTTCGGCTTCTATAAGCAATTCCGCTACTGCTAATAGTTTCATAGATGATACTCAATACTTTGCTGATTGAGATGCTCCACATGTGCCGGAGTCTCAATTACGACCAGTTTCTTTTTGTTGAGAATACAGAGACTTAAATGTTCATCTTGTTGATGACATCTTCTCATATGGGGTCAGACCCATTATGTGTCGTGATATCTTTTCAAACGGCAATTAGCCTGTCCATCTGTTCTCAGTTGGCGTCAGCTTGGATTTTTCATGATATTAAGTGTGTGTTTACCTGAGCATGGCGTTCTGGATCCAGACAGTGGTGTGGATGTGTGAGAGCGGGGGGAGCGAGGTGATCTGGGGGGTGTGCGGGGAGGGGGGGCTCCAGCATCTTCCTCTCCGTCTGAGCACCTTTCCACGTCCACTTCGGCGTCTTCCTCTGCGCAGCCTCCACTGCTGGCGGGAGAACCATGCCTCGATGCTCCACCTGAATGAAACGAAATAAATATTTGATTAACAAACGGTAACTTCAATAAGACGAATAAGATAGGTATCGATTCGATATCGACATTGTGGGATCATATATAACTTTATAATATGTAAAATTTATTGTGAAGCACCGGCTTAGAATAGTGGTTCCATTTTTTTTCTTTTATCGTCGTTTTCGAGTGTCCCGTAAGAGTAAGGTTAATGAAAATAGGTACCTACCTAAAACAGGCTAAATAACATCTCGCAGAGTTCAGCAATGAGGTTCACACACATTTTGAATGTTGTGTCATTTTAGGTGAAACGTCATTGGTGTGTGGGAATACACGCATGTGTCTTTTTTTTTTAATAAGATAATGCACACCCGCACACCTACCGCTGGTTACCCCGCGTCGTGGAGTGTGCCGCGATGGTATGAATGAACGAATGAAATACACTGTTAGGTATGCTATTAATTCATTGCCTTGCACCACTACCCCTTCCGAATGTGGAATTATAATTGTCTTTCACGAAAAGCTGATGATAGAACGAAACTCGAATCTAACAAAGTCGAAATATGGATTATTGAGATCTCTAAAATTGTTGCGAAACGCAGTGCGAATAAATTGGCAATAAACATTCAGGAGATCAGGGGGGCAAGTCTGGTCCAACCGGCGAAATCAAAACCCTCACGATTACCCATAGGTATCATGGATATAATTATCATATGCGGAATCATATGATATCTTTAGATGTCATAGAACTCCATATGATAATTATATCCATGACACCTATGGGTAATCACTAGGGTTTTGATTTCGCCGGTCGGACCAGACTTGCTCCCATGATTTCTTATAGTAATATAACGCTAGAAACCAAATACTTAATTTGAGACTGGTCGGCGATTTAAAGGAGCCAATTTCAATTTATTTCGTAACTAAATATACTGTTGTAATTAAACGTGTAAGTAGGTACATATAATTACATGTTCCTACAATAATACATGTAGGTAGGTACATCTTCGTTTATATAAATTTATAAAAGGTAGGCTGATCATTTATCTTCAACGCAGGTTGGTATAGGTAGTTGGTATCTTATCAGTATGAACTAAGAACACAAGAAGACTTCTAGACACGACAGTCTTAACAAATTTGCGAATTTCATAATCCCGTAACGAAATCTCTTCGTGTCAAATCTTAATTCCTACCTGCTTAACCCCTTCCTGTCGTCATGGCCCGCCAGAGGCGCATACTAACGGGGATTACCTACACAACATAAATAAACCTCTACGCCACCTGCCTCCATAACCATTGGTACGCGAACTACGTCTCTATTTTTTATATATTTGTTTTCAAATTCAGACGTGCCGTTAAAAAGGAAACCATACAGTATTTCTTATATCTTCTATATTTTTGAGAGAAGGTTTTTAACCATATAAAATCTGTAAGTGATTGGATGATCAAAACTTTTTTTTAATTTGTATAGTAATGTAAGAATTAATAAGCACATATTAAAAATACATCACAAGTTATGGAAGGACAGATCTAGCACAAATACTTCTTAATATTCAACAACAACCATTACCTAAAATTACCTAAATTCGAACTTACTTTAAATCTTACCACTTAGGTACATGTCGAATTGCGTCGAATGTATATGTGCCTACTTAATGTAGAACAGGAACGATAATCCAGTTCAACATAATATTGTCACAATCAAAATTGTAAACTGCTAGCACTAGCATAGGATTTTCTAGTTGAGCAGCAGAAATCTGTTAGTTATCATTATAATATGAGTGATAAGAAAATGAAAAAAAAATTCAATATTTTTTATCGTGATTCCTGATCATTATTACTTCTATGTCCTGCGATTCTCTGATTAATTTCGCAATTGTTGTGGTTAGGTAGTTTTATTTATAAAATTATTTTTTTCTTTTTGTTCTGTTTTGTTAGTCATTTTTTGTTAGAATAGGCACCGAAATCAACGTATTTGGAACGCAACGTTTCATTGGTTGGTTGGAAGATGTCATAACTGAATCCATTTTGAAACATGTGGGTACCTAGAATTCATAAGAATATCAAAGAGACTGGGAGATCACTGATAGGAAATGTAAAATAAAGATTTCTAAAACGAATTTCCGGTATTTAAATCAATCCTACCCATGTATCCATAATGTAGTCATGCAAGTGTAAAAATCAACCGACTCATAACGTGTGTACCTATCTATATAGTTATTAATTTATTTTTTACTGGCTCGACCAAAAAAGGTTTGATATCTATATATTCGTTGTTGTGTGTGTGTGCTACGGAAGCGTAGAGAAGGTTTACGTCGGGCGTAGACCTGTCTTCAGAGGTAACGTAGGGAACGGTATTATCCTTTCACTATGAAATATGAAACAATACAAAAATAAGTACCTATGTACATACTACCTGCGTTCCTTCATAAGGTATTGTTGTAGGTATATAATATTAAGTAGGTAGGTATGTATTGTGAGAGAAGGGTAAATGGCGTGAGGAACTACTTAATTCATTTTCGAGAATAATGTGGACCGGAAAATATTGACAATTTTATTATACTATTTAGATAATAGATTAGTACTAGGTAGGTATCTACTTGAATTTTTAATAACGCTTAAATTATTTGATTTTAAATTTAGATGAATTGGTTGCAAAGCGGTCCAGCTTGCAGCAATCCAGTGAACACGGGTTCGACCGATTTTGTTCACCTTTTACACCACAAATATTTACCTAGTTTAGTGAATTGATATCTTGTCACAAGAAGCAATGTTATTCATTCTTAAAAAAAACATTACTGGAAATGATTTAATATGGATGGATAGATATCTCTAATATATTGAAGAAATGCTGTTTCGATTTCTAAGGGCTCATTTTTTCCATCATGAAATCTAATTTCTAGTTAGATTTTGGAAGATTAACGAGATATCTATAGTGGAATTACGTTTACCTTGCGAAACCAATATGAACAAAAATTTAATATTAGATATATTGTGAAATATAATTTAACATTATTAGGTACTAACCAAATTCATATTTCAGTACCTAGGTACTTATTGTGAAACTTACTTAAATATAAATTATAAAAATGTTCCTACAATTACCTACATGATGTCCCAAGGATACCAACACAAAAAACGTAAATAAATGACTACCTATAGGTAGGTACATGTGATGGGGTGATTTAATAAAAATCATATCTATATAACTACGTTGGTAGGTATCTTGATATCATAATTTATCTACTTTCTCTCGAAAAAAATTGTAAAAACAAATTTTATGTCACCAGTGACGGAACTTGAAAACATTCAAAGAAGGACGACTTCCAATAACTGCCCTCATAATACCAATAAAAATAGAACAATATTACTTTTAATATGTATGTTAATGTATTAATCATTATTCTCCAAATAGATAGATAGTTATATGTAGGTATATCATTTTTATTACTGTAAAAAAAAACAGGTAGGTAGGTAGGAACCTACCTTGGTACATAAGCGGGTTTATTAGGTAGATAGGTAGGTACTAGGTATAAATCAATATCTTTCCTAATTATCTTAGCTATTCAAACCATTTCTATTTTTTATTTTATTTAAGTACCTATTTACCTTTTTTATTGAGAACAAAATATTAGGTAGGTACCTACCTACGCACAAATAATATATAGGTACCTAGATATTAAAGATAACTGCTTCACTAGACAGTCTGTTTCGAAATAATTACATTTATTATTAGATAGGTTGGTATATAAAGCACATTTAATAATAATAAATGTATTTTAGACATTATTCATAGAGACGTCTAGGTATATATTATTATTATACCTACTTTTTGAAAAAAATCAACAAAAAAATTGACCATTGAGACGCCTTTATATGAACATAGTCGAAGTATTGGAAATTATCATAATTTTAATACCTATCTATCTACTCAACTTTAGAGGCACCCGCTACTTGCATTATTTTTGAATTTATCTGTAGGTAGGTACCTCTAACCAGCCAACTATTAGGTACAAATGTAGGTACATAGCTTCCTATTGATTTTCTCGTTGATTATTGGACAGAGGGTTAGCACCTATGTAAGTAGGTACCTAGCTTGTGTAGTGATTCAGGGAGGCATATGGACAATAGGTAGGTATGAAAGTAGAATATAGATACCTACCTGGATTGGCGATACAAATTCAATACCTTTCCTAAACGATAAATAATTAAGATGGAACGTTAACATAAATCGATCGACTGTTCATCATACAATAATAAAAAAGAATATTTATTGGTAGAAAATATAAAATATATGATCCGATATATGCATATACCTACCTATCTAATATTAGGTACCTACCTACACTAGAGTCTACAATCTGAATCTACCCGTTTGCATTCTGTTTCCGGTTGGCTCTCTGATTGGTTGAGATCTCGTAGTATTAAGTCAAATGAGCTGTGAAATTTTATATTAAATGCGAAAAATTAAAAGAATATTATATATTTAATTTATAATAATTTATAATTCAATTTATAAAGCAACTCGCTCACGCGAGTCGCTATTATTATTATACACAAACTTAAACCTAACCTAAGAATGCAGAAAAGAAACTCAGGGGCTAGACGCTACTCCTACCTACCACCTACCTATTATCAAACATTTTCTTAGTAATTCATTAAATCAGATTTTCTCTAAAAGTATGTAGGTACTTACATAGGTTTAAAAAAGAAAGTAGTTAAAATTGAAAACGACGAAGGGAAGCTTATTAAAAGGTAAAACTAATTAATAACAAACCACCACCTGGGTAACCTCCATCCTATTGATGTGGACACACATATGTATCTATACATATGTATGTATCTAGGTATCTATAGTGGAATCGGTTGACTTTTTACGCTATCTAACTGCAGCACTGAAATTAAAGCAAGACTGGCCGCTGGCAATATGTAGATACGTGTTATTTTGTTCTAATAAAGCACATGAGGTCCAAACTGTTATAAAAAGGAATACTGAAATCCTGATATACAAAACTCTTCTTAGACCTGCAGTTGTGTATATAGAACTAAATAACTACTGGGTCTTGACAGAAAGTGGCCTCTTGATATTTGAAAGGCAAATACTGAGAAAGATTTTTGGCCCAGTAGGTAGGTACTTACATAAATGCAGATGAATTAGTTAGAGGCAGGCCCATGCTAAGATGGCATATTTAAGTATGACAGTACTTACCTACCTACTTGGTATAATACGATTAACAAATATTCTGCAAAAAAAGGTAGGTACCTATGGATATAAAATAATATATGTTTACAACACTTAAAGAAATACCCACAGTAGGTAGGTAGACAGGGGTGTGCCTAAAACCATCGGACTAGGCAAACCCAGAAATAAATTGGGAAATGTCGAAAATTTTGTGTTTTTTCATTATTATTCATTTGAGTGGCCATGAAAATATTTTAAAATCACATGCCAAAATAATATTTATATTTGTGGACCTGTCAAGCATCGTATCTAGATAGGTTCAATTTTTAATCGTGTTATTACATGGTTTAATCATGGTTTCAATAAAACAGACAAAAAAAAATATAACTTACGTAATTTGTTAATATTCATAGGCAAGCCAAGATTTTCGGCTTCTATAAGCAATTCCGCTAAGGTAGGTACCTAATCCATAAATATAGTGTTTGTAGGTAGGTTACTAGGTAAATATTTAAAAATGGAAAAAAAGTACCTACTTACCTATTCAATTTTAACTAATTGTTGAGGAATATGAGCATGTCGTTAATATAAAAAATACCTATAGGTATTCAATAGCAATCCCAATAAAAATCGGTTGATTGAAATTTTACATACCTATAAATGATGATTAAATAAATATATTTACCTCATGCTTCCTTACCCATTCTTATCATCCACATCCTTCCCATGCACATTTCACTATCTTTTCAAACTTTTTTTTTACCTATACTTAACTACTTGTTTTGGTATTTTTTTTGTACCTATTCTTTTTTTTTTCTTAAGTTACATTTAATTATTTTGTAAAAAAGAATTAGTTACTTTTTTGATAATTTATTTAGTAGGTACCTACCTACCTACTTACATATTACGTAGGTACCTAACTATTTTTTTTTTAGATTTACCTAGTCATATTTTAAAAGAACTTGTTATATCTACCTATTTTACTCTTGTGGTTAGTATGTATCTACGTAATTGGTCTTATTTTTGTAGATATATGTTTTTTTATCATTTTCAATTTAACTGTAGGTATATTGATCCAAATAAATAAATAAAAACATCTAACTATAATAAGGTATCTAGGTCTGTATTACAGCAAAGCAATAGGTACCTATAGGAAAATATGTAGGCAAATAATAGCTAATGATAATAGAAGAAGATACCTATTGTTTGATACCTATCTAGGTAAATAATAGGTACCTACCTACTTATATTTTATTCCAATAGGTGCCTATTTTAATAAAATCTTTTGTAGGTAACCTAGTGAATTGGTTCCTACCTAATAATGAAGATGGGTAGGTACCTACCTACCTAATAATATATGATATCTATTTTCTAGATTCATATACAGGTAGATACCTATTCCTAATGCTTTTCTGGCCTGGAAAAACTAGTCTCCGAGATCTTAGAATTTTCAATTTGTTATCCAATATATTTTGCTTCATATTAATTAAATTAAATGAAGTAGATAATTATTTAAATTTATTTATCAATATACCAAGCACCTCAACTAGGTAAGTACCTACTTAACTATCAATCAAAAGATTTTTAATTAGGTACATATCTATGTGTCTACCAACAATATAAAAAATACAATTAAAAAAGTGCATCCTATTCGGTATCTATTAGATACCTAATTAGGTACCAAGCCACCCATCGAATTGTCCATAACCTTTTGGAGCATATTTGATAACAAGGTAATTAAATATTGCAACAAATTAGTTATAAGAACTTGCCTATACTGTCGAGGCTCGGTGAGTCCATGGGTCTTCTGCAAGCGATCGGATATCTGACAGAGGGCTGCGCCCCCCTGGCCATTATAGCCGCTATACTAAAGTCTGTGGCACGGCCCTTGGGGGCGACCAGGCCCACTTCATCCTGCATCGTTCCAAGGAGCATCGTTAACTAATAATTCCTATAATATTCAACACTGTTCGTTCACTGAGTATTTCAAACGACTCCGCCAAACTGATACCAATTACAAAGGATGAGTCATCTCAGTGAGTTGTCACAAAAACACAATAAGGTCTTTTTATTAAAACTAGGTAGGTACCGACTTATATACTTTTTGTAGCAAAAAATATATATTTTTATGCGAAAATATTGACCAGGCACTGATTGCACTAGTCCCGTCGGCGGCAAAAATAAATTAAGGTCATATTAGACCTTTTAGGTAATAAACCAATAACCTGTTTTTCTATTTGACTATCAATAAAACTCTATTTCTTGATGACATATCAATTTTTAAAATAATGGTTTATATGAGATTAATTATTGAATCCACAATAAAATCAATATCTTTGGATTTAAATAGTACAAATTTTTAATTATTAATTTAATGCACATTCACACGTTACCGAGTCGATAAAAAAGAAAAACAACGTTGGCTTACGAACATTAAAAATGTCAATAAATGTACGCAACCAAAAAAAAATCAATCACAGACTGACAGTTAAAACACTCTTATTCGATTTTCAAAATTGAAATGTCCACTTTAATGTGTGTTCGAAACTGCAATCAAACACGACGCGCCCGTTCGATAAAGCACCGTATTTATTGATATTATACACTCGCGCCACTGATAATAAAATGACAAAAGAAGAAAAAAAAACAAATATTGAAAAAATAAAATGTCACTTTCGAGCATAGACTCGCCGCGCTATTCTGTCTGGCGTCTGAGTGCGCACTGAAGTGAGCGCTGGTCGCCCCCTCCCCCGAAGCCATGTGGGGGCGGAGCCTCGAGGCCACGCCCCTTCCTTATTCGACCACAGTTTTCACAACGATAACAACGTCTTCCCGCCGAACTTCAATTTGGAAAATTTACGAACGCGATTAGCATCATAGACGACGGTGAAAGCATAGACAATTAGTGTCGTAGTTAATTTCGAGATAATTAACATTTTAATGAACACAATTTATTTTTTCTTTGATTACCAACGACGGATAGATGATTATTCCGCTCTTGAACAATTTGTTTGGTAGATCGTGGAGGCACTTGAATTATTATTTTAAGAACATTGTTGATTGCATATAAATTTTCAAGTTTATTATCTATGACTGAGTGCGGCCGGCTTTATGAGAGCCATTGTTATTATTTTCATGTTATCTTCCCGTGTCTATTGTTGATTTTAGACAGAAATAAAACAAGAAATGAAAACAATTAAATTAAATTAAATATATTCTGTGCAATTAATGTCACAGTTAATAACTATCTTAAATTAGTTTTTTTTTCAAATTATACGGTTTGATTTATAGTTAACGATATTGTTTGATGGGTTACCTATATTAATTGAAGATATCTATCTATTAAAACATATGGAAGACAAATAAAAGTATTTTGTTTATATAAAGGTTCATAATAATAAAATACTTTTATGCAAAAAATACGTAGATACCTTACCTACCTCATGTGGCTAATTTAATCCCCTATCTTTATAATCATAATGAACACTTCCTTGCACCCTGCGCAAGGGGCGAGTTAATTGCCGTGTGGCAATTTCTTCCAACCTTTGTACATTAAAAAAATCTAAATTTTAATATTACTAAACTGAACTACATACTAATTATCTACTTTTAACTTTAGGTAGGTTCTACCTATTGTTATTTTCATGATGAATAGAAAATATTTTTATTTGTTGATATGTAGGTAATTAATAAATGTCTATTTTCTCGTTTGTAATTAATCAAATTCACAAAGCAACAGCACATTGTGTTGAAGTCATGAACATATCGATATCATAGAAACATACTTCCAGACATACACTCACACACACACACACACATGCATTTCACAATAAGTGGGTATAAGTAAGTATGTAGGTAGGTACTTCTCTATAATACCGAGGGAGATGACAAGCTAAATTCAAACATGGAACGCAGCGAATCTGTCGCCAGCATTTCCCGCCAACATGCAACCGATTCCCCGTCGAAAGGCGGGGCCTCGCCGCCGCAAAACCTACTCGATAACTTTTGTCTCTCTCGGGCGGCCGTCAGACGTGCGGGTGAGACCGAAACGGATTCGGCGTTAATTGTAAAAAAGGGATGCACAACGTTTCGTTTCGTTCGTGAGGTTGGGAAATGCATTGGTGTGAGAGTGACAGAGGTAGGTGTATGTTGCATTAGCGTTGGGAAAAGGCGATTTTATGATGAAATGGAGACTGATATCTCTCTGGTAGGTACCCGCATAGTTAGTTAGGAAGTGTATTATGGTATAGTTGTATGTATGATAGTGAGGTAGGTAGGTGGCTTTGATTGTGTGTGGTCTGACACTTTGGTGGGAAGTTAGTAGACCCGTCAGCCACTGATCATAAATATGTAACTTGTATATAGTGTAAAGCTCAGTACACACTTACCTCTACATTTTTAAAATTAAATACATGATATAAATTTATATTCACCTACATAATAGAGGATATGATATGTACCCACCTAAACATAATTAAATAGGTAGGCACCTACCTACTTAATCCTTGCATTTTTCCAGAGATAGGTAGGTAGGTAGGTACCTAACCTATATTAATTATTAACTTTAAATAAGTTTAACTATAATTAATATCTACTTAAGTCATATTTGTAATTGTTTACTATTAGGTAGGTAGGTACCAACTTATACCTACAAAAAAAAGATAACTACACACTATTACTTATGTATGTCTAATGATTTAAAAAAATATATACCTATAGGTAGGTAGGCTTTTTTGATATTTTACCTACAACTTTTTTTCCAATAGATATATACCTACTTATTGTTTTTATTCGATTGTATTGATAGGTAGGTACCTACCTATAGGTATATGTACTTATAGATAGGTACCTACGTATTCCTACCAGAAAGTTATTAGGTAAGTAACTACACATTATAGGTAGGTACCTACTAAAAATACTAGATACCTATTATATTAAGTACCTAGGTACCTAACTATCTTATAGTTGTTTATACCCGTCATTGCTCGGAAAGATAAATGTGAAACAATAAGCTCTGCAGGGTCTACTTTTTTCACGGCTTTTCCAACTTTGAAGTCAAAAAACACCAATTTAGAGGCTTCGCAACATATATGTTCCATACACGGCTCCATCCATCCGCTCAATTTACAGAGCCCAAAATTTCAGAATATATAAACAGTTATAGGCCTACAAAACTTTTATACTCAGAATTTTGAATTTTTGTTTCAGTCAGGGGTTATCAACTTTTTAATTTTTGTTTTATTTTTCCATATATCTCAGAAACCAAGCTAGAACGCTGAAAATTGGTAAAAACATAGACAAATACAAAATCTCAAATTGATTTTTTCGAAAAAAATCCAGGGTGTCTCAAACATTTTTTATTTAAAATTATTTTTTTTATGATAAATTTATGAGTTTAACTGCCTATATTTCCATTTTTTTTAAAAATATCGAAAAAAGCCGAAACACCCCAACTATATAATTTAATTTCTCTAAAAAGTATTAACATTGTATAAGCACATGTCATCCCAATTTTTTTTAACACTGTTTATAAAAATTAAATTTAGTGACGACATTGCTTCATACAATTTGTATGGCTGTCGCCTATACCTACACAATATGTAAGAAGACTTAATAGTTTGATAGGTACTTAATCTCCAAACATACATACAGAACCATCATGCTGTTTTCATATTCCGGGTAGGAAAAGAGGACTGACATCCATACTGTCCTATCTTGACATACATACCAACATGTGTTAAAATTTTCAATAATTTGGATTTATGGGTTTATAGTTTGATTCTTATTCTTCAACTATACATACTATCGCTATCGACATTTGGATCTCATGTGTTACATGCAAGTAGTAGGGTCGGGTGGAGAGAAAAGTTCCATTTTTCACTTTGAGTCAAATAACATGATGATGCAACTAGTAAAATTCATTCTCTTTTAATATACGTATAACTACATCATTCCTCTATATTTTTTAGTAAGAAAGATATTTCCAACTCCAAATACAAAAAAGATATTAGATATGCATTTTGTTGACCCATGTCAACTGGAACTTTTTACCCCACTGATGGGGTGAAAAGTTCCGGGGTATGGGGTACAAAGTGCCAAAAAAGATAATTAATTATACACTATATATTTGGTATAAAAATTAAGACATTTTATTTAAAGAAAAACAATGAAAAAGGTTCTTACAAAAATGTAATTTAAAATTGTGTTGAAATTAGTCATCGTCTGAATCACAAGTATTACAAATATAACTATTTGATAACCCTTGTGAAATACATTTCTCATGGGCCCAGTTTTTACATGAAATGCACTGCACCCAATCTTCTCCCGGTACACTTTCTGCAAAAGATTCGCAGCCTATTAAGCAGAAACATTCTTCATTTGAACTTGAAGAAATTGAAGGTGTTCTTGGCTGAGGAATTCTCTTCTTTCTTTTTTATTGACACTGTTTTATTTTATTTTTCTTTAAGTTCGTTTGTTCCTGTTCCAGTTGCAATTTAAGTTCGTTTGTTCCTGTTCCAGTTGCAATTTTTTTTTCTCCGGTGTATCAGTAAGAATTGCAGTCTGTCGACGCTTTTTCCCTCTACCTGAGGTCTTGCGTGGACCAGCTATGGGTAGTGGTTATACAGTCTCAGGAGAAAACACAATTTCTTCAGCATTTCTGCGATCTGTGACATACCTATGATGGTGCAAAGTTACATTCACTAAAACTATTTTCATTGTATGGGAATATTCCTGGTTTTCCAAAACCTTTGACTATATTATTCGGTGTTAAGGCTAGTGACAAGACTAGTGCAAACTATTGAGGGAATATTGTATATTTTCATCGTACTTTCGGGATTGTTTTTCATCCAAAAAGTTGTTCTTGGGTGAAAAGTTCCATTTGTCACGTTTTACCCCACCCCTGCCTATCAATAAAAACTAATCAATTAATTTTATTATATACAAACAATTAATATTTTTACAATTAGAACCTTAAATATAACAAAATAAACTAGTAAATAACACTTACTTAAAAACCAATCTCAATACGTCTGTTTACAATAAAAAAAATAACTCAATCGAAAAAAAATACTTTTGAGGCGAAAAAAAAACAAATCATCCGTACAACCGCAATAACTATCACACGCCAACTAAAATTGTACATACATATGTAGGTACATGTCGCAGAGTGTCTATCTACCAGTAGAGATGACCTAAGTAGTCCAACTGTCGATTCGTTCATGAGAATTCAATTCTCTTAATAAATCGACATTATCCAACTGTCGATTCGTTCATGAGAATTCAATTCTCTGAATGAATCGACATTATTAAGCCAAGATGCATGTACGAAGGAAAATATTGTATGGTGTAGTGGACTTTTTGCATGCTAATAACACGAACTAGAGGCCTCGCAGCATATATGTTCCCATACATGGATTTACTCAGAATTCAGAGTAGAACATTTTATGTGAGTTTTGTGTGTCTGTGTGTGTGTGTGTGTCTGTGTGTGTGTGTCTGTCTGTCCCCCCCTTATAACTTTTGATCCGCTCAATTTACAGTCCCAAAATTTCAGAATATATAAACAGTTATAGGCTTACAAAACTTTTTTAATCAGAATTGTGAATTTTTGTTTCAGTCAGGGGTTATCAATTTTTAAAATTTTGGTTAATTTTTCCATAGTTATATCTCAGAAACCATAAAAGCTAACGCTGAAAATTGGTATAAACATAGACAAATACAAAATCTCAAATTTATTTTTTCAAAAAAATTCCAGGGTGTCTCAAACATTTTTTATTAAAAAAAAAATTTATGATAAATTTATGAGTTTAACTGCCTATATTTCCAAATTTTTTAAAAATTTCGAAAAAAGCCGAAACACCCCAACTAGATAATTTAATTTTCTATAAAAATTATTACTATTGTATTAGCAAATCTCAATTTTTCTCTAACAATTTTTATAAAAATTGAATTTCGTGACGACATTGCTTCATACAATTTGTATGGCAGTCGCTTATACACAATATGTAAGAAGACTTAATAGTTTGATATGTACCTACTTAATATCCAAACATACATACATACAGAACCATCATGCTGCTTTCATATTCCGGGTAGGAAAAGAGGACTGACCTCCATACTGTCCTATCTTGACATACATACCAACATATGTTAAAATTTTTTAATAATTTTGATTTATGGGTTTATAGTTTGATTCTTATTCTTCAACTAAACATACTATCGCTATCGACAGTTGGATCTCATGTGTTACATGCAACTAGTTAAGCCAAGATGCGTGTTCGAAGGAAAATTTTGTATGGTGTAGTGGACTTTTTGCATGCTAATGACACCAACTAGAGGCCTCGCAGCATATATGTTCCCGTACATGGATTTACTCAGAATTCGGAGTAGAACATTTTATGTGAGTTTTGTGTGTGTGTATGTGTGTGTGTGTGTGTGTGTGTGTGTGTGTGTGTGTGTGTGTGTGTGTGTGTGTGTGTGTCTGTGTGTGTGTGTCTGTGGGTGTGTGTGTCCGTCCCCCCCTTGTAACTTTTGATCCGCTCAATTTACAGAGCCCAAATTTTCAGAATATATAAACAGTTATAGGCCTACAAAACTTTTATACTCAGAATTGTAAATTTTTGATTCAGTCAGGGGTTATCAACTTTTGAAATTTTGATTTATTTTAAAAAAAAGCTAGAACGCTAAAAATTGGTATAAAGATAGACAAATACAAAATCTCAAATTAGTTTTTTTTAAAAATTCCAGGGTTTCTGAAACATTTTTTATTAAGAAAAATATTTTATTTATGATAAATTTATGAGTTTAACTGCCTATATTTCCATTTTTTTAAATTATATAGAAAAAAGCCGAAACACCCCAACTAGATAATTTAATTTTATATAAAAAATAAATACATTGTGTTAGCACATCTCAATTTTTTTTAACAATTTTTATAAAAATTGAATTTAGTGACGACATCACTTCATACAATTTGTATGGTAGTCGCCTATACACAATATGTAAGAAGACTTAATAGTTTGATACTTAAATCTCCAAACATACATACATACCATCATACTGTTTTCATGTTCTGTGTAGGAAAAACAGACTGACCTCCATACTATCCTATCCTGACAAATGTACCTACATGTTTTATATAGAAAATAAAATATCTTCAAATATTTATTAATTTGTGTTGTTTATAGTTTGGTACGTATTCTTTGATTATGCATACTATCGCCATCGACAGTTGGATCTCATGTGTTACATGCAACTAGTTGTATAATTTTTCTTTATAAGAAATTTGATAGATGGCACTTTTTACCCACGGCATTTTCACCCCACCCAACCCTACTAACATATTTATTTTAAAACTGAAATTTTACAAACCATTTAATATTATCCTTTCAAGTTGTATTATTTCGATAGTAGATAGGTTGTATGATAGTAGGTAGGTACATACATACATTTATCTACTTTAGTTTAATGAAATAGGCGTTCATTTTTAATCTTCATGAATCTACTTAGATTTCTAGTGTAAAAAAAACAAATTAGGTAAACATGTAAAGTTACTTATGCTTAATGGCATTTTTTATTTAATAATAAATAAAAATGATAATTATTCATCTTTTTAAAAGCAATCTCAAGATAGTACCTACATACCCATGTTACCTAGTCTTTGGTCGAAATTAATTACCTACCTACCTACTTACTGGGTACATTCTTCACATAATATAGGTAGGTACGTGTGAAGTAATTAGACACAACTAGGTAGGAGCCTACATGTTTAAGCATAGATAATATATAACAAGTCTGTACATAGATAATGTAGATAGGTACCTGCCTACTTTTATATCTGACAGCTAGTAACAATGGCCGCCCACCTTAAAAAAACGTCAATCATTAAAATGTGGGTAATAAAATATCATTTTTATTAAAATTAACATATCTTTACATAAATTAAGTGGAAAGCTAATAAAAAATCTTCAATATGGAAATGTAGGTACACACCTACCTACATAGGCTGGTTCAAAAGCAACAGGTAGGTACCTACCTAATATACCAAATTAAAAATTAAGTCTATGTAATCGCACCTTTCCTTCAGGATATGGAGAAGGCCTTCGTCCAAGAGTGGAAGGGATTAGGCCGAGAAGAAGAAGATTCCCAAAATATGGTTGAAAGACAATAGTTGACATAACTCGTTGGCAGACAAAACGGTCTTCCTGATTCATCGGACAAATAAATGCCTACCAATGTAGAAGTGAAAAAAATATGTAAGTATTGGAATTGTTTTGGTTACTTATTCGAAATATAAAGTAAAGAAAACCACATCCGAAGATCAAAGTGTTAACAAGAATAAAAGAATACAAGTTTTGCTTCAATCACATCATGCATCATCATGCATATCTATTTCCATTTGTTTTGATCCTCCATTTGTTTATACAGACATTTTTACTCCTCACTAATCCAAGGGGATATTGTGGGTAGTTATGAATTCGCAATTTTTTTATTTCAGATTATCAACTAGTATCATGCTGAGAGTGTATTCTGAAATTTTCATCACAATGTATCTGTCTGTGTGTGTGTAGGTACTATGTGCTACGTATCTACTATGTAGGTACGGCGTGTTTAGTCTACTTTATCAATTATTTATAGATAAAAGTATGTACATAGGTAGGTACCTACTCGTTCAATTCTTTTCAAATTTTGTAAATTTGATTTCGAAGGATAGGATCTGGATAGTGCCACTCAACTTTTTTAACTGTCAAATATTTCAAAGTGCCCCCAAGCTTAGGAAACTTGAAATTTATTTTTTTAATTTTCAAATTAGTAAAAAGGCACATCACTTTCATAAAATGACATAGAAGAATTATCAAGATTTCATAATGAAATATATAAATCAAAAATAATTTAACAAAACTCATTTTATGAACATACTGAAATATTTCCATACACAATTTGAATACTTCGTGGAGTGACTTGGTATTGAGGAGTGTAGCGTTGGTCACAACCCACTCGTTTTTAAATAAAGAATGACTATTTCCTTATGAATAGTACAATTCCTTAAAGTAACCATAAATGCTTGAATGGGAGTCAACACTAAAAAGAATAGTAAGTATGACAATAGAACTGGCTACCAGCGTTTTAGCCAAACCTTTGTTATCAGTAATAAAGGTTTATCTATTTATTACTGTACGGTTTCGCTGTGTACACAAAACATTTAGTTGCACAAAACAATTCGGTTAATTTTAACATGAAATTTTGTTAGATACTATTAACATTTTTTTTCAGTGAATGATATTTATTGACAAATTCAGCATCTCAATAGAAACAAATTTGATTTTAACCAAGACGTTGATATTTTACTTTTTGCACTAGCCACCTCAATAGTGAACATGATTGTTGTCGTATTAATGATATACGGTGTAAATGATTTACGATGTTCCTATGTTGATCTCGTCAACTGTGAAATGGTGGGATGCTGAAGGCGGGAAGGGGATCAGGATATCAGGATCTTCTCACATTACAGACCTCCCTGACAGCGATCTGCTGCCGTTAGTTGGTACCAACCTTCCCAAACCCACGTTGATTTGTGACCATTCACATTTACGAGATGCCAACGTAAAAAAACGACCAACTTTTTGTTTGCAAAGCAGACCTAATTAGTCACCGGAATCCCGAAGTGGCAACATTATTACCTCGTCAAAGCGCTACCACATTAAAACGAATAGGGTTTTTTTTATTCGTTCACACAATCGAAACGACATGTTGAAATGCATAAATATTAAATAATGCGTAGGAAACAAAAAAATGTAGGAGATTTTTTGAAATACAGATCTTATTAACTGGATGTCTCAATGTGTGACATACCTACCTACAACGCGAACGATAAATAACTCACTTTTTTATGAAAGATTCTAAGTAGGTATACAAACGAGTGGGTTGTGACCAATACTAAACTCCTCACTACCAAGTCACACTACAAAGTATTCAAAGTTTTCATGGTATTAGTTTGTTAAATTATTTTTGATTTAAATGTTTTTTTTTATGAAAACTTGATAATTCTTCAATGGCATTTTATGAAAGTGATGTTCCTTTTTTGCAATTTGGAAATAAATTCAAATTTTCAGTTTCCTAAGCTTGGGGACACCCTGAAATATTTGACAGTTAAAAAATTGAGAAGCACTATTCATGTATCGTTCAAAATCTAATGGGGTCTAAGCGAGTATTAGAAATAAGTAGGTACCTACATATTTGCAAAATTTGAAAAGAATCGAATGAGTACCTACTTTAGTCTTAAATCGATCAAGTAGAATAAACATGCCGTATAACATACCTAGCATATAGCACATAGTAGGTACACAGCACACACACACACACACACAGATACATTGTGATGAAACTTTTAGAATACAATTTCAGTATGATACTAGGTGATGATTTGCAAAAAAACGTAACCTTAAAAATTGCGAATTCATAACTCTTCACTATATCCCCTTGGGTTAGTGAGGAGTAAAAAGACTAGGTAGGTACCTACTATCGTTGAAACACGGTATAGGTACCTACCTACAGAACTAAAAGAACATTAATTCAAGACATATACACCATCTGGCCATTTCCCTATTATTGGGGTAGGCAGAAACAACCGAGCGCCATACACTTAGTTATATATTTTTTACCTACATTCATTGCCTCACTCACATTCATAAATTGTCTCATGCCTGCTTGTCTGTTGTTCAAACTTCTTTAGTAGGTACCTAAATACACTGTTTTGTATTACCTACTGTTTTTTTAGCCAGTCCCAACATGCTGGGCTACTCATCAAGTTGATTAAAGTAAGATTAAGATCAGCTTCAGACATAAGCTTTGAGGTTAAAATTAATTGAATAATAATATTTATTTATACAAAAATTATTGTCAATTTCGTGCTAAATTTGATCTTAATATTTTTTATAATCAAATGTAGAATAAAATTAAGATGAGATTATGATCGAGTAGGTAGGTACCTACTGATTTTTTTTTATTTAATTTAATATTAAGGCAAGATAAGAACGTATTAAGAACGTGTCATGAGTAGCCCCCCTTGCTTATCATTCCTTCTCTATTAGCTCTACGAATTTTCTTTGTCAGTCGATCTTTCATTCTTTCCATGTGACCAAACCATCACAGTGTGTTTACATTCAATCTGTTAACAATTATCAATTAAATTGTCTTATTTTGGTCCCTATACGAATTTGGTCCCGATACAGGCCCTTATTTCTGCATATCTACGTCTTTTTTGCATAGATTTCTAAGTGACATTTATTGTAGGTAGGTATCTTCGTGCTTTTCTGGCACATCCATGTCACACATGCATAAGTATATCGATATCGATCCTACTGACCAGTAGCGGAATTGCTTATAGAAGCCGAAAATCTTGGCTTGCCTATGAATATTATGTTAAGAAATTAAAAAAAATATTTATTTGTTTTATTGCAACCATACTGACCAAACCATAGATACTAAAACCGTTTGTAGATGTGATAGATAATATATTTCATGTAACAACGATGCTTAAAAAAAAACATTAAATTTTCGACATTTACCAATTTTCTTCCAGGGTTTGCCTAGTCCGAAAGTTCTAGGTTCGCTCCTGCTACTGACGATTTCATTGGCTGAGTTTTGCTGAACAAATATAATCATGTAGGTATTAAATACTTACCTACCTTCATACATAGGTTGGTACCATAAAATGAAGCAAGACACAAGCGTGTATCTCCACAAACCAGTTTAATCTCACTCAAAAATGAATTTGTATATATAAATAAAAAGTCCACTAATTCACAAGTAGGTACCATTCAGTAGATGCTCTAATGCTCTTTGAGTGAAACGCGTCAGTGGTCAATATTTATAAATTTGTGGGAAAAAGTTAAAAATTTGTGTTTTTTTACTTATTTTTAATAAGTGATAATGGAATTCCATCAAGAATTAGCAGTCAAATAATTAGTTATAAACAAAAAAGGATACGTTCAGAATGGGTGGTGAACCTCATCAATATTACCTCATGATATTTCTTTACAGCAGCATATTTTGATAATATTACCTATAATAATTTAAAAAATGTAATTTAAATTAAATATTTATGTTAGCATAGTGGAAACTAGCAACAATATTTTTACGTGTAGGTATATAAAAAAACCTATATAGTAAAAATTCCACCCAAGTTTAAATAAACAAAAAACTTTGTAAGAAACGTTTTTAAAAATGTCCGACAAAGTTATTTTTCAGCAACGTAGTAGGTAGATCTGAAAGATAGCATCACACATATTTTTCTCGTAGTAAAGAAATCATAAACCAGACTTGGGGGGTGTTCAAATTATGATACCTTTGCCTCGTATATAACTGAGGCAGTTTGAAAGATGTTACTCGTTGGATATTCATCAACTGTATATCGTATTTAAGGGTGTTAATTTTCATTAAATATTTTGAAATATATACTTACCTGTGGAAGAAAATCTACCCACTCAAAGTACATAGGTAGAAAATTTTTTATTGAAATATATTATTCGAAATATCTTTATTTCGTTTATATTTTTATTATAATATATTTTCATGGTTATTATTTTACTGGCGAAAACTATTTTAGTATTTTTAATGAATGTTCAAAATATTTTTTCATTTAAAACTAATTGATACCTACTTTATAAGTATTTTAGGAAAAAAATGAAATAATTATCATATGGAGCTCTTTAATATCTACACTGAAAAAATAAAATATGACAGTCAAACTGGCTATATACCTGCGTTCTTAGCCAAACCGTTGTTATTAGTAATAAAAGTTAATCTATTTATGACTGTACTGTTTAGCTGAGGGCTCAAAATATTTAGTAGCACAATACCATATGTTTTGTAGTCATACTTATAGTTCGGTTAATATTAACATGAATTTTTTCGGTTAATTGTAACATGAATTTTTATTCATTATATCCATGATATGGGTTATCATGGATTTTTATTCCACCGTTTGACCGGACTTGTCTCCCCTGAATCAGTTTATGACTTTATATAATGTACCTACCTATATTAATTGTAGTGCGCTTGTGTGTCCGCCATTGATCCGTCAAGGTAGCGTCAAGTAGGTACGTATCAACCTAATAAATGATTAAAGTTTTTTCAGCAAGTATTTTTTTACCCATATTTATATTCCGTTTTTAAATGATTTTTTGTTTTTAGCCTTTTTTAATTCCAATGGAAGTAAATTGATGTCTTTGTCCAAATGTCAACTTATTCCTTTTGGTTGACATTTGGACATATCTGTATATTGGGTTGTCTAGTCTGTCGTGTAGTTTGAGATCAAAGGAAACAGTTGGCGTCTTTGTATACTGTAGGTAGGTATATTACTTCTCGGGCAACTATCAGGTAGGTACTATGCCAAATTAATATTAATTTAACACGCACCCAATAACAAGTTGCCACATTTTGTAGACTTACGATATTAATCGTCTCACAGATCCAGACTGAGATAACAATTAAAAACTGTTCTCCATCGGGAATCGAACCCGGGACCTTTGGATTAGTAGCCAGATACATAAACAACTCAGCCACAAAGGCCGACTAGGTACCTACTATTATATATTTACATCGTATTGTATTTAGATGTAGGTAGGTACCTACCTACTTATGTATATAAAAAACTATGTTCAATTTTAGGTACATTGGAATGAATACATACCTACTTACTTAACATACATATGTAGGTATATAGGTATTTGATTATGTGGACAGGTATAACATAGTGGTAATATTCCATCGGCGTATTCCGTTCAGCGTATCCAAGGAAGCAATCTATCCAGCATCCATACCTATATGTATCGCATCTCGAGTTAATCATTCCCTTTGGGGGCCCCATTAACCACTCCTGCTAGGATATGATATGAGTCCCCCGGCGAATATTTTTCAATTTGCCAAAATGGCCTCGGGAACAGAAATGTGAATTTTATTGCTGACATTTCTCGCCTAGGCGCCTGCCGAAGTGTCCCCCCCACCACACACACACACCCGCATCTACCCCCAGGGCGGGGGGCGGCAGATACCAACACCCTTTACATAAATACAATTTGTATTATGAAAATATTCCCGTGCAAAGGTGTTCCATACATTCAGCTCATCAATTTATTATTATATTTTTTTATTTATTGCAAATCAATTTACTTTGAGCAATAGTGTGATGTTTGATGCGACCGGTTCTTCGTCAGGACGGATGAAATGTAATTTTATGAATTATTACTGAGAAAAATATTCATGCACACCCGCACACATGTAGCTGATTACCCCACAATGTGGGACATGCCGAGATCATATGAATTATTGAACATACCTACGCATTTTCATGGATATAAAATTCTTGAGTAGGTAATTTATATAGCTACGTCCACCTCCACCCGCTCCGCATATGGGGACTAAAAACGGCCCCTTCGCAGAACGCTTGTAAGAGTGACAAAGAATGCATGGCACGAAGAGTAGCTCTAGAAGCTCCTCTTAACTCGTGGTCTCGGCACAATTGTGCAAAAATTAACAATTAACGTCGGTGAAGATAATATTCACAGACATGGATTGTCGCTAGAATACTTCAAGCCTGTGACTGTAAAACTGGGTATCAGAGAGTTGACCAAGGACACTCTGAAATTTCATTTTTTTTTATTCAGCAGATAGAAGGGCACTATAGCCATGGCAAAACAATTTGTACAAAACAAGGCTATAAAGTTGTTCTTAGAAACCACTAAACCCGCATGCCCAATGGGACCTTGAAGTAATTTATATAATCAATCTATTTTCATTATAAAATTAATAGGTACCTAATTGAAATGAATCTTTTGACTTTGGTGACAGCATCCTGGGTTTAGCTCCCAGCAGCAGGGAGATTTTTACCGACGTTGTCAAAAAAATAATTCAATACGAATGGGTTGTGGCCAACCCTAACATATTCACTGTGTAGATGCCCACTGAAGTGTAGATAGGTATCTACCTAAACTTCACAAATCACTTTGTTAAAAGATTAGTTATTTTGAGCAGTTCAGAACACATATTGTCTATTTCAAAGGTTTACATTCCCTTTCATTACTAGAATGAAAGTGAATACATTGAGATGGTTTGGTCACATGGGGAGAATGAATGAGGAGCGCCTGACGAAGAAAATATACAGAGCGGAAAGGAATGGAATGAGAGGTCGGGGACGCCCAAGAAAGGGATGGCACGACCATGTGAACGAAATTTTGAAAGACGGAAATGTTAGAAGTTTGAGCAATAGACGAACATATATGAGACGATGCATGAATGTGGATGAGGCGAGGGATGCGTGCCAGGATAGACAGATGTGGCGTTCGGTTCTCTCTGCCTACCCCGCAAGGGACATGGCGTGATGGTATGTATGTATGTATGAAAATAGATCGTAAGAGAGCATTTCACAGTTATGACAGATGAAATCATAGGTACATAAGAAAATAATATTAAGATTAGTCTAGGTTAAAGTCAATGATTTTGTTTCTTTGATTAGGTTATATTACAATATGCTTAGTAATTTCTTAGTGCGGTGTAGTCTTGAGTCAACGAAGTAAAATGAAATAAATTGATATAAAAAAAGATTACATCGAGTGTACAAAGTATTTCACAAAGACACTAAAGTGTTGCAATGGTTAGAGAATATAGGTACAGAGTATGTATGTAAAGGTAAGTAGATACCAACTTACCTTTGGATGGTGGTGTGTGAAGGGAAAATTTGCATGCCACGTTTTCAGTACACGTTGTTTCATACATAATATTGCCTACATTTCACATGCTGAAGGGTGCAAGAAGAGGGGATGAGTTAGGGGGGAGGAAGGGAACACCAGGCACACCACACACCCCTTTATAATATAAGAATTGTGCATTTCTGTGGAAATTTCATATGTGGCTTTTCACTTTATTGCCCACTCAAAGAAAATTTAATGCAAACAAACATAGGGCTGTGTCTTCGAAATTTTACACGCCTAAATTAAAATGAATATCACATTTAGAAATAAGTAAACCAGTATTTAATTAGGTACCTACCTACATAAAATTTTTATAAAAAAATATTAATTAATTTTCGTTCTCATAATTTTATTCATTCATTTTATATAATACCTACCTGTTTAACAAGTAGGTTAATTAAATAAATCGAGGACTCACCATAAACAGTTTTCTTCACGTTAAAATATCGATAAAAAAAATAATTCACGTCAGTCAATGATCAGGAATAGGTACACAAATTCTAATAGTTTCAGAATTCTAACTGGACGCGAAGTTAGTTAAAAATCAATTTCAAAAATCCAGTACGGACAGACAGAATGAAAATTTGTTAAAATACCTACGCTAAACGTTTGTTCTAGAGTGATAGATTTAATTTCTCATAGTAGTTATTTTCAATCATTTAGAGGGAACAATAAATTAATTTTTATTCGTATTGAAACACAATATTACAAAACCTAATATGGAACAGAGATTGAGTTTCATGTTTCAGACTAACCAATAAAATTATAAGTTTATTGTTCTCATTCGAAATAACTACATTTCATAATATATATGTAGGTACCCTAATTTTTCTTACGTAATAAAATAATCCATCTTACTGTATAGTTGAGAGTTTAGCGTTGGTAACAACCCACTTGTTTTATTGCTCTCAACACTATGGAATAGTGGAGAGTCATGATTTCACAATTTTTAAGCGTATTTTTTACACCAATTTCTCAACGGGTATCATGTAGAGAGTGCACACTGTGAGTTTCGTCGTGATGTGTTTGTATGTATGGCGTACGGCGTTCGGCGTACGGATTATCCTTTTTGTGTCCTCTCTACAGCCCAAACATTAACATCATAAATGTGAAAGTGCGTAGACCTAGAGCTGATTTGTTTTCCATAGATATCCGTTAATTTCTTCTCTATGATTTCATCTGTCCAAATTTTCAAAATGCTTTCACGGTCTGGAAAAATCAAGGTATTTTTATACTGTTTGAAATTATGATAAAAAAAATACACAAAAAATGCATTCAAGGATTGTCAATATTTAAAGAAAAAAATCTATAGTTTGCCGTATCAATGTGAAATAAATTTCATATTCGTATGAAAAATGTAGGTATATAACAGAAGTAAAATAATTGAGTGATCAACTTCATATTGATATTGTATGTGTCTCTATAGACAAGTGTATTTTTACTTACTACCTGTATATCTAAGTGTATTTTTTACTCTCCACTTCTATCTTTCTCAAGGGGTAGGCAGTGAGAACCGAACACCGCATTCTTCTATCTTGACACATACCTACATCGCCTCATCAACATCGATACACTATCTCATACATGATCATCTTGCTAGTAATGCAATTTTACTTAAAATTTCTCCACAAGTATCATGTAGAAAATACTTACTATGAGTTTCATGACAATGTTTTTGTGTGTATGGTGTATTGTGAAAACTTTTGTCCTCTGGGAATCTTATATTTGTCTAAGAATCTAAAAGAAATATAGTTACTTCATAAAAATGCATTTAGAAATTCTCAACCTTTCATGAAGAAAAGATGAACGCTTACTTTGGTGTGAAGAGTTTAGTGTTGACCACAACCCACTCGGTTTTATTACAAATACCAAAAATTAACAAAATAGTAATTCAAATAATAAGCTGAGATTTTAATCATAGCTGTAGAATATCTTCATCAAAATCATTGTTTGGTATACGAACGAAGTTTAAATTGTCGATCGACAATTCATGATACCTAGAGCTCCATTGTACATATTATGTTGATATATAAAATAAGAATTGGTTGGTTTTCGTTCTATTATATTTAATTGATTTTGACGATGTGCCTTGCATGAAACGCGTTTCGATTACCATTTAATTTAATAGAACGTAAACCAAGTTTTATTTTATTTATAATATAATATATCTGCATTGTTTATTCAGTGGTAATTTCTCTAATAGATCTTTTGATTGTTAATGTTTATCTCTATTCCTCTGTAAAGTGCGTAAACATACTGAATTTCTATTTCATAGACTCAAAAAGATGCCTTCATAATGATGTAGGCACTAAAAACTGTCTAGAAATGAAGCTGTAATTGTAGATAGATACAGAAAAAGTTGTTTAACGATTCCGTTTATAAAAAAAATCCTTATCACTATTGAATAATCTCTGATCAACAAGTTAAAAACCAAGTGGAAAACCATAATTGCACATTCTTAACAGGTAACATAACTTATTTGAACTGTCTTACCAGGTCACATTAACCATAATTGCACTGTCTTACCAGGTCAAACAACTTATTTGAATTTACCAGGTCACATACCTAAAGCATAATCTTACTAGGTCACATTAACCATAATTTCACTGTCTTACCAGGTCACATAACTTATTTGAATTGATTGATGTATAATGTACATATCTATGGAAGAATGAAGTTATTGATTCTTAAATGGAATATCCCTGGTAAGTGATGTACTAAGTAGGTATTGTGAGCACTTTCATATAATATGAATTTGCGACAACCAACTCCAACGGGAGACTTTACCCTGAAACGGCAATAAAAAATGCCATCTTTCGAATAATCGCCGCCATACATTTTATTTCATCTTTTATTATTGGAGTGATGTGTGTTTGTGTGCGAGTGTATGAATGTGTATTCTGTGCGTTTGCTTATTTTCATTGTGCGCGACACGAATGACACCGGGCGCGCTTTACGAGCGCCGTATATCGCCTCCGTGTACCCTTCCTTACCCTATTCACCGCAACATCCCAACCCCCCTTAGCTGAACACACAAGGTAACACCTAGCACCCAAAACCGCTAGCCCCCACCGCTTCTCGCACCTAAAGAAACTTCCAAAATTGTAAATGGCTTTAGCGGAGAGCGGGCAGAGCGCGTTGGCTTTGCAGTTTGGAGAGATCTCGAGGTAAGTGAGTACGTACAGAAGTCGTGCTAACTGAGCCAAATATCCCGCGAATACTCTCAGCCAGCTCGTTTTCAGATAAAATTGGATGTTACACGATAATGCCTTAAACCCAGGTGTTTGGAAGGTGTGAGCTCTAATTGTTCCGATATCTAACCATTTCACTCGATATAGCATTGTGCTAATTTGGATTACATTCAAATTTCACTCTACCAATACGTGAATACAGCTTAATTCATTTAGTTGCTTACCGATATTGTTACATGTCAGGTAACAATATAAAGAACTAGAATTTATATGTATATTATGTTTTGTTATTAAGAGATATTTTTTATTAAGGCCCTTGTATACCCTGGGTATACGGATGAACACAAAAATGCACACTAAATTACCTTCTTATGTAACTATGAAATACGAAAAATGTTGTATATCACCTAATCTGTGACATACAATATTTTTTCGTGAAAAAATTGTATAATTTAGGGTTTTTTTAATACCAAAAATAGTAATTAAAATAGTATAATATTAAAGACTCAGCTGGTAGGTAGATTTTCATGTTCTCTTTCGATTGAAGTACCTATAAATCTACTTCAAAGGCCTTGTAGTTTTTTAATTACATACAGTAAAAAAGGGTTTTAGTAAAACTAATTTTACAAGAAAAGTATTAAAGAAATTCAAATTTCAAAAAAACAAAACTGTTTTTTATTTCAAAGACGTACTTATTGAGGGTAGGTACTGTGGAAAATATTTTCTAATAGGTATAATATATAGCCTACTATGGCCTCTAAATTGAAAACCTTTGAATTAATATACAAAATAGACTATAGCGCCTTTTTAATTACCTAATTCTTATTTGTAGGTATAAAATATTATTTTCTATACACCGAGTAAATGCATAATTTGTCTTCCGCCAAAAATTAAGTCTGGAAAAGTTTTATCGCAAACACACACATCTGTGTGATTCGGACGAATATACATAAAATAAATATTTTTTCATATACATACATACCTAACATTACAAAAGTGTATTGTGAATATCCATTAAAAGCTAATCAAATAGCAGGTGACACTAAATAGTTTCTATTTGATACAGCGTTTCCCGAGTTTGGCAATGGCGTTCCAGGAACCACAAAAACTATTCAACAATAACCAACCTAATGATGTTGGTTTGGCTTTCGTTGAAAAGCCAGTCATCGAGGCAAAAATGGTTCGTAATAATAATATATCACTGCACGCTGTGTTCCTGTCCGGACTATTCATAAGAAAGGACACAAACACAGTCATTGAGGAAGATCTATTCAGCGGTCGCACGCTGCTTGTAAATAACGCAGTAAATAGGGCAGTTCGCAATCTGTAGGACAAAGGGCGAGACAAGAAGAAGTGTCAATACAGAAGGAACACCCACGAGGTGGACTCTAGACTCTAGGCCACACACTCTGGAATCATGTAAATCCTTCTCGCTGGTACGTGAAATGAACGAGGGTGATTTATTTCTTCTGCCATACCTACCTACCTGTATAATGTTACGTCGTGAAAAGCAGGTAGGTATTTTTAGTGTGGCACCAAATAATTATCGACCTATTTGTATTCAAAACACACCTTTAGACCGCGACGCTACGGTCGAATTAACGTATTAACTACTTAACTGTAAAATAGAGGGTGGTTTTCTCTTGTGCAATATGGACAAATATCATAAAATTTACTACAAAGACAGTGACAATTTAACATGAAATGTAAAGATATTAAACCCGGAAGAACTACGTACGTTCACGGTACCTATTGATAAGGTCATGATGGTTGACGTTTTAGGGATAATTTTAGGAAATAAATTGTAAGTAGCTATGATGTGTATTGTTTTATGCATTTTTAATCATTGAAATCAGGAAACTTTTTAATACGTTTTCTTATAGTTTCACAGTTGATTAGTATGAAAATTCCATTTTGAACTAAGTAGGTAGGTACCTAGTTATTTTGTCGAATGTTTTTTAAGGATAGGTAGGTATATAAAAACTTATATTTAATGTAGTAACTTAGTGCCTTTGTAAGTAATGCAAATTGTTTTTTTTTCTTATATTTATCTGTCTTGTCGACCTTCGTGGCTCAGTCGTTAGGTATCTGACTGCTGATCCAAGGGTCCCGGGTTCGATTCCTGGTGGATACACATTTTAAATTGTGCTTTCGGTCTGGATCTTTGAGACTAATGTTATTATATGGTTAATATCGAAAGTCTCCAGAATGTGGCAATTTGTTATTGGGTGCGTGTTAAATAATTATTTGAGAAGCTACATAAAATAAAATAAGGAAAGTAGATATCAAATTGCTATAGCAAAATGGTGAGTCTTTTATGCCTACATTCATTCAATTTTAATTCCCAGCAGAAAAGGTTAGAAAAAGTTAAAAATTCCAACAAGTCGGAAAAATCTATCCACTGGCTATTATTAATTATGTTTGATTTCCTACATAATCAAAATATTTAAACTCTCGAAGTAGATACATACATAATGTATATTCAAACGTGATTACTTTTCGATATACAACATTGACACAAGGCTATATCCGTGTAAACCTAATTATTACGTCCTGTCACGATTAGATGTATGTCAAAGTATATTACCCCAAACGAAATTGCAATTTCACGGAAGAAATTATTGACGGATATTCGACCGGGGAATAAGGTTGGTAATCGACGATGCAGATGTTGAAGTTTATTAATAATATTCCTGAAAATCAAACACAATAATACAAATGTAACGAAACGTTGGGCCAACATGCGTCAGTGTGTCAAACACAAAACAAATGTTCTCTAATTGGTTTGTTTGCGAAATTCCTAGAACGGTATTGGCCCATGACGGGCCCACACACGACACTGGCCATCCATCTTCCATCGTCTTGCAGATACGTATGTTCAAATAAGTAAGATTTATGACTAAGTGTGGTTTCCCTTCTAAACACATAAAACTGCAACGAAACATTACTCTTATTTTTGATGAATCCATAAAATTAACTAATAGCCTCTCGTCGGTAAATATCACACATCTCATCATTAGTTAAGTAGTAGGTAGCTACCAATTAGGTTACTCAAAATTTTGATTATTTAATACCTATGTATATTTTTTAAAATATAGATATGATTTGAAGGTAAAATTAAATGGCCTGTTTGTTATAAGTTGACATCTAATAATGGTCATTTTATGAATTTAACTGCGAATGTATGTATTTGAAATGAAATTGTTTATTTCCATTTTTTACACATATTATATATAACAATAACAAAAAAATAACTATCATAAACATAGTATGTACAATTGTTCCTATTTGGAAATTTACTGCCTCGCTAGACAAGTCTGTTCTGAGGCAGTAGGTACTGTTTCAATTTGACCTGTGGTTTCATGTTTTTGAATGCAAAATAATTAACAGAAATAATTAAACATAAACAGAAAAGAAAAAGAAAAGAAATATAACTAATCAGAAAATATACCGTGAACTCTCATTTATTTTAGCCCATATAATTGTAGTGAAAATTATTTAAACAACATATTTTAACCAAAGTTTCAACCGACAAGAGTGAGTATGAATAATATAGACCAAAGAGCATTCACTAAATACAATAACTAAAAAGAGCATTCACTAGATACAATAACTAAAAAGAGCATTCACTAGATACAATAACTAAAAAGAGCATTCACTAAATACAATAACTAAAAAGAGCATTCACTAGATACAATAACTAAAAAGAGCATTCACTAAATACAATAACTAAAAAGAGCATTCACTAGATACAATAACTAAAAAGAGCATTCACTAAATACAATAACTAAAAAGAGCATTCACTAGATACAATAACTAAAAAGAGCATTCACTAAATACAATAACTAAAAAGAGCATTCACTAGATACAATAACTAAAAAGAGCATTCACTAAATACAATAACTAAAAAGAGCATTCACTAGATACAATAACTAAAAAGAGCATTCACTAAATACAATAACTAAAAAGAGCATTCACTAGATACAATAACTAAAAAGAGCATTCACTAAATACAATAACTAAAAAGAGCATTCACTAGATACAATAACTAAAAAGAGCATTCACTAAATACAATAACTAAAAAGAGCATTCACTAAATACAATAACTAAAAAAATCATCTGAAAAATAATATGTATTAAAAAACATAAAAAGAGTATCCGACTATTATTTTACTCAAAATTTAATAAAAAATACATATTTTGAAAAAAAAAATATAGATATGAGTTGAAGCTAAATTAAATGGTCTGTTTTCATTTCATTTTATGAATTCAATTGCAAATGTATGTATTATAACCACAGATTTTATTCAATGTCAACCCGCTTACAATACATAAAATATGTAACTACAAACTCAAACTGAAAAAAAGCAATAAAAAAAAATAATTATATATAAAAAAGTTATATATTGTAGGTACGATCTACTATCATAAACTATGTCAGTTTTTTTTTTTATTTTGCTTTTGATGTTGACCTACAACATACTAGTTCACTAATCATCGGGATAAGAGGGTTGCTGATATTTCCTAAGCAAAAAATATTTAGAGAAACAATCTCGTTTTCAAATATGACATTTGATTTCAACGCCATTTCACAAAATTGTTAATAACACACAACCCACAACCACACATGCTGTGTGTGCAGTGCATTCTGGTCTCCCTCAAAATCTGCGAAGTTTTGTACAAACAATGACATATGTATGTACAAAAGTTTTATAATGTAAGAATAGGAAGACTCAGATGGGCTAGACACGTCCAAAGAATGAACGAGGAGGACGTCCCAAGACGGATCATGAATGGTGCACCGGGGGGACGAAGAAAAGTTGGAAGGCCGAAGCTTCGATGGCTGGACGGAGTGGTGAAGGATGCGAACAACATCGGCGTCCATAACTGGCGCAATGCGTCGCAGGATCGACAGTCATGGAGGCAGGCTCTGCAGGAGGCTAAGACCCGACCTGGGTTGTGGAGCCACAGATGATGATGATGATGATGATAGTTTATACAAGAAACTTAGCGCTTAATCTGTCTTAAGTAATGGAAACTGAAAATTAAATTACTGTAATTTACTGAATTTACTGAACGAGGAATACGTTTTTATGTGAAATACATTGTTGATTTCATACCAAATCACCTTTTATGTTATTTATTTTCATCTTATTTACGATATTTTTCAATCATACGTAATATCCTCATTTCTTATTCTATCATACATCGTTTTACCACACATTCGTCTTAGTGACCTCATTTCAACCGTGTTAATTATACTTTCGTGCAACTTCTGCCATGAGCATGTCTCACTAGCATACATTAGAGTCGGTACGACGATACTGTGTACCGCGAGCTTTACTTGCCTCGAAGTAATTAATGGTATAATTATTTATATTTTCGGTGGTTTAAGTGGGTATTTATGTTCTCTATAACTAAATCGTATCCAAACATTACAACTCATTACTCCTCTTCCTCCTTCAACACCATTTCTCAAAACATAGTTGTCTACCATCCTGACAAATAAGCGGTCGGTTCAAAACGGGACGAATCAAATAACTCATTCGTAGTTAAAGCAAAGTGGATCTTTTTAAATCAAAATGTGCGACAGAGGTAATTTAATTAATCATGTTTTATAATATATCATCATCAGCAATGGCGATACAGCCCGGTGTGGGCCTCCATTCCGCCATGTCGACAGCAAGTCTCTTCCAATTTGTCTGTCCGATAGCTCTTATATCTCCCTCGATGTCGTCCAGCCATCTCATCCTAGGTCTCCCTCTGTTTCTTCGTCCTTCAGGACAGGTGTCCAGTACTTTATTTAGGACCTGGCTATCCTCCATTCTACAAACGTGTCCGAGCCAACGTAGACGTTGTATTTGATGTATTGGACAACGTTAGTTCGCCATACATTATTTCTAGCTCATGGTTAAATCGGACCCAAGATAGTAGGGGCAAATATTTTGCGAAGATAAGTTTTATAATATAATATCGTCACATTCTATCAATAAATTATGTGTAAAGTTGACGGAATATATTCAACATATTTGAAACTGATTATAAAAGTTAGTTCTTTTTACTGTGGAAATCGGCTTTCTAAAATTAAAAATAAGCTCTTACCATCTACCATTATGTATCTAGATACCTACCTGTAATTATTTAGATAGTAGATAGGTACCTAAAAGTTAGGAAGCCTTCGTAAAGTTGGCCTTTATTATTTCAAGAGTCGAACGGATGGGATTAAAAATTTCGACCGTGTGCAGATTTGACATTCGCGATCCAGCCATGTTTTCCCAACAATCGTAGATATAAAGATAGGTAGGTATGCATTTGGTTATAACAGCTGAAAGAGAATTTGGTTAGGCGAAATTGGATAAGCAGCTCACATTAAGATTGGCATGGCATGGCATGGTATAGCATGACGGGTGGCAGTGTTTGTACCTACCTACCTACCTAGAACTACAACCAACATGATGAATAGCTGTTGGTAGTAGTTAGTTAAGTAAGTACCTATAGCAAGGACTGCTGACTCCAGGGTACAAGGTGTAAAGGTCTTCAGATGGGGCGGAACGCACAACACACGGTGGTGTCACCTTACTCGCCCACCCACGAACACACCACTTCAAAACTTGTTATTATTTCTTCACACACACAAACCCACGTCATTTGACATCAATTTTCTTTCAATATATACCTACTCTGTTATTTTAAATTATTAATGACTAGCGAATCCCGGCAATCTTCGTATTGCCAGTGAAAATGGCAAGGGCGTGCCTAGAACCTTCGGACTAGGCAAACCCTGAAAGAAAATTGGGAAATGTCGAAAATTTTATGTTTTTTTAGCATCGTTGTTCATTTGAGTGGCCATGAAAATATTTTAAAATCACATGCCAAAATAATATTTACATTTGTGTCCCTGTCAAGCATCGTATCTGCATACGGTTCAATTTTTATGCTTGTAGTTTGGTTTCAATAAAACAGACAATAAATATTATGTCTTGAATTTCTTAACATAATATTCATAGGCAAGCCAAGATTTTCGACTTCTGTAAGCAATTATGCTACTGCTATATATCTACTTGATAACCCATATACACTATTTTTTATAGTTATAATACTTAATTGGTACAAATTTACAAAGTGCCCTTTTATGATAACAATATCATTTCAAGGGAGCTTTTTCATAATTGTTTACTCATAAAACAATAAGTCTTATGTACCTATTTAATTTGTGATAAGTATTTATTTGGTTTTGTAATTACATTTTACATATAGTTACATAATACCTATGTAAAAAAATTGACTATTGTTTTACTGAAAGTATTTTATTGTACTCCCACCATTAAATAATTAAATACCTACCTAACCAATAGAACAAATAATCACCTATGTATAATCTTATTTTACTGAAACAATAATGCCACTTGTATGCTAAAAGTTATCTCTCTGGCGTATAAAGAGATCACAAGTTGCTACACACTTAGGTAAAGCGTAATTCGTCTCACAATTCCAGATTAACTGTGTTTCCCTGATACCTAAGTTTTAAAAATAAATATTTATGTTAAAAAATATTTAGGTACCTACTCACGCAACTCCGTTATAATTCATAATTAGATACCTACGATTAACGATATACAAAAATTATGTAATATGTACCTAAGTATGTGAAAAACATTAAAATAAATACAGTTATGATTGGTGTTGAAATGGCTCTGAAACATTTTAATATTCGGTCCAATTAAAGTACTTCAAAAGGAAAATAGCAATAAAAAATGACTATTACTTATAAACAATGAAATTGCCACACTAATAACAGGACTCAAATAAACGAATTTTTACGAAATTATAAAAAAAGCCGCACCTAATTCCTGATTACATTTGTTGTGATTATATTAGCTACAAAGTAATTGAGATCAAACACTGTAAGCATAATGCATGCAGTTAAGGTTTAGTTAGTCTTAAACATATAAAATGCCTGAAATATAATATTTTGTTTTAGCAACATTGTGAAAATTGCAGAAGAGTAAGAGACACTTGTTACTATGTACCTACCGACTCATACAAAAATAAACGATTAAATTAATTAAGTTTATGATTGCAAGATTACTTCTTTCTCTTTAAATCAATGAACCATATTTAAATTAGGTAAGTTATTTAGCTGTACCAATTCTAGAATCGGATGAATGAATCCTTTCTTAATTTTTGAACACCGATAATGATTGATTTATTCATAAAATATGACATCATTTATGGCATTTCTATAATTTGATTGAATATACATAAGTTCGTCTCATAATCTTCAAAGCACTTCGTGCAATGGCTTTTACTTACCTCTCCGAACTGTGCATTCCGCTTTCAATAAACGATAGACAATCATCACTTCGTTCTGCATCTTCATCCATGGTTGGGAAATTAGTTGAAATAAACAGAGTGCACATAACTAATTTCGGCGGCCGTAAGTATGGTGTGGCAGGACCATATACACGGAATAAGCTCCACACATCCTCAGACAAACCAAAAATATATCATCGTTCAGAACAAATCTCAAAACGCACCTGTTTCGCAAATCGTACCAGAGCCAAACTGATACAATGTTATCAAGTTTCAGTACCCTTGAGGTGAAATATTCACGAAAATGGGGCTATATATACCTATACTGTCCAAATTATTATTATAGGTACATTAATTCCATTTTTTTGTATTAGGCATTTCACCCTGAAAAGAGTGCTTTATGCCAATTTAATGTTTACTGTTTATAAGGAAAGTTATTTTTGATCATATGTTTAAATTATTTAATAATATGAATATTGAAATGACAGACAATACACGAGAATTTTGGAGAGACAAAAGATGTTGGATATTAAGTGGAGATTGTTGGATATTAATTGAGTAATTTTGATGAGTAATCTGTATATAGGTACTTTTGAAATTGGAATTGTTTTTACAGTTAAAAAATACGTGATTAATTGTTTCAAAGAGGACTACTTAAAACTCTAATTCTATACTCTAACTAAAATATTTTATTTATTAAAGTATCTACCTTAACTAAGATTATTTTATTTTAGTCAGATAGTAATACTTCACAAAATATGTTTTAAACAAACTTGTTTTATTGGTGCATATATGTATTAACCTAACAAAGAACATTATAAACGAGATTTGCTATTTCACTATTTACTGACTATATAATTACGTATAATTGTTAATATCTAGTTAAGTCATAAAATAAAAATTCCCACCTTAATATATTTACACCTACTGACAGTTTTAATATCATTCTCGTTTCACAATTCGTTTTTCTTTCATCGAAAAGTAAATATCGCATACCTACCTACCAACAAGACACATACCTACAACAATAATTCATCTAAATAACAAACTACCCCCTTGCGTCTATTTACTGCATTTATTAAATAGGAGGGTACCTATATAAAATGTGTTAGATATTTTTACACCGCAATTATGTATGCACGGTCATTTACATAAACAAACCAAGTGACAAGTTAAACCGGATTGAAAAATCTGGTAATCACAAAAGGAAGCCATTTTGAATTCGATGCAACTGTAAAAAGTGTGTAATTACAAAAGCATTTGACATGTCATCCCCTGGCAGCTGGTTACCAAATAGCTACCTTCCAGCAAATATCAAACTACAATAATGATATAAGAGCGAATTCTGTTCATTTGTAAACTATTAAGTAGGTATATCTTCGTTTGCTGCCATTATATATTATGGTTTTCACCAATTGAACGTTACATGGGGTGTTGATTTTGGCTATTATTTTACATAAATATATCTTAGTGTATCACAAATCACCCTCAATTGGGTGGGTTGCCTAGTTAAAAAAAATATATCTTAGTGTCATAAATTTATTTCGAACTACTACAGCACAACATCATTATATGTATAAAGGCATTAAATTATTTAACAACCTACCAATAAACATTAGAACAGAAACAAATTACAAATTATTTAAAGATAAACTCAAGACACTTTGAAACACTCTCCCTCATATTCCATTCTATAAAATTGCTATTTTTGTGGTTAATTTTTATTTTTCTATGTACCTGTTGTAATTTAAATGTTGGTGTTTTCTTGATTTTGGGTGTATTTTTTTTTGTTCTTTCTATTTTTTTTCTGAAATTGTGTCCTTTTTTATATATAATTGTTAATTGATTTGTTGTATATATTTTATAAGATTTATTTTATGTATTTTTGTGAAGTATTCATATAATGTAAGCAAAGAGCTGCTGCTTTCCTAAACACAAGCTTCTAGCTTAAATTAGGAAAGGAAATATTAATATGTTGATATATGTAACCAAATATTTGTAAACGTATGTATTGTATAATAAATAAATAAAAAAAAATGTAATCATGAATATATTATGCTCTCTTTACAGAAATCATTTAACTCATTTTATTTTATGGCTAGTACCAAACTGATGGATATCTACCAATTTAGGAACCAATCAAGATATTTGAAAGCAGAGCATATGAGCAATTTATCCTATTATGTCTGAATCAAACATGAATCTACCGAAAGAAATTTTAAATTCCATCCACGATGAAATTGAATAACAGTGGTCGCGAGTTCGAATCCTGCCACAACCGATTTCGATCACATATTTCACAAGCATTTATGCTTAGTTTAGGGAATGTTTGAGTATATGTACCTGTTCTTACTTATTCTTTTGTTTTTGTTGAAAATAATTAAATTAGGCATTAGAGAAAATATGATAAAGGAGATTTTCCAAAGTAAGTAAATCAAAAATAAAATCGATTGCATAATTCCAGTACAGGCAAGTGAATTTAACGAAAAATGAAATATATAAATTACGCCTGAATGTAACATACAACATGACACCATAGCATTCACAATTCAAGTTTAGAAATACATAATTGTTCAATTTTATTTCAATATCGAATATTATATCAGACTGGAAATATTTTAATCATACATTGTCATCGGAAATACACAAATTCTAAAAATTTCACAGCTCATTAACTGGTCAGAAGTTTAGATAAAATTCGATTGCAAAATTAATAATTTATTTATTTATTTATTTATATAATTTATGTACATGTGTACAAAGGCAGGTTTATTGCCATAAGGCAATTTCTTCCAACCAACCCGAGCAACGTGAAGTCTCTTAGTTAAATTGGTACAGTACGAATTAAGTGAGAAATAAATTGATAAAAAATAACATATAAGATTAAGAAATATAAAAAAAATTACAAAGAGAAAAAAATGAAAAGAGAGTTTAAAAATAAAAATAACAATGATCATAGCAATGAGGAAAAGGAGGTTACGGAAGGATATAGAAGGAATTTAGGAACTATTTGACAAATAGAGTTTTTTTAATTTACCTTTAAATATTTGAATGGATTGTGATGACGTTACTTCATCACTTAGGCCATTCCATAGTCTAGCTGATTGTACTTGAAAAGAGGAGCTGAAAACTTCTGTATTGTGAATGGGAATAGCTAGTGTAGTACGTTCAGCAGATCGAAGGGATAGGCCGTGACTTGACAAGAAAACGACGTTATTTTTTGAATAATAATAGTAATAATAATAAAAGCCTTTTTTGAGTTAAACAACGTGGCGGACTTATTGCCCGCAGGCAATCTCTACCAGTCAACCACCATGGTAAATACAATCAGTTATCAGAATATACATAAGAATACAAATAGAAAGAAATCATAAATTAAAAATACAAAATGAATATAAAGAACAAAAAAAATATAGGTATATATGTATAAATAAGAACAAAAATAATAATAAAAAAAATATATATCAGATAGATACACTATGTTTATTGGATGGATGATAGGACAGGAGAGAAAGAGGACAAAATTCCCGTACAGAAGAAATGGGTTTAAAAATACAATTGGATGATGAATACTTACTATGAATAACCACATCTCGAATACTTTAATTTTATTTACTGTTGAGATTTGAGATGTGGCTATACAATGTTAATGAGCATCTCATGGGTCTATAAACCATTCTTTCTTTTCATTCACTGCACTGTCTGTGTATCTTAATACAAACTGTATCAATCTCGAGTATCTTGATATTCACATTCTTTGATATCTTGACTTCTTGACGTGATCTGCTAAGAAGGAAACTTTGAAAGTCTCCAAAGAAAGAGTTTTAAATTCCTATGATAGACAAACTACTGAATTAGGTTGGTGCAAGATTGGGATGAGTGATCGTCGCTAACCGGGAAGAAGATGATGTTTCCAATAAAACAACTGATGATATTTGGAATAAAAAAAAATATTGAAACGGGTGTGATACGAATGTTATTGCGGGGGTTTTTGAATCCACATCATAGTAGGTATTAATATGAAGGAACTGGGAATATAATATTATAAATTCTCTCAAAAAAGTTTTATCGTGCATTTTCAAAGAAAGCAAAATTTGAAATCGATCCAATAAATATTATATAAGAAATGTGCCCTCCACAAATATTTAGTCATCGTATTCTTTTCTCTGAGCTTTGTTCAAAACTGGTGACAGTGAAGATCGCGCCCATTATATAAATAATTTTACAAAAGGTGTATGTTCAATGGTTGAGGAGATACTACAATGTATTAGAACCTTCCTATGATATTATAACATATTATTTGGTGGATTGCTCAGGGGTGGGTCGCGAGGAGGAACAACTTAACATAAACATCCCCTCGAATATCAGCGGGAGGTGGACAGATCTTGATTATCATAGAAGAGATGGAATCAAGCGTTTAACTCAAAAACCAAGTAAGTCTGAAATAAACAAAAGAATAATATAATTTCAAATTTGCATGAAATATATAGGTAGCTATATACTCACTATTTTTCTCAATTATACTCAAAGTTTATAAAGTATAATTGAGAAATATAGTAAGTAGCTACATATATAAAAATAAATATGGTCTATTGAAACATCTGAAGGACGAAGAAATCAAATTAATAATTGATTTAGCTCCGCTATTGATATGATCTTTATAAAATGAGTAAGAATGGATGTTAAATATTAAGCATTATTACTTTATTCTATAATTTTTCTCGACATATCAACATTCTTCATTTTGTTTTGGTACAAATGGTTCAAAAATTCATAATTTATTTAACTACTTAGGTATATGTTTTAATTCTAATAATATTTTATTGATACATAAAAAAAATACTAATTTATTTTGTAGAGAGAAGGTCTAAATGAGTTTTATCAACTAATTTTAGGACTAACCTGGTTTTGAATGTATTCCCCCGAATGGTGTCATAGTTTTTTACTCACAATTATTATGATCCTTTGTGAATATTGTCATAGATATTAGATAATAGATATGTGGTTTTGAATAATAAAATGTTTTTGAGTCTACACAATTTATGAAATAACACCTTTTATTATTTCATTCCTATTATTATTTTGAAATGTGATATTTAAATAAATTATTGCATTCAACACATTCCTTCATTTTATTTTTTTTATGAATTGCATGTCAATATTATACCTAAATATTTGAAATACCTTTATAAATTTCCATATCATTTTACCTGCGACACTAAGATTTTCAATTTAAATATATAGGTAAGTATATTTATTTTATGTACCTACGGATTTTGCTGTTGATGAAATAAAATTAATTAATAGATATAAAATAATATCGATCTAATTTGAAGACATGACTAGTAATCCAGAAGAACGTCACGGATTAGAATCCTGCTTTGAAATTATGGTTCAACTGTTAAAGCAGGTTTAAAAACATAGAATGGACTTTCGCACTTATCACGATATATACAAAAAAGAGAATTTTTCACTAAACCTATGTCTCAAAAAACATTCAAATCTCACCAAATATATGAGTTATTCAAAATTGCATAACAACGATTAGCGCCCTTGAGACAAGACATTCACAAAACAGAGCTTTTTAAATCATCCAAATATTACTTATATTTTCAATGTTACATATACAAATGCTTCAAAATAAACAACGCGTAGTATAATCGATTAGATGTAGAGCATCGATTTTCTGCTAATAAATTCTCCCCGTGTTCCGTAAATAGCTTCAGAATTTAGTGGATATGTATACCTACATTTGTATATAGTAGATATAATAGTATGAATGTATAGTAAATAGTAATGATATAGGTAGGTTGAAATTTATGTGTTAGTTGCAATGTTTACCCATAGCACAATGGGATGACGCCCTTAAACGATATTGAATAGCCCTTTTCATAAAGCATGTGTAAACAACAACAGATTGAAAATAGTTAGCTATCTACCTTTATACTACCTACACACCTTTGCGAACAGTCAACTAAAATATCAAAACTAAAAAAACGAGTATTTGAGGCAAACATGAAACTCCCCAGTACATAATAATTTAGTGTACATTTTTTAAATTATTTTAACGTTTACTATATAGAATTGCCATGGATCTATTGTACCAACCTATAGGTACATTTTTGAATGAAAACTTGATTAACTGAATTTTTCAGAAAATGAACATTTAATGTCGAATTGAATTTGAATTGTGAGATGAAGTATCATATGTAGTTTTTTTTTTATTTCATAGAGGAAGCAAAATCTTACAAAAACTCGAAAAAAGAAATAGGTATAAAAAAACACATTTATATAGTTGTTACTTGTGACATAATATGCAAAATCATATATTTATATAGTAGGTACTTGTGACATAGTATACAAAAACACATATTTATATAGTAGGTACTTGTGACATAGTATACAAAAACACATATTTATATAGTAGATACTTGTGACATAATATACAAAAACACATATTTATATAGTAGATACTTGTGACATAATACACAAAAACATATATTTATATAATAGGCACTTGTGACATAACATACAAAAACACATATTTATATATTTATTTTATTTATTTATTTATATAATTTATGTACATGTGTTTAGGCAGGTTTATTGCCATAAGGCAATTTCTATATAGTTGGTACTTGTAACAAAATACTTGTAGGTACTTGTGACATAATATTCAAAAACACATATTTAGGGAACTCACAATAAACTCTTTCTATTTCAGGAAAAATCCACTTAAAATTTGTGAAATCCTAAATTATGTATCCCTCCACTGTTACATATTAGGTAGTGGAGAATAAAAAACATATCGGTATACATACATACATATCTTCAAGCAATGTCCCTCACGGGGTACGCAGAGAGAACCGCGCACCAGATTTTTCTATCTTGACACACATTCATCGACTCGGCAACACTCATGATTTTATTAATTTGTATGTCAGAATATCGTCTTTAAAAGAAATTAATATTTGACTTCCACTTTTGAGGACTGTACTACGTCATCTTGTATTGTATGTGACAGTAAAAGATTTATATGTGACAAGTTTCATACATGTTTTGACTATTGGCATTTTTGTGCGGTGGGATTTCGGTATAAATATCTATAGTAAAGGTGTGTGCGGTATGGTGCGGTATTGAGGGAAGCGGAAAGTGGCCATGTAACCGATATCCGGATTAGGCCATTCAGAGTCTGGGACTTTGTGGTCTTTTCAATGCTCGGATGGTTTTTAAGTGGATTTGGAACTTAATAGGTCTTAAAAACCCTGCGACAAGAAAAAAATATTCATTCACAGTGCAAACATTACGCAATATTTTTTACCTCTGTAAACTTTGAAATTTTGGAAGATTTTACCATAAGATACCTACCCATTACATACTCTAGGGGTAGTGGTATGAAATACATATACTTGATAGTAATTCCTTTGACACAATGAAGCGACGAATAATATCATATTTGGTTCACGTACTGCGAGGTAAAAAGAACAGGCTGCTCCAAGTGATTGAAGGGCTGCAATAGAGGGACGCCTCAGAATAGGAAGACGTCAGATGACATGTCTCCGCAACATTCGTGAGTGGACTGTCATCAGAAACTCTATCGTTCACGATTTATTTTGCTATAAAATATATTGAGTTACTAGAAGATGAATGCGTAATGTTTTATATATTGAGTCTTGATTAATGTTTTTTACCGATTCATATTTACCTACCTTATCTACAAATAATATCTAGCATAAATTGTTGATGAGTGAATAGCCATAATTCCTATAATCGAATACCTACCTATAGGTACAATAAATTGCGCAATAACTATCTTTGTAAAAACCCAAGAGTAATTATATTTAATACCTACATACATAAACTGAAAACCTAAGTAATGCACCAAAAACCTAAGTTAATCATTTTCCTCCTCAGAATGTTTTTATATGTAATTATGCAAACTATTAGGTATGTAATTGATTAAATAAGTGCTCATTTATACTGAAATTTAAGATACCTACGTAGATACAATTAGTTAGGTGTATACCTACAATATATAATCTACTGTTATATTTGAGGGATTAAAATACTTTTGAATTGTCATGTTATTACATTCCTAGTTGAAATATAACATAAATGACACGCCTGTTTAGTCTTTTGATATCTTTAGATGTTTGTTATTTGAAATCTTTAAATCCCGGACGACAAATGGAAGCATGGTAATGTGCTAGAAAAATGTTCAATTTCTTAATATGCTCTCCCGTCAAACAAACCGCCTGATGGCTGGGCTTTGTCAAGAGTCAAATATAGCCTTTAATAAGTAGATACTACTCAGTTATCCACTCTAAAAGCTTCTGAATACAACCTACATTATAATATTATGAATAATACGGCGTACTACAAACGATTTGTAAAACTGAAGCTGACACTAATACCATAATGTTGAACCATATTTGTAAAAAAACGATTTGTAAAAACATATCGACTCGGACAACAAACTGTCTTCAAATTGGTGCAAGAGGTAGAACAATTAATCTTTTTTTAACAATGCAATATTAAGAAATTTTTAATCAATTCATATTCTTGACAAAAACGATACATATATTAAAAAGTATTTGGATTTTATTTTTTTGTTTGTGAAATACTTAGTTGTAATTATACAATACATTATAATATACTTAAAAATGTTGATATACTGTTTCATTTTTATGTTCGTTATTATTCTCCATTAGCTGTTATTGCAAAGTTTTCATAAGAAATTTTACTGACTTTTTTAAAATGTGAATAAGAATGATAGATATCTTAATAAAATCAAACAGATCCTCAGCGCAGGCCATAATAATATATATGAATAGTAACTTCACTGTAACTCAGATTTTTTTTTCATGTCGTTTATACATGTCATGATGAAATTCCTTACGTTAATTTTGAAAGATTGATTGATCTTGATTATTTTATTTTATTACGATTTATTATAATTACGAACACTATGACTGCCCTGAATTGAAGCTGATGTTCTGCCTCAAGCAAAACACTAATTTAAGAGGTCATAGTTTGAAGCTAGACAAACAAAGTTTCAGGCAGAATCCCTGGAAGCACTTCTTGTCCAATATAGTTGTGGATGCGTGGAACAGTCTGCCACTGGAACTTGCTGTTACACAAAGTGTCAATATGTTCAAATAGAGTTGACAGACTGAAAAAGTTAATACTGTTGTGAGATCAGATTTATCTGCATAGCTGCCTGTCTGATAACATTTGATAATAATTATTATTGTATTTATCGCTTACAATATTGTTAAATTAATCAATTTAGGTTTGTTTTTTTATTGTTAATACTTTTTGTACATTTGATATGTAATATTTTTAGCATTTAATATGTAATATTTTACGTGTAAATTCGTAATTGGAATACATTTATATTTAAAAGATTATGTGCACAATGTTATGTAATATATTCCGTGGATTAACGTGAGTAAAAATAATCATTTGTAGAATAAATAGCTCGGTGGCAGAACAGTTACATAATAAAGTGAACTATTTGTATAGAAAGGACCGACCCAGGTTTAAGTTCTGTCATAAAGAAACATCATTTGTTTATTTTGGGAAATGTTGTATGTAGATCGCTCATATTCATTATCTTAAATTTATTATTCTTTTTATCATGGCGCATTTTCACTCTTCTGCGTGTAATATAACATGGATGCCAAATAATAAATACCTACTTTAATCACAATTTGAGTCTACCTTTGGGAGACTCGTCGCACAATAGTATGCGTATTTATTATTTGTTTGTAGTCCACACGAGCAATTCCTGCGCACGTCCTCATACAAAATCATTATTTTTTATGTCATTTGACGGTCGGACCCCCCTGGGGCTGGTGCCCCGCACCCCCCGTGGCCCGGCTATTTATCACACAATATTTACCCAACAAATTCCCTGTAATTTATCAATGCGCGCCATCCTCACCACTACATACAACATCAGCTGTGGCGCGCAGAACTTTGTGCATAGGGCATCTGCATACACCTTGCCCAGACGATGACGCAATTAAGGACTTGCACACTTTTCAATCAGATGCACCCAAAAGTCAATTTATAATTGCAATAAACTACTGAACGAGGACTTCTCGTTTACTCTTCGAAAGATTTAATACCCACCGTTGACGCTGTGCGTTGGCAATATGAAACTCAGACAATCGTACAGACAAATATGTACATAGGTATATTATGCATATCATGATGACTCCAATTCCATTTTTTATAGTTTATATTGTTTGGATACTTTTTAAAAATCTAAAAAGGTACAACCTATATACCTATGTCTCCTGTGAAATATTATTGGGCAGCAGCTATCTATTTTTAATGACGATTATTTAAATGGTGTGATAAAGAAATAAAAAAAAATCATGAATCTTTATTTAAGTTTGGCTTCTGTGCGGGCGTCCTGGGTTCGATCTCCAGCAGAGGAGAAATTTATTTAAATTCATTTCTCATGCAAATATTCCTTCTCTGGGCTGGAAACACTGGTTAGTTGGAAGAAATTGCCAAATGGCAATAAACTCCCCACTTACGCAGGGTGCAAGGAAGTGTTTTTTTAATAAATAAATAGATTAGGTACGTATAAATAGCTTAGACAAAATATTATCAAGACTCTATAGTTATATAAAATATGACATATTTAGTTCCTAATAACTCCGTCATATCAGTGGCGTACAAAGGAACCTTCGCCTGGGTATTTTATTTTTTTATTTTTACATTTTTCTTTCTTTTCTTTTTAAAAAAATTTGAATATATCCTTGATAAACAAGTACAGATACATCTTCCTACTTTCTCTAAAGTGCTTGTGCTTTATAAAGGTGAACGAAATCGGTCGAGGCAGGATTCGAACTCGCAACCACTAGATTACTTTTTAAATATTAATTTAACACGCACCCAATAACAAGATGCCACATTCTGGAGACGTATTGCACAATTTACTCGCATTGCATAAAGGTAGGAGTAAGTAATCGAGAAGTAAATATTAAAAATATTATATTCAACTCTGTTAATGAACATTATTTTTTTCGAAAATATATGGAATACCTTCCTTTTCAAAAAAAACTTTTCACTGGCAAAAAATATTTTATTGAGACAGCTACAGTTGGAAGAAATTTAGCAATAAATTTGTCACTTGCGCTGGATGCAAGGAATTATTTATTTATAAGTATAAATATTTCTTAAACAAATTACAAAAATAACTCTGATTAAAAATATAAAAGCAAATGTCATTTAAAGTCAGTGGTGTCGTGTGGTTATTGCTACTGCATTATTGCTGAAAAAAAAACACATTTATCTTCTTGGTGTACAGCATGTACACAAAGACGGCTTTATTGACATGAAGTAATTTCTTCCAACCAATCCGAACAATGTTAAGTCTCTAAAGTTAATTTGGTTGGTAAATATTTTATGAAAAAACATTTTAGTAAGAAATAAAAATAATAACAATGATCATAAAACGAGAAAGGCAAGAAAAGAAAGGAACCCTTGGTTGGCAAATAAAGATTTTTTTTATTTTTTAGAAACTTATATATGTAGATTGTTTTTTTTAAACTACGGCTTTTTTCATTTATGAATTTTTAATTTCATTATTTTTATGAAAGTTGTAAGTACCAAAAATGGTTTCATCAATTTAAGTGAATTATTATACACTAATAGAAAACAAATTTTAAATAATATATAACATAACAGTTGAAACAGTCATAAAATAATACCTACACGATAAAACAAAATTGAAAAATATAGATAAATAAATATTAAACTATACAGTTAAAGAGTATTTTTCAAGATGAGTAATTTGTTACGTACTTTCAAAAAACAAAATTGAAAAATATAGATAAATAAATATTAAACTATACAGTTAAAGAGTATTTTTCAAGATGAGTAATTTGTTACGTACTTTCAAAAAAACTCGTATAAAATCGCATTAATTTTAATATCCTGTCATGTCATTGCGTTGTCTTGATTTGCACGCAATTTGATTTCGCTGTGTAATACGAATTGCATCAAATTAGGAGCAATGGTGATAAAATATGTCATAATTATTTAAAACTATCAAATATGGATTTTCACAGACTTGTGTGTAGATATTGAAGAGATAAAACGAATGGAAAAATAAGGCGTCGTATTGCGTCACAATTCAATGCAATATTTCAACTAAGTATTTATAAATATTTCATCAGACCAAAGTTATTAAAGTTACAGGCATAGGTGACAGTGGTGGTTATTTAGTTGATTACATTAACAGAACAAATAACAACTCAGTGGATACTAATATGTGAAAGGAAATAATAAAATTAAAGATATTATTCACCTAAAAATACACACAATTAAAATTCTTCAGCACAAAAACTTTGATAAGATAAAGAACGAAAAGAAGATTCGTTTAATTAATTGCGTTCATAATTCAATTGTACTCCTTGTTCCAGTCCATCAAATTCATGATTCAAATTTGTAAAGTCTATGGACAGCGGGGGTTCACTTTTTTGTAACAACAAAAATGTGAAAAACGCGACCGTCTTACAACCGATAAATTCAAAGCACACAGACAAATTATCAAAATAAGAATGGACAATAATAATGAAAGAACAATAAAAAAAACAATTGATTTATAACCCCTGTTATTTTTTGCTATCTGTAGAATCTGTCACCACTTGACCCTGTCCACCGTAACCTCTTTCGTCTTCAATTTTATATTTTTCAGAGTTCTTTCCCGAAATATCTTTGTCGTTTAAAGAACCATAATTCATAAATTAAATACATTTTGAGTACCTACATGTGGCGGGCTTCCAACTTAACTAAATAACTTCCAACCAACCATATTCATTCGGTGAGGTGAAGTGTTTTTATGGCCACGTACAAATTTATATGAATAAAATATATAATGAAACATATTAAACAAATATAATGAAAAATAAACGGAGGAGATAGGAGAGGGGGGGGGGGGAGAGAAGGATAGGATAAGGAGACAAATTTAAGTGTTATATGTAAAGAAATGATTCCTCAGATTTCTTTTGAAAGCGTAAAACTCGAAGTTGCGATAGAATGTGATTCCAAAATCGAGCTGCTTGTACGTAGAAAGATGTGATGAAAAAGAAGTATTGTGTACTGGGATACTGATAGTTCTATCAGTATTTGAACGAAGAGGCAACCAACCCGTGATCTGAGAGGAAGTGAAAAACTAGAGCGTTGGGGTTGTTTAAGTCCTTGTATAGAAGTGTGAGGATATGTACGTTCCTACGCTGCCTGATTGGCAACCACCTTAAAAGTGTTAGGTATTCCGATATTTATTTTATTTTTATTGCTTGATAGAGTTATACAGTCTACTTATAAATAAATGAGTTGTATCTACTAGCACACAACCATAGTTTTCAATAATTTCCAAAATTGAATTTGACCATTCACTGACATTTCCCACGAATTACATTAATGAGCATAATTATTATGATAAATATGAACACATATTATATTCTACAAACAATTTATTCGATTTCCGACGACCGTTTCGGCTTATAAGGCCATAATCAACTGGTTGATTATGGCCTTATAAGCCGAAACGGTCGTCGGAAATCGAATAAATTGTTTGTAGAATATAATATGTGTTCATATTTATCATAATTATTATGGAATTCTACAGTTTGGAAGCCGCATCAATCGACAGATTGAAAACTGCTGATTAATAAGCATAATTTTTCGAGGGTTTCGCAAAATAAATTCGTACGAAAAAACTATATTTTAAACGCACCACATCTATTATAAATTCATCAAACGTAGAAAGATTTAAATAATATGATTAATTTTAAAAGTGATGCATTGTTAAATGAATAACAATTTTTTGTCATATTTGGTTGTTGAAATTGACTAGAGTGCGTTTAGTTTGTATGGACGTCGGGTTCACGTAGGCACCAGAGTATGTATAGTAGTATAGCCCATATCTATCTACCTAATGATTCGGGAATGACAACATGTTGGGTTTAGTTGACGCGATAATTCCATAAAATATGAATGCGCGGACATGGTGAACCCGCTTGTAGTGTGTAATATGTAGGTAATATAAAGGGGCCAAATAGGAGACACAGAGAAGGAGACCTGTCATATACTAGATTACTGTAAAGCTGTCGGGAAGATATCATATCAGATCAGATGAGATGCTCTTGACGGATGCCAGCCTTCTTCGTACAATGGTTTAGGAGGGATCAAAGAAAACTAAAATTTGTTCCTACTGTGATAAAAAAATTCAAACCCCAAATACATAAAATATCTGCATATACCGACTGTAAGTTCTACTATGAAATAAAAAAAAATGATTGGAATATTTTTGTTTCTTTTTTCAGAGTAAATAATATCTTTAACAACTCAAAGCATTTAGTAGTACCTATTGAGTAGATTGGTACATTATTAAATGTGAGAAGCTTTAGAATTTGAGACTATCACAGAATGCTGTTTAATGCTATTTTAGCTGGTATGTATGTGATAACATTACCTGTTTGTAAAAAAGGTCGATCATCGCGCTTTTCATTGTTTTTTTTTTCAAATCTTGTCCTGCAAAGTTGACATAGATATTGCAAAACGAGTGGGTTGAGGCCAACGCTAAAGTCCTCACTAACAAGTCATTCTATAGAGTATTCAAACTTTATATGGAAAAAAATCAGCATTTTCATGAAATGAGTTTGTTAAATTATTTTTTTATTTAAATATTTTATTATGAAAACATGATAATTCTTCAATGCAATTTTATGAAAGTGATGTGTCTTTTTACCAATTTGAAAATAAAAATTTCAAATATGAAATTTCCTGAGCTTGGGGTCACTATGAAATATTTGATAGTTAAAAAAATTGAGAAGCACTATTCAGATACCCTTCAAAATATAATGGGGTCTAAGTGATTATCAGATATACAAATGTGAAAAATTAGAAAGGAATCGAATGAGTAGGTACTTAAGTCTATGTATAATCGATAAAGTAAAATAAACACGCCGTACATAGCACACACACAGATACATTGTGATGAAACTTTCAGAATACAATCTCAGTATGATACTAGTTGATAATCTGCAATAAAAAATAGCCTTAAAAATTGCGAAATCATACTCTTCATTTTTCGATATTCAACTACGTCTCCTTCATCGTGAATCCTGTCGGGTCCGCCGTCATTAACAATCAATTGGGAGAAACTATACCTGTGCTGGGCGGTGTGGAGTAGGTCCTCCATATGACTCATTCCCATAATAAGTGATGTTTGGTATTCATTTGTCGGTATGATGAAATTTAAAGATATAATATTGTGCTACCTAGATGGGTATCAAAATATTTTGATAGAAAACTAAAATAACTCAAATTTCTCGCCGCTCTCACGAATTGGTGCTAACAAAAAATAATAACAATTGTTATAATATTAGGTAGTTGTGCATTTAGGTATATCCGATGTAATCTTGATACATCTGATACGAAAGCACTAAAGATTTCTCGTGTACCAAGTTCGTATCTCCTCAGACACCTGCGGTCCTCAACTGATACTATCTCATTAGCCATCCAACCAACTTGTTCATACTGACAATTCTCTGAGGATATCACCACCAGACAGAACCAAATAATAATAGGTAGGTACCTACCAAACCCAAAGAAATAACATTTTGATAAATTTGGCTCATTGTCCGTTACATGAAAATAAATGACAGCACACAGTACAGGCATACAAAATAATGATTAAAACCACAATCAAGAATACAGAAATGACATGCATTTCTTACGTGCTATACCTACATATACCAAACATCATAACAATATACATAATATCGTTGTGTGATTAGTTTGTATATAAAAATGTGAGATGTTATTTTACCTTTTGTATTTTAGATAACCTGGCTCTTACGGGACACCCGAAAACGATGATAGTAAAAGGGTGGAAGCACTATTCTACGCCGGTGCATAACAGTTTATCTAGTTCACATAATTCACCAATGAGGTAGTTACACCACCTTTTATGAATGCTGCCTTCTTGAATTGAACGAGAATGGTGTGTGGGAATACACGAATATAATGTACACCCTCACACCTGTCGTTGATTACATTGTGGAATATTCTGTGATCGTTTGAACGAATAGGTACATTAAAAAAAATCAAATGGTCTTGCTATAAAAAAGGTGAGATTCATTGAGTTTATTGGTCGGTTTTCGTGTTGTCAAAAATGCATCATTTTTGACATCTCAATAGAGACGAAGTTGGAATATCATAGGAGAACCAAGAACTCAAGGCACCTACGCGGCTTACGGCCTGTAATGGGCTGGTTTATGTGCCTTCTTATTGATTTATTAAAATTATTTTATATTAATAGCAAAATATTTTGGTATTTTTTACTAAAAATAAACAGCAAAAACTTTGTATATTCCACTTCACATTTATTTTTCGTTATAACGTTTTCGGATGTGAGTCACATTTAAGTTGTTATCTACTGAAGATAGATTGAAAAATCCGAAAACGTTATAACGAAAAATAAATGTGAATTGGAAAGTACAAAGTTACTTGTTGTTCATTTTTAGTAAAAAATACTAAAATAATTCTTATTGAGTTCCCTATCAATCCAATTTTTGAATGTTTTATATATTTTAATTATGAAATTCTGTTCCTTTGAAAATAACTTCGTCTCTATTGAAATGTTAAAAAAATGTTAAAAAAATATCATTGACTCCCGACAAAAAATCCAATGTTTACGTTTATTCAACTGTAAAAATAATCATGTACATACGTATAAAAAATAATGTTATCCAGAGCGGGTGTTGCCATCTCGATAAAAGATTTCTAAAGAAATTTTTGTAAATATTTTACTATGGTTAATATCTGTTTACTGCGATACCCTTAACCATGTCATTTCAATGAGCTTCTTTTGCTGCTATTGAAAAAATAATAAAATTTGAGAATAAGAATCCTAAGGGAATAAAAACAATGTGCTAAGTTCGTCTCAGAGGCTCTCATAGTGTCAACAATAATGTTTATGGTGTCCTGCCAGCACCAGGATAGGGCTTCATTGTTGTCTATGCTTTGGACTATTCTCCCGGGAAAATAGTAACAACACTTCCCATTTAGTACCGAATGAAAACGCCTAAATCATGACGCGCGCATATTAATCATAACCGCCTTGACAAATCGTACCATATTGTCTTTTTGTATATCTGTTTGTAAAAATATTTTATATTTCTTAGTGTTGTTTTATTCATGGGGACATTAGCATCATTTGTCACAGCAGCCGTGAGTGTCGCGGTATGGGTAAAAGCCTCAAAATGTGATGTGGCCCCTTTAAAAATTGCGGCAATCCGATGGGATTGAAATTGTTCCTGAAGGACCCATCGATCTTCAGAACAAACCAACGGATATTTTAACAGAGTATACAGACGGCTTCTAGATTACTCATTTGGTTTCATATGACTTTGTACATTTGCCGACTTCAAACAAAATAAATTCTCGAATATAACAAAAGAAAAGGAAGATATTGTAATATTGATCTTTACAATTTTATGGTTTACCTACGTAGTTTCAATTTAAGCAAATAATATTGCAACCTATGAAGTTTCGTATATATCAGTGGAAAAGCTGTTTTCTCATCATCATCATCATCAGAGGCTCCACAGCTCAGGCCTTGGCCTCCTCAAGGAATCGTCTCCATTGCACCCTATCCATGGCCTTTTCTCTCCAATTACGCACACCGGCTATCTGAAAGTCCTTCTCGACTCCATCCATCCATCGTAGTTTTGGCCTTCCCACACCTCTTCTTCCATCCGGACGTGATGTGATGATTATTTTTGGTATCTGGTCATCTTCCATACGATGCACGTGTTCTAACCTGCGGAGCATCCCTATTTTTATCGTTTGGACGACATTTGGTTCCTTAAATAGGCTCTATAGTTCGTGGTTGTACCTGATTCTCCACGTACCTTGATCGCAGTGGGGACCGAAAATTTTCCTCAATTTTTTTTTCGAAAAACAGTAACGCATCCATATCCTTTCTTATACACCCATACATAATCACCACTAAAATTCGCTTATCCAACGGTTGATTTGTTAAAGAGAATTTATTTCTCTTAACATATCGACATAGTTTCAAGCCAAGATCCCCGAGATTTGTACGGCCTGGTCTACATATTTCGTGTTTTATTCAACTTTGAAGTCAAAATACACTTGAGGCTTTGCAGCATATATGTAATGTATATGGATGAACACAGAAATCGAAGTACATCATTTAAGGTGTGTATATGGGGTCCCCCCCATATAACTTTTGATCCGCTTAATGTACAGAGCCCAAAATTTCAATATAGAAAATTATAGGTCTATCAGACTTCTCAGATTTTTTTTTGTTGCAGTCAGGGGTTATCAACATTTTAATTTTTAATTATTTTTTCCATGTATGTCAATTTAAACCATACAAGATGGAACGTTGAAAAATTGTATAAATATAGAAAAACACAAAATACTTTTTTTAATAAATTTCAGGGTTTCTCATATAAGATTTATGAAATATTTATGTGTTTATCTGCTTATATTTCCAATTTTTATAAAAAAATCGAAGTAATGCCCCAACTAGATAATTTTATTTTCTATAAAAAGTTCATACATTATAGTATGATAACTCAAACTTTTTTTTAACATTTTTTGTAAGAAATGAATTTAGTGAAGACATTGTTTCATACAATTTGTATGGCAGTATACACAATATCTACGGGGACTCTCAATAGTTTCAAACAAAATCTTTAATTTACATACCTACATACCATCAAGCTGTTTACATATTCGAAGAAGGAAAAAAGGGCTGACCTCCACACTATCCTAGCTTGACATATATGTTTTGTATAGAAAACAAAATGTATTAAAATATTGAATAATTTTGATTTATGGGTTTATAGTTTGGTATGTATTCTTCAACTATACATAATATCACCATCGATGCCGACGGTTGGATCTCAAATATTACATGCAGCTAGTTTTAGAAAATGTATTCCAACTGTCGATTCGTTCATGAGAATTCAATTCTCTTAATGAATCGACATTATTAAGCCAAGATGCGTGTACGAAGGAAAATTTTGTATGGTGTAGTGGACTTTTTGCATGCTAATAACACCAACTAGAGGCCTCGCAGCATATATGTTCCGATACATGGATTTACTCAGAATTCGGAGTAGAACATTTTATGTGAGTTTTGTGTGTGTGTGTGTGTCTGTGTGTCCCCCCCCCCCTTATAACTTTTGATCCGCTCAATTAACAGAGCCCAAATTTTCTGAATATATAAACATTTATAGGCCTACAAAAATTTTATACTCAGAAGTGTAAATTTTTGTTTCAATCAGGGGTTATCAACTTTTGAAATTTTGGTTCATTTTTCCATATATCTCAGAAACCATAAAAGCTAGAACGCTGAAAATTGGGATAAACATAGACAAATACAAAATCTCAAATTAATTTTTTTTTAAATTCCAGGGTATCTCAAACGTTTTTTATTAAGAAAAATATTTTTTTTATGATATATTTATGAGTTTTACTGCCTATATTTCCATTTTTTTTTAAATATCGAAAAAAGCCGAAACACCCCAAATAGATAATTTAATTTTCTATAAAAAATATTAACATTGTATTAGCACATCTCAAATTTTTTTTAACAATTTTTATAAAAATTGAATTTAGTGACGACATTGCTTCATACAATTTGTATGGCAATAGCTACACACAAAAATCTAAGAAGACTTAATAGTTTGATACTAATCTCCAAACATACATACATACCATCATGCTGTTTTCATATATGGGTAGGATCAAAGGACTGACCTCCCTACTATCCTATCTCGACATACATACCTAGGTACATGTGTTGTATAGAAAACCAAATATCTTAAAATATTAAATAATTTGTATTTATGGGTTTATAGTTTGGTACTTATTCTTCAACTGTACATACTATCACTATCGACAGTTGGATCTCATGTGTTACATTCAACTAGTAGAATATTTAGGTACTTGCTGATGAAATTAATACTGATTGTTTTCTTAGGGTCGTATTACAATAGTTATTTGAGAAATGCAAGAAAAAGGTAAGGTCCCGTAAATACCTACTGCTTACGGGACCTCAACTTTTTAATACGACCCTTAGTCGCAACATTAGAATGTCAAATACATTAAGGTATCTTCTATGATATTTTAACTAACTATAAATATGGCATTCTTCCATTTAGAAATTATTTAACTTTTTACTTGATTATAACCACATCGAAATATATTATTCAAATTGTTTAAATCAATCATTCTCCAAAAAAAAATATTTAAAATATCATATTCCTCCTGTTTTGTAGGTACCTACTAAAGTCAATAAATTCACCGTTCGTTCGTTCACCCAAACTAACAAAATACGAGAAATGAGGGGTAGCTTGTTTTTAAACAAAATAAAATAAAACATAATATTATACCGACTTCAAAATAAACTATAACCGGTTACAAAATATTGATTCATTTTTACAATGTAGGTAATGATCACTGTGACACATTTGACACGATTCAACTTACAAATGAACAAAAATCACTCAACGGCATTTTATATAAGTAGGTACTAGCGGACCCGACAAACGTTGTCCTGCCCGAACTATTTGTGAACAAAAAAATATTTGAATCATGTGGATGTTATTATTAGCTGAGCGAACTTGCATTTTCTTGTTCGATGAGCCGCTAAACACTTTCGGCGGTACTAATAACGAAAAAGTAGCGAGGTTGAACCATGGAATAGAGTGACTAAAACCTAACGGCCAAAAATCTTACTAATAACCAAGTTTTAAAACTTCTATTTTATTCCATGGTTTATATCACCATGGCAACGCTAAACCATCCGGGCCCCTAGTTTAGTGGTGGAATAGCGAATTCGTGAGCTGTCAAAAGTCAAATAGACCGCGCGTATTGTATAAATTTTGTCATTTTTAAAGAAATACTTTTTTTAATTATGGACGACAATCTGTTTGATTATAGAATCGGCGATTTTGAAAGATTGTTTCAAGAAATAGAGCAGATGGAAACAGTTTTTTGAAGCCACAAAATTTATATGGTGCGTTGTTATCCGTTTGTTGATTACGACGACATTAATTTTAGAAGAAAGTACAGATTTTCAAAGGCAGGAGTTAGACATCAATGAAGATATTTATTTTCCATTGACAATTGTTTTAAAATAGATGTAATAAGTTATGTTGTAAGTTAAATTATTGGGAATTCAACCAAAACGTGACGATACAACAGTAAACCATCAAAACCATGCAGTAAACAAACAATGATAAACATAGAAATACGATGATTCTCGATAGATGTCATAGATGACGGCTAATAAAGTCATAGAGAATGAACAAAAAATAGCATAAAGTAAAGAAAAATTCCGAAATTCCCGTTAAATGGCTGCGTTCACACAACATTCATTCCGTATTCCATGGTTTACTAAGTCCTTGTACATTTTTGCATTATTAGTAAGAACCCACTAAACCACGAATTAGTGCCTAATACGTGGTTTACGTAGTGCGAGGTTTAGTTGGCTAAAACGAGTTTTAACGAAAATGTTATTAGTACCGCTGTTTGAGGTTAGATTGATCATGTCATTTTGTATATAATTGCAATAAAGCATAGGTACTTATATGGTCTGGACACGGAAACGAACGAATTGAAATATGAATAATAACGAAACAGTGAACAGAAATCAAAATTCCAGGCACATGTATGCAATTAAAATATGAATAATACCGAAACAGAGGGAAAAGAACTTTAAATGTCAAAAAAATCCAAACTACGACGCAAATGACAAATTTCTTAGTGTTGTCAAATAGAAAAAAGCTAAACATTTCCAATTCGACATTAGCGCCACCTATTGTCATTTATAGTTATAATTTTTTTTTTTTATTTTCCTTTTATTATATTGATATTTAAAATTCCTTTTTGTGAATCTAAATCATTCAGGGACTCACACAAACACTCACAAAAAATTCATCAAAATCGGTTCAGTCGTTTAGGAAGAGTTCAGTAACATACACACGTACAGAAGAATTATATATATATAAAGATATATTTGCACATTTGCAAAACGTCCCCAAACAATTATTATAAATCATAACGAGATCTATTCTCTGGTAGGTACTGATGGCGACAAAAGGTGTCAATCACCCACTGTAGGTACTTGTTTCATTGTACCTATACCAAACAATACTAGTTAGGTACTGCATTATACAGTTTGCATTATTTCCTTATGGTGTCGTATTTCACCGTTAGCAGACTTTGTATGCAGTTTTTCTCATGCCAATCATTAATCCACTAGGTAATACATACCTACATTAATACGACAAGTGGTGTAATCTTGAATCTAACTCTTGTAAAAGATAGGAAGGTGGTGTGATCTCGGATCTAGCTCTTGATTTAAGACAAATGGTGTGATATTGCTTATAAATCTTTAAGAAAATATAATCGATTATAAACGAAATCTGATTAAATTGATACCTAAAGTGAATTCATTATATAAATCAATTGATTGAAAACTCAACTTTTCACATCATTAAACAATCGATTCCTGTCAATTTCTATAATAATCACCTACGATTAACATTAAATACCACTGAACAATAAATTAGTAAGATTGAGTGATTAATATGACATCCATTTTTCTATTTATTGTTATTTTCTGTTAATTTTATTTTTATTTGTTTTTATTATCCATATTTTCTATTTCATTATATATACTTTTAATAATTGTATAAGTATCTACTTAAAAAAACCATTCAAAATAAATAAAAAAGTATAATTTCTATTTTATATTATATATGACTGGTGACTGTTAAAAAGCTTCAAATATTAATAATAAAACAGCTAGATTTATACTGAAAAGTAAGCACAGGTAGGTGCATGCCAATTTATTAAAAATTTGCATAGGTACTTCATTGAAAATAAATTACGCAAAACTGATGCTTCTCTGGATAGGAACATAAAATAATTACATGAAGGAAATCGGTATTCGTCGGTAAAATGATCATTTTCCTAATGCTTCAATCGATGCTGAATTCGAAAAAAAATGTCCCATTTTTACTAATAAAATCATTTCATTAAAAATACATAATAATCAGTATTTGAGCTATGTGAGACTGCATAAAATATAAATAGGTATTCTTGTATTTTTGTGCAATACTTTATGTTTTTAAATAATATAATTTTTATTGACAAAAAATAGTACATATTTGATCCTACTGTCTCTGCGTGATACAAATAAAATCAATTATTATGTGCATGTAATAAATGCCAACACATTATAGAGAATATCAAATATGATCGTTTAGGATATGATTTATTTAACGTTTCAACGAATTTTAATATCGATTCAAATATATGCAGAACATTTGATTTTATAATATTATGAATGTTGGCGTGTCACTGAAATGACGAGAGTATTAATATTAGACATGCGAGCAATAAAACTTCTCGATGACGGCTGACGTCGATATATATATTGTAAATCATCCTCTTATCTCATCCTCTCCTGATGAATGTTTGGGATATTTCATTTTTAATAACAATATATTCTTATTCCCTCCGTTCCTCGCATCTCATCTCCTCTCATCTGAACCCACACAATGGAACACGCTCAAACAATGATCCATTAACTGAAATACCTCAGTAATGTACTAACATTAGTATTATGAGAAATATGTTTCTTTGTTTTACTTCTACTAATATATTACTCGTAAAATATCATTTCATTGTACCTACTTGTAAGATATTGGGATTGTTTGTTGATTCATTAAGATTGACTGTGCAAACGAATCTAAAAATCTTACAATACGGACAATAGCTTTATTTCCTTGCATGTTTTTTATAAACTTTTATTAATACATATTATGATACCCACAATTTACTTCATCTAATGGATATGGTTGATCGGAAGATATTGCCATGTTATGGCAATAAGCCCAACATTGTGCACTTATAATGAAATGTTTGCAAATTGTTTGAAATAAATAACTAAACATTAAAAATAAATGGACAGAGCGCAATCATCGACGTGAATGGCAATTTCTTCGAACTAACCAGTGTTTCCAGACGAGAAAAACAAGATTTGCGTGAGAAATTAATTTTAATAAAAATATTATCTTCTGCTGGGAATCGAGTCCAGGCGACGCTTACAGAAGCCAGGAAGCTTAGGCCACGATGGTTAACTTAATTACGTTCATAAGTAATTATTATGATTAAAGTATTTCGAATTTAGAATTGATTTTAAAAACGATCTCAAAATTATATCATTCAATCGAAACAAAATCACGGAAATGTAAAATCATTAATTAGGTTGAAAATTAATTAAATTTTATTTCTTAGGAGGATATTCTACATATATTTCTATTGTTTACTTGTTCTTTGCATAAATTGCTCGAGAATCAAGCGGGTGTGCAGCTTTATGATAAATCCACAAAAAGGTGGATTTATTGCCGTAAGGCAATATTTTCCATCCAACCCGAGCAACGTGAAGTCTTCAAACTTAAATTGGTACAATAGTAAGTATTTAGTGAGAAATAAAGAAAAAATGCAAAGAGAGAAAAAAGAAAGACAGAAATAAAATAATAATAATAACACTGATCCTAGCTATAAGGAAATGAAGGATGATATGTGCGGAAGGATATAGGTGGAATATTCAGAACTATTTGACAGATAAAGTTTTTTTAGTTTACATTTAAATATTTTTATGGATTGAAATGAAGTAATTCTAATATTATCTCTGCTCTGCGTGAATAAGTGTGTTTACTTCAGATTGTTTTAAGGCCTTTTGTATAAGAAAACGTAAAATTTATAATTTTTTAAATAGCAAGAAAGTACTTAATTAAAATACTATAATTTTAAAAACTCTCCGGTTCACTTTCATATTCTCTTTCGATTGAAGTAAAAATCTACTTCATAGGCTTTGTAGTTATTTAGTTAGTTACTTACAATAAAAATTAAAAATGGTTTTACTAAAACTTATTTTACAAGAAAAGTATTAAACAAATTCAATTTTCAAAAAATTCACGCAATAGAATAATGATGTAAATACAAACTGTTCTTTATTTTAAAGACTTGTCTTTTGAGGGTAGGTACTGGGGAAATTATTTTCAAAATATACTATAATATAGCCTACTATAGCCTCTTAATAATTATTTTAAAAAAATCTCGCTACAATATATATCTATAGTTATAATCTCACAAATGTTTTTTTGCAACTGTCTGTAGCTGTAAAGATAAATAGGCAATATAAATTGCATTATGACAATAAGTATCGTGTCGAATAGGGATGGGAGAGAGAGAGAGAGACCGAGGGTCCTCCTGCGAAGAAAACGCCCCTCAAATTTAGGAGACATAATCCTGTGTCCCACGTGTCTCTATATCACATATTAAGTATAACAGATACATGACTCACCCCAAAGCAAATAAACTAACCCAAGATATTAAACCAATCTCCAAATAAAATCCACCCAGGACAATACGCTGTACCTACAGATTTGCAGCTTTAATGAAACAATTTCAATTCGTATGTATCTATTAGGTACCTACATAGGTATATCTATGTACTTATTTTTTTAAGGATTTACTCACAAATTACTAATTTTTAATAAATAAAATTTATCGTTTTTTTTTTATTATTGCATATGCGCAAACATTGGAATTTTTCCCCTGTCGGGAGTCAAAGATATTTTTTAACAGATTTTTAATTATCTTAATAGAGACGAAGTTGGAATATTTACTGTAGGAGAACCGGGAAATCAAGGCACCTACAGGGCTTACGACCTGTCATCGGCTGGCTTACGTGATCACTTTATGCGCTTGCGCAACGTTCACCAATTATGCCTTTTTTTAATGAGATCCCTATCAATTCAATTTTTGAAAGTTCTATATATTGCAATACTGAAATTCTTTTCGCTTGAGGAAATAAGGATTTTTACTACAGCAATCTATTTGTGAAATCATGAACCAAATTCTTATTATTGTCACCTCAGGTATAAGTAAGTTTTTATATTTTTGTCTTAACGTTTAAATTAATGTGATGTTCAGTAATCTAAACCAAATTAATGGTGATTAAAAAATTCGTATGTTTAGAACATTATAGAATAATAATAGTATAGAATACTCTTTAGCCTGCAGTAAACGCGACTGCTCCATGTTGACTAATTTGGTCAACATTTTGCTACGAACATTCAGTAATCATTTGGCCGTCTCCGTAATACGTTCTCCCAATAGGGAATTTTTCAAACTGCTTTCAAAATTATTTACGAAATAGTTAGCAAAATAGCAAAATTACTTGCAAAATTATAGCAGAGTCATACATATTGTGTATATTGACACGAGCCGGCCAATAAAACGGCTTCACCTTTTCAGCGAGTTTTTGTATGGGAATGAGTATTCTATAGTTTTATTCTATGGTTTAGAAATAATTTTAAATTTTAATTACAGGGATTATGAAAATATGAGAATTTACAAGAATTTTGTCGATAAATGTATTTAGGACAGTATAACTACCAAAATTTAATCAGTAATCAAATTATCAGTGGATAATTTTACTAAAATAGTATATAAGTACTAAAATAATACGCTTGAAATATCAATTATTTGGAGGATATCAACTTATTACTTTTTGATTCGACAAAATCATTAAAAATATTTTTAAAAAGACTAGTTTTGTTTTTTTAGAATTTCAGGAAAATACCTTCATATCTATCTTTCTCATTACAATCATATTTTGATAGTAAACTTTATTTCCTAATAAATTCACCCCTGTTTTGGAAATATCCCTGGTCATCTTATCGTTACAAGAAGCAATATGAGGAATCCTATGTATCTCTTAATATTAATATGAAAGGACGTGATCTGCTTACAAACCATTATTTGTACCTACAGGCTTGGTCAAATCCTGTACTGACCGTTAAATAAATGTGAGATGGTCATACCCGTTTAACTGATATGAACCATTTGAGCTAAACACTTTGCAAGATTTGTTATACTCGGTGGCAGAGCAGTTAGAAACGTTGGATCGGGGGATCATGGGTTCAATTTTTTTCTTTCTGTTTGAATCCGAATTTTATTTCCATACTGATATTAATAAAAATTTCCATATCGCCATTAAATGGTTCTCGACCACTCCTAAAGGCACTGATTCTTAACACTAAAAACAAATTTTGTTTAAGGCTTTCGAGTATTCAAAAATATGTTGGCGTCTGAAATAGTCACTCAGCACATTACTTTCATTGAATTCAAATTGTAGTCTCATATTTTTTGGGATATCATACATTTTGATGAAAATTAATTTATTATAATTATTCGATTATTGACTCTTCGATATTAAAAAGGTTAACTCAAAAAGATGTAATATATTATGTATTTAGATTATATAAAAATAATAATCTAGCTAATATATCTAAAAAATATCGTTAAGATACGTTATTTTCTTATATCGCATTTGCTGCTATAGTATCGAAATATATATGTAAGTATTAATGTCAGCAAAAACAGATGACATTTAACCTTATCTGGTAATGTTTGGTAATATCAGCTTATTGCAGAATTATACCAAATAGTTTTAAGACGATATCTCCTTATATCATTTATATCATGAATGAAAATCTATTGATTGGTCAAAGAGTTTAGATAAATCATAATAACAAAGTCCATAACACAGGGCCTTATTGGTTTGTGCTTTTGTTGGAACTTCTTGGAATTTTGAGTAAATTTTAAATTCAAAATTTTGTTCAAATGTTTTATAAAATCATTTTTTTATGAATGTCAACTAATAAATGGAATATAAATTCTTAAGATAATCACGTTTAATTTTACTTACATACTAACTATAACAAATACCTACTCATTAATTACGCCAATCACTATGTTTCATAGGTAGGTACTAGTAATCTAATTATGTATATGAAAATCTCTTGTCACGATGTTCGTAGACGATAATCTCTGAAACCGTCTAATTTTCTAAATTTGTATGTTAGGTTTCGGATAGAAAGAAAGGATAGTTTTGGAACCAATAAGTGTCGCTGTTATTGAGTAAATTTTTTTTCAACGAAATTTATTTTTTCCGTACTTATAACCACAAATTATTTTAGACTTCCCTACACTCACTAAAGAGTTTTTTATCTGAAAAAGGTGTCGTAATTCATTTTAAAAGATGTGTAATCTTTCAGTTGATGGGGGTTTGAACAAATCTATTGATATTGTATTACGCAACTAGAGAACGAAAAAAAATGTATAATACATAAAATGAGATCTATTTAAAAATTATTTTATTTATTAAGAAATCATACAGTTCTATAAATACATTGTGGCAGAATAATACATAAAATGAGGTCTATATAAAATGCGATCTACATGAGAGGCGGTCTATGGCAGAACAATACATAAAATGAGGTCTATATAAAATGCGATCGACATGGAAGTCGATCTATGGCAGAACAATACATATAATAAGGTCTATATAAAATGCAATCTACATAGAAGGCGGTCTATGGCAGAAAAATACATAAAATTAGGTATATATAAAATGCAATCTACATAGAAGGCGGTCTATGGCAGTACAATAGGTACATAAAATGAGGTCTATATACCTAACATGCGATCTGTGGCAGAACAACGTCTGTCCGGGCCCACTAGTATTGTAATAGAATTTCTATTAAATATAATTTTAATAGCTACCTAAAACAACCCTTGATAGTTTATCATTCTCAAAAAATATCAATATTATTGTTTTTATATTTAATGTAGCTCAATATTGATTATGGGAATACAGCATCGATATATTTATTATACAAAACATTTTTGAAAACATTGATTTTAATTGTCCAAAAAACAAATATTACTTTTTATTTTTTTTTAAATTGTGACTTTTTTATTGAATCTTCATGATTCGTCGTTCATCCTTACGAAGAAGAAGTCACTTGAATCCATTCGTATAAAACAATTTATCAGTGTTTGAAAACATATTAACTAGCAATAATAAAAAAAAAACTACCAATAATTTTATAAAAGAAGCAAAATAGCATCTTACATTGTTCAGCAATATGGTTCACCACCCATTCTGAATTGAGTAGTGTCTTTTAGGTGAGGCGAAACTGGTGTGTGGGGATGGATACAAGCATATGTCTTCCTTCCTTCTATAGTGTAGAGTGTAGTGCACACCAACGTACCTGTTGCTGGTTACCCCACATTGTCGGATATATCGTGTTGGTATGAATGAATGTATGAAAAAATATGACCGTCGTAAATTACAAAGTGGTAAGCCATTATACGAGCATTAATTAATTCAATTTCTAGTATATAAGTAAGTAAGCATTTGAATTAATTAATAAATAAATTTAAAAAAAAATTCAGTGTTGGTGTCCTGGGTTCGATTCCCAGTAGAGGATTTTTTTTTTAAATTCATTCAAAATACTGCTTCTATGCGCTGGCAACACTGGTTATTTGGAAATAATCTCCATTTGTCAATAAACTCGTCACTTGTACAGGTTTATTTTTCCATTTATCACAAAAATCACAAAAGCTAGTGCTGAAAGTTGGTGTAAACATAGACAAATACAATATCTCAAACTAATTCTTTATAAAAAAGTTCCAGGATTTCTCAAAACTTTTTTTATTTAGAATTTTTTTATGAAAAATGTATGTTTAGCTGCCTATATTTCCATTTTTTTTCTAAAAATATCGAAAATCGCCGAAACACCCCAACTAGGTCATGTATTAAAAATATATACTATAGTAGTACCTACCTACATAAATACCAAACGTTTTTTAACATTTTTTGTAAAAATTGAATTTAATGACGACGTCGTTTCATACAATTTGGTAGTATACCTACACTACACAATATCTACGGGGACTCTCAATAGTTTGATACTTAATCTCCATGCAAACATACAAAGCTGTGACCATCACACTATCCTATCTGAACATACAAGTTTTGTATATTTTATTTTTTATTCATTTATTTCTTTATCGCACCATTTAAATAATCTTCATTTAAAATAGATAACTGCTGCCCAACTAGGTATACCTTAATTAGATTTAACTTTTTGATCGTCAGTTCTTGATGGAATTCCATTTAAATTAATTTATATTTTTAATAAATAAAAATAAAAACACTTGTTTAAAATTAATTCCACTATTTATTTGAGGACTACAACCTACGACCGGTTTCGTGCTAAGCACATTTTCAAGTAGTCACATTTCAAGGTATTTCGTGCTAAGCACATTTTCCAGGTACCTATATCTGTTCTAGGGCTAGCAGTGTATAATATATAAAACACAATATTGAATTTGGATTAAGGGTTATTGGTTTGGTGTGCTTCAAATATACATACTATTGCCATCGACAGTAGGATCTCATTTGTTACATGCCACTAGTTTGTTAAAAAAGGCTTCTAGCCGTATAGTCAAATAAATACATAAATTAAATAAATTTGAATCCATTCCGTTCCTGTTTGAAGAATGATTGTGGCATTTGTAAAACATATGCAATTGAACCATAACTTCTTTGGTCGGTTGTTGGTTTGTCTCCAGAATTTAGCATAAAGCACTCTCCTGTCAGATATACATACCGACATAATAAAACCATGGAGATTGGTCATCCCATATTGTATTGTTTCTTCCCTTTCTGTCCAATGTCCAATAACCGTTTTGAGATAAAGGTCTCAAGGCACCTTCACCATTGAATATTCCGAAGACGTAGCCTCACATCGTCCACTTGGGGTCATACATGTAAATCTTCGTTTCTTACCACAAGTCCTATTGTCTAATTTGATTTTATGATTTGTACTAACTGTATCTACGTGCAACATGAGAACTACAACATTATTTACATTTATAGGAAACATATTTATAATTTATTGAAATCACAATAATATACATTTATAGGTACATCGCAATAGAAGACATGTTGGGTATTTGGTATTTTAATTGATTGCATAACCAATTCATAACTCGATTATAACTAACTCTAATTTGGTTTTCGATTAACCAATACCGGTGAGTACCTTAAATAAATAAATAAATTAGTGTACGTAAATAAACTATATAAATGAATATTATAGGTATTTTTATTTTATCTTTTGAAGAAATTTTCTAATGACAATAAGCCTGCCAGTGTACAAAAGATAAATACATAGGGTAAAACCCGGAGAGACGCCATACTTTTTGTTTGAGTATCAATAAAAACCAGATTTGTGAATCAAACGAAAAAATTTAATTTTTATTTTTAATATCAACTAATATACTATATAAAAATATACAAACAAGTAATAAAATATCAATTTAAAAATATAAAAATATTCAAAACAAAAGTCTATGAAAATGGCGTCTCTCCTTCAATGTGTGGGAGAGATGCCATATATTGAAGGAGAGTTGCCATAATAAAAAAATATCTGAATGACGTTTAAAAAAATATCTATTTCTTACTTTTAATATTTTACATTCTAACTTCTTCCCTTCCACAATCATTGCAATGGGGTAAGTACATAGCATATGACTCGTGAAGCCATTTCAAACACATGATGCTCTTCGCCCAGTCTGTGTTCATTTTGTTTGGAAATAATTTTCACAACACTCAACACACTGGCCGCTTTTCTCCAAGCATTTCCAACCAATCATTACCAATACTGCAACATCAACAACAATACTATCTGTCAAAAGTTAACTACTTATTAAGATTGATCCTGTTTTTTTTGTTTTGTTTCTCTAATAATTAACAGTATATATTGTATTTTTCTGTGTAATCCTTGTACAGTGAAGTTAAATGAATCATTATATATAATTTTCTCTACTATCAGTACTTTCTAGTTATGAAGATTTATGTTTGAAGTTTGTCAACTACAGTGCTAATCGGAATTATAATCAGTTGCTGTAAAAGTGTTTAATATATTTTCTGTTTACAAGAAAATAAAAACATCCCCCAACATCATTACACACCCAAGTGACATCTATTAAGAATAAACTGTATTCAACTTTCTTCCTATGTTACGGTGTACTTCCAAATTGTATGAACATAGGTGTAAATCAACAGTGTAGATACAGCCAGCTGTCGACTAGAGGTAGAGTGGTCAAGAACTCAACGCGGTATCGTTCTTGGAAGCAACGTGTGACGAGTTAAAACCAAAGCCGTCCAATCTAATTTTGTGTTTTTATTTTATATTTAACGCACCACATTACACTACCAAGATGGCATCTAATAGTGTGGCGACCAGGAGTCGTCAACCGTCAGACGCTGAGGACAGGGGAAGGAGAATGAATAAACAAGAAACAATTACAATAGCTGAATTGAAAGAATTACTGCTGACAACAATTTACAATCAAGATAAGAAATTTGAAGAAATAATAGACCAAAATAAAAAAATGCTGGATTCTATCAACTGCATAACTAATCAATACGAAGACATCTGCATTAAGCTGAATGAAGCAGAGAAGAATAACAGCGAGTTAACAAAAAAGAACATGGAATATGAAAAACGAATAGTTAAGCTCGAAGAATGTGTCAAATTGCAAGAGAGCCTAAATAAAAAGAACAATTATACCATAAATACTGAACATGAACAGCGTAACAGATCCCACAATGTTGAAATTAAAGGGGTTAATCAGGCCAATAACGAAAAATTACCTGAGATAATACAATCCATCGCTAAAATTTTAGGCTCAGACCTTGACCTGCGTGAGATTGATTACATCGTTCGTGTACGATCCAATTCTATCGCCACACCCAGGCCTATTATAGTCAAATTTATCCGACAAATCGCAAGGGACAATTTCCTGGCACTGATAAGAACGAAGAGAAGAACAATCACCAACAAGGATATTGGCATCGCCGGGACCCCCCGAAACATTCTTATAAATGAACACCTGACACTATACAATAAAGAGATACTTTATAAAGCCCGCTTATTCGCTAAAGACAAGAACATAAAGTATATTTGGGTGAGAAACGGTAAGGTTTTTCTGCGACGAAACGATACATCTCCAAAAATCTTGATTTCTCGGGAGCAGGATTTGGAAAAATTGAACTTGTCATAGAGTTTCTGTTAATCAATTTTGTAATTTGTAGACACTATCTAATTGTTAATAGTCATCATCTCATGTTTGTGCTCATTTTTCTGTCTCTCTTATATATTCCTTTCCCAACCTCGCGATCACTATACCTAATTCCAGCCCTTCTTATCCTATTTTCCTACCTAATGTACATCGACCAACTGTCTGTTATAATTAATCTCTATAATGTTGGTATCAAATTATTGATATTGACTTTTCTATGTTGTTTACAGTTAACCCCAACTCCTATTTTACCTAAGGCCATAGACGTGTCTCTATGTTTACCCGTCTTACTCGTACAAATGGTACTAGAAAACTAGATATATACTACCAAAATGTAAGGGGGCTCCGAACTAAGACAAATGAGGTATACCAGAGTATACTTTGTGGAAATTGTGATGTGTACTGTCTGTCGGAAACTTGGCTGAATAACAACTTTCTAAACTCTGAACTTTTTGATCAAAGATATGTGGTTTTTAGAAGAGACAGAGACTCGTCTGTCTCAACTATGGGTGGAGGAGTTTTGATAGCTGTTAAGTCGAACCTTAATCCAGTTCAGCAATTCTCATGGTCCTCTTCGTCGGAGGACTTATGGGTATCTATCCCATTAAGCCCTGCCACAAAACTACACATATGCTGCTCATATATCGCGCCTGGCATTGATCATTCTGCATGTCTTAAAACACACTTGGATATGGTAGAAGAGATATCCTCCCTTTTCAATGACGATACAATATTGTTAATCGGTGACTATAACCTCCCCTATATCAGCTGGACGCTTGATGGCGACTCCTTGCCTACTGTCGATAACTATGTTAAAAATCCATCTAATACTCACTTCGTCAACTTTCTCTCGTTGACTGGCATGAGACAGTACTGTCTGGTACCTAATACTTCACTCAGAATATTAGATCTTGCTGTCTCAAATCATATATGTGAAGTTGTATCATCTCAATCACACCTGGTCACTCCTGATCCCCACCACAGAACGTTATCCATTACCTTGAATATGTGTATAACAAGAAATAGTCTAATGAAAAATAACTCTAGAGATGTTATTCTCTTTGATAGGGCTGATTATACGAAAATAAAAGGTGATCTATCGGCTTATGATTGGGAAAATGAACTATCTGATCTGGCTCTTGATGAAGGTGTAGATAGATTTTATGAAATATTGTCTAAAGTCATACGTGATAACATACCTATCAAAAAAATAAGATCGGGTCACTCTTTTCCTCACTGGTTCTCTGCTGGGTTAATAAATATTATTAAGGAAAAACATAAATATCACAAAAAATGGAAAAAATCTCTGAATCCCATGGATTATTTATCCTTTTCATTATTAAGAAAACGACAAAAATTGATACAAGGTTATTGTTATGAAAAGTACGTGAAGGATATTGAAAATGATATTAAACATGATCCAAAAACTCTATTTTCCTTTATAAAGACTAAGCGAAATTCAGCTGGTACACCTAAGACGATGTCACACAATAATACTACGCATACGGATCCTAAATCTATATGCAATTTATTTAACGATTTCTTTACCTCAGTACATATTCGAGATGATAGCGCAATGACCAGAACTGAACATCATCTGAACGATTTTGCTTTCTCCTCTTCCATTTTTATTAATAATATTGAAATAGACACTGCACTCGTTACCAAATATGTTAAATCTATTGATGAAAATAAAGGCCCGGGTTCTGATAATATACCAGGAAAATTTATAAAAAGATGCTCTCCAATGATTTCAATACCAATGTCTATAATATTTAATAAATCCATAAAGGAGGGCTGCTTCCCCGCATTATGGAAGAAAACAATAATTACCCCAATTCATAAAAGTGGTAACCCAAATGAAATAACAAATTACCGTCCTATATCAAAGCTTCCAATATTAAGTAAACTGTTGGAAAAAATAATTATTGACCAGATTCTACCTCTTCTAAATCCTCTAATCATTTCAAACCAACATGGGTTTCGGATTAAAAAATCTATAGAAACAAACTTGCTTGAGTTTACCCATAGTGTTACTAGAGCAATGCACGATAAATTACAGGTGGATACAATTTACAGTGACTTTTCTAAAGCATTCGACAAATTAAATCACAAAATTTTACTACATAAGGTCTGGAACATCGGGATTAGAGGAGATCTCTTTAGGTGGTTTAATTCATATATAAGTAACAGGTCTCAGGCTGTGGCTTTGCACGGTCACAATTCTAACTATAAACCTATTTTTTCCGGAGTACCCCAGGGCTCTCATCTGGGGCCTCTGCTATTCTTAATTTACATTAACGATATAAAATCTTGTCTTAAACATTCCAACATACTGTTGTTCGCAGATGATGCTAAAATATTTAAAGAAATTAAAAGCCCGTCAGATTGTTTGGAGCTCCAAGATGATTTATATAGTTTACAACGTTATTGTGCGGAAAATCAATTGTTCTTAAATGTGGAAAAATGTAATTACATAACATACTCTCGAAACCGTAATAAAATATTATTTAAATATAAAATCAATAATGAAGAACTGAACTATAAATCTGAAATCAGGGATTTAGGTATAATACTGGACGAAAAACTATCTTTCACTAATCATATTGAATACATAACAACTAAAGCATATAAAACCCTCGGATTCATATTTCGAAACACGAAACCTTTTCATAACTCTGACACGCTGCGTATATTATTTAATTCATTTATTAGAAGCTTACTGGAATTTGGATCGGTTGTATGGAATCCAAACTATGAAATACATATTAACGCAATAGAAAATCTTCAAAAAAAATATATAAAGCAATTAAATTTTCGTAATAGACTACATTTCTCAAACTATTCTCAAGCTCTTAAACACCTCAACACAAAACAACTGGAGACACGCAGATCAATCCATGATATTTGTTTTCTATATAAAATTATTAACGGTCTGATCGACAGCGCACCCCTTCTAAGCACACTCCGTTTTCACTGTCCACTTAGGAGAAATAGAAACCAGTCTCTCTTTTATATAGAACCTTCTAAAACTAACTATATGCTAAATTCTTATATTAATAGAGCTTGTACTAGGTACAATAGAAATTGTTTGAGCGTTCCGGAGTTGGATTTGTTTGCTTCAAGTTTTTATTTATTCAAAAAAAAAATTGTGAATTTGTCGGATGTTTAATCTGTGCTGTTTTATTGTGCACATCTTTAACTTTTTAATTGTGCCCCTTTAACATTAACTTTAACTTAATTTTAATTAACTATTCTTCATACATTGAGACACGTGAGGCAAATCATAATATGAGTCTCTAGTGGTCGATGCTTCCCCCCACTCCCCTTCCTACCTCTCTCCTTTCCCATCCTGTCTTCATAATTGTTAATAAATGTGTACGTACTTAATATATTTAGAATACTATAATTGGCTACATAAAAATTATCTCTGTATATCTGTATAAATCTTTATTGTAATGCTGTTGTATTCTATAAAATAAAAAAAAAAAAAAAAAAAAAATACTGGAGGCAAAAACTGACCCTCTGCATTACAACATGCCACCAAAGAAACAGTTTCTCCTTTCCCACGAGGAGTAATCGAGGAGTGAACGTTCTTAGATCCTTTAGTAGCCAATACTTTTCCTGGCTTATTGATCAATCTAATTCCACTTTCTTGATGAAAGTGGAATTCAATTGAATCGTTATAAATATATTCAGGTTTATTTAACAAATCATTGGCTTTCATTTCATCTTCTAATTCATCTTTCTTTTTCTAGCCTCACTATCCTGGTTTATTCAGGACTGGCCCTCTTGTACGTAAGCTCCAGGATCTTCTGATCATCTTCTAATATCTTGAAGAAGTTACTTACTTCAGTCCTATTCATGCCTTGAGTTCTTGCCAAAGATAGGCCTTCAGCTTGTCTTATTGCAATATCTAGATACCTTTCAATAAATATTAGATATAGATACCTACATATGTTTTGCTTAGTATGGCAACTCTCCCAATTTTGTAGGAGAGATGCCATACCCAAAAGTAACACGAAATAAGTATCACTGTACCAAAACACTGTAGTATTATATTGCTAACAATCCAAATAGATCGAAAAAAAACTTACTTGGTCAATTATAATTCTGTTTTTTCTACAATCGGCACTACAATGCCACGTAAGTGAAATTTATGTGTGTTTTTTTGAGCGAAAAAATCTTTTAATTCTCCTACAGACGATAATCGTAATAAGACAGGCACTGACTTGTTTATGATTGTATGTGACCTTCTTACATTCTGCATATGTTCAAAGTTTTGCCAACTTGCTCACACATCGCGAGATCTGACAAGTATGGCATCTCTCCTACAGACGATAATCGTAATAAGACAGGCACTGACTTGTTTATGATTGTATGTGACCTTCTTACATTCTACATATGTTCAAAGTTTTGCCAACTTGCTCACACATCGCGAGATCTGACAAGTATGGCATCTCTCCTACAGACGATAATCGTAATAAGACAGGCACTGACTTGTTTATGATTGTATGTGACCTTCTTACATTCTGCATATGTTCAAAGTTTTGCCAACTTGCTCACACATCGCGAGATCTGACAAGTATGGCATCTCTCCTACAGACGATAATCGTAATAAGACAGGCACTGACTTGTTTATGATTGTATGTGACCTTCTTACATTCTGCATATGTTCAAAGTTTTGCCAACTTGCTCACACATCGCGAGATCTGACAAGTATGGCATCTCTCCTACAGACGATAATCGTAATAAGACAGGCACTGACTTGTTTATGATTGTATGTGACCTTCTTACATTCTGCATATGTTCAAAGTTTTGCCAACTTGCTCACACATCGCGAGATCTGACAAGTATGGCATCTCTCCTACAGACGATAATCGTAATAAGACAGGCACTGACTTGTTTATGATTGTATGTGACCTTCTTACATTCTGCATACGTTCAAAGTTTTGCCAACTTGCTCACACATCGCGAGATCTGACAAGTATGGCATCTCTCCTACAGACGATAATCGTAATAAGACAGGCACTGACTTGTTTATGATTGTATGTGACCTTCTTACATTCTGCATATGTTCAAAGTTTTGCCAACTTGCTCACACATCGCGAGATCTGACAAGTATGGCATCTCTCCTACAGACGATAATCGTAATAAGACAGGCACTGACTTGTTTATGATTGTATGTGACCTTCTTACATTCTGCATATGTTCAAAGTTTTGCCAACTTGCTCACACATCGCGAGATCTGACAAGTATGGCATCTCTCCTACAGACGATAATCGTAATAAGACAGGCACTGACTTGTTTATGATTGTATGTGACCTTCTTACATTCTGCATACGTTCAAAGTTTTGCCAACTTGCTCACACATCGCGAGATCTGACAAGTATGGCATCTCTCTTACAGACGATAATCGTAATAAGACAGGCACTGACTTGTTTATGATTGTATGTGACCTTCTTACATTCTGCATATGTTCAAAGTTTTGCCAACTTGCTCACACATCGCGAGATCTGACAAGTATGGCATCTCTCCTACAGACGATAATCGTAATAAGACAGGCACTGACTTGTTTATGATTGAATGTGACCTTCTTACATTCTGCATACGTTCAAAGTTTTGCCAACTTGCTCACACATCGCGAGATCTGACAAGTATGGCATCTCTCCTACAGACGATAATCGTAATAAGACAGGCACTGACTTGTTTATGATTGTATGTGACCTTCTTACATTCTGCATATGTTCAAAGTTTTGCCAACTTGCTCACACATCGCGAGATCTGACAAGTATGGCATCTCTCCTACAGACGATAATCGTAATAAGACAGGCACTGACTTGTTTATGATTGTATGTGACCTTCTTACATTCTACATATGTTCAAAGTTTTGCCAACTTGCTCACACATCGCGAGATCTGACAAGTATGGCATCTCTCCTACAGACGATAATCGTAATAAGACAGGCACTGACTTGTTTATGATTGTATGTGACCTTCTTACATTCTACATATGTTCAAAGTTTTGCCAACTTGCTCACACATCGCGAGATCTGACAAGTATGGCATCTCTCTTACAGACGATAATCGTAATAAGACAGGCACTGACTTGTTTATGATTGTATGTGACCTTCTTACATTCTGCATATGTTCAAAGTTTTGCCAACTTGCTCACACATCGCGAGATCTGACAAGTATGGCATCTCTCCTACAGACGATAATCGTAATAAGACAGGCACTGACTTGTTTATGATTGTATGTGACCTTCTTACATTCTGCATACGTTCAAAGTTTTGCCAACTTGCTCACACATCGCGAGATCTGACAAGTATGGCATCTCTCCTACAGACGATAATCGTAATAAGACAGGCACTGACTTGTTTATGATTGTATGTGACCTTATTACATTCTGCATATGTTCAAAGTTTTGCCAACTTGCTCACACATCGCGAGATCTGACAAGTATGGCATCTCTCCTACAGACGATAATCGTAATAAGACAGGCACTGACTTGTTTATGATTGTATGTGACCTTCTTACATTCTACATATGTTCAAAGTTTTGCCAACTTGCTCACACATCGCGAGATCTGACAAGTATGGCATCTCTCCTACAGACGATAATCGTAATAAGACAGGCACTGACTTGTTTATGATTGTATGTGACCTTCTTACATTCTGCATATGTTCAAAGTTTTGCCAACTTGCTCACACATCGCGAGATCTGACAAGTATGGCATCTCTCCTACAGACGATAATCGTAATAAGACAGGCACTGACTTGTTTATGATTGTATGTGACCTTCTTACATTCTGCATATGTTCAAAGTTTTGCCAACTTGCTCACACATCGCGAGATCTGACAAGTATGGCATCTCTCCTACAGACGATAATCGTAATAAGACAGGCACTGACTTGTTTATGATTGTATGTGACCTTCTTACATTCTGCATATGTTCAAAGTTTTGCCAACTTGCTCACACATCGCGACATCTGACAAGTATGGCATCTCTCCTACAGACGATAATCGTAATAAGACAGGCACTGACTTGTTTATGATTGTATGTGACCTTCTTACATTCTACATATGTTCAAAGTTTTGCCAACTTGCTCACACATCGCGAGATCTGACAAGTATGGCATCTCTCCTACAGACGATAATCGTAATAAGACAGGCACTGACTTGTTTATGATTGTATGTGACCTTCTTACATTCTACATATGTTCAAAGTTTTGCCAACTTGCTCACACATCGCGAGATCTGACAAGTATGGCATCTCTCCTACAGACGATAATCGTAATAAGACAGGCACTGACTTGTTTATGATTGTATGTGACCTTCTTACATTCTACATATGTTCAAAGTTTTGCCAACTTGCTCACACATCGCGAGATCTGACAAGTATGGCATCTCTCCTACAGACGATAATCGTAATAAGACAGGCACTGACTTGTTTATGATTGTATGTGACCTTCTTACATTCTGCATATGTTCAAAGTTTTGCCAACTTGCTCACACATCGCGAGATCTGACAAGTATGGCATCTCTCCTACAGACGATAATCGTAATAAGACAGGCACTGACTTGTTTATGATTGTATGTGACCTTCTTACATTCTGCATATGTTCAAAGTTTTGCCAACTTGCTCACACATCGCGAGATCTGACAAGTATGGCATCTCTCCTACAGACGATAATCGTAATAAGACAGGCACTGACTTGTTTATGATTGTATGTGACCTTCTTACATTCTACATATGTTCAAAGTTTTGCCAACTTGCTCACACATCGCGAGATCTGACAAGTATGGCATCTCTCCTACAGACGATAATCGTAATAAGACAGGCACTGACTTGTTTATGATTGTATGTGACCTTCTTACATTCTACATATGTTCAAAGTTTTGCCAACTTGCTCACACATCGCGAGATCTGACAAGTATGGCATCTCTCCTACAGACGATAATCGTAATAAGACAGGCACTGACTTGTTTATGATTGTATGTGACCTTCTTACATTCTACATATGTTCAAAGTTTTGCCAACTTGCTCACACATCGCGAGATCTGACAAGTATGGCATCTCTCCTACAGACGATAATCGTAATAAGACAGGCACTGACTTGTTTATGATTGTATGTGACCTTCTTACATTCTACATATGTTCAAAGTTTTGCCAACTTGCTCACACATCGCGAGATCTGACAAGTATGGCATCTCTCCTACAGACGATAATCGTAATAAGACAGGCACTGACTTGTTTATGATTGTATGTGACCTTCTTACATTCTACATATGTTCAAAGTTTTGCCAACTTGCTCACACATCGCGAGATCTGACAAGTATGGCATCTCTCCTACAGACGATAATCGTAATAAGACAGGCACTGACTTGTTTATGATTGTATGTGACCTTCTTACATTCTACATATGTTCAAAGTTTTGCCAACTTGCTCACACATCGCGAGATCTGACAAGTATGGCATCTCTCCTACAGACGATAATCGTAATAAGACAGGCACTGACTTGTTTATGATTGTATGTGACCTTCTTACATTCTACATATGTTCAAAGTTTTGCCAACTTGCTCACACATCGCGAGATCTGACAAGTATGGCATCTCTCCTACAGACGATAATCGTAATAAGACAGGCACTGACTTGTTTATGATTGTATGTGACCTTCTTACATTCTACATATGTTCAAAGTTTTGCCAACTTGCTCACACATCGCGAGATCTGACAAGTATGGCATCTCTCCTACAGACGATAATCGTAATAAGACAGGCACTGACTTGTTTATGATTGTATGTGACCTTCTTATATTCTACATATGTTCAAAGTTTTGCCAACTTGCTCACACATCGCGAGATCTGACAAGTATGGCATCTCTCCTACAGACGATAATCGTAATAAGACAGGCACTGACTTGTTTATGATTGTATGTGACCTTCTTACATTCTACATATGTTCAAAGTTTTGCCAACTTGCTCACACATCGCGAGATCTGACAAGTATGGCATCTCTCCTACAGACGATAATCGTAATAAGACAGGCACTGACTTGTTTATGATTGTATGTGACCTTCTTACATTCTACATATGTTCAAAGTTTTGCCAACTTGCTCACACATCGCGAGATCTGACAAGTATGGCATCTCTCCTACAGACGATAATCGTAATAAGACAGGCACTGACTTGTTTATGATTGTATGTGACCTTCTTACATTCTACATATGTTCAAAGTTTTGCCAACTTGCTCACACATCGCGAGATCTGACAAGTATGGCATCTCTCCTACAGACGATAATCGTAATAAGACAGGCACTGACTTGTTTATGATTGTATGTGACCTTCTTACATTCTACATATGTTCAAAGTTTTGCCAACTTGCTCACACATCGCGAGATCTGACAAGTATGGCATCTCTCCTACAGACGATAATCGTAATAAGACAGGCACTGACTTGTTTATGATTGTATGTGACCTTCTTACATTCTACATATGTTCAAAGTTTTGCCAACTTGCTCACACATCGCGAGATCTGACAAGTATGGCATCTCTCCTACAGACGATAATCGTAATAAGACAGGCACTGACTTGTTTATGATTGTATGTGACCTTCTTACATTCTACATATGTTCAAAGTTTTGCCAACTTGCTCACACATCGCGAGATCTGACAAGTATGGCATCTCTCCTACAGACGATAATCGTAATAAGACAGGCACTGACTTGTTTATGATTGTATGTGACCTTCTTACATTCTACATATGTTCAAAGTTTTGCCAACTTGCTCACACATCGCGAGATCTGACAAGTATGGCATCTCTCCTACAGACGATAATCGTAATAAGACAGGCACTGACTTGTTTATGATTGTATGTGACCTTCTTACATTCTACATATGTTCAAAGTTTTGCCAACTTGCTCACACATCGCGAGATCTGACAAGTATGGCATCTCTCCTACAGACGATAATCGTAATAAGACAGGCACTGACTTGTTTATGATTGTATGTGACCTTCTTACATTCTACATATGTTCAAAGTTTTGCCAACTTGCTCACACATCGCGAGATCTGACAAGTATGGCATCTCTCCTACAGACGATAATCGTAATAAGACAGGCACTGACTTGTTTATGATTGTATGTGACCTTCTTACATTCTACATATGTTCAAAGTTTTGCCAACTTGCTCACACATCGCGAGATCTGACAAGTATGGCATCTCTCCTACAGACGATAATCGTAATAAGACAGGCACTGACTTGTTTATGATTGTATGTGACCTTCTTACATTCTACATATGTTCAAAGTTTTGCCAACTTGCTCACACATCGCGAGATCTGACAAGTATGGCATCTCTCCTACAGACGATAATCGTAATAAGACAGGCACTGACTTGTTTATGATTGTATGTGACCTTCTTACATTCTACATATGTTCAAAGTTTTGCCATCTTGCTCACACATCGCGAGATCTGACAAGTATGGCATCTCTCCTCCTATGGCGTCTCTCCGAGTTTTACCCTAATTTGTTTGAATTCTGATATAGGGTAGTAATAAAAAAATGTGAAAATTTTCAAAAATTAAATATCAGGCTGGTCCCAATTTCTTAATTGTGTCCTGAGTTTGGATCTGTAATGAAATAAATATTTTGAAAGATATTCATTTTTTTGAGTATCCAGAATGTGGTACCTTCTTATTGGATGCTTTTTAAATTAATATTTGACAAAATAGATACATATCTACCTGTTAGTTACCCGAGATGCAATACAAAAAAATATAATACGCAAAGCATTATCTGTTGTACCTAATTGAATTTGTAAAATAATATGGAATTATTAAATATGTACTTATAAATATTATTTATTCACTTTTATGACGCTTTTTTATTTGTTTTCTGTAAATATCTTGAGAACTTTCGTGATGGATGTGGGCAGTTTACACATATAACAAACAAGCAAAAAATCCTTAATTTGCGGTCTGCGCAGCTCACGTGAATTTTCAAGTTATATTTGTACAAAAATTATATGGGCATAATTGCATTCAAATAAACAGCAAGATTTACCCCAAATCCGATTTTGATGGATAAAATTTATTCTAGATGGATAATTATTTTTGATGGACAGTTAATTTTGGATAACTATACCGACTACTTACAAAATATACAAAACAAATTAAGTATTTACCAATTTTATTTATTTTGTAAATTACCCAACAAAATAACTTAACCGATTGTATATTGTGTGCGTAGACAATTGAAATGTGGGTACCTATACAAAGTTCTTTAATATTGATTGTTCTAATTACTTCTTTGGTGGGTTTATTTTAAGAAAAAATAAATTAGTAGGTGGATCCATTTTATGGATAATTTAACAACTGGATTATTTTCATAATGACTTCCTTGTCGGCGGTACCAATTAATGACTTCTCATTTAGCAAATTAATTCCGCACTATTGGCACCCTGGCTCCTGGCCCCCTGGCCCCTGGCTCCTGGCCTCGGCCTTCTGCTCCCTTTGGCACCTGGTGCCCAGTCGGTGCACTTAAAAGCATTCGTCAATTTTATTAGGGGCGTTAAAATGATGTCTATGCATAATGTGTCATAAAACCGTAACGAAATATCTCATTTCTGACATCTCGTAAAAGCCGACTTTTTGATTCGTTAACAAAAATAATTTACTTATAAATCGACTGATGTGAAAATGTATAACATGTTAAAATTTCACATATAACATTCAAAAACAAACTTATATCTAACATCGTGACATTATAACAATTAGGTACTGATTAATTTTATTTTTCCCAACCACCCTCAGCAATATATTTTCTTTTTCTTCTCAACTCATGAATCTGTCAATATATGTTCGTCTACACACACATGCACACCCTCTCTCTCACACACACACACTCACACTCTTTCTAGATATCTCTTTCACACACACATGTATGTATTACTCTTCTCTTATGCGCGCACCCACACTAATTCACACTTTTTTGTAGTATTATTTTGATATTAGGCATAGTACGTAAGAGGTACATGTTATTTTTGTATTTTTATTTATTTACTTTTAATAATTGTATGCATGTATAATGTATATATAAAATAAAAATAAAAAACTACTATATTCTATCAAATATAATTCATTTCACCGATTATGTTTTGAAGTACACATTTCCAATAATATGTATCTAATAAATATTTTAAAAATTGGTGTATAAAAAAAGAGATTACATTAGCTCTGTATAACATACGTCAGTGCACAAGTAAAAACAAGTAAATAATAAAAATGTGGACACACTTTTCAAAGTTTTCTTTATGTCCAGAAATGTAACCGTCAAAAGAAATTTATAAAAAATACTCCAGGTTTTATGCAATAAGTTTACTTTGTATTAAATATAAAATGATATTTTTATGTCTATGTACATACTACGTACTACAATAGAAGCGGCATGTTCATATAAAATATTTAACCGAGAAGATAAGTCAAAATGACCTACTTCATTTAATAATGGTTAAGTGTGAAACAAACGTTGCTATCTTAACATAGTGTATACTGCGTTTTTGAATTTTTGTCAAAACGATTAGTTGTATTTTTGGATATTGTTTGAATTCTACATCGAGATAAAATAAAAATGATGGAACCACATTTCATCAATGAATCATCATCAGCAATGCCGCTACAGCCCGGTGCGAGCCTTGGCCTCCTCAAGAAACTGCCTCCATCCCGCCCAGTCGACAGCAAGTCTCCTCCAATTTGTCTGTCCGATCGCTCTTATATCGCCTTCGATGTCGTCCAGCCATCTCATCCTAGGTCTCCCTCTGCTTCTTCTTCCTTCAGGACAGGTGTCCAATACTTTCTTTGGGACCCGGCTATCCTCCATTCTACAAACGTGTCCGAGCCAACGTAGACGTTGTATTTTGATGTATTGGACAACGTTTGGTTCGCCATACATTATTTCTAGCTCGTGGTTAAACCGGATCCTCCAAGATCCTTCTTCACAGGTAGGACCAAATATTTTGCGAAGTATTTTCCTTTCGAACACCAATAATGCATTTTCGTCCTTCTTGGTCAATGTCCAGCATTCTGATGCATATGTCATGACCGGTATAAGAAGAGTTTTGTAAATGAGGGTTTTTGTTTTACGAGAGATGAGTCGTGACCTTAAGTGCTTTAGCAGTCCATAATAGCATCTATTTGCCGCGGCAAGTCTTGCCCTTATTTCCGCACTGGTGTTGTTGTCCGCTGTAACAAGAGATCCCAGGTATGTGATTGATTCAACGGCTTATAGCTGATGGGTTCCCACTGATATTGATTCGTTTCTTACGGTGATGCTGTTCAGTGATGCTTTTCTTGTTGCCATGTATTTTGTCTTTGAAGCGTTGATCTTTAGATCGATGTTATTGGCTGCAGACTCAAGTCTCAAGAAGTTATCCTTCATGGAAGGCAACGTTCTAGCCATAATATCGATATCGCCTGCATATGCAAGTAATTGACTCGACTTTCTGAAAATTGTTCCTGTTGTCTCTATGCCTGAGTCTGTAACAGTTTATTCCAGTACAATATTAAACAACAAGCATGCCAATGCATCGCCTTGTCGGAGCCATCTATATGTTGTGAACTGTTCCGAGGTGCTACACTGTATTTTTACACTGCAGTATGTATTGGACATGGTCATTCCGACAAGGCGCACAAGTTTAGGGGGGATGGCCAGCTCCAGCATTGCCTCGTGGAGCTTAATTCTGTTGACACTGTCGTATGCAGCCTTGAAGTCCACAAACAGGTGATGTGTTTCAACATTATGTTCCAGCGTTTTTTCGAGTATCTGCCGAAGTGTGAATATTTGGTCAATATTTGACCTACCCGGTCGGAACCCACTCTGATATTGTCCCACCATTTCCTCCACAAATGGGAGTAATCTCATGAATAGGATTCCAGCAAGGACTTTATATGCTGTGCACAACAGTGTGATACCTCGGACGTTTGAGCAGTTCAGAGCATCCCCTTTCTTATGCAAGGGACAGATCAGGCCATTATCCCAGTCTGTTGGCATTATTTCGGCTTCCCATATTTTATGGATGATTTGATGAAGACTTGAAGCTGCCCTGCTGCCACCATATTTTAATAGTTCAGATGGTATATCATCGCAGCCTGGAGACTTATTATTTTTTTAAGACATTTTATTGCTCTGATAGTTTCATCTAGAGTGGGTTCTGGCACATCTCCGACATCTGCATTTGCTGTTGTTATAAATTCTGGCTCTTCCGGTGTGGTGTGTTCCCCCTCATTGAGCAGCTCATTAAAATGCTGTGCCCATCACTTCAGTATATCGTCTCTATCATTAAGAATTTCTCCTTCCTTGCTTCTGCATGCTATTGTTCTTGGCTTGAATTCTTTCCTTTGCTGATTTATTGCCCTATAAAACTTTCTGCATTCACTCTGGGTGTTCAATATTTCGAGTTCTTGTAGTTTTGTTCTTTCGTACAATCTCTTTTTGGATCTATGGAGCTGCTTTGCTTGTCTTCTTTTGGCTTTGTATTCTTCTTCTGTGCCCCTAGTGCTTCTTTGCTGCATTCGATGGTAGGATCTGTTTTTCTCTTTTGTCACTCTTTCGCACTCCTCGTCAAACTAAGGAGATCTTCTCTGTGCACTCTTAATTTTCTCCTGGAGGCAACCCCAAAGCTCTTCGATCGACAAGCTATTATCTAGGTCTTGAAACGATTGCTTCGCTGCTTCCACAAACCTCATCCTTGTTTGTTGATCTTTGAGTGCTTCAATATTGAACTTAGGTTTGCGCTCTGTTTTATACGTTTTTGCTATAGATATTCGCGCTCTTACCTTCGTTGCTACCATATAGTGATCCGAATCAACATTGGCGCCCCTGTAAGTTCTGACATCCAGCAAGTTTGAGACATGCCTTCCATCAATAAGTATATGGTCTATCTGATTCAGGGTGACTCCATCTGGCGACTTCCATGTGATTTTGTGTATACGTTTATGAGGGAAAGGGTACTGCCAATGGTCATGTTTCTGGAGGATGCAAAGTCCACCAATCTTATGCCGTTATTGTTTGAGGTGTCATGTAAGCTGTAAGCACTTGTTGTAGGCCGTGAGTTATCTTTAGATCGTTTAAAAGGACAATATTCATCAATGAATATTGTCCTTTCATCATCAATGATTATTGTCCTTTTGAATAATATTATTATTCTCAGACCAAGGTTGAGGTGGCTATGCGATATAAGAGAAATGGATAAATTGGAGAAGACTGGAGGTCGATAGGGAGGGATGGAGACAATTTCTGGAGGAGGCCAGGGTCCATAGCGGACTGTAGTGCCAGTGATGATGATGATGATGAAACCAGGGCCGGATAAATCATAGAACAACCCGGAACAAGAAATCAGGGCGCTTGTCTAAAAAGGGCGCTTAAAATCCTAAAATGTTAATTATATAAATCAAAAATTCCCCAGGTATGGCACTCGGTTCTCTCTGCCTTCCCCGAAAGGGACACGGCGTGATGGTGTGTATGATAAAATTCTGCGGTGTTAATATCTTGTCCGTCTATTACCGTGTTATTCGTAAACATATATAGTGGATTCACACACACACACACACACACACACACAAAATAATCATTCTAATAATTTACTTGCTAAAGTGTTAAATTATCTACATAATGAAGCCAGCGCCCCCCTATCTGAAATCGCCCGGGCGCTTGATAATGAATTTCATATGAGATGATAGCGGCGTGTTTGAAAACATTCCAGATGCTACACGCCACAGTAACTTTAATTATACATTATACTAAGAACTCTTATTGCTTGTTAATGAAACTACATAAGCCGTTTCAATAAGCGGAACCTGTCAGCAACTAATAGCAAGGTTTTCTAAAAAAGGGAAACGAAGTTCTTTAGAAATGTTATGATAATTTCAGTGAAGTTTTCCCTTTCGACTTTAGCGACATACTTACTTATTTTCTCGATCTCGGTCGCCGACTCGTCACCTGACTCTTTCAATTATTCATATATTATTGTTTCTATCTCTCTCTTCTGTCTGATGTCAAATGTTAACACGTGTCCATATTTTTTACGAGTCTAGTATAGACCATAGATTTTAATATATACCTATAACTAGATGGAATACTAGTCGGCAAAGTGTATCGAAATCAATGGGAGTTTTCGTGTGCTGTTTTGTGTAAAATTCATTGGCATACCTCGTTTTATTAATATTAATTTATGTAGGTATTTATTATACCAAGAACTTATTTAGTGTTTTGTGTTAATTAGAATCGCGATTTGTTTTTTTTATTTTAAGTTTGGTGTGATTTTAAATTTTTACTGGAATTTGATAATTATATTGAGTTTTTTTTTATTAAAAATAGTTTTTATGATATTTTTAGTGTTAACATTAGTTATTAAGTTTAGTTTATTTACATAATACTTGAGATAGTTAAAAGGACTTTTAAATTATATTTAACTTTAAACGGTTTATGTGATGATCCAATATTTTAAAAATTGTAAGACCTAAGGTTTTAGTTTAAAATGCCTACTTCTCAGGATACGTTACATACATGAATAGGAATAGGTAGAATTATAATTTATTTTTGTTCTTTGGTTTATATTGATATATTGATTTTTACTGTATAATATTGCATAATATACTGCATAATATAATATTGAAATTCCAAACATTTGAGAAGGAAGGGGGGGGGGCGGTTTGAAATATATTGCTCTGGGCGCAAAAACATGTTTATCCGGCCCTGGATGAAACGATATTAAATCCAAATTGTTAATTTTGAAACGAAATATTTATTTTTTAAGAACGTTCCATAGGAACCCAACAATATCTTCTTTAATAATTTAGTTTCTATGAGCAGTAACAGTCACTTTGCAAAAAGGTACAAAATAATCGTTTTTCAACTCTCAATAAAATTTCGCACCCTTCATAAGTACCTTCTTTTTATTTTAATATTACTTTTTTTATTATTTTTGCAAACTCACTGCAAAATAAATATATAAAAATCACAAATATGTTTGATGTTTCACTTACTACATATTCAAAATTCGAAGCCAGAGAGATATAGCACAATTTATGCCCCCTTCCCCCCCCCATGCCTGCTCGTTACCTATCACACATAATTTATGAATTAACCAATTTTGTTCCAAGCGCCTAATCAATATATGAAATACAAAATAGTTCAATTTTATCAAATTAATCACGCTGAAATCAGTTTTAAAATGCATTGTCATCGGGATTACACAAATTATTAAAGTCTCAGAGCTCTAACTGTTTAGGTTAATTATTCAGTTAATTATTAATTAATTGCAAAATTCCGCTACGGGCAGACAGGTGAAGTTAAACAAAAAAGTCTGTAAAAACAATAGGTACCTATACACCACAAAGGGAAATTCCAAAAAAAGTAAATAACTGATAGGTACCTATTTCTTTCCACTTCCCTATCTTTTATTTCCTTTTATTGATATGAGTTGCTTCATTGCATACCTACATCAAAATCGACGATGACAAAAGTTGATGACAAAATATTGTAAACAAGAATATACCTGCCTACTTATTTTTAAATATTTTGATGCATTTTTAGTTTATAACTGTATGTGATGCCTATTTATATAATTATATAAATAAAACGATTGTAGGAAACATAAAATGTTTAGCTGATAAATCTAATGCGAATAATTTAATGTCGCGGCTCTGCTTTTCACCCAGTTATCTTGATAGAAAATTAAATGGCTCGGCTCGTATTTATAATAAGAGGCCGAGATGGTTAGCATGATTTCTGGCACCTCCTTAACGTATGAAATATTTCCCATTGTGTGTGAGCCACAGCATCTGACCAACATCTTTGCGTGCCATCTCCGTTTCTGCAGATGATAATATGCAACATACATACATACATACAAACCTCCCAACACTCCCGATCGCGGTGCAGGCTCTAGAATCTAACTGGATCGCGTCAAGTACTAGAGATACTAACAAAACATGTACAATTATTGAAATAAACAAGGCCATGTATGTAAATATCTTAAACTAAAACTGCCATCTTGCAATGAACGAAAGAGTTTCATGCAATAAGGTATTGTAAACTAAGGTATTTAAAATATTGAAGCATTAGCTGAAAAGCGGTTGAATTGGTGTTATTAAACAACATGATTTATTAAAGACACATGGCAATTCTTTTTGTGCAAGATGGTATTTTTTTCTATACCAACTAGTATTTCCAACCCCGTGAAAAGTATTAATACAGTTCTCGTTTGCTTGGGAATCGAACACAGCGGTCGAATTTCATCACGGTACTAGATATACCTAATTATATTTTAATTAAACTACAATAATTGGTAGATATTTTTTGGAAAAATACTTAGCTTAAATCTGCTTAAAGAAGGTAGAGAAGGCAGAGGATGATAAAATGTTATGTGTGGTCTGTGTTGTTATACGGCTATGAGACTTGGACGCTGAAGGTTAATACCATGAATAGGTTCAATGTGGTTGCATCGCAGAATGCTCAAAAACCCTTGGACAGATCTGGTTACAAATTCAGAAGTCTTAAGTCGAGCCAAGACAACCAGGCAACTCCTGTTAACAATAAAGGTCCTCAAGATCGCATATCTGGGCCACATAATAAGGGAACAAAATACCACTTGTTCCAATTGATACTGGAGGGCAAGATAGACGGTCGCCGAGGGACTGGAAGGAGACAAATGTCCTGGAATGGACGGGCTTCAGAATTGTGGAGAAGACAGAGAGGGATTTGGACAGAGAGGGATTTGCCAGAGTGATCTCCAACGTCGGGGGTTCCTGACAGGGCACTAGAAGAAGAAGAAAGAAGGTAAGCATGCTTTATACATTGAAATATGACAGGAATTATATAAGGATTATAACAGTGGAACAAATTGTAAGGGTTAACCAAAAAGAATTTGATATAACCAAGACCAATATCAGGATAGAGAGCTTAATGGTACACACGTAGGTATTTAATACGGAATTCTATCAAGAACTGTAAATTGTCAAGCATAAAAAGGGTTTTTATTGAATTTGATTACGGACAGTTTTTGATGGAAAATCATTAACAAACAAAAAAATGTTAAACCGTTAAAGGACACATACCGTACTATCAACAACGATCATCAGAATGTAACATTCGGAGCCATATTGTTACTATTGGTGGAAGATTGACACAATTAAAAGAATACAATGGTCTTCGATTGTCCGAAACCAATTAGTATATGTAATTAACATTCAAATGAAAGCTCTCGTGTTATCGATATGGTTATATATTTTTAGGTTTTCTTTGTGGCATAAATTGTTATGGAGCCACCTCTGAAGATAGTTGCAGTTATGCTTGCAATCAAATAGGAGGCGGTGGTCGGGACGAGGACGGGGATGGTTGGTGAAGATGCCGATGAGCGATTAACGAGCTTATCGCCGTGGGTCGCTCCTATATTGTTTCCTTGCACACCACCATAAACCTATAAATCTATACCCATTTCATATTAGCGTACAGCAAAACACCACGATGCATGTCATAATAATATTCACAGCGGCTAATACAATCCAACAGGTGCTATTCCAGTCCAGATTGCTTAACTAGGATAACGAAATTGCAAAACTGTATATTATTGGATTTATCCGCCTACATTGGAAGCCAAGTGTATCAGGCTCTCAAACTAACAGACTCCAGTTGGAATTCCACTCACTCTTGTACAAGCAATATTTGATAATATGATGATTCATATACAAATCGGATGATGTGGAAAAAAATACTCACCCAGTTTGCGGATGCCCTTATTGATGCAAATTTATTTTATTATACAAAGAACAGCACACAGTACATTGATACAATTATCAAAAGGAAATAAACAGAAATACAAATAAGACATGTACCTACCTTATATGTACGTCAAAAGAAGACAATAAAAGAGTGTGAATGAAGAGTTTGGTGATTTTTTCATGGATCTCATAATCAGATCATGACCAAAATGAAATGAAACCACTCACGAGGTATCCTCTTTCTAATGAAAAACAAATTATTGAAATCGGTCAACGTGGTTAAGTATTCTGGCTTAGTATATAAAAAAATGTCGAATTGATTGGCTTCCCTTTATTTGGAGACACTCAAAACGATATATATTTAAGTTCCGTGTTTGCAGATACTGCTAACACACAATAACATGTTAAGGCTAGGTATATAAATTAAAGTCAAAGATAGTACCTTATCTAACAATTGACGTACATATTCATAGAACAAAATATATTAATGTGTTAAAGACGTACAAGTATTATAATTCAAGCTTTTTTTCCAATCAAATAATATTAGAAATCGTAATCAGTTACATCTCTGATCATGTTACTTCTATTCCTTTTTAAGCGTCCGCTAAACGATGCAGTTTATACTTGTTCCTTGTGAGTTAAGCACCTCGTCTATGTAACTTTAACATGAGTATCTAGACTCTCCATGTAGAAATGTGTAGTAACGTCACGATGCCAGCGATCATAATCAGAAGTTAAAATCGATATAACATTCGTACCGCCAAAGCGAATAGGCTGCATTAATATTTGTAAGTAATTGAACTAGAGTTGTGTCCATTTATTTAGTTAAAATAATACAATAATTTCCATCGGTTAGAAGTGTTTAAGCACACCAAGATTTATTGTATGGCATCGTGACTGTCGCTGCCCATACTATCTTGTTGGTGATTGTAACTTTGCTGAAGACGGACCGCTATGGTATGGCTATGCTCGTGTCGGCTGCCTTTATAATATCTCAGGATGAGAAGCGAAAATCGACCTACAAATTCCAATTACGTACTGATTTGTTAAATTCACCTCGGCCGCATACAGTTGGTACGATCCAAATTATATATATTAGCACTAAATGTTCTCAAAAGCGTTTGAAAATTGAAATTGATCGTCCCATTTTTAATGAAAAGTCCAGATTGGGTTTTGATAATGTAATCAGAGAGGCGATCCATCGAAGCGATTATTTTTTGTAGTCTCATTATCTCAACAGCAACTTTATGTTACTACATGATTGAAGTAGTACCCAGCATCTACTTTATTTTATAACGATATATTACTGTCGTTTTACAGCATGTTTCAATGTCTCAATCTACATTCTAATCGTTTTAAATAAAATACTATAAAAATCATATACCTTATCCCTGATTCTAACTCTTTTTTTTCGTTCTCTGATCTCTTTTTTTTATTCTCATTACTTTGGTTAGCTTGTTAATTTGATGATTAAATGAAATATGGTCAGATCAACGTGTGACATATTTACATTATCATTAAATAAAATGGATATAATAAACTTGGACGATCAAATACTTTTTCTCTCTTTATTTTACAAACGAACAATTTAAATTTTATCTGTATCCATTATTCAATTGGATTTCCTAGAAATCGAAATTTAATCTAAAAATACAATTTTTGTGCATTGGTAGGTAAGTTTCAACCATACACTCACCCAATGAGAATCTACATACCTTTTTGAACTGAATGCTCCCCTAGCAAGAACTAAAAATTTTGCATACTATTAATTTACTCCCAAATTTTATTTCAAATAGGCTCCTTCCTACAGTTTCGAATACATAATTGAATATCCCTTTATTTGTTTATGTAAAACTCACTTGTGACATCTGTTTAAATGTAAATAGAATATTGTCGTTCTGTCAATCATTTTATTCACAGCATGGGTATTAAAATACAGCAGCCTCGATTTGAAGTCAAACAAACTGACATCACAAGAGTAGAATTATATAATCAAAATTTGAGAAATCGGCTAAAACAATGAGTCAAAAAGACAATCGATGCACTAATTAAGCTAAAGTTAGTCGGAGTCTCAAATGAACCAATTAAATCTTTTAATATAGGTACCTACATAGAAATATATATTGATTCAAAAACATAATTCCAACCAAAAAAAAATTCCTATTAGGATCAACGAGTACAACGAACTATCCTGCATTTGTGATATTTTGCAGATAGTAAATAAATATATTATAATACCTTTATTTGTTTTACTTGTAGTTAAAAAGGAATGAGTGATAGAAGTTAGTGTTTGAAAATTGTTTCATACAATTATTATCTTTTAGGAATCGAACATATATATGTATGTAAAATTAATACAAAATGATCTATCTATACGATTTTCCTATGATAAAAAATATAGGATATTATCGAATTCAATTTCACACACAAATTCCAACAACAGTTTTCATGTGAGTCGATTTTAATTTCAAATATTAGTTGTGACTTCAAAAACTCCTATAAAAGAAAAACATTTCACATTTACCAAAGGTCCTACGTGACATCTGGAGAGGGGCATATCAATGAACCTAAGTTTCAACACAATGTAAATATATATACGTCTACATCTACAATAGAAATACTTGTCTAAATATTCCGTTGCATATTCATGAACCAAGGGTGGTTTATATACAGTGAAAAATACGCAGCCATACTTCTATTCATATTAAAAACTATGTTGAATAAACGTAAAATTTACGGATGTTCTTTAATATTGATATTTTATTGAGACAAAAGAACGAAAGAGATCACAAGAATACACACAAACACAGACAAATTTTAATAGGTATCTCAAAAGCAGCATACTCGGCTATATAACAGGAGAATAACCCTCGGGTACCTACTTGAATTTCTGCCTAGTTCATTTTAAAATGAAAATTATATCAAAATAACGATGGCTTTATTTGAATTAAAAGTGTCTGTTCCGGCTATCTCAGGACAGGGAAGTCTTCACTACGGTGATCGCACACCAACGTCTGAGGTTAAACATATACTTGACACGACTCGATGAGATGAAGGTAGGTATATCTCATATTATTGTGAATGAAAAATTATAAATAAATAAATATATAGATACGTCCAATGTATTAAAGCAATTACCAAGTCAATGTGCATTGATTTAAATAATTTAACAAGAGCAATGTCTAAGTCATCATATTTACATGGTTTCAAGCATGCGTTTCATTGTTCGACGTGTCAAATACAAATGTTTACATAGTCAACCAACACCTATAATAATTCACAATGTGAGTCTATGGTTGGTATGGCATTATTCACAACAGACATTATTCTAATGATTAGCTTCATAAATATTTAGGACAAGACATGATGACTAGACAGTATATTAATAGGGTGTCGAATTGATAGTTGATCTATATTCTATGGATGTTAAAAAAGTACCTTCCTTTACCGGAGAACGCCACGGAAATTCTCGGCAAAATACCAAGTCCAAAATGAATTCATCATTATTCTTCTTCTTTAGACTTCCTTCGTCCAATAATAGACATAGGCCTCCCCCTGAGACCTCCAAAGCTCTACCTCCACCTATCTTGGGCAGACCGTATCCATCCGCCTCCAGCCACTCGTCTTATAGCATCAGGCCACCTTGTTTGAGGTCATCCATCCAACACTTCTTTTGTCCGTTCTAGGTCGCCATTCTACCACTTTCTTAGTCCATATGTAGTCTGTTGTTCGGGCGACATGCCCTGCCCAGCTCCACTTCTGCTTGGCAACCTTTTGGACAACGTCGATTATTTTAGTTTTCTCTCTTATCCACGAGTTAGCTTTTCTATATATTAACGAAATACCCAGCATTCACGTTTCCATGGCTCTTTGTGTTACTGCTATGTTATGTAGCATTTTTTTGTAAATACAAGAATTTCACAGCCATACGGTAGTATCGGGAGACCGCAAATGTCAAAGACTTTCTTTTTAAGATAATTTGCGTACTTCAGAGACTTGAGGATGTTAGAGAGTTTACCAAACGCGGCCCATGCTAGACCTCTTCTTCTTTCAATTCATCGTTATAATTCATTAATTCACTTAAATATATATTATCAAAGAATAATATTTAGCAAAATTTCATAAAATAAAATAAAGCGCAGGAAAATAACGCAGGGGTTAGTTTTCACTGATACCTACATAATTCCTCTCATTCGCAACCTTTGAACAAGATTTTCATCAATGTTTTTTAAATCAAATCACATCATGTTTCTTTACTAAATTTTCGATAGTACTACCTATAGGTATGTATATGTGCCTTACTTTTTAACATACATAAGTGAAAATACCCGCAAATAGGTACTCATATTTCATCAAAACATCCTGAAAGAGTAGACAGACACCAACCTATTGCTGTCAATACTTACTTGTAGCCTGATCAAGTAGCGGGTTTAGTGCCGAATGGAATTTTTCCAACTATAATAACCAGTGTATAATCTGTGGTACCTACTCAAATGAACTTATTTAAAATGGACAAAAATTGATGAATAAACAGAAGTTAACAGATTCCTTAAATAAGTATTTGCATGTTTTTTATCTTTCATTGTAAGAACTTTTATATTCACAAATTATTAATGATTCTAGAAGCAGTCAGGTACTAAGAAATCAATTAATCAATTCGACGATTCAATTCAACGAACACATCAAAAGGTCTGTATAATAAACCTACCAATATACCTAATATTCTTTTAATAAAGGTGTTTCAGCTGACATACCAGTAACCACCATCCAGGTCTGGAACGAATGCATTATTCGCAACAATGATACGATCACAAAACACTTTTGGGGGTAGAAACAACTTGATACTGAAGTAAGTTTATGCAAGTCATGCACCCTTGTTAAACCTTAAGTTAACGGTCTCGTGGATGATGGACAATCATAAGGTCCATTTCTTTGAACAACAAACCATCTATGAAGCAACACAAAGCTATCGATAAAAAACACTAATCCATACAACGCTTATATTTTGTAGCCAAGACACAATTTTCAAATGAAGCCAGATCTTAAAAAAATATTAATTTCAATTCACTGATGTATTTTAATAGCCTGGTAATATTCATAAAAGATGTCTTGGAAAATGTCAAGTAATCCAGACTCGGTGCAAAATAATATTTCGAATTTTAAAACATTTATTTCACTATCTGTTCCCTTCACCTTATCTCTTCGCCTCGATCTGTCAAATACCAACGTTTCTTAAGATTTTATAATAGGACCAGCTAATGGTAAAAATACTTTTTTTGTAATACGTCATAGGTATTATTTGTAAGGAAAGGAATAGAATTGCTTAAAAGTTATTTACTTATCTCTTGGAATACCAGCCTAAGCATCTCCTTCCTTTCAATATATTCGTGATACAAAACTTTCATGACTGTCCCTCCAGCTCTTGTTCAGAGAGGATTCGTTAGCATTTGTATGTGCAAATCTATCACTAGACATTACGACTAATACATGGTCCATCTAGTATCTTTATTATCGATCAACCGCACCGATAAATATCATTATTTGTTTCATAAGCTGTTAAGTATATTATATTTGAAATGATAGAAGACCATTAGATAGGTAGGTAGGTACCTACCCATGTCTGCAACCATATGTAGGTATGTTTCATAGTTAAATTAAACTTTTTATTTATTTCAAGATAGTTTAATTTGAAATTTATTAAACATAGCGTCCTTTGAAATGAATCAATCAGTACGATAAAATATCGATCATCGCTCAATCATAATAACTGAATGATTCCTGAGTGCACATGACAATAGTGGGCAGATGCCCCAAACAGGTGTGAAAAGAATGCTTGAGACCCGTCCCAGTTTTTTACTGAACCTACTTAACACACAAAAACTCTCCATCCATATTGATAGCCACTGAGCAAACACTATTTAGGACCAAAAGTGTTTTATTGATCAATAGCCATGTTAGATCGATTGAACACATTTATAGACATTGTTATACAATCAGTCGAGGACTAGTTGTATTTTTTTATTGTTCGTTCATGGTGGAATGACTGAACAACATTTTTAGGATTTTTTACTTCATGTTTTGGTATTTGAAGTATTTGTAAAATACAATGAAATGTGATTGAAACTAGATAATGAATAATATTTCCCATTTACGAATTGATATTTAATTTTCTTTACTATTATTTATTTTCATTAAAATATAATGTAGGTATATGTGTATAACAATACGCTTGCCAGTACATTGTTTTTTACCCTTTGATAAAAAGCATAAAATGTTTGTGCTGATAAATGTAGTGTAACGATTCAATCAGATAAAAACATTACAACACACAAAATACAAAAATATTAGAATAATCATAAAAAATCATCAAAATAAAATGCTTGTGCTGATAAATGTAGTGTAACGATTCATTTACATAAAAACATTACAACACACAAAATACAAAAATATTAGAATACTTAATCATAAAAAATCATCAAAATAAAATGCTTGTGCTGATAAATGGAGTAGGTACCTACATATAGTACCAATTCAATTATACAAAAACATAACACACAAAATACATAAAATCAAAAATATTAGAATAATCATAAAAAAAAATTATCAAAATAAATTGCTTGTGCTGATAAATGGAGTAGGTACATATTATTATAGTAACGATTCTTCTTCTTCTTCTTCTTTTGAATAGACCTTAAGGTCTGTTTTTAAGAGGCCTGCTCTTCCTGCGAAGTGGACCCCCAGCTATCCCTCCATATTTTTGGCGGTCTACCGCGAGGGCGGGTTCCGTGAGGCTGATTGTGAAGCACGATATGAGGAAGTCTGGTGCTGTCCATCCTTTGGACATGACCATACCAGTCCCTCCTCCGCTGCCTGCTCCATCTGATGATATCGTCAACCTCACATAGTTCCCTTATTCTGGAGTTCCTCACTCGGTCTCTCAGGGTTTTGCCTGCAATAGCTCTCAATGTCCTCATTTCTGAAGTCCTCAACATTTGTTTGCTTCTGACTGTGTCTGCTCGTGCCTCTATACCATATGTCATCACTGGTCTTACGCATGCTTTGTAGATTCTCACTTTGCTTTTAATGGCCATATCCTCATTTTTCCAAATATTGGATTTTAGGGCGCCCGAGACTGCAGCTGCCTTATTGACTTGGCTCTGAATTTCTTCGCAGAGGTCAGCATCTTCTGCTATGTCAATTCCTAGGTATCTAAAGGTATTTTCACATTTCAAAGGTAAATTCATTTTACCAATGTGCTTAATATTTTTATTACTACTTATTATTATTTGTGTTGAAAATTTTCGCGTTTAATATCAACTTTCACAGCTCTTCCGACATTGGTAAAATGATAAGTGCGTTTTTCAAGCTCCTGTAGTATTGCAATTTTCTTACAAATATCGTATAATCTCAGTACTAAAAATTCTTAAAAATTATGTGTTGGGTAGGGTGATCTCTTGGTCTTAAAATTTTTGTAATATTTGCATAGGAGTTATATATTATGTGTAACATAAGCAATTACCCCCGCCACGAAAGAGTATTGTAGTATTTAGTGTAGGTACCTAATAGTCCGTAATACATTGAGTACATTTATTTTTAATCATATAACTATGTATCTACTAATTTCTTAAATGTGTAAGTTTTCTGATTCTCTTAACCACTTTCTTGGTCTGATTGTCCATTTTGATTTTGTATCAATAATTCCAAGGTATTTTACTTTTTCGACTATATTTAAAGCAGAGCAATCCGATATACACGTAGATGTATTATGGGACAAAACTCTATTTTGGATTTTTTAGTGAAAAAAAACATTAATTTATATGCTCAATGACTTCCTAAAAAGTTTAATGAAGCAGGTTCTTTCCAATGTCCTTTTTGTTTGATTTTTGGCATTGCGAAAAAAGTAATTTTTAGTAATTTACCGTTTCAAGACAGCACTCCACGTATATGTATACCTACATTAAATCATTGTAAGGCGCATAAATGTCTCTGTCCGATTTCCTTGAAGAATTGGCGACCCCGACGATTTTAATTCAATGAATCTCTGTTTTTTTTAGAACAGGATTTTTTTATTAGGTATACTATTGTACATACCTTATTCATTTGATGATGTGCGTTGCTTGGAAAAGAATGCTAATTTGATTTGTAGGTTCATTTAATTGAGAAATAATGAAAAAATCGTTTTTAATTATATGCATATAATATTTATAATTGATGGAAGAAGTTTTATGCATTAAATTAATATTAATTTGTGCTCCTCCCGATAGATGGACGCCTTCGAACACAATTGTGAATGAATTTACGTTGATTAAATAAATATACCTTCCAAATTAACAGCTCTCACAACGAAAACTCACTACAAAAATGACATTCTAAATTGGCGAATGTTGCAATTGCGTAAAGTGGTCACTTAAGCCAGCCGATGACAGGTCATAAGCCCTGTATGAATGACTTTGTAATTATTCCTTGCTTTCAAAACACAATCTCTTTCTTAATCTCAATGGGGATGTTCCAAAAATATACCTAAGTACCTACATACTTCTATATGTTTCATTACTTCCATAATATGCATATTATTTAGTGTTGTATTTTTAATAACACTCTTGTTGATAAATCAAATTTATCAATTACTTCAATCAAGAATAGGTGGTACACAACACGTGAACTCCAGTTACAAATTCCATGCGAGTAATATTAAACATTTTTGTTCGCGATCCAACGAAAAAGAAATCTGCCAGTAATTTTAATGTTTTCAAAAGCTGTCACTTCATATTCCGCCTGAGAAATATTTTGTAATGAGATTCGATATTCCCGTCGGGAAAAAAATATTATAAAAGAAAACAAAAAGTTGTTACCGATAAACCAGTTGGAAGCGGAACTTTACAAGTTGTTCTGACACAGGGGCGAAGTTTATACTGCGTCTGCCCTTTAATCGAATAAAATACCCTTCGATATAATATAAAGTTTACTCTGTGTAGCCTTGGTCTAACAATGATACTGACGGAATTCTCAATGCTGTTCCGTTTAACTCGGGACAGAGAATACTATGCCAGATCAATAGACTTGGCATAGCATACAGAGAAGACAAAGCTACCTTTCAATCCACATTTCTGATTTTTATACAAGGAAAAAATATACTTACAACCATAATCAATATTAGTTGATATGAGTTGAAAAAGTTACTAATTAATATGGATCAAATAGTTTTTTTGGATTTAAAAAAAAGGATGAATATGTCCTTGTAACATATACATATATTATACATCCTCATACATTCCCTAAATTAAGCATAAATGCTTGTGCAACGAAATACAATCCAAATTGCCTTTTTCCAACTGTCGATTTGTTCAGGAGAACTTTGTTCTCTTAACATATCGACAATGTATCAAGCCAGAATACGCGAGAATTGTATGGAGAGGTCTACTTTTTTCACGGCTTTTCCAACTTTGAAGTCAAAAAACACCAACTTAGAGGCTTCGCAGCATATATGTTCCATACACGGATTTACTCAGAATTCGGAGTAGAACATTTCGTGTGTCTGTGTGTCTGTGTGTGTGTGTGTCTGTGTGTGTGTCCGTCCCCCCTTATAACTTTTGATCCGCTCAATTTACAGAGCCCAAAATTTCAGAATATATAAACAGTTATAGGCCTACAAAACTTTTATACTCAGAATTTTGAATTTTTGTTTCAGTCAGGGGTTATCAACTTTTGAATTTTTATTTTATTTTTCCATATATCTCAGAAACCATAAAAGCTAGAACGCTGAAAATTGGTACAAACATAGAAAAATAAAAAATCTCAAATTGATTTTTTCAAAAAAAATCCAGGGTTTCTCAAACATTTTTTATTAAGAAAAATATTTTTTTTATGATAAATTTATGAGTTTAACTGCCTATATTTCCAAAACCTATACAATTATCGAAAAAAGCCGAAATACCCCAACTAGATAATTTAATTTTCTATAAAAAATATCAACATTGTAGTAGAAGATCTCAATTTTTTTTAACAATTTTTTTAAAAATTGAATTTAGTGATGACATCGCTTCATACATTTTGTATGGCAGTCGCCTATACACAATATGTAAGAAGACTTAATAGTTTGATACTTCATCTCCAAACATACATACCATCATGCTATTTTCATATTCTGGGTAGGAAAAAAGGAACTTCCTCCATACTATCCTATCTTGACATACATACCTACATAATATATGTTGTATAGAAAACAAAATATCTGAAAATATTCAATAATTTGTATTTATGGGTTTATAGTTTGGTACATATTCTTCAACTATACATACTATCGCTATCGACAGTTGGATCTCATGTGTTACATGCAACTAGTATTAATACTTCTGTTACTCGTTGTGATTGATTCCTCTAAGAACATTTTTTTTATTTCTATTTGTCCTATTGATATATTTTTCTACACCGACGTTGCTTCTTTAGTATTTAATGTGATTTGTTAATCAAATCTTATTCCTCTTTGGCGTCATGGCTGAGGATGGCACTCTATGAATGGTCCGCACGCTTCGCCTCCATAGGTATTAGGCAGATCGGAGGGCTTCGGTGATTGAAGATCCTGGTCTTAACAATCTCTTAACTATGCAAGGTCACTTCGTCGGTCTGCGAAAGACCTCTGTATCTCCTACCCTCCTCGTTTCCGATTTCGCTTCTCAAAGTAATCAAAGGGTCTTCAATCAATTATAAAAAAAAAAAAATTTTAAATTTGGAATACAGCATAAATGAAATCCCCCATTCAACGGGATGTGAGATCCTTCGAACACCTCTGTTCTCTAGTTATTATCGTAAAATCGCCATCTTTCACGTATTAATATACATATGTGAGACTTCGATTTTCTGTCCTTGTTTTACCCTTTTCCTCGTCGAATACAACGAGCGAAAGAGAAAGCATCGTTCATCCATGCCAATAATGCACTGGGCGTCTCCTTGGCAATTCATCATTGTGTTGGATACCAAAGCATCTCAACATTGCCACAGTGATATTATGTAAGAATCAGCATCATTTGCAATAAAAAATATAGAAATTTTCATGGATTTTTGATCACAGATAGAAATTAAAATTTTCAATTCTCAGAAACAATCATACATTGGGTTGAAGGGTGAGTTAAAAGAATCTGTCTTTTCTCCGTCGATGATAAGTTTTAATTTCATTTTTTATAAAATATTGGTACTGATAAACGGGCAAAAAATATTAATAAGACAGGCTTACTGCATTCAGTCGTATTTCAATGGTACAAAGGAGAATATAAATTTAAATTCCTTGAAAAAAGAATATGACCTGGTAATGTGAATTATTTATTTATATATATATTTATTTTTTATAAAATATTGGCACTGATAAACGGGCAAAAAATATTAAGACAGGCTTACTGCATTCAGTCGTATTTCAATGGTACAAAGGAGAATATAAATTTAAATTCCTTGAAAAAAGAATATGACCTGGTAATGTGAATTATTTATTTATTTATATATTTATTTTTTATAAAATATTGGCACTGATAAACGGGCAAAAAATATTAAGACAGGCTTACTGCATTCAGTCGTATTTCAATGGCACAAAGGAGAATATAAATTTAAATTCCTTCAAAAAAGAATATGACCTGGTAATGTGAATTATTTATTTATTTATATATTTATTAATTAATTTATTTATTTATTTATATATTTATTTATTTATTTATTTATTTATTTATTTATTTATTTATTTATTTATTTATTTATTTATTTATTTATTTATTTATTTATTTATTTATTTATTTAGGTATTTATTTATTTATCTATTTATTTATTTATTTATTTATTTATTTATTTATTTATTTATTTATTTATTTATTTATTTATTTATTTATTTATTTATTTATTTATTTATTTATTTATACATCTTCTTGTACCTACATAATATAAACAAATATAATTATACACTGGCGGGCATATTGTCACTAAGCAATTTCTTCCAACCAACCAGATTACAAAGTATGCCAATGTGTATGTACAACAGCAAAAGAATAAGAGTAAAAGAAATCAAAGAAAATACATATAAAACTTAAATACTTTTAAAACAAAAAAAATCATAGTAATAATTCATAATAATCATATTTTGAATGAAGTATTATGGCGAAGAAAAAATGATAAATGTAGGTATGTCAATATATAAAAGTATTGCCCTTAATGCCATAAGGCACGTGGCATAATAAAATAATAGGTACCATTAAATATATATACCTTATTAAAATTACTTAAAAATAAGTAAAAAAACACGATTTTTTTAATTTATTCCTCTAATTTATAAAATATTGAATATAGGTTAGTGGACATCAAGACTTAGGAGTCAAAAAATTAGAAATAATGAAATATACCATGCATTTCGTTGATTTGTACTGTTGCTTGTTGCACTTTGTAGGAATGTACAATTTACAGAAGAACCTATCATTATCTTCTGATGACTGTCTAGTGTTTTAATATACGTAGGTAAAAGAAATAATATGAAATGCTGTCATAAGAGACACCTGTAAAATTGAAGATATCACAATCTAGCCGGAAGAGAAGGAGGTTCAGGCGGAACCATGTTAATATAATGTAAAAAAAATAGACTCGCCCGTGTTGCTGTACATGAAATCCCTGAAGGTCAACGTTTACCTAAAAGACCAAGGATGGAAGGATAGATGGTCATACGCATCCCAGTAATGGGCCGATATGACAAGAGGAAGAATAAGAAAAATCCACTTACCTTAAATGCAAGAAACACAAAGATACTTGCTCCCATGTGAACAAAAAGTCGTGGTTATCAAGAAACTAGAGTAGGTATATATTGCATAAAGAGAACAAATGAGAGTGCCCACATAAGTACATATTAATTTAATTTTCTGAAATAACCAATTTCCTCCTATACAGTCGTATTGAAGTGCATAATAAGCAAAGATGACATGACATGACAAGTAAAGAGAGGCAATAAAATGGCGGCAACTAGCGAAGGAAGGTATTTTTAGTGTTGAAAATTACAAGACTTTTTATAATAATTTGCGAGAAAATATTTTGGATACTGTCAGCTGCCAGGGCTACTGTGTCTCGCGTATTTCAAGATGAAGGGGGCGATTCGCAAGTTTTCGATCACGATCTTTCTCGAGGATATCGACAGTCGAGAAATATTGATCGAATATAATTTTAATTAAGATCGAATGTAAAAACATTGTTAAATAATAATTCAATTTTTTTGTTATAATTTACCACAAAGCTACACATTCGATATTTGAGAAAATTAATATATTTTTTTACATAATTTTACATCATCAGTAGTTAATAAAATGTATTATTTTAAAAGGCCTCTCACAGTGCGCAGTTAAATTTCAAAAGGACCTTACACAGTTTTTTTAAAGCATTTTATTTTTTGGTGCACCATTATATTCCGCGAAATATCGGTCATTGTAGAGACCGTACAGCTGTATACTTCAAAACTGAAAAATAATGATTTACACTATTATGTTTCTGAGCCCTCCATATTAAAGCATGTGGTATGCATTGATATAATAATATCAATGAAAAAAATAAAATGCTTTAAAAAAACTGTGGAAGGTCCTTTAATTTACATTTTAAGCCACTTGGTAGCAGCACCTACTTTGGGTCTTCAACTTAAGTCCAAATGTCTCTGGAATCATAGTACCTACTTAAACAAAGTCAACTTACACCATTATGTTTTTCAGGTTTTCATTTTTATTAACAGAATTTTCAAAACCACAACACCAGAAAAGATAACCCAAACCATCAAGTTTTTAAACTTTATACAAAGTGGTGCCAAGAAAATGATCCTGTTTTATTTTATCAGACATATTTTCAATAATCAATTTAACTTAAATTCCATAATTTTACTACAATATATGTATTGCGCCAACATATTAGGAGTACACGATCTGGGGAAAAATTTAGGGTACATGTATGTACGTCTGGGACGACACAGCATGCAAGGAATCTCAAGAAATCTCTGTTTGACTTAATCGTTTAACTTAGTCAAACCCATGTAAACATACTTACCTATACCTATTTATTTACAGCGACACTTGCTGCGGCGGACAGAACCGCAACATCAATGTTGCTTTGAGCTTGATTGTTGACTAAAGATACGAATGACATTGATACCATTGATCTAAATTCTATGGTTTCAGGGCACTCATATTTACCTTATGATGCAGATTTTGGCGAAATTGAACAAGCTACACAAAACCATATCGTGTACACACCATGGCAGATGACTGAAATCAAATCACCATGCTTGCATGAAATACAAATAAATTCTTGTTAAGGGAGGGTGATGACATTCTGAGCATTGACAAGTTTTCTAAAGAAGCCGACTGGCTTTAAATGCTATGGCTTCCTTTCAGCAAAGAAAAGGAATACTCCATCCAATATAAGTACACCCTTAACAAAGAAATGCCCGACATGAAACTCACAAAACAAGGTCGTCCTCAAAGCCTTGCTCTCATCAAACAAGACAAGTTGTACGATGGACTCAAAATAATGTCCACTCTCAAGAAAACTAACATGATATTCTTATTAAAATATTTCTTTCCAGTACATAATGCGTTCCGCAGAAGCAACAATGTCCAAGAATACCTCAGCCCACTTGACGACTGTGACTATGAATAGAGCGAAGCAAAAAAAAATAAAAGATAAGACATCGAGGGGGATCGCGATCCACTTCCACGCCGGCGACGCTATAGAGCTCATTGGCCCTGTTCACCACCGGACGCAGCCGCAACATCGGACAAACACAAAATATCCACCATCCATCGGGTTCAACCACTGCCCCCGAGAATCCAACCACACACGTCAGGGCCTCCGATTGGTCTCGAAATCGGCCGCTAAGTACACTCCGTTTCAAGTCGGAGGGGCTTGTACCCCGACCCCTCGGTCCTCGTGTTGGCGTCCGAAGGTTCCGCGGGCTAACACCGGGGGCATCCGACGCAATCATCACCTGTCAGATTTGACGTCTCGTTGTCAACACAGGATGTCTGACCCGACGTCTGCGCCGGCGGTGTGCCCGAACCACACAACAACATTCGCCACAGTTGACGAGTAACTGCCGAGCGAGACTAGAGGCGTCCGTCCTGCTCTTCTCTAAGTATAGAATAAGACATGTTTTTTCATTTCTCACGCAAATATTGCTTCTCTGGGCTGGAAACACTGGTTAGTTGGAAGAAATTGCCATACGGCAATAAACTCGCCACTTGCGCAAGGTGCAAGGAAGTGTTTATTATTATTTATTTATTTATGTTTTCTAAAACACTTTTTCTTTTATGTTTTTGTGTTATTCAATAAGCACAAGTCTTTTGTAAGAGACCTACTTTTTATTTTAATATCAAAACTCATCATGGTGTATAAGTCATTTTGTTACAAGCATCGTAATGTAAGTCAGTATCCCCCCCCCCCCCGCCTCCCCCTAAAATAAAAAAAGAATAAGTTGAAATTAAACAAATTTTATAGTTTATAAATCCTTAAATAAAGTAACTCAATGATTTTTCAATAGTGTCAAACGCAAAACCATTAACACTGAAAAAAATTTCTGGTTTCACCACTATATTTCTGAGCCATCCATATTATTAAATTTACTTTCAATACTGGAGATTGAAATCTGTCTAAGTTCATTGATTTTTTTTTTTGTCAATAAGTATTAGGTATCTATTGATTTACTGTCTATCATTAAAAAAATATTTTTAATATAAATTCGTTCATAAAAAAAATCTATTTTAAACAATAGTTTTACTATTGTTGTGAAAAAAAATGAAATAGAATATTCTCCGTATCAATGAAATATTCCTAATATTCTAAACATGTTTATTCGTTACCAATCGAAATTCTCCAAAGAGTAATGATAATTTTGATATTCATGTTGATGGTGAAATTTAATATTATGTATAGATATTATAATCGAAACATTTCGATAGTCCGCTACCGTATAGGTACAATAGGTATTGAGAGAATCGGTGTCAGATGCGGAAAGATTTGAGAGCGCGAATACCACCTTCTTGCGAGGCCTGTAATTTGGTTGAAATGCCGACAACATCATACCTGCGTGATAGCTGTCTGTTCTGTGTCTACCTATCACTTACATACATACCTACCTGATATCTACATACCTACAGTGCCTTGCCATTTTATTAGACACATTAAAACTTTATACTTGCGTAAACACATTAAAACTTTGTGTGCAAAAATAGAGAAGTATGGCGATCGATTCTCTCTGCTTACCTCATAAGAGACATGGCGTGATGGTATGTATATAAAACTTTATGTTGCCAAATGTATGCCAAATGCCAAATGTATTAAATTGGTAGGTATGCCAAATGTAGTAAATTAGTAGGTACTTACGTTTTTTTTAAGTAATAATAATACTTAATAACATTTTTTGAGACACTAACTACCTGCTGAAGATAATTATTTACGTGAGTGCATAGTATAGTACAACATATTATATCATAATCGAATGTCAATTACGTGTGTCAATTAATTATACCTACATTTATTTGTGAATGTAGCGTAAGAACTACGTTGGAGAGTATTTTAAATTATCTACACATACCTATAATATTAAATATTAAGTAGTAAATTTTACTATCCCCAATCCCGCTTATAGCGTTGTATTTAAGAAAGTATACTTACATAAAAAGAACAGGTACCTATATGAATATACCTAATCACTGATTTTTGAAGACAGTTTTGTGAGTTAATGATGATATTATTTTTATGTAAAGTCACTTTTATCTTATTTTGTACCTATACATACTTCAAAATGATATTATTCTAGAATTTGTTTCCATAAAAAATATACTGCTTGTACAATTGATTCTAAAAGACAAAAAAAGCAAAAGTAATTAGGGAAATTCATTACTGATATCAATAAATATAGATCATCATTTGAGAAAATGTATTAATTTTTCTGTATAATTAATACATGAATATGTTTCTCAATAATAATATAGTCTAATAATATGGGTCGCCTCTGTATAACGCCATCCTACTCTATTGAACATCCCTAACTTATTTCTTATACATATGGTATAAGATATATACAGGCTCAATAAATATTAATTTGTTTATCGCTTCCCATAGATTGAATTCTTCACAGACAACTTCATATTTCGATTTTATCTATATCTCACTCAACCGTCCAAAGGTAATCATTATACGAATCGGAATTTGTTTGGCGTTTTGTTAAAAAACGCAAGCATAAATTAATACAGTCGATTTAATACGCCTAATTGGTTAAAGTCGAAGATTCCCACCCACCTTAGGCTAATATTCCCCATCAATAATAATATTTATCATGACGTGTAAACGAATAAACGAATCTAGATGAATATCGCAGACAAAACATGGATTTTATAACCTTGTGGGTCTTCCGACAAAAATATAACGCATAGATCCATAAATACATTGGTATGTATACTTTATTATTTATTTCAAAACTATTGGGAAAATCTGTTATGAAAAAAATATTATCCTTTAAATGTCAGAAAATAGTAAGTGCTTTTACCTACTCACTTAATTCATAAGCAAATGGAAATTTAAATCTCAAAATTTAAAATCGGTGACCAAATGTTTATGTACCTAGTTATTAAATAAACTACAATGTAGTTACTAACTTCACTACCAATTTAAAGTAATTATGTAAATTTAAGTTACATTTTATTCAAACTACTAGTACAAGTGTGTTACTTAGTATACCAACCACTTAACATAATATAGGTATAGATCTAAGGTTTTTGTTGATCCTTTAAATGCATACAGGTGAAGAAAGAAATAAAATTACGCATCTATAAATTTAACATTAAATATAATATTAAATAAGTATATGAATTATATGCGGATTATTGCTTTTTTTCTATAATTTATTATTCATCATAATATTATGCACCGTAACAACTATCAAAGAACAGGAATGCAAAAATGTATCGCTAAAAACTGAATCAGTCCTAATTTATAAAATCGAATCAATCACCTTTTCTCTTTGAAACATAGTCCAGATATTCGACAAGCACTAGGGATATTCGCAAAAAATACAATTCATCGTTGAGCGAATAGAGCATTACGGAGTCTGGAAAAATTTCCTTTTTGTTTCTGGGCCAAATATTAAACGGTGCCCAAAGTGTGAGTTGCGATCTAGGAGCGGAGCGGCGATGCCCCGAGGGCGTCACTAAACGGCGCATTAGTCGGACTAATAGAGCGGCCGCCTGTCATTATCGCGCCGCTCGCTACACGATGCCGATGATTGCAACCAAGACTTACACCTTTACCAACGTTTTTCAAAATGTTTTATATCGCATACTCAAACTTCACGGCTCGACTTTGCTTCTAAACCACAATGTCTTTTTTTGCCGATAGGATCATATTTTGTGGACACACGTGGGTTAACAGAGCTTGTTATTCTTTTTCCTTTGCTTTATGACTGTGAATGGTAGCTACACTCAATAGTCGACTGCCACCATGTAGGATGGTATGAGCAGATCAAAGGTTTGTAGATCTTATAGCAGACTTGGCTGAATTTTCTACCCTCCATCACTATTTCCATTATTATTTATTTAATAATTTACGGCACATATTGCCCTTTACAAACATACATAAAAAAACACACATTGAAAACAATATCACAGAAACTAAAACAATAATAATCTAAGCCAAAAAAGAAAAACTTATCCATATACTTCCATAATAAAATGAAAAAATATGTCTATAAAATAATTTAATTTCTATCTTATTTCCATTATATAGTACTAGCTGACCCGGCGAACTTCGTACTGCCGAACAGTCAATGGATGTCGTGTGAACTTTTTGCTAAACTTAATTTAAGATATAAATAACGTAATAAAATGAATAAAAAAAAATATTTAGTTCCAAAGTTCATTTGGATATGGTAATAATAATATATATAAAAAAATCATGAAAACTTTTTAATTTCCGAAATAAAAAAGAATTACATAAGCCATAATTACATAACAATATTAATACAAAATACAATAAAAGGTAAATTAAAATAACTTTATTTGTCAAATAGTTCCTAAATTCCTTCTATATCCTTCCGTGACCTCCTTTTCCTCATTGCTATGATTAGTGTTATTTTTATTATTCATTTATTTTTAAACTCTCTTTTCATTTTTTTCTCTTTGTAATTTTTTTATATTTCTTAATCTTATATGTTATTTTTTATCAATTTATTTCTCACTTAATTAGTACTGTACCAATTTAACTAAGAGACTTCACGTTGCTCGGGTTGGTTGGAAGAAATTGCCTTATGGCAATAAACCTGCCTTTGTACACATGTACATAAATTATATAAATAAATAAATACAAACAAAAAATATATCAATATTTGGTACTTGGATATATTGCCTAACTAAGCAAAAGCCTGTTCCGAGGCAAATTTAAAATTAAATTTCCTTTTAATTTTTTTCCGTTTATTTTTCCGATATTTTAATAATTTAATTTTTGATCGAAAGTTCTTGATGGAATTCCATTAAAATTTCTAAAATTTTTAATAAACATAAATAATAAATAAAACGTTTATAACTTAATTCCACTGTTTATTGACTACAACATATAACCGGTTTCGTGCTAAGCACATTTTCATGTAGTCTACTTGACTGTTTGTAGGTTGAAGTCTAAATAAACAGTGGAATTAAGTTACAAACGTTTTTTTTTTTATTTTTAATGTTTATTAATAGTTATACTAATAATTATAATAAACATTAATTAATAGATATTTTAATAGTTATTCTTCTATTTGGGGCGGAGACGAATCATCTAACAAATAAGAGATCATTACAATTGGTCTAGCCATTCTTTAGTTATGTATAAATAGTGTAACTAATCCGACATTGTTTTATTATTAGATTATAATAATAAAATATTTATTGAGATAACAAAGGCACTTTTTATACTTATATATAGAATACAAAAACGCAAAAGAAAACAGGAGGATATATTTAAATGAACAAATTTTAAAATCTTAAAAGGAATAATGCATAAATATGTACCTATGTTACGACGAGCTTCTCGATGTTAATAGAAGCCATTCAGATAATGCTTTCAATTTTACGGGTAATCGCATGTGTTTGTTTGCCTTTACTTTTAACAAACTTCAACTAATATCTACTTGAGAGAATTATTACAACTAATGTGTAGGTAACTATCAGTCTCTTACAAATATCAAATAATACAAAAATCGTTAATTTCCATAGAATTCTTATATTGAAGTAGGTATGTGTCAAATATAATTTTTAGACCCTTTATTCGATGGTCAAAAATGTTTGAGTACCATTATCCCACACATAAGAGCGGCTCTCTCAACGCGGCATCAATCTTTAATCGTCTTGATACTAGGTTAGGTGGATCAAATAATAATTTATCTCAAAATATCTATAAACAGCAGTCGATTGTCCGTTAGCTTCACACCTAAAACATGAAGGTTAAATGGGATTAATAGGTTCATACCGACTTAAACTATCATAAGGTAAAATATATATTTTAAATAAGTAATATATAACAAACAGGATTTTGGTGATACCCAAGTATGACGTACTTCGTAACTATTCAAGTTATTAAAAGTGGGAAATTTTCTGGATTATTTTTACAATCTGTTGGACAAAATAATGAACCTGTAAAAATATAAAACAAACCTATGAATATTGCATAAATAGTTTCTTCACAATGTAAAACACAAATTATAAAAAAAATATCTCAATAGAGACGAAGTTGAAATTATATATTCATAGGAGAACTAGGCACCTACAGAGTTTACGTAATCACCTGGTTTATGTGACCGTCAATTATGTCTTTTTACTGACTTATCATACAAAATTTTGAAAACTCTATAGGTATAGAATTTTGAAACGTCGCCATATATGGAGTAACGACGTTATTTTTTTTAACGCCATATATTTAGAAATTGTTTCGGATTCAATACCTATGACAGGTCCACATGCATCTAACAATGCCTATGCTAATATTCCAGAAGTCATATTGAGATATTATAAAGTTTGTCAAAACATTCACTTCCGACAAGAAAAACATCCAATGTACCTGTATGATTATACCTATATTTGATCATAAAATATTATAATATTCAGTTCCTCCCCCATCTCCCTCATTATCCTTGTTGCTTTTGTCATATATATATATATATATATATATATATATATATATATATATATATATATATATATATATATATATATATATATATATATATATATATATATATATATATATATATATATATATATATATATATATATATATATATATATATATATATATATATATATATATATATATATATATATATATATATATATATATATATATATATATATATATATATATATATATATATATATATATATATATATATATATATATATATATATATATATATATATATATATATATATATATATATATATATATATATATATATATATATATATATATATATATATATATATATATATATATATATATATATATATATATATATATATATATATATATATATATATATATATATATATATATATATATATATATATATATATATATATATATATATATATATATATATATATATATATATATATATATATATATATATATATATATATATATATATATATATATATATATATATATATATATATATATATATATATATATATATATATATATATATATATATGTTATTATTAAGTATTTTGGGGATAACCCGCGTCAAATTCTGATTATATATATATATATATATATATATATATATATATATATATATATATATATATATATATATATATATATATATATATATATATATATATATATATATATATATATATATATATATATATATATATATATATATATATATATATATATATATATATATATATATATATATATATATATATATATATATATATATATATATATATATATATATATATATATATATATATATATATATATATATATATATATATATATATATATATATATATATATATATATATATATATATATATATATATATATTATAATATTTTTATCTCGGTTTTCCCGTGTCAGTAGGTCTTGACTAAGACCATTTGTCTTCCGACGTTTCGCCTGAATATCACCAGGCATTTTCAAGGACTTAACGAAAAGCACGCGCGCGACACACGTCTACTCACACTGAAAGCTCACCGTCAAGTGACTCGTAGCGTACAAGATGGCCGCTTATGTCAAATATTGTTAGCGCGACGTGATTGGCTCCTTGTGACACGCCCACCTGCTGTCGTGTTCGTTGGTAATAATATTTTATCATTATTTTTGTGTTGTGATTTATTGTTAATTTTAGTTGTGACATTAATATTATTATTGTTGTGTTTTGGGGTTATTTTCGCTATGGTATTATTAATATTATTATTGTATTGTTTGTCATATAAAATGTTCTTCCAGGTACTAGGCAAACGAACTCCGTCGTCCCGATTGTTCATTATATCCCTTCTCTTATATATTTCTATAGCTTCCCTGTAAATTCTGAGAGGTTCACTGTTTAAACTTGCTATTATTTTTGAATGGTCAAAATCTATTGTATGTCCTTCTGTGAGCGAGTGTTGTACAAGTGAGGATGTACGTTTTTTGTTTCTCATGTCGGAAGACAAATGGTCTTAGTCAAGACCTACTGACACGGGAAAACCGAGATAAAAATATTATAACATATTTCACCCGTGAAAACATCAAATATAACATATATATATATATATATATATATATATATATATATATATATATATATATATATATATATATATATATATATATATATATATATATATATATATATATATATATATATATATATATATATATATATATATATATATATATATATATATATATATATATATATATATATATATATATATATATATATATATATATATATATTTTAACTCATTTATATTTTTTTTAGTTTTTAATATATAATATTAATTTTTTTTCAGAATCAACTGTAAATACGTCCTTTGTGGACAGTTTTTTTGGCCTTGATTTATTGCTCATTGTTTTATGTTCATATTAGTTAATAATGCTGTTATTGTCCCAAATAAACCAAATAAATAAATATTAAATACAAATAAATTTACGAGAGAAGCAGGAATTGCAACAATTACAATCTCAAATCAACCATAATCTGCCAAAAAAATAATATTTCTATTCACAACTTACCTACTTTTACTACAATCTACAACTTGTGCTAAAATTTGAACAAAACGGTAATTTGGGTAGACTATTATCGAAAATATATTAGATAATATCTTCGGTTTGTCGAGCCAATCTATTCCTTTTTGTAAAACCACTCAAAATAAAACACATCCACAAATCAACATATTATTAACTTGAGTGTGCAACACGCCAGTACAGTAATAATATTCTTAATTAAAGTAAGTTGATGATGAGTCAAATATTGATTACCTTTACGGTCATAAAAATGTAAGTAGGCACTGGAGACTTAAGAAATTGTAAGGATTCCTATGTTGTTCCGAATTAACCATGACCGACTTCTATAATTAAGTATATTCAACATCAATTAAATTGGATTAGTTCAGGACTGTAAAATGAATGCAACTGATCAAAAATTAATTAGATAAGCCTCACCTCCATATTTATTATATATGTATTTTATGTTTAATTACTCGAAGTGATATAAGACTTTATCATTTAAAAACCTTTACACTTACCATTTACATAAAACTGTTTTTAATTATTAGTTACTGGATATGAAATGGCATCTTAATGAAAAAAAAAAACATTTTTATTTGAAACGAATTTGTCGATGATAAAAGGTGAACCATATGGTGGTAATTAAAGGTGATACGTAAGGACATTTTCAACTCATCGTTCTTTACATTTTGTTTTGAGAGATCTTGGTCATTTCTCTGATGCTCAATATAATATAAAGCATGAATCTACTATGTATTCACACCAGTTCATTATTATTTTTGCACTACGGTCTTATGTGCCATAGAAACTTGTAAGTACCTATATCTTCATCAGTAAATATAGTGTTTTTTACAAAAAAATAAATCAATAAAGAAATGGACCATGTATTTCTTTAATTTTAGTGTCTTCATTTCATAGCAATCTGTGTGCGAGTTTTTTTTTAAATTTTTTTAATCATCGAAATGAAATTAAGTACTAAATTAATGCTTCCACTGTTTTATATTATTACCATCGTTTTGGGGAGTTCTTGTCCTGGGATATCAAAAATACAAGAGGCAAAATAACTTCTCACATATGTAGTTCAGCAATGAAGTTCACCACCGATTCCTAATGTAGTATAGACTGGTGTGTGTGTGTGTGTGTGGAATAACACATGTATCGTGCTTCCTTTTAGCCGAGATGAAGATGCTTAGGTGGATGTGCGTCATCACAAGGAGAGACAACATTCTTAATGAACATGTGAGAGGTATCCTGGGCGTACGCGATGTCTCCGATAAGCTGATGGAAAGTAAACTGGGGTGGTCCGGACACGACTAGCGAGTTCCCGGCAAAAGACCAAAAGGGTGTCCCAAAAGACGATGGAAGAGCTTGGTGGCGGAGGATATGCGGGCATGTAATGTCTCTGAGGACGATGCTCAGGATAGTACGAAGTGGAGGAGCGGAGTAAGGAGAGCTAACCCCACCACCATGTGAGATAAAAGTTGAGGAGGAGAGAGAGAGAGAGAAAGTCGTGCTACCTTTTATAAGGTAAGGCACACTCGCACACTTGTCGCTGGTTACGCCACATTGTGGAATGTGCCATGATGGTGTGAATGAATTATTCAAATTATTGTATTATTTTATTTTTATTTGGAAAGCAAACAGGATACAATGCTATAAGAATAAATATAATATGACTTAAACAGTAAGGTAAGTTCATTGTACCGCAATAATATGTTTTTACCCCAATAACTTATTTATTTACATACATACCATCACGCCGTATCCCTACTTGGGGTAGGCAGAGAGGACCGAACGCCAGACACCTCTATCTTGACATACATGTTTTGCCTCATTTACATCCATGCATCGCGTAATACATGCTCTCCTATTATTCTGACTTCGTATACTACCATCTTTCAAAATCTCATTTATATGATCATGCCATCTCTTTCTCGGGCGGCCATGACCTCTCATTCTCTTTTCAGCCTTGTATACTTTCTTTGTCAGGCGCTCATCGTTCATTCTTTCCACATGTCCGAACCATCGTAGTGTATTTACTCTCATTCTACTCACAATATCTCTTTCAATCTTGCATTCTCGTCTGATGTCCACATTCATTCTACCATTCTTGATCATTCTACCGCACATTCGTCTTAGGGACCTCATTTCCACAGCGTTAATTTTACTTTCATGCATCTTCTGCCATATCCATGTCTCACTTGCATTTGACTGATTAAATAATCGTAAGTTTAAAAGTATTTATATATTATCTATTTGTGTTATATATAATAACAATATTGTGTGTATATGTAGGTGAGATATATTATGAATGAATATGATTGTAGCATATACTGTTTATCGAATTGTTATAATTTGCATGTTCTGAAATCTACTATATCGAAATGTTTAAAGTATGAATTGTAGTTGGAGCAACTTCGTCTAATGTAATTATTTTGTGAGTAGTTTGTGTTACGTCGGTCGACACAAAACAAAAACTGAGATCTATAATTAAATTGCGTGTGGGCAGTAAAAATTTAATTTAGAAAGTAAGTAAGGCTAGTCTACAATGCACGGTTATGCATAATTTTGTGAAGGTAGGTACATCATTTCTATAATTGTTCGTCTGTTTTCAAGAATACAAATTAGAACATTTAGTATTAAAAATTGTTCTTGGTAGCCAACAGCAACAAACGGACAAGTTAATTTTCCCGTGCATGTGTAATTAATAATATATTTTTTACATCGTCCAAATTTAATTTCAGACTACGCCCGGGTGTGTTGTGTAGGTAGAGATATAAGAAACACGTTCTATCGTAGGAGGATGTCGATAAAAGGTTGTTATCGGGTGTGCGTGAAGTATGATGGGAGAATCCTGAGGGATGCTGCGGTAGAGTTGGGGAGAGGAGAAGACAAGCCATTAGTCCAGCTAATAACATAGCGGCGCCTCTTAGTTTCACACCTCGGTCCAGACATACCAACCAAAGGGCGGCTCAACATATATAATATTATAAAAATATACATAATATTATGTACTTTAAATTTTATTGTTGTATTGCATCTCGGGCAATTATCAGGTATTATGCCAAATATTAATAAATTACGCACGCACCTAATAACTCACATATCCAGAATGAAAACACAATTCTTGAAACACTCAAAGATACGCCTTTATATTGTACACGAAAAATATGATAAAAACACAATAAATTCATGAAAAACTCAGACATACGCCTTTATATTGAACACAATAAATATAATAATGAAAACACAATTCTTGAAACACTCAGAGAGACGCCTTTATATTGAACACAATAAATATAATGAAAACACAATTCTTGAAACACTCGGAGAGACGCCTTTATATTGAACACAATAAATATAATGAAAACACAATTCTTGAAACACTCGGAGAGACGCCTTTATATTGAGCACAATAAATATAATGAAAACACAATTCTTGAAACACTCGGAGAGACGCCTTTATATTGAGGACAATAAATATAAAGAAAACACAATTCTTGAAACGATTCGATTACCTAATGTTCTACAATAGACTGATATAGGTTAATACCTTTTATAAACAGTGAAACTAAAACAAATATATTATTCTAAGTCATTAGGATTTTTACCAAGTGTTGTCTAAATAAATAAAAGAAACAAACAATAACAAACTAAATAAATGTTGAATTATATTTTCACATCCATTGATAGTATTTTATAAAAAAAATCCTGTCCAGGAAAAAACACAAACAAAGAGGGATTGTTTATTAAGTACCTCCCATATCAAATTTCAATTTTTCAACTCAACACTTATATTATTTATTTCTTCGGTTTATATTATGTAATGTTACTATAAAGCATTCCTTAGTAACATCTGCCTAAAAGGGAAAATACATTAGGTATATGCCACTCCTAACATCAACATGGTCTTATGTCAGAAATAGTCGAATTCGATTTCAAATATTTTTTATTCAAATGAAATATATTTATTACGAATTAACTGACCGATGAAATCATTCGAGTTATTGCTCGGCCGTAATAAAGAATTACCTAATGCCAAGCCACCAGCAAATTAAAAACGGTCAATTTTTTTTAGTCGAATATACATGAGGCGACTCACGGCGGTCTTGTCATTGCGAGTATTTTCTAAATTTATAATAGACACTTTGAATATTAAATATGACAAATATTAAAATATATTCATCGATTGCGTTCGTAAATCTATTAACAGACATCATCACGTCCGTCGGGCAGCGAGGTCCAAAGACAAATTACAAAAATACTGTAAAACGTATTGTAATTTACACTATACGGGAGCCCGAGACTTAATTAGTTTCTATAAAAAAGTGGCCCGAAGTAATGTTACCTCCACGGGCCGCCATTGCCCCGCGGGTCGAGTAATTAGTCTTACCATGTAATTATCAGCGGCGGGGGCCGTAAATAATAAAGGTGAGACGCTCAGCGGCGGTGCGTGCTGCGAGTGACTCTCGAATGGATTTATTTTTAAAATCGATTATCATAATATGGCTGCCCTCTCACAACTTCGCCAAACTATTGTCTGGAATCTCTTCGCGCTATGCATAATTATCGAATTAAATTTGTGAATATTTATTATGCGATACGCTTATTTTTTATCAATGAAAATCTGATCGTGTTGACTGGAATCGAAATCACATACTTATGAATAATGGTCATCAAAAACCGCGGAGAAAAAAATTGTACATAATAATTAATTTAAATCGAAGAAAGCAGAAAGCCTTTTTGGCTCAACTTTCATACAAATAATGAAATGTTTAAGATATAACTTAAAGCTGAAAGGAGAAAAAAAATATTTGATTTACAAAACTTCGTTTAAAAATCAATTTTCTTGATATCTTTAACGGAATTCAAGTTTTTTTTTTCATTTTTCTCTCAGTGAGCAGCACATTCAAACCTTGTTTCAACCGGTTTCATAAAACTTTAATAGCTATATAATAAAAATATATGGACTCAATTTGCCCTATCTACTTATTTTACGGATCAGACCCCCTAGACAACGTGTCATTTAGCTCAAGAAACGAAACAAGAAAAGATAACTCAATGTATGGAAGTGACATTCGTCACGTGTCTTGACTGACAACTGTCACTTCCATGCATTGAGTTTTCTTTTCTTGAGCTAAATAACATGTTGTCTAGGGGGACAAGTACATTATTAATTTATATTATGTAATATAGTCAATTCAAATTAATGGACAAATAGTAAACAGTGTATAGTATATTATTTTTTTATACTTTTTTTTTAAATGTTAATCAAGTAATTATTTTATCTTATTTATTTATGAACACTTTCTTAGTCTATTACCAAATTGCAATTTCTTCCATCTAAACAATATTTCCACCCCGCAGAAGCAGTCATTGAGTAAAACATAAAATTAAATTATTTTTTCCCTTCTGGAAAACGATCCATTGCCAAAATTTGTCCCTTTGTATATAATATAATTCATTTTATTTGTTTTCAATTTAGTTGTTTTTTTTTTATTTTTTTTTATTTATTTTATTAATAAAGAATATAATTACAATAAACATATTATTTTGCCTAATCCCTTAAGGGGATTTTTGGCTGTGATCTTAATTGTAACAATTTTATAATATACACATATATACATATAAACTTCAATTAAAAACTAATATTGTACCTACATGTATTTATATGCTACATTTTTCCTACAAAGTCCGGAACAACCCGCGCTCACCCCTTAGATCAACCATCGAGGATTTTTGTGTAATATATATCCTTTGGCTTTCTTTTTGAATTCCTCGATGGATCCACACTGCTTCAAGCTGGCAGGCATGGGGTTCCAGACCTTGGGCAGCAGCACATCTTCGGTCCTACGTCCATAGTCATTGTTGAATTTGTTTGTACGTAAAAGTTTGTTGGTCACTGATCTAGTTTGTCTGTCGTGTGTTATGAGTAGTCTGTTTGAAAGTAATATCCAGATGGCTGAAAAATCAACAGTCAAAATTAAGAGTGAAATCAATATTATAATGTCGACCTTCGTGTAGATATTTGACCGCTGAACAAAGGGTACGGGGGTAGATTCCCGGTGGAGACACATATTTTAATTGTGTTTTCAGTCTGGATAAGTGAAACGATGGAAATCATAAGACTCCAGAATATGGCAACTTATTAATGGGTGCGAGCTTATAATATTTGACGACATCATCAGTTATTATTTGTTCAAAATAACATAATACATGCCTCCCCTTTCGACATCATTGTTTCCCTATCACTCGCCAACCTGTGCCGTTGATCTCCTGCAACTCGCTTTATGTCATCAGACCATCTTACTTGTGGCCTGCCCGGGTTTCTACGGTCAGTTCTCGGTCGCTACTCCAGGGTACGTTTTGTCCATCGTTCATCTGCTGTTCTAGCTATATGGCCAGCCCAAATCTATTTTATTTGAAAGAAGTTTGATATTGAAGATTGACCTGTTAGTAGCCCGAGAAACAATACATTTTTACTCCTCACTAACCCAATGGGATATAGTGGGGAGTTATGATTTCGCAATTTTTAAGGCTATTATTTTTTATAAGACTGATTATCAACTAGTATCATGCTGACATTGAATTCTGAAAGTTTCATTTCACGTGTGCTATGTACGGCGTGTTTATTTTACTTCATCAATTATAGACTAAAGTACTCATTCGATTCTTTTCAAATTTTGCATATATATACAACTTATACTCACTTAGACACAAGATTTTGAAGCATATCTGAATGGTGCTTCTCATTTTTTATAACTATCAAATATTCCAAAGTGACGTTAAGTTAAAATTTGAAATTTTTATTTTCAAATTGGTAAAAAGACACATCACTTCCATAAAGTGGCATTGAAGAATTATCAAGTTTTCATACTAAAATATTTAAATAAAAAAGTAATTGACATACTCATTACATGAAAATGCTGAAAATTTTCCATACAAAATTTGAATACCTACTTTATGGAGTGACTTGTTAGTGAGGAGTTTAACGTTGGCCACAACCCACTCGTTTTATTTATAGTAGGTACAATTAATTCACATTCAAGAATTACACAATAAAAAATAACATATAGTTCTTTACCAGAATGCAAGCACTCGTGTGTAAAGGAGATAAAATTATAATGTTTCCAACCAATGATCTCATTTAAACTTCTCACGCATAGGTTGGTTGGTATATAGAAAATATTCATCCAAGTCATAACATTTGATATTGTTATGACTGAATCAGATATCTAAATAATACCTAATAATGTATCGGGTGTAATGCAATTAGGCGATAAGTTAACCTCTATAAAAATCAATCAATTTTTTCAGCTAATGACAAGGAAAGGTAAGAGGCAGGGTGTTGAGGTAGGTATGGGGGGGAGGGAGGAAGGTAACGAAGGGGAGGAGCACCGCCCTTTGTCGGCCATCTATCTCTCCACTGAAAATTGCTCACCTGTACATCTCACCTCGCGGATACGGGAATGGATTTAAAATAAACATAACCTATTATTTCACTTTCACAAAGTTTTATTTGGGCGTTAATTTTATTTTATCTTGCTTTAAAAAACAACACCTTATTATGCCTACATTTAAAATTTACAATAATTTAAAAAAGGTTCACTTAATTAACAATATATTTTTTTTTATTTTATTTTTTTTTTGTTTTAAAAAAAATATCTTTGTTAAACGAGAACATATAAATCATCCTACATTCCCTAAATATAGCATAAATGCTTGTTCTATAGGTGAACGATATCGGTCGAGGCCGGATTCGAACTCGCGACCACTAGATTACGAGCCCAGCGCGCTAACTGCTCTGCCATTGACCCATCTATCATATATTTATATTTCGTTCCTTTAGCAAAAAAAAGGTAAATAGGTGAAACCAGATTAGTCAGACAGGTGGTCATAAGTGTGGTATAAGTCAGGTGGTCAGACCAACATTGACCTACTCATCTGAGTACTGGGATTCAAAGAACAGCAATATCCAGACTTTTCAATCCTACGAGATGAGAATGCTCAGTTGGGCTGGTGGTGTTGGACAGGGTGCAGAACGTCCGTGGCAGTTACAAAGTCACGCTAATCAGCAAAAAAACTGACTGAGAACAGATTGAGATGGTAGAGACACATTATGAGACTATCACAGGATAATATATAGTCCAGATAGAGCACTTGAACAAATAACAAAGTTTCATTGTAATCAAATGGATGATATAAGAGAACAAAAAGGACATACTAAGATACAAATGACATCTGCAATTTTTACCTATAGAAAGGGGATGTGCATTGGGAAACGCAAACCCCTCCCAGGTTTCAGAATTACTTTTTTCATACCTATATTCAAAAAAGAAGGAAATATTAAATAACCAGCCATTAAAAAAATATTTGTTTTTTGACGTTGATATATCTACTAATTGGTAGAAAAAAATCGATAGGGTTCGCTTTTCAAGAACCCTGCAATTCATTATATGACAATTTAATATTCAAATATATACCTAGGATATATTGCTACGACATTTTCCGCGTGCTTTCTCAAAAGTTCGTCAAAAAATCAAAGGTTTATTTTTTTAATAAATTATTATTTTAGACTTTATAACCATTCTGTTATTCTGGCGTTGTGATAAGTTATTGGTTTCTTTCCGCGGCGATCACTAATATCCCCTAATGTGGGTAGGCCAGGCTAAAACACAAGAACGCCGCACAAAATCAAAGCGGACAACAAAAAAACACGATCTATCGATATACAATCCAAACGACACGCAAACCCGTAAGCCAAAGTGAACACTCCAACCATAAAATTAAAGATCAGTTTCGAGTGCAGCCGACTGTGGACAAGAACGCCGTTGAAAGTGGAAGGAAAGCGTGAAGTTGTAAAGATAAAAAAAAACCTACTACAAATCACACGAGATGAGAACACGAGGCTGACCGCGTCTAGGCAGATATTTCCAAAATTTTATATTGGTGGAACCTCTCACTATATTGTTTTGACTTATAAATCTATAAACTTATGATTGTAAAGAAGTTGTAGAGACCTCCATAGTTTTAATGGTAAAAATCAAATGGGATATTATCAGTAGCGCCATCGCTTATATGTAGAATCCGAAAATCATGGCTTGCCAATGAACATTATGTTATGAAATTCAAGAACTAATATTTATTTGTTTTATGGCAAGCATACTACAAGATTAAAAATTAAACCGTTCTGTAGATACGATGCTTTACAGGGCCATAAATATAAATATTATTTTGGAATGTGATTTTAAAAATATTTTTCATGGCCACTGAAATGAACAACGATGCTAAAAAACATTAAATTTTCTAGTCTCTAGTTCTAGTTCTAGTCTCGCCCCTGGATATTATCCTAAGATCATTCATTAACTTTTACAGGACGATTTTTATTTCAAACTTCTACCATAATTCCTTTGATCCTTATCCTATTATTTTTTAGTATTATTACTTTGCGATTATTTGCTTTAATTTTTTAAATGATTTGACCTTTACTAAATAAAATGATCGTCCTGCAAAAAGGAATACGTATCTTTTTAGTTTTCATTATATAAAGGAACGGGACAGTATGGATATTTGATAAAGAAAGCCTTTGAAAAAACATATTTTTTTCCTTATGACATGCATATTGCATATATCTAAAGCAGCAATTTGAATACCTTAATTTATTTTGCCCTTTTTCCGAATTATCGTGTAGGTAACATTAAATATTGTTTGATTTTTACCACTATTAGTAATTTCATATTTTTATTATACGACGACAAGACAATATTTTAATTACTTACCTCCTATTATTTATTGAAATAAAAAAACAAAAACTAATTTTACACAATGAAGTGCAACAATCCTATGCACTTTTTAAGAAGAACAACCATACTGAGAAAAAATGAAAAAAATATTGGTTTAAAACCGGAATTTCGTCATAAAAGTCGAGAAAAAAGTGTCTCAAATAAAGATTTTTTCGCAGTGCAGTACACAATTTACATATTTTATTTTGAATATTTTGGAACAAACGCAATGATTAGGCTGCGTAAATGAAGAAAATCAGTATAGTCCATCCATCCAAATATAAACATTTATTATATTTTAATAGATTCATGGAGGTTCCGCGAAACTCATTTTCAATACCGATGTTCTAGAGATGGTGTCGAAATCATTACCCGGGTGTAAAATGTTCCAGGAGGGGTAATTAGCCGGCGGGTAAACCGCGCTACCGGCCGCACACATCGAACATGCAACACACGCCGTCAAAAAGAACTATTTCTTATCTTACACCTTCAAATATAATATTGAGTCTTACACATTATATTTTTAATTAACATTCGATAATTATTATCGACAGAATACTATTAAGATTAAAACATTCCGTCGTGGAAGTCAATTACATCTTCCTAAATCAAGAAGCAGTGATGAGTATCAGTCAACAGATTCCACCATCAATCATAATCATCATCAAATCGTCAATTGACTTAAATATAAAATTGGTTGGGTTTTATAAAATCAAATCACTGATTTAGATTCCACGAACATTTATCTCCATCGGCCGAATCAACCGAAACAATCATATTGTGAAATTCAATAAATATTTGTGGAATTTAATTCAGTGACTGATTTTATGATCGCCCTTTGAAAGGATCCTAAATCTGTAATTTGATTTTATGAAAACCAATCTACAATAGGTATAAGTAAGTATTAGTCAGTCAATCAATTCTCCTAGCAATTTTCCAGCATAGTGATGGGTCTGTTTTCGTGTCCTATTCCTCCACTTTGTTCTTTCATATGATTTATCCTCGGGGATCTATCATCTGAGCACCTCGCCATCGAAGCTTTGGCCTTCCAACACCACGTTGTTCCGGCAGTGTAATAATCATTTCCTCATTACCAATATATTCAGGTGGTATGTCAAGAACGCCAACACTACCTCGTACATATTCGTTGCGGATTCTGTCATGTTTTGTGGCTCCAGACACCATCGCAACATCTTTTTTTTTGCCGTTCACCAGAGGTTGGTGTTCTTCGGCATAAACACAGCATAATATTGTTTATTGTGCAATTCAAAGACTGTACGACTATACAGTCCTAAATCTTTAAACTGTTGACATTGATAAAAATTACAAATCATTCGTAATGTATGAGGACTAAGGCATGACAGGAGCGTCTCAATACTGGTGGGGAGTGGGTTCATTTTAAAGTATAGTTCACGGGTTGGGAATTTTTGACAGTTAAAAAATACATGATTCAAATCTTCCTCTTCATCACATCCACAATCACAAATAGGTGAGTCTACAATATTAATTTTACACAGATGATTTTTTATGCAACAGTGTCCAATTCGCATTCTACAAACTGTTGACACTGTACGCTTATCAAATTTCATATCATAGAACCATGGTCTAGTTGGAATAGAACTTTGGATCGCAGAGAAATGTTTCCCTTTTAATGCTGAAATCCAGCATCTAGACCAGTTCATTCATTTCGGCAACTTAGTTAGTAACCCAAATCTCACTACCATTATCCAACACATAAGCTAATAAGAATAATGTATCTACCGTTAACATTGACGGTATAAAAATATCAGATGAAATAAGTATGTACCTACCCATAATTAAAAAAAATGTTAACGCAATGGAAGTTCATAATTCTAAATTCAAATAATTCAAATTATAAAAATGTGACATTTCACCCCCCCCCCCCCTTTCCCCTCACGGACTGAAATAAAAATCATTATAAATGTTAATGGCCGCTTTCGCTGGTATAAATTTTTCCACTGATGATGCTAGCAGAGAGCGAAAGCGGCCATTATAATTGATTATTAAAAAAAACCAGCCCGTGAGTTGGGGGGTACAATGCTATGTATAAGCTATGTTTATATAAGTAGGTATTAATACTATATTTATATTGTGATCTCGAAGAACAATTTTAAAGTATTCAAGAAGTTCTTAGTGACAACTTTAATGCATTAAAAATATCTTAGTCGATGACAATCCACGAGTGTGAGTCTTCTATTCACATTCGTCGATTGTTTCTTTTTGCTGATTATGGTGCCGAGATACTCGTTTGAGAATTAAAATAGTGTTTCATTTTGTTTTTATAAATAAAATTATAAAATTATAAATTATAATCTTATTTACTGCTAAATACTTATGTAAATACCTACATATTAAGAAATTATATTCGATGATACAATTGACATAAAAATTTGCAGTCTATAACTCTTACATATATGGTGGGCTGTATTAGGTAGGTAGGTACCATTGTCCTTCATGTAGATCCAACAGAGATAGTCTAGGTTTTATGATCCATCAATGACTACATCAATTGGCCACAGGTGGCGAGTCATCTCATAACCAAATATTTCTTCTACGCATCCCAACAATACAATTAATCAAATTTAGATATGCCTCGTTCAACAGCTAAACCTTTAACCTCCATATTAATAGATCAAAATATCAAATTTTTATAACGTTATCAATATATAACTCGAAAATACAATGTGTACCTACACAAAAAAAATAGATAGACACATAAACTATGGTCACATTATGTGTAGTGTATTATATTATACTAGTTGCATGTAACACATGAGATCCAACTGTCGATAGCGATAGTATGTATAGTTGAAGAATAAGAATCAAACTATAAACCCATAAATCCAAATTATTGAAAATTTTAACACATGGTGGTATGTATGTCAAGATAGGACAGTATGGAGGTCAGTCCTGTTTTCCTATCCGGAATATGAAAACAGCATGATGGTTCTGTATGTATGTTTGGAGATTAAGTACCTATCAAACTATTAAGTCTTCTTACATATTGTGTATAGGCGACTGCCATACAAATTGTATGAAGCAATGTCGTCACTTCATTCAATTTTTATAAAAATTGTTAAAAAAAGTTTGAGATGTTCTAATACAATGCTAATATTTTTTATATAAAATTAAATTATCTAGTTGGGGTATTTCGGCTTTTTTCGATATTTTTTAAAAAAATGGAAATATAGGCAGTAAAACTCATAAATTTATAATAAAAAAAATATTTTTCTTAATAAAAAATGTTCGAGAAACTCTGGAATTTTTAAAAAAAAACTCATTTGACATTTTGTATTTTTCTATGTTTTTACCAATTTTCAGCGTTCTAGCTTTTATGGTTTCTGAGATATATGGAAAAATTTAATTAAAAATTCAAAAGTTGATAACCCCTGACTGAAACAAAAATTCACAATTCTGAGTATAAAAGTTTTTTAGGCCTATAACTGTTTATATATTCTGAAAATTCGGGCTTTGTAAATTGAGCGAATCAAAAGTTATAAGGGACACACACACACACACACAGACACACACACACACACAAAACTGACTTAAAATGTTCTACTCCGAATTCTTAGTAAATCCATGTATGGGAACATATATGCTGCGAGGCCTCTAGTTGGTGTTATTAGCATGCAAAAAGTCCACTACACCATACAAAATTTTCCTTCGTACACGCATCTTGGCTTAATAATGTCGATTCATTAAGAGAATTGAATTCTCATGAACGAATCGACAGTTGGATTAGACTTATTAAAGCAGGTACAGAGCAACACACTGCAGGGTAAAGATGACTTTATACCGGGGTATTGGTACATAAAGTGAGGTGGAACGGGGGTATCGCAAAAAAACATTCACCGTCTTACTTACAAAACGTAAACTCTCTTTACTTATATACATAACTTGAATATTTTTATTACACCTATATTTAGTAGACGTCAAGTTAGGACAGGTCGAGAGGTTGTTTAACGCTTGACTAAGGCGTCATACCAAATATTTCAAAATGGCGGATCTTTCACATATGATCCGACACATAGGTATTTGAAATTGACAGAAAAATTTAGGTAATACTTAGAACGTTTTTCCTTGTTATTCTTTACCGCAATCGTTTTTAAATTGACTCAACACGGCACAACGCGGTGTTTGTTTTCATTTTTCTATGTCAGTTATCCAAAAATTACATGCATTTATATATTTTTTGACATCTATGAAGCCTTTTTTTGACATCTGCGACCATATGAAAAAAATAAATGAGGGTGTTCGTAAACCATTCGGTGAACTTGTTACTCATATCTTGGTACACATTTATAAGATTTTTTAATACCGATCTTAACTATTTTAGTCTTACTTATCTAATCGCGCGTTTAGTAAGCTATTAACGAAATCTTATAATAAGTACCTACCTACCTTAGTCAATGTTTAAATTTATATCGGATATTAATGACATATTTATACAGCAGTAAAAGTATTTGCTTTTGAAAATTTAAATCCCTTTGTTAACAACATGTACTTTTTGATATTCATCATTAGCAATGGCGCTACAGCCCGGTGCGAGCCTTGGCCTCCTCAAGAAACTGCCTCCATCCCGCCCTGTCGACAGCAAGTCTCCTCCAGTTTGTCTGTCCGATCGCTCTTATATTGCCCTCGATGTCGTCCAGCCATCTCATCCTAGGTCTCCCTCTGCTTCTTCTTCCTTCAGGACAGGTGTCCAATACTTTCTTTGGGACCCGGTTAACCTCCATTCTACAAACGTGTCCGAGCCAACGTAGACGTTGTATTTTGATGTATTGGACAACGTTTGGTTCGCCATACATTATTTCTAGCTCGTGGTTAAACCGGATCCTCCAAGATCCTCCTTCACAGGTAGGACCAAATATTTTGCGAAGTATTTTCCTTTCGAACACCAACAATGCATTTTCGTCCTTCTTGGTCAATGTCCAGCATTCTGATGCATATGTCATGACCGGTCTAAGAAGAGTTTTGTAAATGAGGGTTTTTGTTTTACGAGAGATGAGTCGTGACCTTAAGTGCTTTAGCAGGCCATAATAGCATCTATTTGCCGCGGCAAGTCTTTTTTGACTTTTTGATATTAGTGTTGAGTAATGTTTCTATTTACATTCCGAACCATTCGGAAAATATTCAAATACGTTATATTGTTTGCCACCAAATTTTGGTGGCGGTGTGTACCAAGAAATTTTGCTTTTGTCATGTCTATAGATAATTAATCTGTGAAGCAACATTTTTACTCCTCGTTACCCCAAGAATAGGTACCTATATATTGGAGAGTTATGTACGGCGTGTTTATTCTACTTTATCGATTATAGACCAAAGTAGGTAGGTACTCATTCAATTATTTTCAAACTTTGCAAATTTATATATCTAATTATCGCTCAGACACCATTATAAGACTTTGTACGATACTTATCTGAATAGTGCTTCTTAATGTTATTAACTGTAAAATATTTCAAAGTGTCCCCAAGCTCAGGAAACCTAAAATTTGATATTTTTATTTTCAAATTGGTAAAAAGGCACATCACTTTCATAAAATGGCATTAAATAATTATCAAGTTTTCATAATAAATTATTTAAAGCAAAAATAATTTCATGAAGATATTGAAAATTTTTCATGAACTCATTTCATGAAGATATTGAAAATTTTCTATATAAAATTTAAATTTTAATACTCCTACTTACTTTGTGGACTGACTTGATAGCGAGGATTATGCGTTGGCCCCAACCCACTCGTTTGTTCTTGTAGATAGTGTAGACTACATCATACTTGAAATCAATTTATAATGAAACTCGCTCTCTTAGTTTTTTTTTATTTTAGGGAACGTAGGAAGATGTATATATGTACTTTTTTAGTAAAAAAAAATAATAACTATACCTAAGAGAGCGAGAAAAATAAGAATTTTACTTCAAGAATTACGGAACCATCAATTTACAAGAACTCTGTTATTTTAAATTTCTAAATTTCCCAATTTCATTCTCGATAGCTTGTGGACATAATATTATTCGATAGCAATTTTTTTTAACAAGCTTGTATCTTTTACAATAGATACTTACCTACCTCAAAAAACAAGGAATTTTTCGGTTATATTTAATTATTTTTTGTAGAATTTCTTATCGTGATATTACGATCTTAAAAGAGCGAACATTATCTAGATATTAGAACGGACAATATTTGACTATTTTGATGAGACTTCATACATAATGATTCGTCCATCAATTTTCCACAATGTTAAAACGTCATGAATATATTAGGGGGTTGAATAATTAAAATTCTTATTTTGTTCACGTCTCGTAGCTAAACAAATAAACACAATAATGATTACACAAGATCACCTGCCACCATCTTGGTATATATATATTTATGTATTATATAATTACTACCAAACAAGAAGCAAACAGCTAATGAATTAAATGCCTCCGTTAACATGTTATACAATAATTTTTCTCGAAAGCTTTTTTAATAAATGAAATGCATAAGTTATCCTCGTTTACTGACCAAAGATTTTTTTCTTTCGAGTAGACACCACGAAACTGTCAAACGTCTTGAAATAAATTAACAAATTATACAATTTCTGGTTTTACAGTCAAACAATCTCTATACAAGATCCGTACACCCAACCGAATCGATCTTAGACATGAAATTTTTATAATCATACAACATATGGATTTCTTAGTCGCTGCTGTTTTTTCTATTCTTATTGATTTACAGATTTGTTAAAATAAATTATAGTTTGTCAATATATAATTAGAAAGAAATAATTAAATTACCATATCTACATATTCTTCGAAATAACTTTATTATTAACTCACCAATTCATAGATTGCACCGCCTTGGAAACCAATATAGTGTTGTTGATATATTTAATGTACACACTATAGATGGTTTCAAAAGGATGCTTAACGCATATTATAATTTTTGATTTTTACTTTGCTTTGTTTATTTTTGTTGTTTAAATTGAATTTGTAATACTGTTTATTTTTTTTCTTCTTTTATGACTAGTTTTTTTTTATCATTTACCTCTATTTTCTTTTATTATGTTGTATTATGTTGTTTTATATTGTTCTTCCTTTAACTACTTACGTTTTTTTTATTATGTACCTATATAATCGATGTATTTACACTTATTGTTTTTTTGTTGTGCCTACATTGTTCTATTTATCCTGTATTTTTTTGTAAATGCCCTATTAGGGCGTATATATAATAAATAAATAAATAAATATTCATAAAGGTTAGAAACTACGACTAGGTATCTTCTTACATATTTTAAAAATTTGAGCTGCTTTACCTACATTTATATTTATGTACTTACCTGTGTGAAATATCTCGAGGACTCATTAATTTTTGCAGTTCAATATCATTTTTTTTGTGCATGTCCAGGTTTTAAAATGCCTTTTGAAAATCGATCAATGAATATTTTCCTTCTTGGGCGAGACGAGACTGGTGTGTGATGATACACACGTGTGTCGTGCTTCCTTTTACAAGGTAATACACACCCGCACATCTGTCGCTGCTTGCCCCTCATTATGGGATGTGCCGTAATGGTATGAATGAAAGAATGAAAATAGTTTTTTTTTTATAAAATTAACATATTCTCTTTTTTAATAATTGTTGAGGAAGTGACATTGTGGCATCAATGTGAATTTATAAAATAACATATATGTACTTGTTATTTTATATAGGTAGAACTATTACTTTGTATATCGATAAGCTAACAACAACATGAAACTATATATTGAACTCAGATTGTTTTCTTTTAAAATGTCTTATTATTACGTTTTAAATATGAGATTAGAGGAACTTAATTTGGAGATATGGCAACATTAATCAGTTTACTTTGCTGACAGTCGTACCAATATTAGGTAGGTATATACTATTAATTTTTTTTAAGAGAAATTCAGAATAAAATATGAAATTAATTTGATTACAAATTATTTGATTCTGAAACAAGCTGACCAATCGGAGAAGCCTCAGGTCGATATAGAGGGATGGGAGAGACGATTCCTGAGGAGGCCAAAGTCCACAGCGGGCTGTAGCGAAAATGTTGGATGTGTGAAAAACAACGCAAGATTTTTTTAAAACAAATTGTTCATTTTTCTTTTTTCTTTTTTATACAATGTTCTTCGATATTTTTAAAAGCATAAATTCACAATATTTCGTCTACCTACTTAAAACGGTTGATTCTTAATTCTTCAATAGAATTGAAACAATATGTTTATGATATAATTGTTATAAAATAAAAAAAATATATAATTAGGTTGCGACCAGTGGTTCTCATGTTGGTGGTATTAGCATGACCTCTGGTTGATAAATTCGATCCACGGGCCCCCCGCTGTCTCTCTAAACCAACGGAGCCCGCGGGGCGCCGCCCCTGGCGAACCCCCATACCTACTTATATAGTACCTACATATACACATATATACCTAATATATTACATTCCTCGCATAATTGATATCTAACGCTTATTTAACTAAACACAGTCTCTTGATTGATGGGGAATTTCAATAAATAATAATACTTATACACATACATATTTACCTACCAGCATATTTGACTGACTAGTTGCATGTAACACATGAGATTCAACTGTCGATGTCGTGAGTCCTTATATTATATAGGCAGGTAGGTACTTTAGTTAGGTATATATTTTATATTTGGCATTCACTATTTTCAGTAAATATAGGTACCTTTATCGTTAATTCTAAATGCTTCAGCCTTAAGCACTAGATATTTGCCTAGTGGAGGATAACAGCTACAAATATTATGAATTCTCAATCCTATATAGGTAGGTACCTACCTACCTAATGAACAAATAAATAATTGAAGAATAAAATTACCTACCAATTTATAAAACCTCAAATCTGTGTTAAATAAATATTCTTAGATATTGTGTTTTCATATACCCTACCTAAATACTATCTCAAAACATGAAAGTATGCCAGGATATGGTAGTATGGAGTTCAGTCCCTTTTACGTACCCCGAATAGCGAATAAGTATATTAGTCCTTTATACTTTTGTACTACTCTATATATTTTTTAAATTATTTTACTTTTATCTTATTTATGGCACAATAATGTATTGCTTAATTATTATTAGCATTACCTCAGAACAGGCTTCTCCTAGTGAGGAAATAAATTCCATTATAATATTTAAGTTTTGTTATAATCTATTCAATTATTCTTACTTACTTCCGATGGCCAAGCCTTCCTGTCAGCTGCATTGGACTCCCAGTCATCACAAGCATTCAGCACGTTCAGATCTCGGGTAACATTGTCCATCAATCTCTGCCTTGGTCTTCCCAGGGGTCTCTTGCCCACAGGGTTATTTTGCAGGATACGTTTTGTGGCTCTTTCTTCCCCTGATCTGATAACATGACCTGATTTCGCTGGTGATTAAAGGTTGTCCTGTCAATGCACGAATTTCGTCATTGCTTCGTGGTCTCCAGGTACCTGCCGCAATTCCTAGCCTTGGGCCTAATATTTTACGCAATATCCTGTTTTCAAACGTTAGCAGTCTTTGTTGGTCCTTGAGTGTCATGCACCAGGACTCGGCACCATACAGGATTACTGGTTTAATAAGGCTATTATAGACCTGGAGTTTCACTCTTCGGGATATGGACTTTGGAGACAGGAATGCTCCCAGTGCTGCTGCTGCTCTTGTGCCACTTTGAATTCGGGACATTATCTCAACGCTCATCTCATTGGTGTTAGTAAGAATGCTACCCAGATACGTGAACTTATCCACTTCTTCTATCCTATCCCCACTGACAACCACCTCATTATAGCGTGGCTTCCTAAAGTAATTTAATTTGGATAGGTAGAGGTACTTTGTCTTCTGGGTGTTGATTTTATGTCCCATTGTGACAGCCTGATTCTTGATGGTGGAGTGCATATCCTCCAAGTCATGGTGTTATTTTGCTACCAAGGATATATCGTCTGCATACCCAAAAATTTTGTGCATTCCCCCTAACGGTATACCACCTGGTGTATTCTCAATACCTTGCACTACCCTTTCCAAAGCTAAGTTGAAGAGGATGGGTGACAGTAGATCTCCTTGTCTAAGCCCTGTTCTCACCATAAATGGTTCAGAAGTATTTCCTTCCACCTTCACTGCAGCCTTTGAACCACTAACGCATGCTTTTGTCATGTTCACCAGCTTTCTCGGGATGCCAAAGTGCATCATCGAATTCCACAGACAATGTCTCTCTATACTGTCATAGGCTTGTTGGAAGTCTATGAACAGGCTGAGCACCTCCATAGAAAACTCCCAACGCTTTTCAAATAGCTGGGCGCTGGCGAAGTGAGAATATTTGGTCAGTAGTACTTCGCCCCTTTCGGAATCCACACTGATAATCGCCTATGCATTCTTCAGCATATGGGGTTATTCGCACTAAGAGTATGTACGACAGTATCTTATAGCAGGTCGGCAGAAGTGCTATTTCTCTATAATGACCTACTGCATTCTGCTTTGCACCCCTTTTTGTGTATTGGTGTAATCACTGCCATGTTCCATTCTTCCGGAATTTCCTCCTTTTCCCTTATCAGCAGTATTAACTCGTGGACCTTTTTTGCCATATCCAGACCTCCATACTTTATGAGTTCTGATGGAATACAGTCTACACCTGCAGCTTTGTGGTTCTTAAGATGCTTAATGCTCTTAATAACCTCAGAAAGTCTGGGGGATCTACCTGTATTTCTGCCGTAGAGAATGTTTCTTCAACATATTCATTGGTATCATGCGTGTTTATTCAATTATAGAAATAAATAAATAAATAAAAAGTGTTATATACTCCGAGTTCATATGCCATATGCATACCTACACTAATAACATCATATATAGGTACCTACTGCAAAGCCTCTAAGTTGCAATGCCTCTTAGCAAATTATACTAAATCTTGTACGCGGGTCTTGAATTCAATCTGTTAATTTGCTAGAAATAAATCATCGCGTACAAATCGGCAGTTGGATTTATGAATCAAGAAAATATTATTTAGTTACCAATAATTAGGTATACCAAACCATCACGCCATTTCTCTATTTGGGGTAGGCAGAGAGAACCGAACGCCACAGACTCCTCTCTCTTGACATACATTTCTCGCTTCATTCACATCCATGCATCGTCTCGTACACGCTCTACTATTATTCTTCTAACGTCCTCCATGTTTCAAAATTCCATATACCTATGTGATACTGCCAACTTTTCCTTGGCCGACCTCTAATTTTCGTTCCTCTTTTATCAGCCTTGTATCCTTTTTTTGTAGACGGTCATCACTCGTTCTTTCTATGTGGCCAAACCACCTTAGGGCATTTATTTTCATCTTACTTACGATTAATGTATAGTCATTCGTTCTTCTTTTATAAAATATTGCTGATTTAACATTGCCTCATCTGCCTCATGTCAGTTCTGTCCCATCCAGTGAATTTATTGCCACCCAATGGTGTCCTTCTATAAATCGGAGCTCCTCGTTGCTAAACCTGGGTTCAAGGTCCCATTGGTAATGGGGATTTTGTAATCTCGAACAATCTTAAAGCCTTTAAGAACTTCTGTAATAGTTATGGTGCCTTACTAAGTATAGGTAGATTCCCATTGAATGTATTACCTATTAGGTATCTACTAGTGATCTTGGTCACACCTCTGCATGATGCTTTACCTACATTTAAAAAGACCTGAAATCACTTACAGTCCACGAATGCGAATCTTCTATTCATATTCGTCGATTGTTATTTTTACAATATGGTGCTGAGAATGCCAATCTAGAGAGCTGCACGAGCTACTCCTCGTGCTATGCATTTTTTGTCAATCACTACTACCTTATAGCATTCTGTACCTAAAAGGGCCGTTTACAGTCCCCATATGCAGAGCGGGTGGTGGCGGTGTAGCGAAGAATATTGAGGATTATATATTATGCTCACTATTTTCAATCATAAATACCTACATAGGTTTAATTGAAAATAAAAAAGACGAATAATATAATATTTCGTCTAAAGCTCAATTTATATTAGCTACTTTCAAATAAAAAGTGACATCTATGCAAGAAACCTATAACTAAAATGCTCTAACTCTATTCAGTTACGATAATATCTTTTGGTTAACTAACATTCAATTCGTTGTTGTGCAACTATTTAGTTGTAAGCAAATGTTGAATAATTATATATTTTTATTATTTCTGAGAAACCATAAATATTTTATATCTTTGTACAATATGATTTTGAATAAGTAATGTACTTATTCCGTTTAAAATTATAAGCGCTTAAGATTTGTGTATAAAAGAAAAGTAAGTTAAATATTTAACACAACTAAACCATTTTGCAACTAAATATTGGTTTTATCCGATTTTTTTCACATTCGAATAATTTCAAGTCTCCATTATTTGTTGATTGCACAACTTATTAGGTACATTCATTAAGAGGGGGGACTGCTGCCAACGTACCTATTTTTCAATTTGATATACCATCATTATTTTTATCAAATCGTTTTGAAAAAAATAATTTAGATAGTTCATAAGGAAAAATGTATCTTTACTTTTTGATAATGTTCTGTATAAATTCTTGTAGAAAAATAATGGCATACCCCGATTTTCAACGTTTATCTTATATTTTTAATAAAATATAAGGCGTAGTTCAACATATTTTTTTTTAAATTTAAGAAGTCAAAAATATCTAGAAAAATACGATGTGACGTTGCATTAATGCTTCAGGTTTAGAAAATAAACCTAAAAAACATTTATTTTCCAGTCAGCGCCAATGCGAAATATAAGTTTTTTTGGTTTATTAACTTAACCTGATGCATTAATGCAACGTTACATCGTATTTTTCCAGATATTTGTTCTTCTTTAATTTATAAAAAAATATAATGCTCTATACCTTATAGTTTTTTAGAAATTTAATATAAATGTCAAAAATTGGGGTATGCTTTTTATTTTCCTACAAGAATATATACAGAACATAATTAAAAAAATTAAGTTATATTTTTATTTATTAATATCCAAACTAACTAGGTTATTTTTTTTCAAAATGATTCGTTTTGTAGTAATGACGCAAATTGAAATTGAAAACAAATTGGTACGTTGGCAGCAGTCCCCCCATTAAATATTTATTTTTCCATTTTTTTTAATTTACAAAATATCTATCATAAATTCAAAATCAATTGGTTAAATGTTCTAATTTATTCAAGCAAAATGTAGTTAGAATAATAATTAATTATAGGTAGGTAGGTACTATGAGAAGATTTTTCCTGTTATAACGATTGCAGAAAATATCTGGTACAGGAATAACCATAACCATGCCTTGCTTGCTTGAAGAATCTTCAATCTATTTATTTTATTTATTTATTTATTGAATATCATGTACAATACTATGTATGTACAATGGCGGGTTTATTGCCACAAGATAATTTCTTCCAACCAACCAAAGCAACGTGAGGTCATAGATAGTATAGTGGTAGGTACATTAAATTTAGAACAAACGGAAAGAAACACGTAACATTATTAAGAGCAAATTAACAGCAACAAAGGAAGGAAGGAAATAGAGGTTGAGGGAGGGGAGGGAGGATGGATATGTGGTGTTAGTTAAGAATTATTAGACAGTTAAAAAGCTTTAGTTTCTTTTTAAAAAGTTGAATCAATTAAGAAGTCGTAGTATCATTACTTAAGGTGTTCCATAGTCTTGCTGATTGTACTTCAAATGAGGAACTGAGAAATACAGTAGAATGAATGGGAATAGCTAGTGTGGTACGTTCAGCAGATCGAAGAGGCAGACCGTGATTTGACAAGAAAATAACCTTATTCTTGAGATATTGTGGTGTGGTGTGGTGTTGTCAATTAAATTATAGGTACAGTAGAGAAAGTAAATGAATATTACGACGTTGACGTATCTTAGGCCAGCGAAGAAGATTTCGGTGAGTGGAAACATGATCAAATTTTCTAAGATTGTAAATAAAGCGTAGGTATACAAACATTTTGCAATCGTTCAAGTTTAAGCCATATATAATATTATTCTTCATCCATTCGTTTATACCATCACGGCATATTCCTTAATGTGTGGTAACCAGCAACAGGTGTTCGGGTGTGCATTATAAAATGGAAGCACGACACATGGGTGTTTATCCACATATCTGTCTCGTCTCATCTGAAAAAGCAAAATTAAAAATAGATGCTGAACCACATAGCTTTTTTTTCCTTTTATTTTCGATTATTCACATTTATTCACCCAAAAAAGTGAAGGCATTATTCTAAGCCGGTGTCTAAAAGATTTATTCTTATGTATATGTAGGTAAATAAATAAATAAAAGGCGATGCTTTTGTTTTTAATATGAGTGAATATTTATTGCGTTGTTTACAAAATTTAAAAAATATTTTTTTTCATACCTACAATGTCAAATTTATAATACAGATATAAATACTTGTTGTTATTTAAATTAGCAATTATTTTTATACAAATATCGGCAAGAATATATTATATATACAAAGTAAAAGAAGTTATTTCATAGTAAAAATAAATATATACCTATTTACAAAAATCAGTCCCATAATATTAAGTTATATTGAATGATGATAGAAATTTTTCTCATTTTTAAAACAAACTAGTTATCATAAAATAATGTATATTTTTTAGATAAACTAATAATTATATCAACAATCTACCTCTGGGGTACAGTAGTAAGTCAATTGACTTCTCATTCGACTTCCTAGGTGATGATGTCGGAAAAATGATTATTTTAGACACAAATTTTATTTCTCAGTTATTTGGAAGACAATCGTCATATATATGTACATTACATTTTTTAAGTACTGTTTATGACTTAGATCAGAATATCTCAAGATGGCCGCTCAAGGCAGAAATTATATGTAGAGTTTAATTGACAAGAGTTATCTTCAATAAAAAACTACGATATTTGAATCTCCTAACATTGACATAAATATTAGCAAGAAATTGATTAAAACTGTTGTCTGGAATGGTATGGCAGCGAAACGCCGACTATCAGCCGGTGAAAATCTGGACGTCTGCAGGCTGCCTTTAATATGTGGTGCTAAAGGCGCATGGCTAGGATCCATTGGTTAGACCACATTCCAAACGACGTGATACTAAACAGAGTCGGATAAACTAGACAACTCCTAAAGAGCCCAACATCGATCTATGTATGGATTGGCAAATAACATCAGGCATCCGGATCTGCTTGTAACTATCGCAGAAGAAATGACGGAGAGCAGAAACTATAGAGGTCGTCCTAGACAGTTATAGACCAGGTGATCAGTGACGTGCGCTGTGGCAGCTACCAAGAGATGAAGAGGCTGGCGGACAACAGAGATATGTGAAGAGACAGAGTGCTTGGTGCAAACCAATCCTATGATTGTGTGACCATTAAGTAGAATATGACTTAAAAAATAATAAATCACTAAATAATCTAATTAAAGACATATTGATGTAAACAGTGGGTAACCAAAAATTTAAATTACATACACATACCATCACGCCGTTTCCCTATTTGGAGTAGGCCGAGAGAACCAAACGCCAGACTCTTAGACATATATGTTAAGCCTCATTTACATCCATGCATCGCGTCATACATGCTCTCTTATTATTCTAAAAACTGAAATTGTGGGGTAAAAAGTAATATTTGATTCTCAGTTCCATTTTTTATTTTCAATGATATACACAATACACAATCGACTTTTCTAATAGATGTCTGATCAAAATTAAATAATATTATGTATCAATCTAATAGATGTCTGATCAAAATTAAATAATATTACGTATCAATCTAATAGATGTCTGATCAAAATTAAATAATACTATGTATCAATCTAATAGATGTCAGATCAAAATTAAATAATATTATGTACCAATCAAATAGATGTCTGATCAAAATTAAATAACATTATGTACCAATCTAATAGATGTCTGATCAAAATTAAATAATATTATGTATCAATCTAATAGATGTCTGATCAAAATTAAATAATACTATGTATCAATCTAATAGATGTCAGATCAAAATTAAATAATATTATGTACCAATCAAATAGATGTCTGATCAAAATTAAATAACATTATGTACCAATCTAATAGATGTCTGATCAAAATTAAATAATATTATGTTCCAATCTGATAGATGTCTGATCAAAATTAAATAATATTATGTTCCAATCTGATAGATGTCTGATCAAAATTAAATAATATTATGTACCAATCTAATAGATGTCTGATCAAAATTAAATAATATTATGTACCAATCTAATAGATGTCTGATCAAAATTAAATAATATTATGTATCAATCTAATAGATGTCTGATCAAAATTAAATAATATTATGTACCAATCTAATAGATGTCTGATCAAAATTAAATAATATTATGTATCAATCTAATAGATGTCTGATCAAAATTAAATAATACTATGTATCAATCTAATAGATGTCAGATCAAAATTAAATAATATTATGTACCAATCAAATAGATGTCTGATCAAAATTAAATAACATTATGTACCAATCTAATAGATGTCTGATCAAAATTAAATAATATTATGTTCCAATCTGATAGATGTCTGATCAAAATTAAATAATATTATGTTCCAATCTGATAGATGTCTGATCAAAATTAAATAATATTATGTACCAATCTAATAGATGTCTGATCAAAATTAAATAATATTATGTACCAATCTAATAGATGTCTGATCAAAATTAAATAATATTATGTACCAATCTAATAGATGTCTGATCAAAATTAAATAATATTATGTACCAATCTGTTTTTATGAGAATAGATGGAAGACGTTAAAAAATAAAAATTATACCTACTACAAATAATAATCAACACGTTTTTCTATTATTATTATTGATTTTGAGTGATACTTTCCAATCGAAAAAAACTGCGCATGAAAAATATTTCAAAAAGACACATTAATATTTCCACTTACAAAACTTATAAGTAAACTTAAATAATTTATAAATATTATCAATATACATAAATAAAATTATTTAATAACAATGAGTTGAATACAGCTGCGATATTTAAAAAAAACACAACAATACTGAATGAGTATAATAATTACCTACCTATAGAAAAAATATATAAATATTCAAAAAACCTATTTGGGTTTTGAGAAGAATATTTTTAGCAACTAGGTACCTACGTACAAAAATATAAAAATTCCAAATAATATTAGTTTTCTATTACGAAAATTTCTTTATATATCACAATTTATTATTTATTTAAATACATTGGGACCTTAAAAATATTATTAAACTATATTCTATATTCTTCATTTCTTTCATAAATAATTATTATTTATTCCAAATTGATTTTGTAGTTTATTATTAAGGTACTGAGCACTGACCAAACATAAACTAATTAAAAATATAAGATGGATTTTTTTTTTTTAATTTTAAAATATCAGTTTATTTTAAATATCAAATATGAACATAATAGACATAGATACATAGATTTTTACAAACACAAGAATCAAAAAGCGTTTATCAAACAACATGTATTAGAAATATTCACAAGATTGAATAAAGTGTACACTGGAATACACAAAAAAATAAATACATACCTACAAAACGTATTTTACTAACAAACTTAGATAACTTTGTGTTCGGAAAACATACGAATTCATAAACATGAATGTTATATTTTTAATAAATATTTTTGGTTGTAATATAGCTCACAAAATATACGGTGTAGGTATCGACAAATATCTTGATAATTTTCAGCGGAGGGGGTAGCGGTTCGCGCATCTACCAACCGTGCGTATAAACCAAATTTTATATTCTGAGCAACCCGCGTGGTTTTTCAAGGAGTTCGCCGATAACCGTATTAAACATATATCTACAATGTTTCAACTTTGGCAGTGGTGTTTTTTTTCATATTTTATTTTTACAAGTTTGTACTTCCATTCGTCTCTTTATTCGGCTTGACAATGAATGCGAGGAAACCATCGACATCTTCGAGCTCCTTGGAGAAGAATTTGGCAACAAGGGTGTGACGTCCAGACCACGGAGGGATGATTTTTATTGACACCGATGCAAAACCTCCGGGAGGCACATTCTAAGAAAGAAACACGAAAGACATACATTAATTACTTGATGAATTACACTGAGAAAAATATATTGATTTAAGAACTAGATTTCCGTCTAGAATATCTTGTGAATTGATATTAGAATTATGAGTTTGACAACATAAATAGTCGACAAATTAAACTGTGAATTGATATTAGAATTATGAGTTTGACAATATAAATAGTCGACAAATTAAACTGTGAATTGATATTAGAATTATGAGTTTGACAACATAAATAGTCGACAAAATAAAACTGTGAATTGATATTACAATTATGAGTTTGACAACATAAATAGTCGACAAATTAAACTGTGAATTGATATTACAATTATGAGTTTGACAACATAAATAGTCGACAAATTAAACTGTGAATTGATATTAGAATTATGAGTTTGACAACATAAATAGTCGACAAAATAAAACATTGAATTGATATTAGAATTATGAGGTTGACAACATAAGTAGTCATTATTGACATAAAACATCTGATATTAGAATGGTTATTTTATTTGTTATATGACAATGTATTGAAATAATTAAAGAAAAGAGAAAAAAAAACAAACCTCTTCTAAGTTAAGTTTCAATTGCTTCTCAAGACCCACTCCTTCGACCGTGAATTGGCACTTCTTTAGTGGTATTGGGAGGGGATTCTGTAGTTTGAACACGGCTTCCATCTCTTGACCAGTGGTGGGTGTTCCTGAAATGCTAATTTTGATATCTGGTTTCCTGACTCGGAAGTCGTCCTGAGCGAAATACTCAAATTGATTTTCGGTAACGGTTACTAAGCATGCTATGTTGAAGGCACACTGAAACAAAAAAATTGAGTTTCGTTAACGGTTTATAATCATGCTATGTTGAAGGCACTCTGAAACAAACAATAGTGTTTCGGTAAATATTACCTACTAAGCATGCTATTTTGAAGACACTCTAAAACAAACAATTGAGTTCGGGAAACGATTACCTATTAAGCATGCCATGTTGAAGGCACTATGAAACAAAAAATTGAGTTTAGGTAACGGTTACTAAGCATGCTATGTTGAAGGCACTATGAAACAAAAAATTGAGTTTAGGTAACGGTTACTAAGCATGCTATGTTGAAGGCACTATGAAACAAAAAATTGAGTTTCGGTAACGGTTACTAATGTTGAAGGCACTCTGAAACAAACAAAAAAATACGATTCCGTCCATTTTTTAAGATGTGTTCATTTACCAATCCACCAAACATTGTGTTTATTAACTTTTTGATCCAAAAATATAACTTGACCATAACAAAAAATTTATTAGGTAGGTGTATTTAGAAAAAATCAAATTCGTTATTTCATATCTAATTGAGTTTTGTGTGCGACGTATAGAGATGATATTGAAAGATATACAATAAAGCTACGCAAGACTCCATAATGAGATGATAGAAATATTCGATCCTTCATTAGATCATAAAGACTGAGGGCCGTACAGGGATTAGCGTGTTTCATACATTAGAAGGTAATTTTGTGTGCATCCGTATTCCCAGGGTACCTATACAAGGGCCTTAATTTCATCTGACATCTATCCAAAGCGGCAACTAGCTTAGGCGTAACAAAATCTTTATTTGTTTTTTTGTAGTTTGCAATAGAATATAATAAATAATAAATTTGGATTATTTTTATAGCGCCGTTTTTGTGATAACCTCACCTCAAGGGCGCTTTGAATATATTAGGGGTTATTGTAAGACTCGCGGAAGAAGTGAGTTTTTAGGTGTTTCCTGAATAGTCCTAAGTTGTCGATTTGCCTCAGTTCAGGTGGTAGTTTATTCCACGAGGCTGGTCCGGCCACAGCAAAAGCACGATCACCGAAAGATGAAGTGTTGACTCTATTTATTTCAGTCAACTTGCCAATCACGGATGTGGTGGCTGACCGAAGTGTTTGTTGTCGCTCGTTTACGGTGAGAGGGATGCAGAAGTCTGAAAGATACGTGGGAGCCATGCCATGGATCGCTTTGAAAGTCAACAAACATAATTTGTATTTGATTCTCTCTGGCACTTTAAGCCAGTGAAGATTTCGTAGATGGTGGGATATGTGTGAGAATTTCGCGGCTCCGGTGATTAGCCTAGCAGCAGCGTTGAAGACGGATTGAAGTTTGTTTAGCTCCAGCTTTGGAAGGTTTGCGTAGATACCATTGCAGTAGTCCAGGCGGGAAATAACGAATGCGTTTACTAGAGATTTCGTTGCTTCCGTAGGTATATTTCGTCTGATAGATTTTATTCGTCGTAAGTGGTAGAAAGCAGAGGATGTTGTCGAAGGATGTTGTCGAAGAGGATGTTGTTGTGTGTGATGTCGAAGGCAAATTTGACTTTCATCTGAGCTGGTATTTTAGTTGTGAAGTTTTTGAGGTGGTACATTATCACGTGTAGAAAAATAAAAGACCTCTGAAAGCAATTGTTTGAGTGATTCTTTCCTATATTTTTGTCTCAATCTTTCTTCTCAGTTTCTACCCCTGCTTAGCAACCCGGACGCGCATGGTACAAATTCTGAATTTTTTACAATCTTATAATTTAAGTCTCTTCACAGCTGATACAGATCTACATTTTTTTTCACACAGTGCTCAAGTAAGTAATCTTGTTTTTTTCCAAAAATATTATACACTACTACGAGATTCGTACCTTCACTAACAGTCAATTTAACTTAAAAATAGAACTATTACAACTTGCTGATTAGACGGTAATTTCGCTCTCGTTATTTGGTGATTTACCTCACTTCTAAGAAAATACTATTACTTCTCAGTTCCAATAACATCTGTGACAATAATACAATGTTTCGACCTTAGATTATATACATTATAATTCTATGGTGCCAACAGCAAATTCAAATTAAAACGTAGATGCGTTGCTCGTACCGCGCATACAATTCCTATGAACATGATTGCATTGCAAGTCGGCATCGGTTGCAGTGCTCAATGATCTAAAAATTTATTTCCGAGTTCATTAGAACCGAATGAATGAAATAGGGTCCTACGATGCGTTTGAAAAAAATATTTTGTAAAATAAGGGACACTAATAATATTATATCAATCAATCAAAAATCATTATGTTTATTTACCTGATCCACTAGCTTATTGTAATATTCGTTAAACGACACGTCAAGCTTGAGTTTCTCTTCAGTCGAAGGTTTAATAAGTTTCGTGAAATTGAATACTTTGACAGGTTCAGCTGTTTTCCCCGTGTACAAAACTGTGTCAACTCGTAAATTGCCCTGGATGGTATATTCTTTTATGCTTGAATTATTTTTCGCTACTAGTACCTGGAAGAAGTTACACAAAACATTATAAATACAAATTAATTTAAAAATACCACCCAAATATATTTAAAGCGTACATTATATGTACTTACGCAACATTTTTTTATGAACAATATTTTTTTAAAGACTGTCTTTGTTCTCAAATATCTTATGAGATTAAGAAAATCTTTTCGATGGATTGGTTAAATGATGATCTGTGCCAACTAAAGAATGTATAACCTAAACTTTAGAAAATTCTAGATATATAAGATAATAAAAATAAATATACCACACTGAAAGGTTCTCCAATTTTAATGTCATCTCTCAATTCAAAGTCAAATTTTATATCGTTAAATTCTTCGTTCAGATAATATCTGGAAAACAAGCTCTCTGACATTTTTAGGGCTTTGAGCATTGTATCTCTTTCTTTTTTACTCTTCTCTGGATATTTGTAATTGAATGTTATGTCCTGAAAAAGAAATAACGACCACATTGAATAAACTTACACAAATATATATATTTAATTCAAACTGATATTATTAATACGAGTATGATCTTACTTCTCTTTCCCATTTTCCAACAGCTTTAGTGGAAATGGTTTGTCCTATACTATTCACATCCTTTCGAATTAGTTTTAATGGCTGCGTGGGTCCAGAATACTTCCAGAACACCTAAAAATTCAAATAATTTAACGAAATAAGTCATATCCATATCCAGTTTTATACAGTTCAGACCACTGGTATATCAGGTTCATCAATATACTTCAATCGGAGGTTGTTACAAGAAATAGGTTAGTTAAATGAATCATTTTTGCTTGCATAAATTCAGTTTGTATACCATTGTTTACAATTCAATAAGCTGATAACATGTATCAATAGAAATACCATTCAATTTGATATATTAGACATATTTACCTTGTCTGCGTTAACTTCAGCAAATACAAAACTATTATCGTATGGTTTTTGAATATCTCCTTCTTTAATCGCCGCAACAGATGCTGGTCCACAGCGGTAGACATCATCTGAGAGTTCTTGTGGAGTAGAGTCTAGTGCTTGCCACCCTGAGTACTCATCTCCTAGATCAGGTCTCTTCATCCAAACCTATAAATAAAATTGTTATTATACATGTAAGTAACTACGTTTTTTAAGATAACTTGTAACCTGTAATTTGTTTTTTTAAGAATGTCAATTTGTTTTTTAAGATAACAAATTGACAGTCTCAAACCAGGATCAGTGTGATAATGTATGCCCATGTCTACATTTTTCCTGTTTTTTTTAAACTTTGAAATCAGAAAACACCAACTTAGAAGCCTCGCAGCATATATAAATATGGATTAATTCCAAATTCGTAGTAGAACATTTAGTGTACCTATATATGTGCGTGCGTGCGTGCGCGCACGCACGTGTGTGTGTGTCCGTCCCTTGTAAATTTTGATCCGCACGACTCACAGAACAATTTCAAAAATAATATTAAATGTTAGGCCTACAAATCTTTTATACGCATAATATTTATTCTAAGCAGGAGTTATCAACTTTTGAATTTTTATTTTGTTTTACCTATCTCAAAACCATAAAAGCTAGAGTGCAGAAAAATTTTATAAATATAGACAAATCCAATATCTCAAATTCATTTTATGAATTGCCAGGAATTCTCAAACATTTTTTATTAAGATTTTTTTTTAAACGAATTTATATGTACCTATGTATATTTCCATTATTCCTATCCTATATTTCCATTTTTTTAAATATCGAATATGCCGAAACACCTCAACTAGATAATTGATTTTTATTTAAAAATTACATATTATATTAGTACCTAGTAGTAGTTGAGCAGTACATCTCAAACTTGTTTGACCAATAATTATAAAAATTGAATTTAATAACGACATCTTTTCATACAATTTGTATAGCGGTATACACAATATCTTCGGAGACTCAATAGTTTGATCTTTAATCTCCACACATACATAGATAACATCGAGGTGTTTAATATATTCAGGGTAGGAAAAAAGGACTGACCTCCACACTATCCTATCTTGACAAAAATGTTTTATATAGAAAACGAACTCAAAAACGAATCTTAAAATATTAAATAATTTAGATTTACGGGTTTACCTATTGTTCGGTATGAATTCAAACTATAAACACTATCGCCATCGTCAGTTAGATCTCATGTGTTACATGCAAATAGTAAATAATTTCTTTTTTTTCTTTCATCACCTACGTTCCTTGCTTCCTACATATAATTTTTGCCCACCACAAAGTAATAATTTAATTAACACAAATTAATTAAATGTGATGAATATGCTGTTGAAAATAGCTATAGCCTATAAAAACCATTATAATTGTGTCTTCCCACACAATAGTTTTCCTACTGTAGAACAATGAATCAAAAAATATTTTATATTTATCTATAATCTCAAAAATTATTATTTTTTTAAACTATTTTTTGAAATTTTTTTTTCAATATTGGAAACTGTCACTTCATGATAGATTTTTGAATTTATACTTAAAAAATTACAAATAAAAATTGATGATAAAGCTAATTATAAATATTTGAGACGAATATAGATGAAATCAATTAATAATTAATACAAATTATTTCATAAAAAGAACGTAATTATCCAATATTTTCACATTTTTAATTTTTTTTATCACACCATTTAAATTGCTTCATTAGAAATATATAACTGCTGCTCAACTAGGTATACCTGTTCTAGGGCTTGCAATGTACCTACATATTATTATAATATTTCACAGAAGACATATAGGTTGTACCTATTTGCATTATTAAAAAGTAATTAAAATATATAAACAAAACTATAGTAGGTACCTACACATATTAGAAAAGTGAATCAGAGTCATTATGATATGTAGGTATATACATAAAAGTTTGTTAATTAAACAAATACATAGAAAATAAACGTAGGTATATAAAAATTTGTTTTTTTTATCACCCACGTGGATATAAAAGAAAAATTGGTTTTGTGATAAATAGCCTTGACACTTGGACACTGTACTAAAAAAATATCTGTAAAATATAAAATATAATTGTCTTTTGTCGACGCCTAATACACCGCAGTAGGTATACGTGTATTGCTTTGCTGTTTTTAGAGGTCATATACGCCATACGTACAATCAAGACTTAACCAAATACAGCAAATACTCTGTTAAGCCTTCAACTGTCTATGTTAATTTTTGTATGTAGGTAGACTATAGACAGACGTATAACATCATCAACTCTGAATTGTGCCATATCAAAGAAATGTTAACACTTTTATTAAACAAATTTAAAGTATTTTGAATCAAATATTTCGTTAACAAAATATTACATATAAACGAATCGAGGGAATTGTCAATTATAGAAACAGCAAACCATGAGGTACACTTCATTTTTTTAAGTTAATGCACACCTGTTGCTGGTTACCCCACATTGTGGGATATGGCGTGATGGTATGTATGTTAACCATCAACCTTTGCGATGCTACACAATATTTTGTGATATTTTTCAAATTATTTTACGATAAATAATTTGGTTAAGGAATCGTATAAGTGATGTATATATAACTAATAGTTATATCACGGAAAAAAAAATTTCATAAAATTTCTTCAGTCAAGAATATTTTTTCATAAATAACGAAAATAATATTCTCTCAAATTAAGATTTTTTTGTTTTATCTCAAAACAGTATTTTCTTAATTCAAATAAATTTGTTTGAATTAAGAAAATATTGTTTTGAGATAAAACAAAAAATCTTAATTTGAGAGAATATTATTTTCGTTGTATATGAAAAAATATTCTTGACTGAAGAAAACTTTTTTTTCTGTGTACATCACCTATGATGATGGCCAGTGTAGAAAACGCACTTAAACGTCATCAAATACATACATTTTTACCCCTCACTAACCCAAGGGGATATAGTGGGGAGCTATGATTTCACAATTTTTAAGGCTATTTTTTATTGCAGATTATCAACTAGCATCATGCTGAGATTGTATTCTGAAAGATTCATCACAATGTAGCTGTGTGTGCTATGTGCTGTGTACCTACTGCGTGCTATATACCTACTGTGTTCTATGTACGGCGTGTTTATTTTACTTTATCAATTATAGATTAAAGTACCTACTCATTAGATTCTTTTCAAATTTTGCAAATATGTACATCTAATACTCATATAGACCCCAATAGATTTTGAAGGATATCTGAATAGTGCTTCTCAATATTTTTATCTGTCAAATATTTCAATGTGACCCCAAGCTCAAGAAACTTACAATTTGAAATTTTTATTTTCAAATTGTTAAAAGGCACATCACTTTTATAAAATGGCACTGAAGAGATATCAAGTTTTCATAATAAAATATTTAAATAAAAATAATTTAAAAAATCATTTCATGTTATTTCTATACTAAATTTAAATACTTTATAGAATAACTTGAATGTTTTTAAACGTCAAATATTTTAAAGTGCCCCCAGCTCAAGAAACTTCAAATTTGAAATATTTATTTTCAAATTGTTAAAAAGACATATCACTTTCATAAAATAACATTGAAAAATTATCAAGTTTAAAATAAAATAATTGAATAAACAATAACTCATTTCATGAAAATGCTGAATATTTTCCATACAAAAATTAAATAATTTGTGGAGTGACTTGGTAGTGAAGAGTATAGCGTTGGCCACAACCCACTAATTGTGTATCAAAATGTTCAAGTATATCGTATGCACAATATCTACATTTCAAGAATTTAAATGTATTGTTTAATAAATTATGTATCAATTACAAATAGATTATGAACAAACTATGATTATAGTTACTCACTGTGCAATTCACATTAATTTGATGGTAATCATATAATTTGTACAAAAAAATAAATAAATAGGTAAACCACCTCATTCCAAACGTGGTAATTCCAAATTGAGTCATCATTCATTTCCTCCATGACATTTCCTTTCTCATCCACAAAATAGTCAACTGTAAGACTGCTTTGAGTATCGTGGGCTGAGGAGTATGTAGTCACAGTACGACATGGAAGACCCACGGCTCTGCAAACTTAAAAAAAACATAATTATTTAAAAAAAAAACATAATTATTTTTTTTTATTGGAGGAGACTTGCTGTCGACAGGGCGAGATGGAGGCAGTTTCTTGAGGAGGCCAAGGCCCACACCGGGCTGTAGAGCCATTGCTGATGATGAATAATTTTGATTAGGTAATTATTACAAAACTTGAAAATTTGTAGGCATAGAATTAACATTTTTATTTGTTTAAAACGAGCACATATTTTAGCATTTTTTCTACCAAACAAGTTTGGGATGTTTCTGTTTTTTTTTATTTTGTATAAGTAGATAATGCTGATACAGTAAGTTATGTATGACTTGATACAGTAAAAAAAATTTAAATTAAAATTAATATTCTATATAGGTACTATACTCCGGAAGAGATTGTTTTTTTTACCCCACATCATACATCCTTCATTACACATTGTCCTCTTACACATGCAAACACACCCTCACCCTCATAAATACACTTGATTTTTAGTCCACTTGTATAGTTATTTATTGTTATTTATATATATTTTTAATTTTATATTATTAAAACTTTATGTAGCAAAAATTTATTGCATAATTATTGTTAGTATTACATCAGAACAATGAGGTAATGAATTTCGTTATAGTATTTTTTGTTACATTGAATTTATTATTCTCTATCGTGGAAATAAAGAAATAAAACAAATAATAATAATAATGTAGGTAGGTATATCATCAATTCGTAATGATCCGAAAATTCCTCTATTTTGTTTTTATTGGAAAATATCAGCCTGTGTCTATCTCAGAGTAATAAGTATTGTTTATCAGTAGGATACTTTTGTTGGAAAATATCAGCCTGTGTCTATCTCAGAGTATAATATTGTTTATCAGTGGGATACTTTTGAAATTCGTTGAAATATTGTAATTTTACAGATAGAAATCAAAGGTGTTAAGGAACTAGTAACAATAGAAATGACTATGGAAAGAAACAAGATTTCTTAGCATTTCTGAGATAACTTTTATAATATACCTGCATTGTCCAAAACAATTTTATTGATTGATAAATAAAAAGCGTATTCTTACTTGTTGTCAAAACTCCTGCAAAGACCCAACATTGTCCATACTTGACTGGTTTCTTCTTTTTGAAAAATGTCTGTAAGATATCCATGGATCCCATCCATTTGGTTGGAGGTACGCCCCCACCAAAATCGTCTGACCAATTACCCATCACGGCTCCATTGTCGTCTGGAGAATTTACAGCTGCCGATATTGCTCTGGACACTTTTATAGCATCTCCTCTCGCTGAACCTTTCACCTTTAAAACAAAAGTACCAATTACAGACAAGAATTTTCGCTATTCAACGTCATATTTATAAAAAAATATGGCATATGAATGCAAGTGAAAAAAACTACGATGATTAGATTTATCAAAAGACATTTAAATAAACAAAAATACACCAGTTTTATTGGTTAGTATAGTTGTGCAAACGGTCCCCTCTCCGCCGAAACATGTCAAGATATTTGCCGCTACACATGCATATTATACATTATACATGTATTATGTCAAAAAAAGGTTCGTACCTAATCGAGAAGTACAAGAAATTCTGATGATTTATCTTTAGGTACTTATAAAACGGTAAGTTCAGGTTTCATTGTTTGTTTTTAATTACCTGCGCTTTAGGTATAGTAAATTGATAAGTAATAAAAATGCCATATGAAATAACTAGGTATTAAAGTTTTTATGTTTAAGCATATAATATGAATAACCACTAAAAATATCCTTATAAATTGTTTTTCATTCGAGTTTTTTTACCCAGCTATATTTTTGCAGATAAATTTAAAAAACTTACCTTTCCGATCTCTCGTATAAGATAAAGTGAACAATCTAATATGTCCTTTTCATACTGCGCGTACTTCCATATTGAAGGTCTAAGTCGATTGTAAGATCCTCTCCATATTAGTCCAGTATCATGAAGAACATATTCTTCAAGGAGGTCATCACCTGAAAATTAATTATTTTATTTAGTTAAAAGGATTTAATAATACGTCATTTCAATAATCATCTGAACTATATATAAACGATTGGGTTGTGGCCAACGCTAAACTCTTCACTAACAAGTAACTATATAAAGTATTCAAATTTCGTATTGAAAATATTCAACATTTTCATGAAATGAGTGTGTTAAATTAATTTTGATTAATATATTTTATTTAGTTAAAAGGATTCAATAATACATCATTTCCATAATCGTTTGAACTATATATAAATGATTGGGGTGTGGCCAACGCTAAACTCTTCACTAACAAGTAACTATATAAAGTATTCAAATTTCGTATGGAAAATATTCAACATTTTCATGAAATGAGTTTGTTAAATTAATTTTGATTAAAATATTTTATTATGAAAACTTGATAATTCTTCAATGACAATTAATTTCGAATTTTAAGTTTCCTGAGCTTGGAGACACTTGAAATATTTGACAGTTAAAAAATTGAGAAGCACTATTCATATATCCTTCAAAATCTAATGGGGTCTAAGCGAGTATTAGATACATAAATTTGCGAAATTTGAAAAGAATCGAATGAGTACTTTAGTCTTTAATTGTAAAGTAAAATAAACACGCCGTACATAGCACTCAGCACATGTACATAGTACACAGCATACATACACAGATACATTGTGATGAAACTTTCAGAATACAATCTCAACATGATACTGGTTGAAAATCTGCAATAAAATAATAGCCTTAAAAATTGCGAAATCATAACTCCCCACTACCTATATCCTCTAAGGTTAGTGAGGAGTAAAAATTTTACAAGGAATAGGTATAAATGTAAAAATAGCAGATATTGGTCAGTATTATTTTATTGTTTTCATATATTTCTTTAAACGTTAAGAAACTCAAATTATTGTATTCCTTGATTCTGAAACAATTATTTCTGCACATTATGGATTTGCTTGCATTTGACTCTACTTTCACATATTCGAATTACTAAAACTAGTTGCATGTAACACATGAGATCCAACTGTCGACAGCGATAGTAGGTATAGTTGAAGAATAAGAATCAAACTATAAACCCATAAATTCAAATTATTGAATATTTTAAGATATTTTGTTTTCTATACAACACATGCAGGTATGTATGTCAAGATAGGATAGTATGGAGGTCAGTCCTTCAGTCTTCTTAGATATTGTGTATAGGCGACTGCCATACAAATTGTATGAAGCGATGTCGTCACTAAATTTCAATTTTTATAAAAATTGTTAAAAAAAAGATATACTACTACAATATTAATATTTTTATAGAAAATTAAATTATCTAATTGGGGTGTATCGGCTTTTTTGGATATTATAAAAAACTTTGGAAATATAGGCAGTTAAACACAAATTTATCATAATTTTTTTTTTCTTAATTTAAAACGTTTGAGAAGCTTTGGAATTTTTTTGAAAAAGTAAATTTGAGATTTGTCTATATTAATACCAATTTTCAGCGTTCTAGCTTTTATGGTTTCTGAGATACCTATATGGAAAAATAAAGTAAAAATTCAAAAATTGATAACCCCTGACTAAAACAAAAATTCAAAATTCTGAGTATAAAAGTTTTGTAACCCTATAACTATTTATATATTCTGAAATTTTGGGCTCTGTAAATTGAGCGGATCAAAAGTTATAAGGGACACACACACACGGACACACACAGACACACTAAATGTTCTACTCCGAATTGTGAGTAAATCCGTATATGGAACATATTATATGCTGCGAAGTTGGAGTTTTTTGACTTCAAAGTTGAAAAAGCCGTGAAAAATATAGACCGTGCATAAAAATCTCGCGAATCTTGAGTTGAAACTTTGTCGATAGGTTAAGAGAATACAATTCTCTTGAACAAATCGACAGTAGGATACATATTATTGATACTAATTCCGTTTAAATCTTAGCTTCCACATAGGCGCAACCACGGAAAATAGAATAGATGTTCCGTGAACGCAGTGTACGGATCAGATTTTTGTCCCTAGCAAAAACGCGACGTTGCGTCGGTATAGCCGACGCAACAATACTTGAATCCGTCTCATGCGCTGCGTCCGATCCGTCCGCTACGCTCATGTGGACGTTTACCCTAAACCAATATTAATATATTTAAACATTTAGTTAAAATTTATAATAATTCAATTATATGTAGGTACCTATAAAATTCCTTTCTTTATAAGTATGATATAAAAATAATATGAATAAAAAATGCAAAACTGAACAACTTTTGCACATTACAATCTCAGTTTCATAAACATTATTTTGTTCTAAATATTTTATGTTCAAGAACTACTCTAAAATATTTCAACAGTGATTCTAAAGATTTTGTGTTAATAGAGTGGAAATCCGTTTTAAAATTAATTAACAAAAATTTACTTAAATATTTTTCCAGAAAAATTCGATAATAATGACCGAACTTTATCGCCGAGGTGGCTCGGCATTATCACGGTTTTTTTTTTTAAGTTTCATTTTAGACCTTGATAACTCCGAGGCACCTCGGCGTAAAGTAATCGTCTTTCTATGGAAAAATACTTTAGTTTGATAAGGGCCTAATAAGCTGAAACGGTCATCCTGGATTCAGGAAAAAAATATATATGTAGACCAAATCATTTGTTTGATTTAAAATACATATTAATATTGTATCATTTAACTGTAAATGAGCTGTAGCTTCCCAAAGAAAATATATAAATAGGTAAATAAATAAATATTGTTATCATATTGAATAATCAAAATTCAATATTATTAATCAGATCTAACAAAAGAATGAATCATTTCGTGTAATGCAATAAGAAAATATGTATGTTAGGTATAGATAGTTATGTATGTATGTAGGTACCTTCAAGGTAAACGGAGTCTAGTGGGCACCAAGGATTGAACAGCAGATAAAATGGATGTGGGTGTGAATAACTGATGGCTCCATTGCCTATCAGCTTAGTATCAACATCTATCTTCCATTGAGCCGCAATACTTCCTGGGGATGTGTTAACTCTGACCACAATGTGGTCTTTGTTGGAGCTCTCCACGTGTGCGCTCCACACTCCGAGGGTGTCGTCTTTTTTGGCCAACAGGGGTACTGCCACCAAAGTTCCGTGGCCGTAATTTGGCTTTTCGTCGTCTGAAAATATCATGACAATCAGATCTTGTTAAAATAGTTAATTCAAATTCGATTAAAATATATATATACAACGTAAATTAAGTTCGCACACATGTTAAAAGTCAGACGGAACCTAAAAAACAACAATTCAAAACATATATACTGGCACCGAGCAGACAGGGATTAACACAACGCACCTTTGTCGTTTATATACTGTTCCACTCTATAATAAGCCTTTCTAATAAGAGTTTCTAAGGCTAGCGTCAATACAGGCGCAGCGGACGGAGCAAAACAGACGGATTTTAGAATATTCTTTGTATAAGAATTCATACAAGTGCATCCACTGATCGGCATCGGACGGAGCGCGCGCATCGTATTGTCGGAATGCCGAAGCCGCGCTGTTGCTAAGCAAAAATCCGATCGGATCTGTCATTTTTGCATGTGCATTTTCTATATGGTGATGTCATTTCGCATTTTTTTAATGGAAAATGTCATTTAAAATTTTGTATTAACATCTTCATCATTCTTACATAGTTAGATAAGTATCTCAATAATATTATAAATTCAAATATTTATATGTTTGTTACTCAATCAGACAATGGTCTATATATTTTTTACATTCATTCTTATTTTCATTAAATATTAAGAGCCGAGCATGCGATTACCAAGCCGATTAAAAAATCTTTTTTATTTGCATTTACTAAGGAAAATAGTCAACGAATTCAAATTACAGTTGCGTTGGTAATCCGATTGATGCCCCTCTGTGGACGCACTGCCACAAACAAATCCGTCTAATACGCTTCGTCCGATCCGTCCGCTGCGCGTGTATGGACGCTAGCCTTTAATGTGAAATTTACTTTTTTGTCATTTAAATCTATTACCTATATTCTGGGGAATCTTATTGTAAATTCTAATACATTGTCCCAAAACAGAATTGTTTACCTTAAATAATCCACCTATATTATTTAGGTACCTATATTATTTTTTATAAAACCTACATTTTAATATTTATTGTTGACTTTATAATGTTTTATTTAAAAAAAAAAACAATACATATATATTTTGAAATAACTCACCAGAGACAGTAAATATGAATGACACAGCATCGCTTTCTGGATTGTACTGTCTGTCAAAAATAATTTTGAGAATGAAGGACTGTCCTCTCCTTACCACAAGATAAGGGTCCTTTTTCCTTTTCATCACCTCGAACTTATCTGTGTGATGTCCCACTCCATTGGTGTCTATGCAAAAGTCTATATCTTTTACTATTATCACATTGTTTGGGCTACGTAACGCTGGAATTATAAAAATGTTTATGCATTAATATTTTATTTTTACAATAGATATATTATATTATATGGTTTTTGTAACTGTTATTTATTTATTTTTATTTTAATAAAAAACTGAATATGTCCTTGTTAAACAAGCATATATACATCTTCCTACGTTCCCTAAAATAAGCATAAATGCTTGTGCTATAGGTGAACGAAATCGATCGAGGCAGGATTCGAACTCGCGACCACTGGATTACTAGCCCAGCGCGCTAACCGCTCTGCCATCGACCCATCTATATAAATATTTTTGTATAATATTGTAGCCTCCCAGTCATGGTCTTGTGAGACTTACAAGACCGAAATCTAGACTTCATGCGTCACTTGCAAAGCCAAAGACAAAAATTTGTACATCTTTTAACTTATTTATAATTAAATTTAGCAATTGAATTAATTTCAATCGACATTTTACTTGAAGATTTCAATTGGATATTGTCTTTTGTAATAATTTTAAATCCAAAGGACTGGTGCTATGAAATCCAAACTATTATTGATATGACTATGACCATTATTTCGTTAGCTTTTTAGGTCTAGTCAATTCATCATTAGCTATGAGACTTTAAGAATACACCTAAGCAACCTTGTTTTTCATCGATATCAATAAAACAATTGTACCTATATTCCTTCTCTTCGTTTATCAAATGTCCGCTTAAAAGTTTTTGTGCTCTCAAGAAAAATTAATAAATAATTATCATTGGAAATAAAAATAAAATAAAATGTTAGTATATATTAATTTGTGTTAAGAGGGCTTATAAGGCTTAATCTAAATCGACAACATAATTGACTGAAAACATCTTATAATATTGAAACCGCCAAATACGCTTTGAAGTTGCGTGTTAAATATCGAGTGCTCGTGAAAAACGTTTATGCCTGATCCAAATGATCGATAACTCAAAATTTATTGGCTTTTTTACATTTTCAGAACAAACCTTACTTGAAATGAAAAAAAACTACCTCGAATATTCACTTTAATATTATTCACTCTTTAAGAATAAACATGGGGTGTATCCATGATATGGGTAAACATGGATGGTTTTGATTTCGTCTGTCGATCAGACTTGCCCCATGGTTTTTTCTCTACAATGAATATTTAATCAATGAATATTTATCTTCGTTCAAATACTGAAAAAACGCTCAGCATCCCAGTACGCAATACTTCCCTTTTCACCACATCTTTCTTCGTACAAGCAGCCCGACTTTCCATCCCATCCCACATCGCAACTTAGAGTTTCATGAACTCTTCCCGCTTTCTAAACAAATCTGAGGAATCATTTCCTTACACTAAACAATTAAATTTGTTTTCTTTTCATATCCTTGTTTTTTTTATATATTTCAATGTATACTTTATTCTCATAAATTGGTACGTGTCATAAACATAATTTGCCTCACCAAATGAATATGGTTGGTTGGAAGATATTGCCATATGGCAATAAGCCCGCCATTGTGCACATGTACAAAATATTTAAAATAAATACATACAGTTATGTAGTACTTAATTAAAAAAAAAGTATATTTAAATGAGATATTTAAGATTTTTTTAGGGGAATTTGCTGTCAAATTTTGGAAATTGTGGAAAGAAATGTTAAAAACTTATATTTTTTAGAAACACACTGTTATAAACATATTTAAGAAATTAAATTTCAAAATGCGATGTTTGAGTTAATATGGCCTCTTAATCATCGATGTCTCAATATGACAATAAACTCACTTGTACAATGTGTAAGTAATTTTTAACATGAGAATAAAATAAAGAAATAAGCATTTAATTAGTTTTAATTGACACAAATCATAAAGAGAAGTCAGCCATCGTGGCTCCTGGCTCAGTTGGTTAGATATCAGACTCCTGAGCGAAATGTCATGGGTATTTAATGATTCCCGGTGGCATTTAATTGGTTTTAATTGACACAAATCATAAAGAGAAGTCAGCCATCGTGGCTCCTGGCTCAGTTGGTTAGATATCAGACTCCTGAGCGAAATGTCACGGGTATTTAATGATTCCCGGTGGCATTTAATTGTTTTCAGTCTGGATCTGTGAGACGATAAATATCCTGTGTCTCCAGAATGTGGCAACCTGTTATTGGGTGCGTGTAAAATTAATATTAGACCTAGCGAGTACCTGTTAATTGCCCGAGAAGAATTAAAAAAGCAACCTTTTGCCAAAAAATTTGATCAAGATGTAAAATAAATGTAAATTAAATAATTACAAAAAATGAGTATTAGTTCTATAAAATATAATTGATAACGAACTCACATGGTCTAAACGAGTAAACTGGACGCCGAACTCTCCTCCTGGGCGGATTATTTGTCCAACCACGATTTATAAAATACATTATAATAAGTTAAAACAGTATTTATTTAAGTAAGAATTACCCTTAAAATAATTGAATATGCGAGTAGCATCGGTAATAGACTAAAACACAATACACCATTAACTTGATATGTTCTTATATATAATGTTGGTCACAATGCATTATTAAAGTAAATATGTATATGTAGATATATGGAAACAACAACAAATTAACAAATGTCTATTTTAACCCATATCATAATGCTAAGAAATTAAAGAAACCTAAATATTGTTAATAAAAAATATGTAAAAAAATAATTTTATCCTGCTCAAATAATTTATTTATTATATTAATCAGTATGTATGTTTATTTATTATATTAATCAGAAGCACAGGACCGAGAGAGATGGAGTTCATTGGAGGAGGCCTATATCCAGCAGTGGAGAGATGGCTGACAAAGAAGAAGAAGAAGAAGAATGTATGTACCACGCCATAATATGTAAACGAGGTGCTATAGAATGAATCCAATAAATATGCCTACCTATTTCACAACTTAATAACAAAGTAGCTTAACTTTCATATAATAAAATACCGCAACAATTTGGTTTGTAAGTATTGTATAAATTGAAAATTTGAAAATGCTAATTTGTCTATAGTTTTTGAAAGTAGCATAAAATATAACCCGTATTTTCAATAGAGCGTGAATGATGGTAATTGATACACTTGACACCTGATAAGTTATAAATAAGTAATTCAACGTATTATTTTGTTTTCTTTGATCTTCTCTGTAGATATTTTAACACGTTTTCTACCGTGAATGTTGGCAATCAAAATTATATTAAGAAAATATATTTGTTGAGATTTTTTATAGGTACAGATGACAATTATAATCGTTTAAAAGTTGGGATTGATAAGAAAAATGAATAAAATGCATAGAGGCCATGCCAATATACCAGTTAAAGACTATAGTCTGATTTCCTAGTTTATCATAATATGGAAAAAAGTATTTTTAATTTTGTCCCTATTAAAATTTAATTGATTTTCATACAAGCTGAAATATTATTGAAACATTCGAAAATGACAGATAATTTTTGCGATTACTAATTGTAACTACAATTAAATAATCTTGTACCTTCTAAAAACATTTACTCCTGTTTGAAGCCCCCTCGCAAAAATTGCGCATATTTTGAAAAAAATACGACATTTAAAGAGCTAGATTGATTCAAAGAGAATATAACCTTACGGATAGATTGATTGTGAATTGGTGAAATAGTGAAAAACGCGCAATATAATTAGTTCACGAAACCTCAAACACCACTAACAAAAGAATTCATAGGTATTCAAAAACTCATACAGAGAACCGTACTTTACAAACACTCAACCAAGCTCGGTAGGAACTGTAGGAATGTAGGAACTTTTATACCTATTAAAAAAAATACTTTTTTTACCTATTTTATTAATGGTTATTATTTATTTTTACTTTTTTCGATTGTAAAAATATTTTATAACAATACTAAAAGCCGAATTAAAGATTTTCTGGACAACACATTTTGATTTTTACTTGACATTTTTTATACAAGTTATTTTTTATCCGACATGATCTTTTGGTGCAAACATTTATAATTAGTTAACCCTTGGTTTACCGCACTTTTGGTAATTATATATCAATGAGCACTTTTGGTTATTACGTATCAATGAGCACTGGTCAACAGAACACTTGCAACTGACGATGCGCGCTCAGTATTGTGATATAAAGATCTTGAATGGACTAATATACCTACCAACGCGTATTATTTTATATTTGGCCAAACTGTACCATTCATAATAAAACCCACACTGTTATCACAAAAAATAACAGTCACCAGACAAATATATAATATTATTTTATATAATGATTAAAATTAACAATTTTATATTTTTAATTATTACAAAATGATAATTTCTCAACATGATAATTTCGACTTATTTAAAAGATGATTTCATTTCGAGAGAATTAAGTCCAAATTTAAATAAGTGCATTATTTTCTTTGTAACGAATTATTAAGCATGTACCCACAAAAAAAAAATTATCGACGAGGAATTTTAATCCAGGATTTGTTTAAAACACATTTTTTTTATTTTTGCGAAACAACACAATTTTTTTTTTGAAGTTCGCTTATTACTTATAGAAGAACCAGGAACTCAAGGCACCTACAGGGCTTACGAACTGTCATCGGATGGTTTACGCGATCACTTTATGCGCTTGCACAACGTTCACAAATTATCCTTTTTATTGAGTCCCCTTATCAATGCAAATTTTGAAAATAGAACATTATTACTATTGCCATCTATAAAGTAACGAAGAAGCCTTTTTGTAACGCCATCTATTAAAAGATTAGTTTATTTGTAAACAATGAAAGCAACATTATAAATGAGGTGACGGTGTTCTCGCACAGATGTCACCCATGAACTGCGCCAGAAATATTAATTCATTTTTGCTTGTTTACCTACATACTTATACCAATGTGTATGTAAATTGAAAATTTTTTTATTGCATATACGCAAACATTGGATTTTTTCCCTGTCGGGAGTCAAATGATATATTTTTTTGACAAACTTTTTAACATCTCAATAGAGACGAAGATGGAATATGTATGCACCCAATAACAAGTTGCTACATTCTGGAGACTTGTACTATTTATCGTCTCACTTGTCCAGACTGATAACACAATTAAATCCTATAAAACCAGGAACCATCTACCTGGAAACGATCCGGGAACATTTCGCTCAGGAAGCAAATTTTTAACCAACTGTGGGCGACGAAGGTTTTATAACAAGTAAATTACATGTAGGAATACACAATATTATATTTTTTCCAACAAGGATTATGTACTAAACCAAAAGGTAACAAATTTCTCAGTTTCTCTTGAATGTATTGACTTTTTTTAAAATCAATTATTATGACACAAATAAATAGGTTTCTTTAATAATTATGTACATGGGTGGTGGTAGAGCGGATAGCGTGCCGGGTAAGTAATCCAGTGATCGAGATTTCGAATCCTGACCGATTTCTCTCACCTATTGCACAAGCACATGCTTAATTTAAGGAATTTATGAGGATGTATATTCTATTTAATTATTTAATGAAAGTCAATAACATATATTAATTGAAAAATTACATTTCACAATAAGCATCTTAAAACTACAATACATATAAAAATCTATTCATCCCTCAGAAGAGATTATTGATCTTATGTACTTGTTCTTCTTCTTCTTCTTGTGCCGTTCTTATGGAGATTGGCGCCCATCACGAAGGGACAGTACCTGAATCCAAACTTATCCCGATTACAAGGGCAAATTCATTCTTTTAAAAAAATATTTTATCTAAACAATACATAATATGATGTACACTTCAACCATGTTAAGTTATAGTTTTCCAAGGCCGAATTCATGACTTGGTAAACTAAATTAAATAAAAACGTATAAACCATTTACTTATATAAGTTTTTGAACCTATGTTGGACCATTTGAACCCAGAGCTGGATCCACAATAGATTCAAATGGTGCAAATTTACCAAACCCAAGATACCTAGCGTTTAAATGACGTCAAACAGAAGGAAAATAATATGAATTTCAAGAGAAGAGATCGGGTTTTGAATTCAGTGCACCAGGGAACGGAAACTATTACCTACTCTAGCCCTGTTTCAACCTATGGTTCAGGAGCATCATTTGAACCATGGTGAATCCGAGCTTAAAGATTCATGATATATTCACGATATTCATATAAATGAAGGAAAACGAATGTATTACAACAATAGTAAAACAGATTGGAATAATTAGCAATTATTATTCTTCAATCCGTAATATTTCAATCTTTTATCCGTTGTCCTGTTTTGCCGTTATGGATAATGGATATCCCACGCAGAAGCAGTTATACCCTTGTATGAAAGAACAGCCTACGTAACGTTATAGCGTATTATGCATATTGATTAAAGCAATATTGTTGCTTATGCATGCGTGTCTAACCTTTACAATGGAAAATAATATTTAAATAAATAATTATTCCAATGGTTAATTATCGACGAAGTTTTTATTTGGTAGAATTCCATTATAAGTTTTATATATAATTAAAGTAAAGACTTTTTGATTCTACATTAATTTTTTATTCTGCGCGATAGGCCTATTTCGCCTTGTTAGGGCATTAGATAAGCTAGTTAATGCCCTAACAAGGCGAAATAGGCCTATCGCGCAGAATAAAAAATTAATGTAGAATCAAAAAGTCTTTACTTTAATTATATATAAAACTTATTCCAATGGTGTTTAAATAAAAACTAAGATATGCATTTGGATCATAAATCATAATTTTGTATTGATTTTCATTATTATAGTGATGAATGAGACCAATACTGCATGAGTCATTGCAAGACCATGAGCAAAACCAGAAGTGCAAGACTAAGAGTCTTGAAAAAACACAGACAAATCATTCTAAAGATCTACTGTTCTTGGTTTTTTAAATAATTTTTCCCGAATATATTCACTTGGGTAGATCAAAAGTTGATTCGATGTTCTGTATAAATATATCGTTTTATAAACGCAAGAATTTCTTTCCTCTACAGTTTCATCATGATTACCTACAAACCATTTACATATTTTTTCAGTGGATTGCAAAAATTTGCACTTTGTATACGAGATCAAGATCAAAACCACACCTGTAAATGCGAGACTTAACATTTGGATGCAGGACTTAAGTTATGTTTTGATCATCACTAATTAACCGAACGTTAATTCTCTCTACCTACCCCGCGAGGGACATGACGTGATGGTATGTGTGAATGTATGTACTAATTAACATACTGGATATATTACTGGATAATAATATAAGTGGGTTATTGAAACCTCTTGTGTTCTTTTTTTGAATGGTCCTATTATTGAGATTTTATTTAGATGCGTCTTTATATTGAAGTGCGTTTATTTTGAAAAGAACTTGGTGACTTTGGGGAGGTAATAATTTCATTGTAATCTGATTTTAGTGAATTCGTACCAAAGCTTATTTATTTGTCCAATCGGCATGGTCACTGAACATTATCAATAGCAACGTTCTGGTGAACTAAGATTCAAGTCGAGTCCATTGTTGCATTTACTGGTCAGTTGAAAAGAGTCATCTTAGATGAATATTCCATATACCTATTTACTATGTTTTTAATATTTACAAATATTTTTATCCCGTCAGTTTTTAAAATGTTCACGTTTTCTTGACATTTCAATGATTTCAGCAATCGTTTCATGATAATTCATTAACTAATTCAAATCTAATCTCTAATTACCGATAAATTAATGTAGTTGTACTTAAATGGATATCAAGTTATTTACTATTCAACTAATCAGACCATAAAATAACAAGCCCTATTTGAAACTTAAATGACAATAAACAATCAATTCAATTAATTAGTCGCGAAAATTTCCCGATGACTTGAAAATTCCTCATTCCATTCCTATTACCTAATATAATAACGCCTGGTTTCTACAATCAGTATATACTTTACGAAGACTAATACGAATTAATTTATAGTAAGTAAAATATAAGGACGTATAATGAAGTAAAAGCAGTGTATTCACTGCATTGCCTTCTCTCTATTAATTCACTACCCTGTTCACTGTATAAAAATATGGGCAATTCAGTCTCACAGCAGCATATTAAAAATGTCCCATTCTTTAATATTTAAAAGCATCTGAAGTAGGTAACAGTTTTAATTTTTCCAAAAAATCTAGAATTTCTAAATAGCAAGACAACGATTTCAAAACAATGTCAGTGGTAGAAAAAGTACAATAATTTGATTCCGTTTTTATTGTAATATCCAGATTATGTACGTCATTTTTTACCGACTACCAATAACGTAGGAAGTTATCTATGTATGTTCAGCGATAACTTATTACCGAGCTGTATGATTTCGATGATTCTTTGTTCATTAGAAAGCGGGTGTCTTCCGATTGGTCTATTCAATTTGGTCAAGATCTGATCCATGAGAAAATCATCAATCTCTTCAATTTTCACTTCAGCGATAATAATTCTTTGCCACATTATTATATTTAATTATTACTTATTTAATAGGAACTTGCTTCAGAGGTGATGACACATAAAATTTCATCGAGTTCTGATGATGAAACTCATGTGAAATAATTATATTCTCTTTGCAAAGTCCGAATCTTCCGAATTCGTCGTCCGTCGTCGAAGAAAAGGATTACTTCTGGGGTGGTTCCAACTGAACTAAGCCAATAGATTTGACGATGGGAATCATAAGAAATCATGAAACTAATCAATTTGATTGAAGGATTTGCCTATAATTGTATAGGCGAATTGTATGAAAGATAATACCTATGTATATATCACTGAATTCTAATGATAATATAAATACGCTTAATCAAGATTGCTTTGTACATAAGTGTGTCTTAACTTGTGTTAATAAATAAGACACAATATGAAAACATGCATTAAATTCTACACGCATTTTGTCATCATCTACATAACTGTAGGTTGATCCTCAAGGATCACATAATATTATCTCATATACATGAGTAAATATGGCCTTAGAGACATTATTTCAAAACCGTGCATATCATTCATTTCTGTTAAATTGTTTTTATTTACATCATCCACTTATTTACATTCATCTTCGTCTTGTCTAGAAGGTATCATTCATATACAAATTTCACATACTCGTTATTAATATCAAATGCCATTATATTATTATCACTCCATTTTCCTCTTCTAACGTTTTATTCCTGTCTAATATATTAGGTATTTCTTCATTTATTTATTTAAGACTTCTTTACACCTTGTGTTGGTGGCGAGTTGATTTCCAAAAAGCAATTTCATTCAACTAATCGGTGTTTCCATTCCAGAGCAGCGAGATTTTAATCTGATATTTTTTTTTTCTACGCACATGTCTTGAGACCGCCGCGCCCCGTTATTCTGCCTTCATATGAATTCTGCCTTGGCAATATCTCATGTGCATTCATTGCATTGCGATCCTACCTGAACTTCAAACAATTGGATCAACTATTGTAGTGCATAGAACATTTCACATCTGCCCCCTTATTCTCTCAATCGTCTTGTGATGACATTTTTATACAGTCTTTGCAATGTTATGAAAGAACATGACCGGTTTTACTTATCACTATGAATGTATTGGAATGGCGAACTAGATCGGGAAAAAGAAGTGTTGGAAGGCCCCAAACAAGGTGGTCTGACGATATTAAACGAGTGGCTGGAGGCGGATGGATGCGGTCTGCCCAGGAAAGTGAGCTGTGGAAGTTTCAGGGGGAGGCTTATGTCCATTACTGGACGAAGAAGAAGATGTATATGGAGCAACATTGTTAATCATATAATAATATGTTGTATTGTCGAAATATTCAGACATTTAATATATATGTACAATATTACTAGCTCGGTATCTGGCAATCTGCTGCTACCGAATTCTTGTTTTTTAAACACAAGATACGAAAAATTCAATTGAAACTACAATTTCAATCATCCATCTGGTTATACCAGTTGTTACAATTGACAACATTATTAAAACCCACTATTTTGAATATAATTTGTATTGATTTCAAAATAGTACCACACTTCAAATAAAATGCAGGTCATCAATACATCGCTCAATGTTTGTTGAATATTATGGAATAATAGTCAACATTGTTTTGCCAATATCCAAATGCTAAATATAATATTTCCAGTTCAAAGCAATAACAAATAAACATAATATACCTATCCATAAACCAAATGGTTTTCTTGGCACACGGTAGACAGTTGTTAAATATTATACCTTTACATTAAGAATATTTAACCCAATATCTATAAATACATCTCTTGATTTTCATTACAATGTACTTAATAATTTATGGCAATACTTAATCTACACATTGAAGTTGATTACACTAACATTTGCGAATATAATTACTTTAAAAAAAATGTCAAGTATAAGTTCTCCTATCGTTAAAAATTCTCCTATCGTTAGTTGTAATATTCATAATTAATGTTGCTTGAACGACTTACATAACCTGCCGAATTATGGCCAATTGTGGTATACAGAGCAGCAGATATATAGTTTTAGCAATTTTGTCCTCAGTTATGAAATGAAAGATCTATCCAAACTTAGGATCCGTTGAATAAATCCGTTGAATACATGTAACTTATAAAGATCAATATTGATATTCAATATGGGTTCGTTTAGGTAAATAATATCCCAGTTTTCCAACCCTTTTATTAGCGTTCTCTAACCCATCAAATATTTAGATAATAAGATACTTTTATTTTAATAATTTATACAAAATACAAAGGATTGAGGAATAATTTTATCACTTCACTGCCTAGAAACTGTACATTGTACATAGGTACACAATACACAAGACAAATATTTTATCTTTTATGGTTTAAATATAGATACCTATGTACAGCTGTTATTGAGTGCATAAACATGCATGTTTTATGCTTATTTGTATAGGAATTTGTCTTTGTAACTACTTCGTTGAAAAGAGAATAAATAGGTATCTACTGCATACTGCATATACCTACATAACACAATGACTACGTAATTTCCTTGCCCTTGTTTAAACTAACATCGTTATTAATATCAAATAATCTGAGAGTTATAAGATGGGATAATTTAATGTGACATCATTAATTATATATACCTACATCATGTTGCCTTCAAATCAGCAATCGTTATCAAAAAATTGGAAGAAAAATTAAGTTTTTTCTCTGAAGACTATCCCAGACGAGTAGGTACCTACTTGTGTATAATAGAAATCGACTTACATCCAGAGGGAGATCAAAGTATTCCTGGATCGTACAAAGACGAAACCAACTGCAGAGAAATGGCCTAGGTGACATAATAAAGTGTGACGTTATTTTACTAAACGTCATGTACAATTATTGGCTGGTCATGTAGTTACTGGCTACTGACTCCAAGTCGTGAAAGATCTTGTAGTTTTAATTGACGAGGATCTTTCGTGGCACGAACAATAAGTATCTCACGTAAGTAAAACCCTTTTATTAAGCATCCACTCTCTCAATAAATTCAAAAATGTTCTACATTTGTATTGCAAAATAACCCTAGCACAATCACTTCTCCTTCCTTTACTTGACTATGCTGATGTATGTTATTTTGATGCGAACGAGGAGCATATCAACAAACTCGAGCGCCTCCAGAATGTTTGTATCCGCTTCATCTTTGTACTTAAAAAAATCGATCACATTTCCTCTTACCGTAATCTTCTCCATTGGCCTAAGATACGACAATGGCGAAATATACATATTTTGTCACTTCTATACAATACGCTCTTTAACCCTAATTAAATTAAATTCACCAATTTACCTAATCACGCCAATCGCTTCGATCTGCTGAACATACTGCATTAACTATCCCAACTCACAACACTTAATTTTTCAGCTCTTCCTTTGAAGTACGTTCAGCAAGGTGAGATAGCTGCTGTATTATGAGTTATAATTACAATCGATTAACTGGCATAGGTCACTTGTTTCATAATTGGATTGTATCTTGCAGGGAAAATCAAAAGGTACCCACTTCCTTCATCATAGGCTATGCCTAGTGAGAGGGCCAGTAGCAAAAATACAAACAAAAAGAGATAGCTTAAAATATGTAAGCACAAGTGAAATAATAAAATGATATTTTTTTAGAAATGGAATAACTTATATTTACTTTTTTTCTACTATTTACGTATATAGTATATGCATATATTACCTACAATTGTTTTATATCTTATATCTACTCTATGTTTTGGATAGAAATAAATAAATAATTCGCCATGTGCGAACTAAACAAGTTTTGCACGCCGCCATTTATGTGTGCTTTCTTGATAATCTTCAGAAATGAAAAGAAAGCCATAGAAAAATATGGTATTGCAATTCATAAAGTAGGTGCATTGGAGTATAATTTTTTACCAGCCAGTAACTGTATTACGTCTAATGTCACAGTGCATTTGAGTATGATTTTTACCAGTCAGTAACTGTATGACGTTTAATAAAGTAACGTCACAACAGGGCCTATAACGACGAAGAGAGCTGACGAGCAACGATCCATAATGGGAATGTTTTAAGTACCTTCATATCTGCATTGCTGACCATGAAAGAAAAGTACTATCTCTGTACCTACTGGCCACAGTGCCTAATCGAATACAGATGGTAGAGTAGAAAACTGGCGCGGTTATAAAGAAAATGTATTAGGTACGACGGTTGAATTATACACTGAAAAAAATAATTATGACGACCGAACTGGCTACCTGCGTTTTTAGCCAAACTTTTGTTATCAGTAATAAAAGTTAATCTATTTATGACTGTAGTGATCAGTTCAGGATACAAAATATTTACTAGCACAAAACGAACTGTTTTGTAGTCACTATCGTTCGTTTAATTTTAAAATAACTTTTTTTTTCAGTGTAACCACCAAGGTTATATGAAAATTTTGATTGTTGCATATATGCTAAATTTGGATTTTTCCCCTGTCGGGAGTCAATGATATTTTGTGACAAATTTTAACATCTCAATATTGAGTTCTTGGTTCTCCTATAATATTCCAACTTCGTCTCTATTGAGATGTTTAAAATTTGTCATAGAATACCAAGGTTTTTTTGCTAATGTATATATAAGCAATTGAAGTGCCTTTTATATTCGAAAATCATGCAAAATATTTATGAGGCCATTCACTGCTATATACCTTATCAGTATTTTATGTAAGTAAACGAAATGAATACCTACCTTTAAATGAATACCTACCTAGAATACCTACCTTTTGTTTATAATAACAACTTCACTGTAGAAGTATTAAAAATACTTTGAACTGGTGTCGCAGATACTCATAACTAGCAGAGAGTACATTTTTCTAAAATTATATGAAAACTATTTTTTTAATCACCCGTCTCCCTCTTCGATCTACTGAACGTACCACACTTGTCCCCCTTTCAAGTACAATCAGTCAGACTATGAATTCACCTAAGCGATAAAGTTACGTCAGCTATCTACACAAAATATTTAAAGTAAAACTGCAAAAACTGCTGCATCCTATCGTTCCCTCCTTCCTTTTTTCTAAGGCATTAAATACTATTGTAACGAATTAACTGTTGAGACTTAATGTTACTAAGCCGGTGCCTCACAGCCGGCTTAGAATAGTGCCTCCACTCTTTTCTATTATTGTTTTCGAGTGTCCCGTAAGAGCCGGGTAATCGAAAATACAATAGGCAACTATAACATCTCACATAGTTCAGCAATGAGGTTCACCACCCATTCTGAATATAGTGCCTTTTTAGGTGAGACGAGACTGGTGTGTGGGTATACCCAGATATGTTGTGTGGGTATACCCTTTTATAAGGCAATGCACACCCGCACACCTTTCGGTGGTTACCCCACATTGTGGGATATGCCGTGATGGAATAAATGAATGAATGAATGACTTAACGTACTCTGGTTGGTTCGAAGAGATTGCCTTATGGCAATAAACCCGTCTTTGTGTAGGTAGGTACTTGCTGTATATAAATAAGTACCTACATAAATCTTCATGCATTCCCTAAATTAAGAAGATTATTGAAGTAGTTATTATTATAAATTATAACTGAAGATATCCAATAATATTTGTTTCTATTTTGGATTTACGCAATCGTTAAAGTATTTAATTATTTTTGATGATAGTTATGCATTATTTGCGTAGGTATATGCATTTAAAAAATATTCAGTTCCAGAATTTGTCTATTCCCGATGACGATGCATGAGAAAATTATTTTCAGCTTGATTCATTTGATAATTTGATCATATTTAAGAATTCTGTACTGACAGTTGTGTCAAATTACCTCGTTGAACAAACGATTTTCTGTACCTACTCAAACTCCCCACTATATCCTTGGACTAGTGATGAGTACCTTATAATATCCTCGTTCATAATTGTATTTGATATTTATTTATCAAGTTAGAACAACAAAACAATACAACAACAAACAACAAACCTACAACAACAAACTTATATCGCCTGAAGTCACTCTTCTACATATTTAATGTGGCCTTGATTTTGAATCTACCTATATTTTTAAACTCAAGCACGACTTGTCTACGTATGATAATCGTATTATGAACACTAAACAATTTACATACATGTCTGTCCGCATTGGAATTTCGCAATCGATGTTTAACTATCTCCCAGTTAGAGCTCAGAAACTTTCAGAATTTGTGTATTCCCGATGACAATGCATATTAAAACTGTTTTGAGCGTAATTAATTTGATATTTTGATAAAATTGAACAATTTAGTATTTCATACAAAGTAATACAATTTAAATTATTGCATAAAACCAAGAATATTTATATTGAAAATACCATTCCAACGTGAAGAAAACTTTGAAAAGGATATTCTATTTTTTTTTTATTTACTTTTTAATATAATCTCTCCGCCCAGCTAAAATGGTATTTTCATTTTTACTTTTTACTCCTCACTAACCCAAAGGGATATAGTGGGGAGTTATGATTTGGCAATTTTTAAGGGTATTTTTTTATCGTAGATTATCAACTAGTATCACGCTAATATTGTATTGTGAAAGTTTCATCACAATGTATCTGTGTGTGCTGTGTGCTGTCTGCTATGTACAGCGTGTTTAATTTACTTTATCGATTATACACTAAAGTACTCGTTCGATTCTTTTCAAATTTTGTAAATATGTATGTCTAATACTCGCTTAGACCCCATTAGATTTTGAAGGATATCTGATATATGAATAGTGCTTCTCAATTTTTTTAGTTGTCAAATATTTCAAAGTGACCCCATGCTCAGGAAACTTAAAATTTGAAATTTATATTTTCAAATTGGTAAAATAACACATCACTTCCGTAAAGTGGCATTGGAGAGTTTTCATAATAAAATATTTAAATAAAAAATAATTTAACAAACTCATTTCATGTTATTTCTATACAAAATTTGAATAATTTATTTGATAACTTGTTAGTGAGGAGTTTAGCGTTGGCCACAACCCACTCGTTTTATTCGATCGTTAATTTTATCTTTATAATATGTAACCTACGTTATTTTTCGTAACGCACAGTAGGTACCTCAATTTAGCATTAGCAACACACCTCTCAGTTATAAATAAAAAAATACAAATATTTTTTTATTTATCAATGTGCAGGTATAATTATTTAATTCATATTGTAATTATAAATAATGCCAAATAATTTATACTATCCGTAAACATTGTTAGTTTGAATAAATACAACACAATTCGCATTGCTTTAATTATATAGGATATTGGGATCGACTTGAGCATGACGGAATCTTTAATAAACGATAAATGAAAAACAGCTGTTTATAAGTAAACATATTATCTCAAGGAGAGTTGTGTCTATGAATGGTCATACGCCTGCTCACGAGTTACGTTGAATTGTACAATATGTAATATGTAACAAACTATAATATTCTTACAATATAATACCTATTATACATATAACCTACGTACGAAGATCGAATACTTAATCGAATTATAAAGGTCAATAAAAATCTCGCACAGACGACCTTAACATCGTTGGCTCAATCACAAACTGCAATTTGCAGAAACATGTTAATTCAAAATTTACATGTTAATTCAGTACTTGGAATTCACTTAGATAAGTGAAATCAGCGACAGAATTTACTTTGATGAGATAATCCATTGTGTAATCAATTCGAGGTTAAATATCCGTTGTTTTATAACTTTGTAAACTGTTACATTCAATTTATTGAAATAATGTGTGACAGTTTTTTTTATTCATTGGAATGTTGTTTTGTTCCTAACCAATATATCTTGCAGTAACAAACTGTCTCTACAGTTATATGTAAAAATAATAAATATGCTTTAATTTAAATTTTAAATAGTATAATAAAAAAAAAAGGATCAAGCCTTTATTGAGATATGTCAGCGATTTTACATTTTTTTTTAGTTTTAAAATAATAAGTACAGATATTATTGTTTACAAGTATATGAAAACTTTTTTCTATATCCTATATTTTGTTACAAAGAAATTTCTCGCAGCCTATTAGATAACATATGCCGAAATTCAATTGAAGTATTCACATCTTAGCATAATGAAATAAGATTTTCCTTCAAGAGTAGGCAGGTAGGTTATAATAATAATAATAAAAGACTTTTATTGATTTATACAACGTGGTGGACTTATTGCCCGCAGGCAATCTCTACCAGTCAACCACCAACCTAAAGTCTTGAGAATGATAGTACCTACTTATAAATGAAATTCTGGAATACGTTTTTTCTAAGCTTTCTGTACCTACGAGTTTACGAGCAACACATATTATACTTACAATTGAAATTCTTTAATACGTTTTTTCTAAACTTTCTGTAACTACGAATTTACGAACAAAACACATAATATAAAAGAAATTCTGGAATACGTTTTTTTTAACTTTCTGTAGGTACCTACGAGTTTACGAGCAAAACACATGGTATAAATGAAATCCTGGAACTCGTTTTTTCTAAACTTTCTGTAAATACGAGTTAAAGAACAAGACACAAAATAAATTAAATTCTGGAAAACGTTTTTTATAAACTTTTCGTACCTACGTTTGAAATATAGTCAAATAGTAAGAAAATACTCAATCGCATTTATAAAAATAGTAATACTTATTGATTGTTATTAAAATGTTAGTTTTATATTAATATCACACTATATGCTACTACAATAAGAGATACAAAAAAATGTACATACCATCATCAACTGTTGGAGGCTTGGGGAGGTGTGTATTTGTTTGAGTTTCTGGACAAACTCTCCTAAAGCACTTTCTACATTTACAAACATCACAGCTCATACAATTTCCCATTTTTCCAACACAATAAAAACTACACCAACACTTATTTTATTATTGTTTATAACAAAAGTTACAAGTCTATTCAGACTTTACTCAACAACAGACTGACTAAAGACACATTAAATAAATATTTACGAAGAATAAAAGTCGTAAGATTAGGTCACTGCTGTATTCGAATATAAAAAAAATATTTATGTTTGTTTATTTCCCGCACTAACCGGTTATCACGTGTGCATTATTTGCATGATATAAACAGTCGACAAATTGATCTCTGACTTAATAACGTCTCGCGACTGTGACTTTCACTGAATCTACAGACGGACTGGGTTCCTCGCATGGTGGACTGGCCATCTTGTATATACCGAATTCCGACCTCGCGGGGGCGTCCACAGACCCGATGAGTCTCCGGCGCGGCGGACCACACACACATGTGAATGAAAACATAAACGGAATTAAGTTACTGAATTAAAACATGTGGCAATTCAATACAATTATTGAGATTCGAGTGTTTACTTTGAGAGTCTTCACTGGTCCAAATGCTGGTAATACGTTTGAACAAAATATAATGAGATATCAGTTTAAGTAAAAAAATGTTTTCTCATTACAAATATATCTACATAGTGTATTTTATTCTTATTTAAACAAGGTTAATAACAATCTACTTGCTTGAAAACTATGGTAAAATATATTGTTTATTATAAAATTATGATTTATTTTAGTAAAATTAACATTTGATTTCTCATTACAAATGTACTTTTAATATTAAAGTATATTTAACCAACCGATTCTTACTAAAAGTTTGGTTTAACAGTTTGGATACTTTTACATGCAGCCATCATTGACACTCGCGTGAGTGACGGCCCGTTTTATCATGTTTTATGCGCTTAATATTATTTTACGATTTCATTATAAAATTATTGATGAAATTATTTTCTTTCAATATTGGTATTTATACCGACTCATATATTTTATTTATTAGCCTAAATTGAATCCAAATATTTTCATTAATATTTGTGAAATGTGCAACAACCCAATTATTATTTTATTTATTAATTTTTATTTATTTATAGATGTATAGTGTACAGTACTTATAGTTGATACAATATACCTATATATTTACAATGGTTATATTAAATTATACCTACTCTAAGTTGTAAAACTTTTAAAGGTTATTTTTTAAGTAATACTATATTTAGGTAAGATAATGACAATTTTATTATAATGGAATCAATTCTAGAAACAACATTAAATCTAGAAACAATTACGAACATAACTTGGCGTAGTAAATAAAACAGCTAATGAATTTCATACAATTCATTATTATCAACAATACGACCGTTAGTAGATATATTATGTATTATTCAAAAGAAACATTTTAAAATTATTTTTCTAAAATGCTCATGTGAAAAAGTATGTCATTACATAAGATCCCACATAATTTATTATATTCTCTAATATTTATGCTCAGTTTGTGTCGAACAGTTACCAGTGACGGATGTGTTTTCGCTGCCAGTCCTGAGTTATTGTTGCAGAACAGATAAGATTCCAAATATTTCTTCTATATATTTTTTGTTTACCACTATAGGGACGGTTTTTTCAATTTCAATTTAATTTCATTTTCGTTATATATATTTATTATTTTATTTTTATTTACTTTTTACACATATCATAGATTGAGGAAAGAATGGAACCCCCTCCTCCTCCCGTTCCTCCAATTCCCCCAGATCCTGCTCCCCCTGACCTCCCCGATGCCAAGAAAAGGAAAATGAACCCTTCTCTTGACCAATCTAATGTATCTCCTACCTCAGCACAGACTAGCTCTCATCAGGAATTTTCTTCACCAAGACGTGATCATTTCTACTCTTCTCAATCTCTCGGTCCTTTTACTGTAATAGTTCAGAATTGCGAACAAGGAAAAAGAATTTTTCCTATGGATTTTGGTAAATTTTTAACATCTAAAAAAATATCTCAAATCGTTGGCGGATCAGTAAAAACCGAAGGCAGATACAAAATTTCCATGGAGTTTTCAACCGCTAATGAAGCCAATACATTTATTAAAAATATATTTTTGATTTCTAATGGTAATTTTAAGGGCTTCATTCCTTCCTATAATATATCTCGCATGGGCCTCATCAAGGGAATTCCAACTGATGTATCAGAAGAGGAAATTATTGCAGAGATAAAAGCCTCTAATGAGAACATTAGTAACATTTCGAAAGTAAGGCGATTAAATTATAAAGATACAACCTCAGGAACAGCCGTATGGAAACCATCAAGGTCTGTAGTTGTGACCTTTGAGGGACAGTCTTTACCATCCTATATATATATTTTTACTACATCTCTTTCCCCGTTGAAACATATTTTTATCCGACTATACAGTGTTTCAATTGTTGTAAATTTGGACACTTAAGAGCTACCTGTAGATCCGCAACTAAATGTTTCAATTGTGGAGATAGCCACAATTCCGACAATTGTCCAGCAAAAGAGACAAAATGTTTCAATTGTAATGGGGATCATAAAGCAATAAGTCTGTCTTGTCCGGAGTACTCCAGGCAAAAAGACATTAAACAGACAATGGCCTTAAAGAGCGTCTCGTTTATACAAGCAGCCAAACTTCATCCACCGAACCTACTATCATATGCTAAAATCATATCCGATAGTCACACTGAAAACAGTTCAAATCCCAACCACAATTCACATAATCTCCGAAAAAAATTTGTTTATAAAACACCGAAACCCTCTCTCAGACACTCATTTAATCATTCAGAATATAACTCACTCCTATTATTCCCTAATGGAAATACACCATCGTCGGCCCCCAATGGTTGTGCATTGAATAATGACCCTATAATTTGTGATAAAAAAAATTCGGAACCAACAATTGACAATCTGCAAAATACTCTTTCAATAGATAACAACAATTTTCTTTTCTCTATCGTTAATATTCTAATCCAATTACTTTCATCTGTAAATCACTCACCGTCCAACGTTGCTCAACTAGTTTCAAGCCTCCAATCATTTATTAGTGAAAATGTCTACGCAAAAACTCAAAATTAACAATTTGTCTATCCTTCAATGGAACTGTCGCAGTGCAGTATCTAACAGACATGAGATAATCCAATTGATGAAAACACATGAAATCCATGTGGCTGCAATATCAGAAACATGGTTTCCTCCATTATCCGTTTTTGAAATACCTGGTTATACTTGTTTGAGAGACGATAGACTGGATGGCAAAGGAGGAGCGGCTCTTTTTGTCAAGTACGGTTTGCCATTTTCACAGATATCTTTACCCCAGAACATGTCATCGCAAATAGTTGCAGCTAAAATCTACGGCGTTTCCTTTGTCTCTTTGTATATTCCTCCTAAAACCTCATTTGATTTGATATTTTGGAATAATATTACCCCATTATTGACGAATTCATTTGTCATATTGGGTGATAGTAATGCTCACTCTACGTCTTGGGGTTGCTCATATAACGACTCATCGGGTAAGAATATATTAGAATACATAGATGCGCACTCCTTATGTATTCTTAACAACGGAGAACCAACCAGAGTGGCATCTCCATATTATCGTCCGAGTGCGGTGGATATCTCCATATGTACTTCTGATCTGGCTTCTTTGTTGGAGTGGAATATTATGGACGATCCCCACTCGAGTGACCATTACCCAATCATTTTAAATATAACTAAAAAAAGTAAATATCAAACAAACGTTCGATCATACCATGGGTACGCTTTTCGAAAAGCTAAATGGAACGAATTTAAAACTCTTCTAAGCTCTCAAATTGAAAATTTCTCTACCTCACTCGAAGATTCTTCTATTGATGAAACTGCAGAGTCGATTAGAAGAATTGTCATTTCGGCGGCTGACAACACAATTCCCAAGATCAAACCTATTGGTAGAAATAATTCTAGTCCCCCTTGGTGGGACGATGAATGTTTATTGGCGGTCCAGAAAAGAAAAGTGGCTATGCGTAGCTTTAAAAAAGATATGAGTATTGATAATTTTATCAAAGCAAAAAATGCCCAAGCAGCTGCGAAAAGACTACTCAAAAGGAAAAAAAGGCAGGGATGGCGTAATTTTTGCTCTAACTTGTCTCCAAATACTCCTATATCAGAGGTTTGGAATTCGATTAAAAAGTTCAGGGGCTCATTTGTATCTCCTTCTACTGTTAACTTAGAGAGATGCATTGAGGAATTTTCTCAAAAACTTGCTCCTCCCTATGTCCCGTCTTTTTCGGAACTTCCGTCATTTTATTTTCAAGGTACAAATGGGGTTTCTGACTTATCTGTCCCATTCTCACTTGATGAACTTAATTCAGCTATAAACACTACTTCTGACTCTGCCCCGGGCCATGATCTGATTCCATATTCATTTTTTCGTAATTTTCCAGATGATGCCTTATCTCATTTACTTCAACTGTATAATTCAATTTTGCTTTCGGGAATAATCCCAAGTAACTGGAAAAAACAAATTGTGATCCCAATTCCTAAGGTGGGTAAAAACCCTGAATTGGCTTCTTCATACAGACCTATTGCACTATCTTGTTGTTTTTTAAAGATACTGGAGCGTATATTAAAGGGACGGCTAGAGTGGTTTCTCGAAGGAAAATCTCTTTTGCCCCCTTGGCAGTTTGGGTTCAGAAAGGGCAAATCATGTATGGACAATTTGGCTATTATAACATCAGACATCCGTATTGCTTTTAATAAAAAAAATAATGTTGTAGCTGCATTCCTCGATTTAAACAGTGCATATGACAATGTAATACTTCCCATACTCCAAACAAAACTTGTAAAAATTGGTATCCCTTCTTCCCTGGCTCAACTTATTTTTAATATAATGTCACAACGCCGCATTGTTATTGACTCTCCTCAAGGCAAAATTCAAAGAGATATCCATAAGGGACTGCCACAAGGCTCGGTTTTGAGCCCGCTACTTTTTAATGTCTATACATCTGATGTTGATTCGTCCATTTCTCAATCCTGTAAGATCCTCCAGTTTGCGGATGATTTTGTGATTTATTGTCAAGACAAGGATATTAATGTTGCTGCATCTAAATTACAGTACACTTTGATTTCATTTAATAGATGGCTAAATGATAATGGTATGTCCTTATCTCCCACAAAAAGTAATGTAGTGATATTCAGTAGGAAACATAAAATTCCAAACATATCTATACAGCTGGAAGGATCAACGATTTCTGTAAGTGATTCTGTAAAGTTTTTGGGAATAATTCTACACAGAAAACTATCATGGAACCTGCACGTCGAATCAATAGTTACGAAATGTGAAAAGAGAATAAACATCCTGCGAGCCATTTCAAGAGTGTGGTGGGGATCACACCCTACAACAATGAAGTTACTTTATAATGCGTTGGTGCGCAGCCACTTAGATTACGGATGTCAACTAATAGACCCTCTCCCAGAATACCTTAGCTTAAAGTTGCAAAAAATACAATCCAAATGCCTAAGACTAATCTTGGGAGCTATGAAGTCCTCTCCTATAAACGCTTTACAAATTGAATGTTCAGAGATGCCTTTACATCTTCGCAGAGAATTACTATCCCATAAGTTCTTACTTAGGAGATATCCCAATGTTTCTCATCTACTGGTTGATAAACTCAATAGAATCTCTCAGTACGAATTTTCCAAAAAAAATATGTTTAATCTATTTAAGTCTAGTCTGTTACTGAAATCTATTGAATCTCCACAGGTCTCAAATTCAACCCCTATATTCTCAATCCCATACAGGGCAATTGTTTTTCGCCCTAAAGTGCACATGTCTATTCGCATAGATCGCTCTGCAGCGTATTGGAACCTCTCGAGAATTTTCGGATTCTTTAATTCAGTGATTGATGACAGGTGGAAGGACCATATTTCAATATACACAGATGGCTCAAAATCTCCTAACGGAGATTGTGGTGCAGCCTTCTGTATTCCTAGTTTAAATATCGAGGAAAAGTTTAAACTTCCCAAAAACACTTCCATATATACAGCGGAATGCGTAGCTATGAGAGAGGCATTATCAAGAATTCTGTCGATGTCTATTCAGAAAGCTGTAATCTTCACGGATTCTCTCAGTCTCGTACAAAAACTCATTAAAAACAATATCAGTGACCCCCATGATGATTTATTTTGGACAATTAAGTGTTTACTCTTTGAATCCTCAGAATATGGATATCAGTTGGAAATAGGATGGATACCATCTCACGTGGGTATTCCAGGTAATGAACGGGCAGATCAGCTGGCTAGAGAAGCGTGTTCATTAGGATTAACTCCCCAGTGTTTTCTTCACACCCTACTTGAGAGGATGGTACACCTTGACAAAAAAGTGAGAGAAAAATGGCTGGAAGAATGGCAATCCTCTACTAAAGGAGCCCATTATAAAACCTTGCAAGATCATATTTCAAGAATTCCATGGTTTTATGGTCAAAAACTCCCTAAAATTGACATCTCCCTACTTTGTCGCTTAAGAATTGGCCATTGCTCCTTGGCATCTCATTTATTTAGGATTCAGGTTGTTCAATCCCCAATATGTGAATGCGGTGAACAGGAAGAGAATAGTGATCATATTTTCTTTGAATGTAAATTATTAAATAGAGAAGAATTTATGTCAGAGATAATAAAATCATGCACTTCATATCCTGTTAACTCTAAATTCCTTTTGTCATTGAATGATGTAAATATTAATAAAAGTATAACAAATTTTTTGAAAATAAACAATAAACTCCTTTGAAAAAACTGTCCCCAGGTCTTGGAATTTGTATATAGTTTGTGTGTATATAGTTTATGTGAGTGTTCCGTATGTTTTCGAATTATGCCGACCGTTTTTATAATTTCACCTTTTTTGACTAAGAAATTATTATTTGCACATTTTTACGTTTATTTTTGTTTGATTTCATAGATATGTATATATTTCATATATTACCAAGAGTGGGACGAGCATTGCGGTGGGTGTGTTTTCAATGTTTGTCACCTACTACAATGTTCGTCCTTCTAGGGATTAGTGGCTATATCACTCGATATCGGGTGGAACGCCAGAAATTTATTAAAAAAAAAAAAAAATATTTATGCTCTGAGGCACCGGCTTAGAACAGTGCTTGAACTATTTCCTATTATCATCATTTTCGGATGTTCCGTAAGAATCGGGTAATCGAAAAAACAACAGGCAACATTATACTATCCCACAATGTGGGGTACCTAACTAGCGACAGGTGTGAGGATGTGCATTATCTTATGAAAAGAAACACGACACATGCGTGTATAACTACACACCAGTCTCATCTCACCTAAAAAGGCAAAATTCAGAAAATGTATTGAACCTCATCGCTGAATTTATACTTTCAATTAAACGTACCTAGTTTAAATCTATTGTATTTTAGTATCCGGAATATAGTCATTCCGTTCCGGCCGTCAATACCAACCTTATCGTCTGTGGCCAGCCTTTCCTTTGTGAGGTTATAACTCATACAAAATTCCTGTAGGACAACTAGAGGGATCTAACTCGGAATATGACGTAACTGTGCCAATATAAAATCGGGTTCACTCAAGTACCGTTTCCAAGGATTCCCACAATCATCCAAAAACACAGATTCCCGTTTTCCAAACCGGATGTCGAATGAGTATTTCATTATGTGTTAAATTTTTTTTATATCACTAACTGAACCATGTAGATATTTATCATGAGTAGGTAAAATACAATATTAATTATATTTTTATACCTACACAATATTAGTGTGATTCACAATTAATAAAAATAGACGGGTAGGTATAATGGAACATATTGGAATGGAATGGATTATATATGTTGAATTTTTTATATAATCTATCGATCTAAAAGTAATTGTAGACTTTTCATATTGTACTTAGATGTTAGAAATATAATTCATTGCGAAAATTTTCGGTCCCTTCTGCGATCAAGGCACGTGGAGAATCAGGTACAACCACGAACTACAGAGCCTATTCAAGGAACCGAATATCGTCCAAACGGTAAGTATAGGAAGGCTCCGCGGTTAGGACACGTGCATCGTATGGAAGATGACCAGACACTAAAAAGAATCCTCACATCACGTCCGGAGGGAAGAAGAGGTGTGGGAAGGCCGAAACTACGATGGATGGATGGATTCGAGAAGGACCTTCAGATAGCCGGTGTGCGGAATTGGATAGAAAAGGCCATGGATAGGGTGCAATGGAGACGATTCCTTGAGGAGGCCAAGGCCCACCCTGGGCTGTGGAACCACTGATGATGATGATATCTTGAATGTTTTATATAATCTATCGACCTAAAAATAATTGTAGACTTTTCATATTGTACTCAGATGTTAGAATTCATAGTGGACAATTTTATTTTTGTGTTACACTCAATAAAATATTTCTATGTCAAGACTTTACATTCCTTATATTATATTAAGATGTTTGAATTCATAGTGGGCAATTAAATTTTTGTTATAGGTACTATTAATAAAATAGTTTCATATTTAAATGTATGGTGCATGGCAGAGCGTTTAACGTGCTGGGATAGTAATCCAGTGGTGGCGAGTTCGAATCTGCCCCGACCGTATTAATTTTATTCACCTACATATAGTACGAGCAAAGAGTTTTTAAATATGATAGAGAAAGAGAGACATTTTCTGACCAGTGTCAAGAGACACAAAGCCACATATTCCGTTGTGATATGTAAATATATCCTTTTACAACTCACAGTGGAGGTAAAGATAGAGGAAAGTTGATGTGGTACGGGGTGGAAAAAAAATACCGACGAGGGTCGTATTACAGGAGTTATTTAAGAATAATATAAGAAAAAGTTAAGGTCCCATATGCAGTATTCTCGCAGTACCTTACATTACCTTTTTCTCAAATAACTCTTGTAATATGACCCCGAGATTAAAAATCTTAAACAGTGGTTCGGAATTCCAGATGCGGCGCACTATTTACATTGGCGCAAGATCGACTTATAATAAATTGGGTATCATGGTCACCCGTTAAATCCGTTAGGAGTGGCCCAAAAAGGAGAAACTCTCATGGAAGAGATAAGTTTTCTCAAAATATGAAATTAAGTAATGCGCATTATATTATTTTTACTCCTCACTATCCCAATATGCCAATATATGTAGTGGGCGTTATGAATTCGCAATTTTTAAGGATATTTTTTTATTGCTGATTATCAACTAGTATCAAGCTGAGATTGTATTCTTACCGTTTCATTCATGAATTGTCAAAATTTAAAGAAAATAATCTATGGCCTGCTATATCAATGTGAAATACATTTCCTTTTTGTTAGAAAAATGTAGGTATATAACAGAAAGTAAAATATCTTCTGTATGGGATAATTGAGTGATCAACTTTTATATTCGATATTGTATGTGTATCTATAGATAAGTATATTTTTTACTCTTCTTTTCTATCTTCCTCAAGGGGTAGGCAGTGAGAACCGAACACCGCATTCTTCTATCTTGACACATACATCGCCTCATCAACATTGATACACTGTCTCATACATGTTCATCTTGCTAGTAATGTAATTTTTTTTTTACATAAATTTCTCAACAGGTATCATGTAGAAAGTGCATAGGTCCCTATGAGTTTGGTGACAATGTTTTAGTGTGTATGGTCTATTGTGAAAACTTTTGTCCTCTGGGAATCTTATATTTATTTAAAAATCTAATAGAAATGTACTTCATAAAAATGCATTTAGAGATTGTCAACCTTTCATGAAAAAAAGTTCACTTATTATGGTTTGGAGAGTTTAGTGTTGGCTACAACCCACTAGTTTAATTTTCGTTTTATTTTTCTGAATTTCAGGATTTTTAACTTCGTGACATTGTTCATTAGTCTATTCGCATTACACATACATACTTTGAGGTGACACGCATTATTTTTAGGTGGGTAAAATGGTAAATCTCTAACCACACTACGCTGATTTGTAAGTGTATAACCACACCGTAATACTTAGTTTGATAAAACAATGAATGAAAAGTGTAGAAGTTTTTTTGTATTTGATAAAATCGCGTAGTTTTCTTATCATGACTGCGGTTTTCCGGTCAGTCATTGAACTCTCAATGTAATATACCTACCTATAATCTCATAAAAGCTAGAACGCTGAAAATTGGTATAAACATAGACAAATACAAAATCTCAAATTGGTTTTTCCAAAGACCTTATATACATTATTATAAAGTCTTTGGTTTTTTCAAAAAAATCCAGGGTTTCTCAAACATTTTTTATTAAGAAAAATATATTTTTATGATAAATTTATTAGTTTAACTGCCTATATTTCCAAATTTTTTAAAAATATCGAAAAACGCCAACTAGATAATTTAATTTTCTATAAAAAATAGAAACATTGTATTAGCACATCCCGAATTTTCTTTAACAATTTTTATAAAAATTGAATTTAGTGACCACATTGCTTCATACAATTTGTATGGCAGTCGCTTATTATACACAATATGTAAGAAAACTTAATAGTTTGATAGGTACTTAATATCCAAACATACATACAGAACCATCATGCTGTTTTCATATTCCGGATAGGAAAAGAGGACTGACCTCCATATTGTCCTATCTTGACATACATACCAACTTACTTACTTACTTACTCAGCCTCTTCCTGAGTCCAGTATTGGATAAAGGCCTCCCGCTTGGACTTCCACTGGTCTCTATCCTGTGCCATCCTTCGCCATTCAGGACCTGCCACTATTTTGATGTCATCGGACCATCTGGTCTGGGGCCTTCCCACGCTTCTGTTTCCCGTTCTTGGCCTCCAGTCCATCACAATTTTTGTCCATCGTACATACCAACATGTGTTAAAAATTTTAATAATTTGGATTTATGGGTTTATAGTTTGATTCTTATTATTCAACTATACATACTATCGCTATCGACAGTTGGATCTCATGTGTTACATGCAACTAGTAAGTATATGATATTGTTGGTACCTACTAATATCGTATTTGCTATGTTTGGTTTACAAAATAAAAAAATATATAAATACTCTGTCATCGGTTTTTATTTCTGTTTTTTTTTTACGTAGGTACCTACCGATTTCTCGTACAATTTTTTTTATCTCTAAATTGAAAATACTGATAAATTGGAAGATATAGTTAATTACTTGGATTGCGAATTTTTTAAAAGATCGTGAAGTCATAACTGTAGTGGACGGTTGCTCTTCTTCTCCCTATTCCATCAATGCGGGAGTCCCTCAAGGGTCCATTCTATCTCCAACCCTATTCCTCCTACATATTAATGACTTGCTCTTACGCGCCCCCATCCACTGCTACGCTGATGACAGCACAGTTCATGATAATTTCTCTTTTGACAAACCTTCTAAACAGTGTGAAATATCAGAAGCCCGGAAAGACCTTCATCAAAAAATAAATAACTACCTCCACTCAATCAATACCTGGGGTGAAAGTAATCTTGTTTCATTTAACGTCTCAAAAACCCAAGCCTGTCTAATTTCTGCGAAGAGAAACCCCAATGAATTGCAAGTGTCTTTCAACGGAAGCACCCTACCTAACAGCAGCTCTATCGACCTGCTTGGAGTATCTATAACGAATCAATTACACTCCAAGGGTTCCATTGAAGCAAAGGTGAAACTCGCCTCCAAAAAATTGAGCGTACTATATAGAGCGCGTAGATATTTCACTAAGACCCAGATCTGTATACTCTACAAAGCGCAAATACGTCCAATTATTGAATATGGTAGTCACCTCTGGAGTGGCGCCCCCCAATACCTACTGAATACCCTCGACGCTGTCCAAAGGCGTGCTATACGTCTGATTGATGATCCACAATCCATCACTGACTGATGGATTGCAATCACTAGAACACAGACGCAGAGTCGGTATTTTAAGTTTATTCTATAGATACTACCACGGGAATTGCTCAGAAGAACTTGCATCTTTGGTCCCTCCTCCACCCACTCGCAACCGAGTCACTCGCTTCACTCAATCGCAGCACCCATTCACAGTGGACCTTCAACATATACGAACAAGTCGCTTCTCGAACTCCTTTATTAATACAGCAGCCCGACTGTGGAACGATCTTCCGAATTCTGTGTTTCCACCTTCGTACAACCCGGGTCTTTTTGAAATCCGAATTAATAAACTCTTTTCTAGATTGCAAACCCCTCCCAACGCTACGTAGTGCGCTTCTTCGGAAGAGTAAAATGGACCCAAATCCTAATAGCTGGCGTCCCCTACGTGGACATGTTAAAAAAATCCAATGTGCTGGTAGTTTTTCTATATCAAAATATTTTTAAGTAGTTACGAAAAATTCACAATGATAAAATAAGTACCTACTTATAATCATCATCATCACTGACACTACAGTCCACTGCGGACCTTGGCCTCCTCCAGAAATCGTCTCCATCTCTTCCTATCGACCGCCAGTCTTCTCCAATTTATCAGGTGCATTTCTCTTATATCGCACAGCCATCTCAACCTAGTTCTGCCTCTACTTCTTCTGCCTTCGGGACAGGTATCTAATATCTACATAAGCTAAAAAATAATATGCTTCCAAAATATATGCAGATGTAATTAAATGTCAATGTTCACGCTTATCCTACAAGAGGATGTCAGGATTTTAGACTTCCAAAAACGAGATTAACAGGTACACAAAATAGTTTATACCATAAAGGTCTCAAAATATGTAATAGTTTGCCACCAAACAAAAGAAACCACAAGTCTTGTTACCTTTCGTAGGCTAGGTGCTGAATACATAGTTAAAAACTATTAATGTTCTCCATAGTTTTACATGTTTTTTATAATTGTAATACTCTTACCATACTTCTTCTTCTTTTTATAGGTTGACACCAGATACGTATTGTTTAAAAAAAGTATTTTCATATATTTTTTGTTTATACTAGATATATAAATTTTAATATCTAAATAAAATGTACTATTATTATTACCTTTTTAGGAATAGGGTCATCATCCATCCGGCAAACATGTCCAAGCCAACGTAGGCGCTAAATTTTAATAATGGACTACAATAGATGGGTCGATGGCAGAGCGGTTAGCGCGCTGGGATAGTAATCCAGTGGTCGCGAGTTCGAATCCTGCCTCGACCGATTTCGTTCACCTATAGCACAAGCATTTATTTGCTTATTTTAGGGAACGTAGGAAGATGTATATGTACTTGTTTAACAAGGACATATTCATTTAAAAAAAAAAAAAAAAATTCTTTCATTGTATATTGTATATTGCATTTAGCTTATGATTATACCGTATTCTCCAGGTAAGTAATAAGTAGATTCTTTTATATATTGAAAACAAAACATTTAAAATAGCTAGAATATGTCAGCATACTGAAAGATGTCGTACAATAAATGTTTTGTCTAAATTTAAACAAATATTTTAGATAAAATATTCTTCTTCTTCAATGGTGCTTCAGTCCAAAACAAGCCGTGGCCTCCTTCAACTTCTACCTTCAAATTGGTGCATAGATACCTAATTCTTTCCTCGGCTGCCGCACTCCAGTTAGAAACTTGCAGGAGCCTTGCCGCAGCTCTACTTGTGTCTTCCTCCATCGCGTAGGTGTTCTTCCTCTACTTCTCCTGTCCTCACGTGGTCTTCTTTCCAAGATGTTCTTGGTCCATAACATCAAACTGTTCAACTATTCGGGGCAGAAAAAAAGGACTGATCTCCACACTATCCTATCCTGGCTAGCATGTTTTGTATACGAAAACAAAATATTTTAATATATTCAATAATTTGGATTTGAGGTTTTACTATGGATTACTATGGATTTTTACGTATTCTTACACTATATACATACTATCGCCATCGACAGTTGGATCTCATGTTTACATCTATAAACAAGTAATCTATGTATCAAAGTTAAAGTAAGTATTGACAATCAATTGATACAAATAATAAATAGATTCTTATTAAAAATCATCGGAGCCAAAAATTTTTCATTGAAAACTTACCAATTACTTACCAACCTGTTGTTGATGTATAATTTTCTATAGTAGGTACCTAAATACGATATTTGTTGCTTGTCCCTGTTACCTATTTAAAACTATTACCTAAGTCTACTGTGTATTGAGTTTATAGTTTTCTAGATTACGTACCTTACAACTTATCGGCAGCATACTCATAAAATATATTTGTATGATACCTACACTTATTGTTATCGCTAGTAATACATGTTTCGTTGGAAGGAATTTCCGTATTGCAATAAATCCGCCAAGCGCACAATAATCCTACACAATCATAAATACCTACCTAACTACGAGTTGATACATAGGTACATGAATAGTTGATTAATAACTGAATTGTCTCAGACTCCCGAGCGAAAGGTCCCGGAATCGATTCCCTATGATTTGATGGTGATGATGATGATTTGTTTAGTCTCCAGAATGTGGCAACCTGTCATCGGGCGCGTGTTCAAATATTATTTGACATATTAACAGTTAGTTGCTCGAGAAACAATACTTACAATAGAAATAAAATAAATAAGTTCCATCATATTTTTATTACCTATAGCCCCTATATAGGTACTCGTCACATATTTAATTTTTAGACACACTTATAATAAGAAATGATTCCACATTGCCACTGTGTTATAATGAATAAAAAACTTAACTCAATTACTCGCTTAATTTATTCAAAGTGACTTTTGATCTCGTTCATTCGAGGGAATACCTTGCTTATCAAATCAACACAATAATCATTTGACTCATAGGTACTAATAATGTATCGACATAGCATAGCAGATATGAAAAGTTAAAACTGCTTTCACAATATCAATTTATTATATAAATTTCACGTGAGATATTTGAAAATTTCTGATTACAGGTACTAAATTATATTATTTTTATAAATTCAAATTTCTATGTACTAAGAGGTGCATAGAAATTCGACCGTAGTTCAGTAATGTTTCAAATTTGAAAATTCATTAGATATAAATTATCTATGATATAAAACATCTTGGTTTTCATCAAGAGGTACAAAGTTTTCTTTTCACATATTTTAAAGTGTAATTGTCTAAGTGATATTTATATGGTTTCAAAGTAGATTATGTATTTTTCTTTATCATGTTCTGTATTTGAATTTAACACAACTGCATTTGACATTAGCAGTACGAAAGTAAACAAACTATGGATTCACGTAAAATGTTCTTTTTATTTGATTTAATGTATTTGTATTAACACATTAATCTGTATTAATTATAACTCTGCACTTCTCCGTATAAATTTTTATTGGAAATATACCAAATCTAAACTCCTAATAAGTTTGCACAGTTTGCTTAAAATGGGGTCCGAATAGTAAATAATTACAGTCCGAAGTCTTAATATCATTGATTTATATGTACATACTACGAACACATATAGATTAATATCATTGATTTATATGTACATACTACGAACACATATAGATTAATATCATTGATTTATATGTACATACTACGAACACATATAGATTAATATCATTGATTTATATGTACATACTACGAACACATATAGATTAATATCATTGATTTATATGTACATACTACGAACACATATAGATTAATATCATTGATTTATATGTACATACTACGAACACATATAGATTAATATCATTGATTTATATGTACATACTACGAACACATATAGATTAATATCATTGATTTATATGTACATACTACGAACACATATAGATTAATCAAAAACGATGTTAAATTTATTCGAACTTGGAAGTTTTGACAGTTGACCGAACAAAAGACGAAAAAAACTGCCTTAAATATAATGATACATTTTACAATAAATCAATACAGAGATGGTGATATTCTGCAAAAAATAAAATAAGGGGTCTAGTATCAGCGAATTGTCATAAAATGTGATCCCTTATTAATAGTTTTGCTATAGGATTTAATTTTTTTGTAACAAATAATGTCACAATTCGCTCATTCTAGTCCCTTAAGAGCTTAATGGGAATTCCTTGACCCTATATTTATTGACATTGGCGTTGTATTAGAAGGTGCTCAGGTCCTTGATGATATGTTTACTATAGGTATTTTTATTTACAATCTACAAGCAAGTAGCTCATTATTGGTATCAATTGATTAGTAAAGAATATCATTAACCAGTTTCTTTGATAAACTAGCTTTATTGCCACCAATTGCAATTTTGATGTGTCGATATCAATCAGCTGTTTGGAGCTCTCAGACCAGTAATGTCCTATCCAAGCATCTCAAAGGAAGCCAAAATTGCAGTACATAATGCAATCGTAGTGCCCACTTTGATGTATGCCAGTGAAACATGGACGTGGCAAAAGACGCATGAAAATAGAATAAATGCTGTGGAAATGAGATCACTAAGAAGAGTATGTAATAGAACGATATATGATAGAATAAAAAATGAGGACATAAGGAGGGAATGCAAGATGAAGAAGGGTATTATAAGTTAAATGAAAGTGAATTCCTTGAGGTGGTTTGGACATATTGAAAGAATGAATGATGAACGACTGACCAAAAAATATACATGGGTGTAAGAGATGGAGTGAATAGCAGGGGCCGCCCCAGAAAGGGATGGCATGACTATGTGAATGATATTTTGAAAGAAAGAAATATAAGAAGCTTGAATAATCGACGAGCATGTATGAGACGATGCATGGATGTAAAAGAATCTAGGAATGTGTGCAAAAATAGAGGAGTATGGCGCTCGGTTCTCTCTGCTTACCCCGTAAGGGATATGGCGTGATGGTATGTATGTATTATGTATGATATCAATCATCCACATTTTTTACTCCTCACTAACCCAAGGGGATATAGTAGGGAGTTATGATTTCGCAATTTTCAGGGTATTTTTTTTTGCAGATTATCAACTAGTATCATGCTGAGATTGTAATCTGAAAGTTTCATCACAATGTATATGTGTGTGTGTGTGTGTACTAAATGCTATGTGCTATGTACGGCGTGTTAATTTTTACTTTATCGATTATAGACTAAAGTAGGTACTAATTCGATTATTTTCAAATTTTGCAAATATGTAGGTATATCTAATACTCGCTTAGATCCCATTAGATTTAAAGGATATCTGAATAGTGCTTCTCAATTTTTTTAACTGTCAAATATTTCAAAGTGACTCCAAGTTCAGGAAATTTAAAATTTGATATTTTTATTTTCAAATTGATAAAAAGACACATCACTTTTATTAAATGGCATTGAAGAGTTATCAAGTTTTCATAATAAAATATTTAAATAAAAAACAATTTATCAAACTCATTTCATGAAAATGCTGAATATTTTCCATACAAAATTTGAATAATTTATAGAATGACTTGTTAGTGAGGAGTTTAGCGTTGGCCACAACCCACTCGTTTTTTTTTTTTTTTTTCATAAAATGATGCACGATATATAAAATAATTGGTAACTTTTATTGTTTACGATCCCTAAGTATATATAGTGTTCATTATCGGTGATAATTTTGATAATATATAAATATCTTTAAAATCTAATAATTGTTTTATTCAAAATGTTATTAATAGGCTACTAGTATAGTAGTATGTATACTGCGTGTAGACGATAAATATTATAAAGTGCTCCTGATAAATAGCGAGACTATTCATAAGTACCTAGATAGGTAGATTATTTTTAATCACGCAACATTGACCGCTGTTTTTAGCATCCGTTGTGTATCTCATTAGTTATGTATAATATATACATACCTAGATAAAGGGTACTCCCCAAAATGATTCATTCTCAAAATATCGACGGCCAAACAAACATAATTACACTACATTATTTAATATTTAATGGGAGTTCCCCGAGCTGTGTCTTGCTTGCTATAACAATTTTTATTGTTAATTATTGGAAAGCTTTGAGAAAGGCAGGGGATAGAAGCATCTGGAAGAGGTCTGTCGGAAAGGTAACGAAAGTCTTCCAAGATAAACACGACCTTCAGGAATGCATGGGGAGCTTGATTATACCTTGGGAAAACTCTTAGCCAAAGTTTTTGTTACAATTCTCTGAGGTGATGTGGCTCCTTTTTATCTGATAACACAGTAGGTGTAGAAATACAAAAGTGTCAAGGTGTTGTAATTATTTCTAGTCTTTTTTCGCAATTTTTAGCAAAATCTAGCTTTTATGTAAAAAATAAAAACAAAGAAACTAACTTAAAATAGACACCAATATCATGGGAAATTTTAGCTTCTCTGAATGATACGAGTAATAATATGAATATATCGGTACACTTCTCTCGATATTGAGGGAATCCCCTATAAAGGGAAATATTATTTTATCTTGTGCAAGAGCACGCGATTCATTTATAAGTTGAATTCGTTTTGTATATACATTAATATTTATAGAAGCATTGAGTAAAACGAGTGGGTTGTAGCCAACACTAAACTCTCCACACCATAGTGTTAATTTTTTTATCTTGAAAGGTTGACAATCTCTAAATGCATTTTTATGGAGTAGGTACATTTCTATTAAATTCTTAAACAAATGTAAGTTTCCCAGAGGGCAAAAGTTTTTACAATGCACCATACACACAAAAACATTGTCACGAAACTCATAGTATGCACTTACCTACTACATGATACCTGTTGAAAAATTACATTACTAGCAAGATAAGCATGTATGAGACATTGCAACAATGTTGATGAGGCGATGTATAGAAGAATGTGGTGTTCGGTTCTCACTGCCTACCCCTTAAGGAAGATAGAAATGGAGAGTAAAAAATACACTTGTCTATAGAGACACATACAATATCAATATGAAGTTGATCACTCAATTTTCCCATACAGAAGCTATTTTACTGAAGCTGTAGGTGTATACATTTTTCATACAAATATGAAATTTATTTTACATTGATATGGCAGAATGTGGATTTTTTTTAAATTTTGACAATCCTTGAATGCATTTTTGATGAGTATATTTTTATTGTATCAAAATTTCAAACAGTATAAAAATACCTCGATTTTCCAGACCGTGAGAGCATTTTGAAAATATGGACAGATGAAATCATAGAGAAGTAATTAACGGATATTTATGGTAAACTAATCAAATCTTAGTGTATGCACTTTACATATATGATGTTAATATGAAGTCAATCGGACTTATAATAGTTTGGGCTGTAGAAAGAACACAAAAAAACAACGTAAATGATGAATTCATAGAGATGTGCTCTAGGTCTATGCACACAATATGATGTTAATAGTATGAAGTCGATCGGACTGATAATTTGGGTTGTAGAGAGGACACAAAAAGGATAATCCGTACATACAAACACATCATGACGAAACTCATAGTGTGCACTCTCTACATCAGGAGTGTCAAACTCAATTTTGCAGAGGGCGGTATATTAAATTTAGAATGTATAGGCGGGCCAGAATCATATAAAAAATGTACTGAATTATTATAACATTTTATTTATTTAATTATATAGTATACAATATACGGTTGTTAAAAATCATATCAAAGTTATAAAAGACGGTAGGTACCTACCTAATTATTTTGAGCTCGAGGATCCAGATACCTGACTTCTCTTGTTATTGACAAGCTCATTGATGTCAGGTATCATATTCGTTGTAATTGTTTTAAGAATTGATTGGAGATGTTCATCTGTAAGTATTGAGCGATGTTTGTTCTTATTTATTTTCATGACGGAAAACATCTTCTCACATAAATAGGTGCTACCAAACATGCACAGAATGCGTGCTGCATGCTTTTTTAAATTCCGGGTAGTTATCCAAACTCTTGAAATATTGTGTATTAAATTTAAGATCGTTAACCTCTTTAAATTATTCTTTCAAAATACTGTCCGATTGTAGATCTATCAACTCCATTTGCAAATGAACTGTTTCCGCTTGTTGCTAAATAGACATATGTATATGCTTGTTGTTAGATAGACATCTCTCTCGCTTGTCTAGGCACGCGCTGCCCTTGAATTTACTTATAAATGTAGTGTACGTATTTCAAAACTTCCGTAAAGGAATCGAGTGAAGTCTAAAAGCTCTAAAAAAACATGATTCTTCTTTCTGATACATATTGCGATCGCGGGCCGTATCTTTGACATAACTGCTCTACATGATACCCATTGAGAATTTGATGTAAAAAAATATGCTCAAAAATTGTGATATCGTGACTCTGCACTATCCCATAGTGTTGAGAGTAAAAAAATCACATATATTTATTCTAAGCATTTGTATCAATGAATCATACTTTTACCAATGAGTATGCAATACCTACACAATTATGTAGTTATTATCTTTCCTAGACAGTATGAACTTATTTATAACCTATCATGCGAGCTAATGAGCAATGACCCTTGTAGTAAGTTTATTGTTTATGAAGCACATGATGATGAATCAATTTATTATATTAACCGCAAAAATAATCACATCGCAATGTAGTACATATTTGTTTTATAAATCACGTATCAAAGTAGATTATGTCGTTAATTGACAATCTATATCTTTTGTAATTACCAGGTCACGACGAAATTTATTTTTATTTATTTATTTGGCTCGATACCTACATAATTACACTATACATAATACAGCGTTAAGTACCTACTTATAACAACAAAATAATTTCAAGATTACAATGATAATATATCCTTAATTTAATGCTAGGTTACTTTTAAATGTTTACAGTAAGCTGGTACAAGCAAAAATACTCCAGGATACATAATTAAAATAAGAACATAAAATTCTGAATTATTTTTATATTGTCTCATTGGACGTCCAACTAGGTGAACCTGTTTTAGGACGTCCGATATATAGATACGATTTGTAGGTATCAATGACTTAACCAATTTAAGATGTTTAAAAACTTCTTCTTCTTCTTCTCAGCCCAATCCCGTCCACTCCTAGACGAAGGCCTCGTCCATCTCCTTCCACGCCACTCTATCCTGTGCTTTGAGCAACCAATTGACACCAGCATGACGGCTGATGTCATCTCTCCATCTCATTGGCGGTCTTCCAACACCTCTGACTGTCGTTCTCGGTCTCCAAGCCAACACTATCCTTGGCCATCGGTCTTCGGGGTATCTAGCCACGTGGCCCGCCCATCAGGGTAAGAATGCGGTGGACGACATCAACCAATTTCGTTCTTTCCCTGATGGTGTCGTATAAACTTTAAAAACTTTAAAACCTTAGTAAACCTTTAAACTTAGTAAATAAAAATTATTAATGAATATATTATTATGAATGAAACAATTATTAATAGGTAATATTAAAATATGTACAATTTAACATGGGTGATAATATATTTATTTAAAAAGTGTGATAAGACACTTAGAATTTGTAAAAGTCGAAAAGAGTTGCTAGACACAAAATCTTCTGAGAAATGTTGAAAATAGTACTTTTTTAGAATCACTGTTGAACTTAATTACACCAGAAGCCTTATTCCCTTTTTCATAATGCAAATTTCTAATGACAATAATTAGAAAACAAAAGTTTTGACTCTAGGTAGGTACCGTTTGAAATGTCACTATAACCGGTATTGTTTTATCAAAGACCACGTTCTGATGATGGTCGCCAATAGACCGATAATGATAAGTGACATTTATCAATCAACTAAACATTTGACATTTATTAAAAATAAAAGTGAAAGGAAACCTTCAGTAATTTTTACTGCAGTCAATCATGGAGTTTCATCGAGAAATGTCAATCGACAAATTAAATAAAATCTTTTATTTAAATAAAATAAAAACTATTATACTTCTACAATATTGCCCCATACAAAAGTTTCCACACTTAATGGGGCAATAAAATTAAATTGTCATTTTGAATCGTAATTTTAAAATGTTGGTACTTTTTTATTTCTGTAAAATAAAATTAAAAAAATAATTGTTTGTAAACAGGACAACCGTTTTACCTGAAGCATTTTCAACTAGTTGCGTACATACATGTTATAGATATTACTTATATAGCTACTGATACATCAGAATACAAATCAACAAAAGAAAAAAGGGGTGGGTATTTATTACCTATTTTAAAAATTAAATTTACCAAATAAACACTCTGTGTAAAAAAAAGTGTATATTTTTCGCTATAAGATAAGGAAACTTTCCCAAAGACCGAATAATATGCAGTGTTTTGTTCTCTATTTTTTTATTTTTTCATGTAAGTATATTTTTTATAAAACTTGTGTTATAAAAAAAAGTAGGTAATAAGACTTGTGTTATAAGAAAAGTAATAATACCTACTTTTGTTATATAAAAAAAGAATACGACTTGTGTTATAAGAAAAGTAATAAGGCTTGTGTTGTAAGAAAAGGAATAATACTTGTGTTATTTAAGAAATGGTATACGACTTTGGTTATGAGAAAAAGAATTAGACTAGTGAGCCTACACATGAATAGTTTATATTTAGTGCCTCCCATTTATCTTCTCCCGGTCATTTTGCACATTTTCAACATATAAACCTATTTACAAACAATTTCAAATTTACGATCCATTAAATAGCAGACCGAATTTTCCCCTATAAATGTTGTATAAGTACCAAAACGTGCATGTGTAGGTACATCACCTCTATCTGACGTATTATTTGCGGAAACAAATATGAATAAACAATGGCAATGAACAAATGGAATAACTAGTGATGACCTCAAACGGAAATAATTTATAGAATGCGAATAAATAGTGTTATTTGATGTTGTCATCTTTCCCACAAATACCTCAATTATTGTTCCCTAGTAAGAGTTGGTGACCGGACCATTTTCCTGCCTATATCCTTGCTCTAATAACAATTCTTAAAAATGCAATTGTTGGTATTGCAAATTGCCTTTGCGTAGCTATCTACGTGAAAATCGCACGCATACTTTGAAATTCTAAGATCCGCCGTGTTACTTTTTAGTATGAATATTTTTTCTGTACATTTTAGTATGGATATTTTTTTCTGTACATTTTTAGTATGGCTGTTTTTTTTCTGTAGGTACATATAAAGTATGGATATTTTTTCTGTACATACATTTTTAGAATGGATATTTTTTTCTGTACATTTAAAGTATGGCTGTTTTTTTCTGTACATTTTTAGTATGGATATTTTTTTCTGTGCAATTTTAGTATGGCTGTTTTTTTCTGTACATTTTTAGTATGGCTGTTTTTTCTGTACATTTTTAATGTAGATATTTTTTTTCTGTACATTTTTAGTATGGATATATACTAAAAATGTATATATACTAAAAATATATCCATACTCTACATTTTTAGTATGGATATATTTTTCTCTACATTTTTAGTATGGATATTTTTTTCTGTACATTTTTGTATGGGTATTTTAGTATAGGCACCTACTACCAACTCTACATACCGCGAAGCGGTATTTACCTAATATAACTCGCTTTTGAAAGGGGGTGGGGACTTGCGTCACGAACCCTTAATAACGTGGGCCCACAGAGTACTACGTGGGCCCATAACCATTTCCTCATAGCATACGAAAGAATGAATACAATTATGTATTAATAAAAATATAAAAAATAGGTAGGTACTATATATAATTAACTCATATTTGATTGATAGTAAAAATGTTTTTTAATCATCGTCTTAATCAAACTTTATTGCATACTTCTCGAGAAATTTCATTGTATACCTACTCCAACACAGAAAAAATGAAAAAAAATATATTGTATTTAAGCTTAGCTTTCATACAGGCGCAGCGTACGATCCAATGCGCGCGCATGAGTTCCTATATAATGAATACCAACTTAAATCCAAAATAATACATACTAAATAGTTTACCACCAAACATTAAAGAAACCACAAGTCTTATTACCTTACGTAGGCTAGGTGCTGAATACATAATTAAAAACTATTTATGTTCTCCATAGTTTTACATAGTGTTTTTTTATAATTTAATGTCATACTCTTCCTATAATAACCTATAATTTGAGGACGAGGAGAGCTGACCCCAACAGTCAGCACAGACAAAGAGTTGGGATATATTTTTTGATTTAAATAGATGTGTTATTTTTTATATATTATGTTTTTACCTACATCTAAATAAATGTTACCTACTGCTACTAAACCGTCTGATATACACCGTGTCCGATTCGTACGTGCGTTTATGCGCTTATTTATTACTTTAAACAAACAAAATTATGTTCATAAATTCAATAAAAAGGTATTTCAATAATAAAGATATTTTTGAATCAAAACTATTTCTCGGCGTATTTGGCAGGTACTTACTATGCACTTAGGTAATATTTTTTGGCTTCATTGAAAGATAGTGAATTTTGAAAATACTTTCTATAGTATCCGTTATGACTACTCAGAAAATTATAATAATTTCGAATAAAATTATAAATTAATAACCTTATTCTAATTACATATACATATGTGGAAGAAAATTAGTCATACATCAGTGTATTGAGTAAGTAAACATCGATAGTATATAAATAGGAATAGAAGTAGGTACTTGCATATTTGCTATTTGGGTCAGAACAAAGATTTCCATATATTCTAGTTGCATGTAACACATGAGATCCATGAAGATATGTATGTCAGGATATACCTAATAGTATGGAGGTCAATCTGATTTTCTTACCCAGAATATGAAGCATTATGGTATGTATGTATGTTTCGAGATTAAATATCAAACTATTGAGTCGACGTAGATATTGTGTAGTGCATGATTTACAAATTGTATGAAACGATGTCGTCACTAAATTCCTTATTTATAAAAATTGTTAAAGTTTGAGATGTACCTACTTCTAGTGTTAATTTTTTTTCTAGAAAATTTAATTGTCTAGTTGGGGTTTTTCGGTTTTTATCGATATTTTTAAAAATTTTGAAATATAGTCAGGTAAACACACAAATTTATCTTAAGAAAAATTCCTAATAAAAAAAGTTTGAGAAACTCTGGAACATTTTTGAAAAATAAATTTGATATTTTGTATTTGTCTATATTCATACCAATTTTCAGCGTTCTAGCTTTTATGGTTATTGAGATATATGAAATTAATGATGTGAAAATACAAATGTATAAAAGTATATAAGGGTATAAAAGAGTTGTGGAGAGTTTTGTTCAAGAAATAAATTCTCTTGAACAAATCGACAGTTAGATAATAATTTAATACCATGAAAATTAAATTAAAATTCATATGTTAATGATTTTTTTTTAAATAAAAAAAACTTCAACACTACCTATATATAGGAACATATTAAAACATCTATTTATTGATTTTATGCAAACATTGTAGATGGCACTTACAATATTATAAGAAAATTATAAATGATTTTGTATCGTAAAATACCAAATCCGCGCTAGTTTTGTTCAGACGGAAATGCACCATATAGATGTACTCAATGTGGAAATGTAATAATTCTTGATATGCAGGTACCCTAGTCGTAAATTTAATGTCTCAGAAAATATAAGTACTTAATACTTTATGTAAGTAGGTACCTATTGTAAAACATTACATCATCTCGTGTTAATTTGCATAACAATAAGAAGCTAGTGTTTAGATATGTTACTTTTAAAGTAGGTACTTATATTCTAGGAATATAAGTATAATTTTGTACCAACATATGTATATATAAATGCAGGTATCTTGGTCGTAAATCGTAAAACTGCAATCTCTTGTTTTTTAAATATTTTCATTTTTTTTATACATACATGGGTATTGGTAAACATTAATCTTAACATTTTTTTTTAATAAATGTAGAAAACGATTAAGATTAGATTATGATCGAGTTCTGATATTTAAATTATTAAGATTAAGGAAGGATAAAACGTGTCATGAGTAGCCCTCAAGGTTTGATATTAAGACTTATTTCTATAAAAATATGCAAATAAATAAAAAAAATATTTATTTTAATGTGAATGTCTTTATTATTTCATAGATCCTTAAAATAATACAAACATCGAAGGTGCATTGATATAATATTATAATAAAATATCATATAATAAATGACAACATGCAATAAGTATTATACAATAAACATATTATACATATGTAATATATAACAATAACAATATTGGCAATAATGATAAAAAGGAGACTAATATAATAAGTAGATATCATGTTAAAATTTATATTTAAAATTAGGTCTATTAGGATAAATGAGGAAACTAATTTTAAAATGGCACATTTATTCATTGGGTTTGTCAATAACTTTAACAACATTTGAAAAAAAAATGCAAACAAACCTACATATATGTAATAAAATATAGGTTAAAATATAGTATTTATAATATAAATTATCTATTAATAAATATGTATGTAAAAGTAATAAAAATAAAATAAATACATAACGATAGAATAATACGTTCTTTGGCAATATCGCTGATTATATGACAGTAAACAATAAACATAAATAGAAAAAGAAAATATATTATAATACAAATACATAATAGTAATTTTGTGCATTTTTTAATGGTTGAAGATTACAAATTATCAGTGCTTATAATAAAAAATATGCACAGCAAAAAATACTTCAAAAAGAATAAAGGTTATCCGTTTAACGTCGCTGAGTCATATTACATACATAACAAACTATTTATTTCAATTATCTGTTTTGTATGACCAAAAATAATTATAACGATAGTAATAATTGTTTCTTGGATAAAGGATCTTCGCCAGTGGTGTCAAAAAAGCACGAGATCTCTCTTCAAAGCCGCAGTAAGCAAAATGAAATTCTCCTTGATGATTGCCAACCTTCGATATAAGACACAGCATAGTAAGAAGATGATTGATTAACAAACAGATAAAAAGAATTTGAATTCCTAATAATGGCAGTTATTCATTTTTGCTTAATGTTCAGATACAACAACAAGAAACTAAATTATAATATTTAATTGGACCGACCGAAAACAAAATTTATTTATTACAGATTTAAACTAATTATATTTTCATTATTTGATACAAATATGAAATGAATGATGTTATTGTGAAGTAAATTATGTATGGTAAATTGGAATAAATCTTATGTCGTCTCATGTTTCGAAGCACAGGTCATGTATTGTCGTGATCTAAATAATATGTGGCGATGTGTTTTTAGGAAAAAATTTAACCACGAACGTTGACAGTTGTTGAGCCGTTTATTTCATCCAGTTGTCTCGAAGAGAATGATGCCACTATCTTGCGTTCTCCATTGCGTCTTGGCATGAATTTGTCGCTGTATGTCACAAATTCACCGGGCTTGACGTCCCTGTACCGGATCTAAAGAATAAAAAAATGAACATATTGATGAAATATACAAAAAAGCATTATACAAGAACCAACTATAAAATATGACCTATATAATATTAGGTAACTGTTCCAGCTGTTCCTATTGTAGTAGTTAATCCGTAATTTATTGTACAAAGTATTATCAAAATAGTTGTATAAGTACCTGTCTTGGTCTCTGGAGTCCAGGTCCTTCAAATGTGAAGAAGCAGTCTGTAAGAGCTGTAGTCAATGGGTTCTGGAAGCTGAATGTTACATGACACTCTTGGTTAACACAAGGCTGGCCACGGACCTGAAAAAATGTATCATTTTGCACTCACAATCTGAAAATCTTAGAATTTCCAACATAATATGCTGTGTCATATGTATACTATCGTTTTTACCTGTACTTGCATCCTAGGTTTGTGGAGTGGGAAATCATCTTCCTCGGACCATGTCTGTCGTGTTTGTTTAACGAATGCCATTGCGAATATTTTGATGAGAGAATGGTCAACCAGCTTGTCCATGTAGTCTTGTGGTGTAACGTGGATCTTGAGAACCTCTCGCTGACCAGCTCTGATGGAGAAATCTCCCTGCACACGTTTCAAACGAGAAGCGATTGCGCCCGTGTAGTAGCTGGAGTTGGCTGTCAGAACTGCGCTGATGGTACGTTCTTCGTGAGATTTATTCTAAAAAGATATTTTAGCAATGTTATTCGAGAAATACTTGTTCTGGCGAATTAAAAAAAAACTAAATTTACTATCGTTTTGAAATGAAGGCTAATAAGAATATTCGGGGTTATTTCATACTTAATTCAAAGCTCAATTTAAAGTGTTCTGTATAGCTTGTGTAAGTTTCACACATAGGTAGATTCAATATACAATGTAAAAGATTTACTTACGTGGATATTTACTACTACGTCAAATGGTTGACCGAATGGTACCATATCAATGTCAACCAGATCGAAGAAGACATCTTCCGCCTCTCTGTTGGGGAAATCGTAATATTGCTGAGCACGGGTAAAGCCACGACAAGCGTTGAACACAGACAGTTTTTCCACAGCTGAGCTTTCAGGAGTTTTGTATTCGTGTGTGATCTCTAACATATCACTGTCTCCTTCATCATCATCTCTGTTTGGATTTTTAGTCACAAGCTTGCGTCCAACACTGAAATTCAAAATGTATGGATTGAGTACCTACCTAAAATACATACAAGTAGAATTACTCGAAACTAAAAACCTATAAAATGGTGTGAATCTCCACTTACTAGTATTGATTGACCGCCATTCTGGAGAAGCCCCATTCTGAATTCTCATCTTCCTGGAAATGACAAATATCACTATTGACCTCAGAATATACAAACGGAGTGTCATATTGGAATCCTACTTCTCCGCGACGAACGGCCTCCAAACTGGCTGGACCACATCTATATACGCTCTCGGATTCTTCCTGAGGAGTTGAGTCGATAATTTGCCATCCTCCATATCCTAAAATATAACAATAGGTGAGATTATTTATTATTTTTCGTTTCATCAAGTTTTAAACGATATCCTCATTAGACGCTTGGCATTGGTTAAAAACCACAAAGTTAGGTACTTTAAGTATTGTGGTTAACAAAATATACATTTTTTGACATACCTTGAGGCAAATCAGGACGAGTCATCCAAACGTCATTCCATGAATGGAAGTTCCAGCAAGAATCGAAGCAATCCTCATCGGGTCCGTTAGGAATCTCATTTCCTTCCTTGTCAAAGTACTTATCAACAGTCAAGGTACGGTTCGTGTCATGAGCGGATACATAGTTTGTGACAGATCGACAGGGGATACCTAAAAATATTTTCATGTGTAGAATTTCTTATGGGATATTTTTGTAATTATAGTTTACAAAATACAATATTATGTATGAATGCATAGTTTTTACCAAGAGCTCTGCAAATAGTGACAACCAATGCTGAGAAGACCCAGCATTGTCCATATTCTACAGGGCGACCACCATCGCTTAAGTATCGTTCCATTATAGCAACGGAACCAGTCCAAGCATGAGGAGCAACTCCCTCTTTGTATTCGTTGTCCCAGCGACCAACAATCAGTCCTTCGTCATCGTTGGCATTCACCTAAAACAATTCAGACATCAATAAATAAATAGATCTTTTACAAAATAGGTCAATTATTAAATAAAATATCCTGTATTCTTTTATGTATGTAAATAAATGCTTACAATTGCAGAAATTGCCCTGACCATCTGTATCGGGTTACCCCTATCTGCATGGGCGAGTCCACTACGTTCCATCAAATACATACAAGCTGGTAACACAACATCATCATACTGTCCATAAATCCAACGGCGACCTTTGGGCTGTCTGTACGATCCACACCAGATTTTACCAGTGTCGTTCATCACATACTCTTTACGCAAAGCTTCGTTGTCCATGTAAACGGGGTCTTCACGGCACCATGGGTTGAACAAGATGTAAATATCTTCTTCACACTTATAGTCATAACGGTTATCCCGCTGTCCTTGTCTGTTTGTTTGGACCCAGCAGTGCCATAAGCCGACTTGGGCAGACGCCGGAATATGAACTTGGAATGTTACGGTGTTAGCATCCTGACGCTGAATACTGATTTCCCATCGATCCATCTCATGAGCCAAAGCAGCCAAGTTCTGCATTGATCCGTGGCGCGATCCATAAGGTCGGGTATGTTGTATTGTGCCCATTCTCTCCATGCGATCAATTGGTCCGTGAGGACTGAGTGGGCTATGTTGCGGGATCGGTTCATTAGAGAAGGATCCCCGGCGGATACCATATCCAGGGACATTAGAACTCTGCATACCAGACATGCCTTGCACTCCTGGTATTCCCTGTATTCCCTGCATGTCTCGGCTATGCTGCAAATTTCCGTATTGACTTGACCAGTTGACAGGGAGTACAACACGAGTTCCTTTAGTAACAGATGGCTTAGGTCCTAAAAATATAGAGTTGATATTTAATATGAAGCCAGTAGGGTACATATGATGATGAATTAAAAAATTACGAGAATTGTGAAAACTTACCATATCCAAAAACAATTCTAATAATATCCTGTTGTTTATCCCAAGTACGGTCAAAACGCACAGCGAAGAAGAAGTTCTGACCTCTTCGTAAGACTGGATTAGGGAGTACAGTATCATTAACCAGTTCATATTGGTCAGTATGATGATCCTTAGAGTTATCCCTGGAGTAAAACTCAGTCAACTCCACTTTAAGTGGTTGTTGCGAATAATAGCTCTGCGGCTGAGTCTCGAAATTCTCCTGACGACGACGGCGTTCATTTTGATCAGCCATACGTGAGATCATGTTATGCGAGAACTGGGTATGGGGACTATTACGAGTAGAAAAGTTCATACGATGGTTGGCTCCAGCAGAGCGAGAACGTCCGGGTCTCGCCTGTGCTGTGGGTCCTGGTCGCTGATTTGGGGGCCTTCGGCTGAGACCTGGTCTTTGCTGAAAGCTAGACACGTTATAGGCTCCAGACATTCCCGGGGTGAAGTTAGAGGCCATTCCTCCGATGTTGAGGTTTTGCATGTCGCCCCTGAGACAGCCCATGCCAGACATGTTAGAGATGCCGCCCAGACCACTCATCCCTGTCATGCTGGAGGTCATACTAGATGACATGCGGTCGATTCTTGAAGATGGTTGAGTCATTTTCAAACTGCAATATCAAAAATATACATACTATATATTTTTCTCGTAAATATGTAATTTACTGAATACTTAAAAACTTAGCAAAACGTATTCCATAATATTTCAGAGAATGAAAAAAATAATCATATACATAGTCTTTTAGTACGTATAGATTATACATACAACAAGGTCCACACTATAGTTTAATGTAAGGACATTTTTTTGATAAAAAAAATAATCGTTCAAAACCTAAACATATTGTTTTGATCATTTAAAAATATCCTATCTAGTGCTATATAAAACATACGCTGAACTTGAAAGATGCAACTTACCTTTTTGAAACTGATTTGGAAAGTAAACAGAAAACCAAGTACTGTTTATTGAACAGGACAGGAGACCCCGGAGTGCAACCAGAGCAACTGATGATAGTCCAGTGGAAATCCTAGCTTTTATACTATTTCCTTAAAGTTCCTCCAATAGAAAGACAAAAGTGGTTAGTTGGTCCTGAATAGTCTCACCTCCATTATATTCTCCTCGGGAAGATCAGGTTAGTCTAGTTCTATTGTTTTTTCCACCGGCTACTGGCGCTACGCGAAATTTGATATGGCACCTTTTCAAAATGTAATACGGCGGTCACCGACCGTCATTTTTACAGAGATACGTAAGTATGGTTTATGTGTATCCATCATTGTTTTGTTATAATTTTGTGATTCGTGTTAAAACATGTTTGCTGGCATTAAGATATTATAGAACTCCATATGATAAGTAGGTATATCCATAATATGGGTAAACATGGATGGTTTTGATTTCGCCGGTTGACCAGACATGCCCCCCGTGTCTCTGTGATAGATATCCGACTGTTGAGCCAAAGGTCCCGGATTCGATTTCCGGTGGAGACACAGTTTGTAATTGTATTTTCAGTCTAGATCTATCAGACGATAAAGATCTTATTAAGTCGACAGAATGTGGCAACTTGTAATTAGGTGCGTGTTTTATTAATATTTGACCATAGTAATGATCATATTTGACCATAGTTTAATGGTTGAAATGTCTCCTTTCTTTGAGTATGGAATATTAATCGATTCTATCCTCTCAATTTTCTTCTTCTTCTTCGATATTACTACAACCCAAATCGATCATTGACCTCCTTCATCGTGCTTCTTCAAGGTCCCCTGCCACCAGCCGCCACTCTCCAATTGGACATCTGTAATACTTAATTATTCTGCGTCCCTCCTTGCACCATCTTCCCACCTTAGCTTTGGTCCAAAATAGAACCGAAATATTCAGTAATTGATCAAACGGTTCAGTTAATAAATATTCCGGATGTTTCCGGAAAACATTTTATTTTTATTTTATTTATTTTATTTTTTATTTGTTTAGAAACTTAACAGCTATACATTTATAATACTTAATTGCAAATGAGAATACAAAAGAAATAGCCAATTATAAAGTTTCACATATTTAAATTATTTGTAAACTATCAAAAAATCTTATTTGCCCGTGACCGCCAGATTTACGTCATAATAAAAAAGCTATTTTTTTCTGTGTAAAAATACCACAGCAAGTAACAACGATTGGATACTATGAACCCTGAGTAGTAGTGACTTTCGCAGATGTCTTCAAGTTGCTATTTCACACGTCAGTTATTGTATAAAGCATAGCATAAAGCGTGATTTTTTTTATATTTTCTACGGAAGACTGTTAGAAATCACGTCTTTCATTTACAGACACTTCGGTTAGTGGATATCGACTCTTTAAATCTTATAAATAAATGATTTTTATCCATAAATTTTGTGCCATACACGTTACGTTCCCGGCAAACGACAGGCGTAATGAGCATTACTGTCGACTATACGATTGAAGATTTATTGTAATAAATTAAAAATAAACAGATAAATACTTTATTGTACTTAATCATTGTAATATTTGTTGTATTTCTCAATATAAAATAGAATAATAAATTATCTGTTTTTTATTATTTAAAACCAAGCAAGCATACAGCCATATAAACAAATATTTTACATATTATAGTCCATTTTTTTCATTTTTCTTGCTATTTTACTATACCTATAAGATTTTAATATAATATCATAAACTTAATATTCAATAAGAAGGCTTAAAATGAATATGTTTGTGTTTTATAAATTCATAATGCCATCGCAATAAAAAAAAAGAAATAAATTGTCGAAAAAATAAATTGTCTAAAAAATAAATTGTGAAAAATGTCGTCTATTCCTGGATATTACTTTACATTTATAAACATCCGCGATACCTTTGAACAAAACGGTGAAACATAATACATCAGATACTCTTTTTGGTCATTTTAACTAACATCACACAAATATTTATGTTAGAACTAGTTGCATGTAGCACATGAGATCCAACTGTCGATGGTGATAGTATGTATACCTACCTAGTTGAAGAATACGTACCGAACTAATAATAATAATAAACACTTCCTTTCATCCTACGCAAGTGGCAAGTTTATTGCGATATGGCAATTTCATTCAACTTTCAGCCCAGAGAAGCAAGAATTGCGTGAGAAATAAATTTTCCTCTGTTGGGGATCGAATCCAGGACGCCCGCATAGAAGCCAAACGACTTACCAACTGTGCCACGGCGGTCGGCAAACTATAAACACTTACATACAAATTATTAAATAATCTCTTATGATTAATTTGTGTTTCTTCTTCTCTGTGTGTCTTGTCGGGTCTCCCCGACGTTGACGATCACTCGGGAGAAAATTTCCCTGTCCTGTGCAGTGTGGAACAAGTTCTCCGCACGCCTCACTCCGGTCCACTCCCGAATGTTACAGAGCCAGGATAACTGCTTCCGACCCCTCTACGGCCCTCAATCTTCATTTTTATGATTCCTCATTATGTGATCAAAATATGAAGTCTTACGGAGCTTGACTGTCGTGAACAACTGGCTGTCAGTATTAGCTCTACACATTCTACGCAAGACTTCAACGTTTCTCACCATGTCGGTCCAGGATATCCTTAGCATTCTACGAATCCACATTTCGAACGCTTCCAGGCGGTTTATGGTACAAACCTTGAGGGTCCATGCCTCAACACCGTAGAGCAGGACCAACCATACATAAAATTTGATCATCCTTTGACGTAGTTTCAGATTGATGTCATCGTTACGGAGGAGATATCTCATTTTATTAAAAGAATTACGGGCCGCTTCTATCCTGCATTTTGTTTCAATATCAGCGTCTAGGTTTTCGGTAATAATACTGCCCAGGTATTTACCTAAATTGTTTCACCCTTTCAATGTCAACACGGCCCAAATTGAGGCGCACATTTAGTGGCTAGAGTTCTATGACATCTAAAGATATTATAGAACTCCATATAATAATTATATCCATGATATGAGTAATCGTGAGGGTTTTGATTTTGCCGGTTGGACCAGACTTCCCCCCCTGGACTAAAAGGCTCAAAAAGTTTACCGCAATCTGTACTTACTAATCTGTAAAATATTTATAATTTTTTTTATATTTTTGTGAGTAAAAATACTAAAAATAAAACTGAATATTCAACGTATTTTTTAAACCTACCACAACTCATGAGCTGTTGCCTAGCAACCAAAAAATGTTTGTAAACAAATAGGGAATATTTTTGTTCCATCTGTCATTTTTATTTAATCATTGTGAATTTCGAATGAAAATAACCAATAATTGACATAATTTTATTATTAGTTACGTTAAGATTATCAAAATTTTGATCTACATATAATGGGTTTATTAAGTTTTTTTAGTTATAATGTCACTGTTGAGTATAAAAGTTCCTATTTGTCTAAAGCTGCTTTGTTTATACTTACAACTACTTTTATAACTGCATTATCACCACTTGTATTAGTTTATCGAAGCAAAGGTATGTAATCACAATATAATAATATTATATAAATATTTCACTCTTTGAATTCTTGACATACTTATATGTATGAATGTATATTCAACAAATATAAATGATGCATTGACACAGCCTTGCTTTTTTCCAGTGGAAACCTGTAATATTCAAGTCATTGAGTTAGAAATATGATTTTCATCACTTGATTAATATGTAGCTTTAAAAACTGCCTACTGAAAGGCGAACAATGACTACTCACTGCTAAGAATTTATTGGTTTTAAATTGTAATTTATAAATGGGTTTTACAAATTAATATAATATTAGTAATTTTATTGTCACAAAGGGAAACATTCGTACAATGCCTTAGTCATTTGACCTAATGTTATGTGAACCTAATTGTTCAATAATTAGGTTCACATAACATTATAATATTGGGCCAAATATTTCAGGAAGTTTGGAAATAACTATACCAATGTTTAGATTTCCATTTCATTAATTAACGTTAAGGTAACAATAGGAAAAATATTTAAATCACATCTAATTGTTCCAGAATATTTAGGGATAAACGGTTCAGATTATTTACATATCACAAGCCTTTACATATTGACAAAATCTGTAGTAGTAGTAGTGAAGATTTTTTTATTACTAATCTAATTAAGTATATAATTAACAGATTACGACTTCAAAAATAAAGTAAAAAATATCAAATTGTGGTCTGTCTCTACAATCTTCTGACTTATACCTAATACAATTACCACTTCCATTTACTCTACATTAAGGCCTTCATTTGGAGTACAATCAGTATGATGATGATACCTACATTATCACGACATTTTAGAAAAGACAAGTTATTGAACTATTTTGATTCCACTTTCTCCAATCTCTGAACTCCTTTTCCTCATTGCTGTGACCAGTTTGTTTATTGTTGCCTTAGATTATATATGTTAATTGCAGCCATATTTTTTCATTGTTGTTTTCATTGTTTTGAAAAAAAAAACTTGTAAATTTTGCTTTAAATAACTTGGGTTCTGCGCACCCCACGTGATATACTCAAGAAGTTTGCCGCTAACAATATTGTAGCAAATTTACTAAAAACTTCACATTGCTTGGAAGAGATTGCCTGCTGACACTAAAATTAGCTAGCATGAATTTTCTTGTATAAGGGAACGTATGATATTGTATAACAAACTATACTTAATTGTTCTATAGACATCCATTTTTAAAATGTAATAGTATGTTTTTTTTAAAGATTTTTGGATAAAGTCACATACATTTTATGAACAACCGGATGTTCGATTTAAATATCAATACCTATTAATAGCAGAGTCCAATGAAATTGAATTCTCAATAAATTGTGGAAGTATTCCAAATATTGTAAATAGCAATTATAATATTGACGAGGAATGTTATTTAATACAGGTAAAAAAAAATCTACATTCAAAACCTTATGATTAAAAAAATATATTATATGATTATTTTGTATAGATCTCTGAGCATGTACAGCTACTACTGTTTTTTTATTGATTCCTTTATTGCAAATTGATTGCGATAATTGTAAATAGTTTTTTTTTTTTTGACAAACTTTTTAACATCTCGATAGAGACGATGTTGGAATATTATAGAAGAACCAGGAACTCAAGGCACTTATAAGGCTAACGACCCGTCATCAGTTGGTTTACATGATCAATTTATGCGCTTGCGTAACGTTCACCAATTATATCCTGGTCTGTTCACCACCAATTATGTCGGGCGTCCTGGGTTCGATTCCCAGCAGAGGAGAAATTTATTTAAATTCATTTCTCACATTAATATTGCTTCTCTGGGCTGGAAACACTGGTTAGTTGTAAGAAATTGCCATTTGGTAATAAACTCCCACTTGCGCAGGGTGCAAGGAAGTGTTTATTATTATTATTATGCCTTCTTATTGGGTTCCCTTATCAATGCAATTTTTGAAAGTTCTATGTATTGTAATTATAAATAGCAGAGAATGAAAATATATTTAATCTCAAATAACACAAGTAATACAACATGAATTTTGATATCTTGGATATTGCAAACTAAAACAGAATAAAACACTTTGTCAAGTTTATAAAATCTGACTATTACATAGAAAAATACTGTGTCGATGGTATAGCGCACAGAAGCGCTAAGTCTAAAAAAATAACTTTACAGGGGAGCATTTTAAAATTTAATGAATGCTTTGATACTTTATTTGTATTTATCACATATTGTCAAGCAGTAATGCCTTTGTTGTACACATATTGTTCACAATAAACTAAAATAAATAAAAACAAATTTTTGTGTAGGTATCTCGATTTGACAAAAAATGTACTTACCACTTCAGTGCACTATGCAATATAAATGTAAATACACTTACTGGGTAATAATAAATTATTTTATATTTCATAATTATCAAAAAGAGTATTATATCATTTTAAAAATTACAGGTGCGTGAAGATGACTTTAACGATGACAACAAAATAGACGAACTTAATTTTATTATTCGTGCTAAAAATCCTTTTAGAAAAAACATATATTCAATCAAAGTATTATTATTGATTGATTATAAAATACATGTAAGTTATTTTTTTTACTTTGCAGTGATAAAATTAAATAGTTTGCGTAATTGATCTACAATTATATTCTACTTGAATCATTACAGAAAAGTTGTCCGCTACAAATGGAAAGTTTATTATTGATTGAAAATAATGTTGGCTTACCAATATCAAAACATTTTGCATCGGGAAATGTAAAACTGTCACAAGCCTTTTCGATACCATGTTGGACAAACGTCAAAGATGTGAGATATAATTATTCGGTTTTCCACGATTATGATGAAAGCAGAACTGATGACTGGTTAGAGAATATCTTATACAAGTATTCAAGAAGAAATGGTAGGTGACTTTCAAAAATACATACAGTTTTGAAAAACCCTTATAGGAACACCAATGGTGATAAAAAAGTGTATTTTACATACGAAAAGTATAAAAAAATTGTAATAGCCTTTTTGATAAAATTTGTCAAAAAGAAAATACACCTTTCAATACAAATATTATAATGAAATCTTTCTCATAAGAATTTTATGTAATACAATGCTGTCAGTAAATACTAATTGTAATTTGTCACAAACAGGAATTATTAATATTTTGTTTCATATTCAACTGTCTTTGCATTTTTCAGTCAATATTTACTAAATACAATTAACAATTTTGGTCTCATTGTTAAACTTTAATGTAATGAATCTATAAAACTAATAAAAGGATGTATTATTAGGTATTTAAACTAAACTGATGTAATTTTGTTGTTTCAGTTTCCACATCACTGTCCAATACATATTCCAATACATACTATGGCATCACCGATGAACTAGAAATATCTATTTCTGTGGCTATAGGTGAGGATTCGATCAGATACAAACCTGGCATATGGCAAGAGTTAAAACATTTCTGGATACAGTATTTTTCAGTAGCCATTATATTTTATTGGATTTTGTACAAAATTAAATCATATATATTTCAAAATCGTTTGGTACCAGCCTATGTCAAAGTTCCATGGAAAATCAAAAGCTTTTAAAGGAAACAATCTTAGGTTAATTTATGAAATACTATATTTTACCCTCCAAAAAAAACAGTATAAATGAGTAAAAAAGTGTTTATTTACAAAAAATATATTTGTGAAATAAATCTTAACTACTTACTAAGAAGTTTTTATGTTTAATAACAAAATAAACAACTGTACAAGAATCTGACAAACAGAGCTTTTGCCTTTATTATTATTTTTTCAATATTCCTGAACAGGATTGAAAAAACTTAAAATCATCACAACAAATATTTTTAATATCGCTAGTCTAAATAAAGGATGCAGTTAATCATATTTATAAAATGCTAGGAAGAGAGTGAATCTGATCTGAATTCAAAGATTTTTTATCAATACTTGCACGATTATCTTCTAAAACGATGATCCTTTGAGAATAATCGTTGAGTTGCACAAACAAATAACGATAATCAAAATTACCTCCATCAACCTAAAAAAATGTAATAGTAAATATATTACCTATTAAAAAATATGATATCCTAAGTAATAATGACAGTTCTGTTAGCATAGCACCACTGCTAGTTTGGTACAAAATAATCTGAAATTTGAAAGGAAAATTATGAGATAGCGGAACACTACATGTAAACTTGACTTCCATTTAAAGATGAACATGCACTAAAAAATCTGAGTGAAGATGAAAGTATGTAGAGCTCTGAAAATACACAAGAACCATAAAAAATAATAAAATAATTTCAATAGCAAGACAATAATTCTGCATTGACTTATTTACCTATACATATTCCCATAAAATCATAAACTGGCATTAAAACATACAGACACACGAAATGTTCTACTCCGAATTCTGAGTAAATCCGTGTATGGAACATATATGCTGCGAAGCCTCTAAGTTGGTGTTTTTTGACTTCAAAGTTGGAAAAGCCGTGAAAAAAGTAGACCTCTCCATACAATTCTCGCGTATTCTGGCTTGATACATTGTCGATATGTTAAGAGAACAAAGTTCTCCTGAACAAATCGACAGTTGGATAAATTTATGAGTTTAACTGCCTATATTTCCATTTTTTTTTAAAATATCGAAAAAAGCCGAAACACCCCAACTAGATAATTTAATTTTATATAAAAAATATAAATATTGTAGAAGTACATCTCAATTTTTTTAAAAATTGAATTTAATGACTTTTGTATGGCAGTCGCTTATACACAATATATAAGAAGACTTAACAGTTTGATACTTAATCTCCAAACATACATACAGAACCATCATGCTGTTTTCATATTCCGGGTAGGAAAAGAGGACTGACCTCCATACTGTCCTATCTTGATATACATACCAACATGTGTTAAAATTTTCAATAATATGGATTTATGGGTTTATAGTTTGATTCTTATTCTTCAACTTTACATACTATCGCTATCGACAGTTGGATCTCATGTGTTACATGCAACTAGTTCTAAATTTTACCTTTTCATCATGAAAAATATTGTATATCACAGATTTGTTGATATACAATATTCGTTCGTGTTTCATACATTAGAAGGTAAAAAGTTTACATATTTGTGTATATCCCGTAAGCCCAAGGTCATAGGATGAGGATTGTATAATGTATTTACCTCTTTCATATCTAGCTGTACTGTTGCGTCAGTTTTTGTTCCCCTAATATAAAATTTCATCCTTAAACAATTAACTCCGTCTCTTTGGTAAAATGCATGACTGACACGTGTTCTGCGACGTCTTGTTGTTTCTTCTCCAAATCCTTTTATTGGTGACCCAAGAGCTTCCAAAACATAAGGATCCTGCACAATGCAAAGAAGAATATTGAAAAAAATATATTTCAGCCAAATTGTGAATGCATAATATTTTTAAATAAAGAAGAAAGATTTGGATAATTACTAGATCTGTATTTACATAAGTATTACTACTACTACTACAAATAATTTGAAAGAGTGGAAAATTGGTATATTTGCTTGGTTGGTATCTGTGAAAACTGCCCCCCTCTCCTCCAAAATAGGTATGTCAAGATACCCAATAACTATACCAAATGCATAGAATAATAATAAAACTAGAATACTCATTCCCATACAATACCTCGCTGAAAAAGTGAAGCCGTTTTATTGGCCGGCTTGTATCAATATATGTATGACTCTGCTGGTAGACATTGTTCGTATAGTACTACTCGTTATGACTGCGTAAATAATTTTGCAAGCAGTTAAAAAAATAACTATTTGGAGAACGTATCACGCAGGCGGCCAAATGATTACTGAATGCTCGTAGCAAAATGTTGAACAAATTAGTCAACATAAATCAGTCGCGTTTACTACAGGCTAAAGAGTATTCTATACTATTATTATTCTATGACCAAATGTAATAAAGACAAAATTGAATTCCTGTTTTTTTTAATTCCCAGATAAATATTAAATAAAACTTATGAATGTTGCATTTAGCATGAATTAAAAAAATATATATTTTTTATATTAATATTTCTCTTCTACCAAATTTACGTTATATACAAACCTCTTTACATTTTTCCAGTGCAGCTGAATAAATATTGTTTGGGCTTTTACTAGAAAACAGCTCTCGAAAAACATAATAGAATATTATTCCAGTAACACCAACTCCAACAAGTATAACTCCCATATAAGATGCAGTCTTTGTTGTTTCCTTTATTTTTTCTCCGATAGGACGAACGTCTTTTGAAACATGGGAAGAAGTGTTTGCTTTAGAAATAGCAGTCTCTGATTTATCAGCATAAGTACGATGTCTAATATTATTCAAATAAAATGCAGCACATATTTTTTGACTATCAAAAATTAATGGCCGATTGCATCGGATTAGCAAAGCTAATTTAGATATTGCTGGCATTATGAATTCTGAAAAATGTAAACACAGCTATTTACAATGGTTTAATCATTATTTTTACTGACCGCATTATGTCTTATAATATTGATCTATTTTAAATGAAACAAGAATTTGACATTTTAAAAAAACAGTTCTATTAATCATTTTGTACAAGTTGGATCTCTTTTGGATCTATTATAATATTATTGTTTAAACTTAGGTAAGTATAATTTTTTAAGGTTATATTTTATTATATACATACATACATACATACATACCATCACGCCATGTCCCTTACGGGGTAGGCAGAGAGAACCGAACGCCATATCTTTCTATCCTGGCACACATTCATCGCCTCGTCAACATTCATGCATCGTCTCATACATGTTCGTCTATTGTACATGCTTCTAACATTTCCGTCTTTTAGAATATCGTTCACATGGTCGTGCCATCCCTTTCTTGGGCGGCCCCGGCCTCTCAATCCATTCCTATCCGCATTGTATATTTTCTTCGTCAGGCGTTCCTCATTCATTCTACCCATGTGGCCAAACCATCTCAGTGTGTTCACTTTCATTCTATTAATGATATCTTTCTTCATCTTACATTCTTTCCTTATGTTCTCATTTCTTACCCTGTCATACATCGTTCTATTGCAGATTCTTCTTAGCGATCTCATTTCAACAGCATTTATTCTGCTTTCGTGCGACTTCTGCCATGTCCAGGTTTCACTTGCATACGTCAATGTCGGTACTAAGATAGCGTTATGAATGGCAACTTTGGCAGCCTTTGATATGTTGCGATCATTCATAACTGGTCTCAGTGCTCCATTCACTCTGTTTCCTGCCATAACTCTTCTTTCGATATCCTTATCAGGTCGTCCATTCCGTTGAAACATGCTTCCCAGATATACATACTCGTCGACTTGCTCGAGCCATTCATTCTCTACTCTTATTTTACACGCTGTTCTGCTTTCACTCTTTTCAAAGACCATTATCTTTGATTTGCTGGCATTCATTCTCAGACCGTTCTCTATGCATCCTTCATATACCATGGTTACAAGATATTGTAACTCTTCCATACTTTCAGCTAACAGTACTTTGTCATCTGCATACATCAAATCACGCACTATTACATTACTCAGTTTCAGACCCTTGCTTTCATCCTTAAGGGCTCTTATACAGAAGTCAATGTACAGGTTGAAGAGCCATGGAGACAGAACGCATCCCTGTCTAACGCCATTATTTATCGAGAACCACGATGTTACTGTGTCGTTGACACGAACACATGCTTCGCTGTTCTCATATAATGACGCGATTGCGCGTATCAGCTTACTCTTCACTCCATACGCTGATAGGAGGCGAAAAGAGGAGAACCGAGTGCAGAGTGGGAGTGTGGAATATCAGAGGAGGGATGGATAGAAAGATGAACGAACTGTGCGACATAATGAAAGGTAAAGAAATAGATGTTATGTGTGTAAGTGAGACAAAAAAGAAAGGAAGTGGGATGAACGTTAGGAATGATGGTATGATAGAGCTGTGGTCGGGAGTGAAGAGTGACGAGTTTGCATGCAAAGGGGTCGGTGTGATTCTAGCGGAACGAATGGGGAAATGTATGAAAGAGTACAAGCTTGCAAGGCCTAGACTGATGTGGGTAAGGATGAAGATCGGAATAACAAGCGTATTTCTAATAGTAGGATATGCACCTGGGAACTCCGACAGTGAAAGTGAAAAGGATGATTTTTGGAACAGTGTGATCGAAATAATGAACGAGAGGAAGGATAATGAAAGAGTGATTCTGGCTGGAGATCTAAATGGATGGGTGGGTGTCCGTAGGAAAGATTTCGAGTCTGTCCTCGGCCCCCACGGCGATATTAGAGTGAATGACAATATTTTATTATATTTCCACCTAAATGGCAATACAAATAAATATGGATGATAAATCAAATATAAATATTTGAATACGATAGCAAAATAAAAATTATACCTATTTTCTATTGCATTTTACTCAAACTTATATATTATAGGAAATAACATTTACCTTTGTTCCTTATTTGACAGCAGAATTGCTTTTACTATTTAGTAAGATAAGGGTTACCAAAATTGTACAATTTGGTAATGTTTTATTATATACCTATTTAAAAAATAAAATAATACTTAATGTTAAAATTTTATAAAAATAATTGGGTCTTTTCTCAAAAAGACCATGAACCACTGTAAATTTAGCTAACATCTTTATAAATACAAAATGTATTATCTCAAAGAAGAAGAGTTTCCTGGAGTCGACTTCTCCTGTGGTTGAACCACCCGGGGCCCGAAGGCTGCCATTGTGGCGTGCAGAGAGTGCCAGTCCCACACACTTTCCTCCATCCGAGAAGATGTCAGTGGGACACAACTTACCATATGCAACATAGAGGGCACTCAACAGACTAAGAACAGGCGTCACCCGCTGCTACGGTAACCTCAAAAAATGGGGCTACAGAGAGGAAGATACCTGTGAGTGTGGCACTGTGCAGGACAACTCACACCTCTCATGCCCCTTGATTGGAGTTACATGTAGGTACGCATGAAGACACCGTGACAGCGAAGGAAAGCGGCATACGGGTGGCCGAGCACTAGAGTTTTCTAATTTGATGGTGTTCCGGACACGGAAAGTAAGTATTATCTCAAAAAATGTCATATTATGCACTGTCATTTGAGGTTTTTATATTCATGTGCTCGTTCAGTTGGTTATTATGACAATATTGACTATAGTTTCAAGTAAATAACTTGAGAACTTTTGTCGTGTATGGGAGCGGTTTGCGCATATACCTATCAAGTTTACCAATCAAGCAAAAAACAATAAAAATTTACCCTCTAGGCACCCCACGTGACGTATTCAAAATGTTTGCCGCTAACAACATTTTTCGTATTTCCATTAGCTATTCTGGGTGATTTTTTTCTACCCCAATTATAAGTTGATTATAGAAAGTAACAAATCCATTTTATAGAGCTCTGGAAAGTATGCTCATGGAAAGTATGACCATTTTAACTTTTTATTGTTGACAGGTAATCGTGGGGAATCATCTGCCGGTGTGTGAGATCCGAGCATGCTTTCGCCGTTAGCCTGTCCTCTTAGCTCATCGATGGCGGTGAATTCCGCCATTGAAGGTTCATCAGCACGCTCATGGCCGCGAAGAAAAGAAAATATTGCGTGGTGCGCAGGAAAACAAGAATAACAGTACCTATATGTGACAATATTTGGCTGTTTATTCTAATTTATGTATTAAAGTTTATGACGTTTTATTTTATTTTTTGACAACTTTGAAATTTTATTCCGGCATTTCATTATAGTCATAAATTTGCTAAAATATAGTCTTTTCGCGATATGTGGTGAAATTTTTATGTGAATATTCAATAATATGAGCTCGTTCTACAACGTCTTGGGAGGAGGAAATCAGTACTTCATTGTGTACGCCCACTCAATGAAGTGCCGCATTTGTCACCCAACACTGTCAATAATTATCAAGAAACTTCCTAAAAGCCCAACTGTCAAAAGCGCCATCATATGTGCCGCTAGATAATGTACCACATGAGTAGAATACGAAGAGCTCTTACCTTACAAACATGGTATTAAGGGTGCTAGTCAACTTATCAATATAGCGATGGAAATATTATTCAATGTATGGAAGTGACAGCCATATATTTAATTAAATTTTCTTTTCCATCGCTAAATTGACACGTTGACTAGGCAGCTAGGAAATCTCACATTCAATAACTATCAAATATTTGGCCTCGTCAAAATTTTAAAAAATGGGAAGATATTAATTTGCATCATTTGTATAATTACGTAACCATCACCTACAATATAAAAAATATGGAAATCTAACTGATACTTTTGGGACAGCCCTGTTTGAGGTACAATATGAAGCTATCTACAGAATCTTTTCTTTACAAACAGCTGATTACATTCTGGACAACTAAAAGAAAATAAATATAAAGGTTGACAACTAAACCACAAGAACAATTGACAATCGTGCTGACATTTAATATTGTGGTTTGTGATTGTACTGTCTGTATCTTCGAGTTAAATCAATTAGGGTCAATGTTGGAAATTCTGTGAAGATGTTGATAATATCATACTTTAGAAGAAGCTTGTTAACAATTTACCATACGGCAAGGCTGATTGGATAGCAGGTGCCTATGAAATTAATAATAAAATGGATTGGATCATATCTGACGAATTGGGCTTGACTGTGGGGCATCTGGTAGGATGGGGCGCAGCCGGTGCTATGGTCATCGGAGGTGTTACTCCATATATCCCCCAGTACAGACAAATCAAGCAAACACAAGACGCTGAAGGATTTTCACTATATGTATGCCTTGCCCTTCTTATCGCGAATACTTTGAGGATCCTTTTTTGGTAAATATTATTTTCTGTGAATTAATGTTTACTATACATAAAGGCGTAGATAATGACGAACATTCAATATAAAAAAATAAATCAATAAATAACATATTTTGTCATAGAAATTTCAATAGATTTCTTTTGAATTTTAAATGTCATTTTAATTCAGAGTATTTTACATGTTGCTATTATTTCAGTTGTGTAAACAAAAAAAACATATGTGTTTGGATATATTTCGAAGGTGAAATAACACCATTGAATGACGATGAATACAATTAAATACACTGTATAGTTAGAAAAAGAGTACCTAAACAATTTCCTAGGGTCTGATAATCATTGTCTCAGATTTTCATGTTTTTATTTTAATTTTAAATCAAATCTGTAAAACTTATGTTGTACCTGCAATCTTATTCTCTTTCTTTTAAGACTATAATGCATGCATCCTTGGTATATTAAAAAATTGAAAACAAAGGAGTAGATAAATAAAAGGAAATACATCATCGACAAACAATTGTTTTTTTACTTTATGGTATCATTTTGCAATTAATTAAATGAAACAAATCACAACTTTGTGTACACCATTACAATTATAACTTTTATTCAAATGAATAAAAATTCCTCTACATGTTACGAGAACAACGTTCCCTTCCTCAGGAGGATACAAAGTATACTCAATATACTCAGTATACTTTGTATCCTCCCGAGGAAGGGAACTTTGTTCTCGTAACATGTAGAGGAATTTTTATTCATTTGAATAAAAGTTATAATTGTAGTAGTGTACACAAAGTTGTGTTTTATTTCATTTAATTAAAAGGAAAGAATTTGTTAGTATTCAATATACATCTATAGTGAAGTGGGCAGAATTTAGAGAAAATATGTAGGTACAATTGCCCCCTTTCATTTGCCAGTACATAATTAATGTATCAATAATTATGTCTTAAAAGGGCACCTGCTGCCAGCGTACCTATTTTTCAAATTGATATTCTACCAATACAATTAATCTAGTAATTTGAAAAAAAAAACTTCGATAGTTTGAATATCAATGAAGAAAAATATTCCTCAACTTTAATTGTGTTCTGTATATATTCTTCTAAAAAAATAATTAGCATGCTCAGATTTTTGACATTTATTTATATATTTATTTATATTATAAAAAAGAAGTTACAATTCAATTACATACTATAAGATAAGTATATATGTATATATAAGTGTGTGTATGTGTGTTATTGATAAGTGTGTAATTGCTAGGGTACAATGAACACCTCACTAGGAAGTCCTGTACCGAGGTGTTCATTTTAAGAACTGTGTGACTTAAGTAGTACATTATGTGTAAAGTTCTTAAATTATACTTACATTAAATTGTTATTGAGGAAAAAAAGATGTGAAAGTTAATTATATTTGATTAGGTGTAATTATGTTATTGATATAATCTGAATCGGTGTTATTTATCCATACTTTTGTGTTTTACATTTATCTTATATTTCTAATAAACTCTAAGGTGTAGAGCAATATGTATTTTTTTTTAATTAAATAACACAAAAATATCTGGAAAAATATGCCTTGACATTTGCATTAATGCTTCAAAATATTTATTTCGCAATGGCGGTGAATGTCATTTTTAGGTTTCTTTATTAAACCAGCAGGGCAAGTCCCGTTCCATGGTAACTTATATTGTGGTGGTAACCCACTTTATAAAACTATGTAGCAAGAGCAACGTTCCCTCTAATTTTTCTATTGTGTGTGCGAATCTTCGACGCATCTGTGCAGTGGCGGTGCGATAAATTTACATCCCCTTCATAAACACACATACAATTTTTCATTAAAATGTATATTTTTAGGGTATTTATTAATCATAGTGATTTTATATAAAAACAACACTAGCAAAGATAATTTTTGAAATAAATAAAAAATAAATAAAACCTGGCAATGGAAACTTTCTTAAATATATAATATTAACTGTGCGGAGAGGGTAAAATATGTGTGCGGAGACATTTTAGCATGCGCACACCTTACAGGGAACATTGAGCAAGAGTATTCTATGTAGAAAATTTAAAAAATGAAATATCTATATGGAGGGTTTTCATTCCGCCGTTTGAGGGGTCTTGCCTCTCTTAATGCAAATTTCACGGCTTATTTTCCAGATATTTTTATTTTCTTTAATTAAAATAAAATATATTGCTCTACGCCTTGTAGTTTATTAGAAATATAAGATATAGGTATGTCAAAAATCGGGGTACGCTAATCTACAAGAATATATAAAGAACATAATTAACGAATATTATTATAATAAACGAACGAATAACGAACAAAATTATTCAATTACTTAGTATTAATAATGCAATATCAAATTGAAAAAATAAGTATGCTGGCAGGAGGCGCCCTTTTGATTTTTTTAAATTGTATGATGCATTTATATACTAAACATTAAAATAATTTGTTTTAAAAATATTTTTTTTAGGTTTGGAAAACGTTATGAACTACCCCTATTGGTGCAGAGTGTAATTATGAATATTATGATGTTTGCCATGATACATTTATGTGTATCAGTACGAAAAAAGAATCAAATTGTAAGGGCTCGTGAGCGAATTTTCACAGGTATGCGTCAATATCTCATTCTATTTTATGTATTCATTCAGTATTTGTTACTCTATCATATTTCTAACTGCTTTCTTAATATATGATATTTTTTATGAATTAACAAAAACTATTTATACTATTTATTTTTCTGTGTACTTTGTCTCCTTGAAATCTATTGTCATTTCTGATTTCTTTATTTTTAAATGATTGTGAAATATGTTCAGCACAATCTGAAGATGTGGCTAGATGGCTCAATCAAAGGAGAGAGAATGGTGTGCCTGTTGGGCAAAATCCTCATCGATTCTACGGTGAGACTTCCTCTGACCATATTCGTACTTGTTGTATTGTGTCTTTTCATCAATTCATTGTGTGTTTTTTGTATATTCTTTTTTGCACTTTTATTATGCTAAAAAATGTACCTTATACTGTATAATTTTATTTTTTCCGCTTATAATAATTTAATGACTGTTCACCTTTTATCATACAGCTGTGTTAATGTTACCGGGTAAAACAAATCAATTACATTTTAATGTTGTAAATTGTTTTTCCTTTTATATTTCCATATTTTTATTTGAATATTTTTTCCCATATCAGTAATGTTATATGTTCAATGTTATGGTATGTTCAATGTTATAGTTTGTAATTTATTTATTTAAACACAATATCCTATGTACTATTATATATTTATAAAATGTTGATATTCATATACTGACTAACAGAGAAAATTTGATTTCCTTCCTCTGTTCTTAGCCCCAAATTCCTCTATTGTCTGTACTTTTAAGTTTTCCATTTTGTCAATGACTCTCGATGAAAGGCAATTAATTACTTTACAGTTTCAATGATTGAGTTGATCAAGCCAAAAATATAATATATACGGTATATTTCTTTTTGTCCTAAAACAAGGTTGAATATAACCACAGAAATTAAGGTGGACTGTATAATAATGGAAGGAATCTGAACTTACCAATTTATTCTTCTGTTGGTTTCCTTTTACACCTTCTCATTGCAAAGTATGCACATTCATTTTGATTGATAATTGTAATTGAGTGACTGACCACCTAATTGTCTCCGAAATATATATGTACCAAAAATATTTGTTCCACGAAATAGATAGGTATCCAAGATTATAATATCCCATCCATAAAATGGTTGTATTATCAATAATTGCAGGTGAGTCCAAGTACACGGGGAAGGAAGTGAGGGGAGAGGGAGAGGGTAAATCAAAATTTGCAAATAATACCATAAACAAAAAATAATAAAAAGAAATGATTTGAGTTCATCGGTTTGGCCATCTTCAAATGGGAATTCCTAGTTAGATGGCCATAGCATATTACTATATACTATATGATTTATATATACAATAAATAAAAAAAAAACATTGAAACTGTTGCCTATCCTTTTCAGTATTTAACTAAATGACTGTAATTCTTATTTGTATGTGAATATATTATTAATTATTTCTTTGTGATGAATATGTAAATGATGTTGCATGGTTTGTATCAAAATTAGTGATATTTTAAGAATATTCTCAATATAAATTGGTTATTGTATTAAAATATAATTGAATAGCATGTGCATTTTCAATATATATTGCATGTGAATCAAGTGTACACTTATCAACTTTTCAATTTGGGGCAACATTCAACTGATCTTCGAATATAAAAACTATTGTATTCACCACTAATCAGAGGTCCTCAGTCCATAAAATGAATATGTACATAAAATGAAATCACTATTGCCAACATAATAGTAGTTTTGGACTTTCATTATAATTAATATTATTAACTCTAATGATCAGCTTCGGCTATATAAATTTGTATGTTCGACGAACCAGATAATATACATTTATTTATCATATAAAATATCATAAAACAATTGACACATTTATGTAAATAACAGAAATATACTTAGTAACAAAATAATGGATAAACTATATATTTCCTTTAATTCTTGTTGAAACAATTGAGCTTTATAAATTACACTTCACATGAGAGAACACTAACTCATAAAGTGTATTTATATACTTTAATATATTATGTACACTTTAAACATAAAATATTTAATTTATTATTTATGGACATTGGTTGCCACATGTAATTTGTGTTAGTTATCAATATTTTAATAATTGTATTTAAATTTGTATCTATTATCTAATGTTGTTTGTATTTGTTTATAATTTAAATAAATATTTAACATTGTATATCAAAATATTTTTCAACTATGGTTTATTTTTTATATTTATTGATAAAAGGGGATATTTTGTATCCAATTTCATTACTATTAATTTAACATCAAATATTTATTTTATTTTCTATCATATTCTTCTTTTTTTATTTAAGATTTGGTTCACGGTTAATACACAATACACATTTAAATAATATCAAAATGAAGCAATGGTGCACACAAAAATCCTACAAGGCACAGCCTGTCTGTGGGTATACCAATTAAAATATAGATATAATTATTTTGTTAATAACGTTAGATAACAATATAAAATGAGATAAAAAAAGAAATAAAGCAAAGTGGAAGACATACAAGTACAAGAAATATAAAAAAAAACAACTTTCAAAATCATGAATTTATTATTTTTTTTTTTGAATTTTTCATTTCACCTACAAGTTCATAATGTGATCCTTGTGAATGAGATTGATCAACACAGGTTTCGAACTTTTGTTCAGTATTGATAGCTAACTGTACTCTTCCCATCACCCCCTTATTTTACCCATATACATATTATTTAATAAAACGTCATAATATAGTTATGTAGGGTATTATTAAAAGGAACTAAATAGAAATACAAATAAGACATGTACATTTTACTAACAACCTAACATTATGTTTAAGTTTAACTTTCTTTTAACATATTGTGAGGGTTTAAACCATGGTGGAAGAAGCCTAGGGCTTCGCCCCACCTGGACTCGAACCCGCACCACCGGCTAGCCAGCAGTTTGCATGAGAATCTAATATGACAGGGCCGCAAATTGTCCTATAAGAGTTTACTCATATTCAAAGAAAAAAAAATATGAGAGACAGTAGTATAATACTCCCTTGAGACAAAATTATAATTTGGTATAAAAAAATAATTAAATATTTCTTGTCAGTTCATTAAAGAGGTAAAAGAAGGAGAGATAAATATCAAACTCAGAATTATATAAAAAAAATGGAAATATATTTTATCTGAACCACATAATTATATTAATTCTGAATACCCAGTTTACAAAATCAGTATCTAATTATATTCATCTTTACACAGAAAAAAATCCAGTTATATTAGGCGTCTTTACAATCATTTCATTTTAAGTATTTAATGCCTTCATCCCCAATAAAGTGTAACAAGGCAAACAATATATAAAAAGACTATGATTATTTCATATTTTAGATATTTAAAGATTTCATCATCGATCAAATGTAACAAAGAAAAATATTACAGAAAAAGACTGATTTTAAGTATTTAAAGATTTCATCATCGATCAAATGTAACAAAGAAAAATATTACAGAAAAAGACTGATTTTAAGTATTTAAAGATTTCATCATCGACAAAGTATAACAAAGAAAAATACTACAGAAAAAGATTTAGATTATTTCAATAAATTTACATTATACCATTATTATTCATTTCAATAATTTAATTTGACAAAAATCGAAGAGCAAACAAAGTTGTATTATAAGTTACATGAAAATCATCATATGGTAAAAAACATAAATTCAAAATATTGATAACATTAACAATGATTCACTAGACGAGATCAATAGAAGTTGTTTGTCGCTAAAATGCTGTATTTTATTCGATGATGAGTGACACAGCGTCCCACGCCATCTTGCAAAAATTGAAATCAACTTAAAAATCATTTTTTCAGGAACTATTGTTTTGTCTCCATATCAAAGAAATACGATCAAAGAATAGTATCCATTAATAATGGTCCTCAAGAAATTTATATAGTGTAAAATAAAAGGTAGATTAAGGAATCTAGTGGAAAAGGGAGATTCATTAACTTACGTGAGGATTATTATGTGTCGTCAGAACATGCTAGATCATAATTATATCGACAAAAAACATGGAGACTCATCCATTTTCAAACTAGTTCCATTAGGACAGTCACAAATTAAATGCGACAGCGCTTTTTTTCTTAAGTTATGTCCGCAGACATTTTCTTACCTCACTCGCTCGTTTGGTAAGACAAAAAAGGAACTCTGTACACGGTGTTTCCGTTTGCGACTGCGCAACGGTGTTGCACGCAGACAAAAATGCTGCCTCATAACATAATTTTAATCATTGGAATAAATCTTTCATAAAAGGGATTGTCGTTTCTCATTTTTCTTCCGGGAGGAGGTAAGTCAGGTTATTTCTTAAAAAATAACATGACAACATGTTTATTCGGTTAACTGTTTGACAGCTCATGTAATTGTATCTCCACCATGTAGGTATATTATACATTATACTAATATCAAGATAAGACAATAAAAAAGTGAGATTTAGTGTGGGTGCGCACATGAGAGAGAGTAACAATGTGGGTGTGAAAGAGAGATATAGAAAGAGTGTATATATGTATGTGTAATTTAAATTAGAAAATTTGGAGACAATTATTCATATTTTGGAGACAATTTATACATATTTTTTTCTTGATATTTTTTTGTTGTCATATATTGGTACCTATTTATAATTATGTATTGTATTTTGCTTTGTGGTTCGTGAATATATGTTTTAATAATTTGTAATTGTGTATGTAAAAGCCCATTTAGGGTGTTTATATAAATAAATAATTTCATCTCATTCTCTTCCAGTCTATGCACCAAAATGGAAATAGAGTTAGCATGGGATTTAATTTTTCACTCGGTTCAATTTAAAACATTAACGGTGCTAGATGCATTATTATCGGCCTTCGTGAGTTTTTCACTGTGGTTTCAATCTTGATTTGTGAGACTATTAATATCATCATGAGTTTCCAGAATGTAGCAACTTGTCATTAAGTATATGTTAACCTGTTTGTTGCCCGAGAAGCTTTATGAAAATATGATTAAATTTTTACTTTAAGAGAATTTAAAAGATACTCAGGCAAATACAGGGACAACTGTCACTTCATATCGCTTTGTATGCTTATTAAAGTGTAGTATAAATAATTAACCCTTTATTTTTATATTGAGGGTACAGTAAGTGCTACTACTGCATAGATGTCACCACTATATTCCAAAAATATTATTCAAATAATTATATTAATAGAATTATGTTTTTACTTCCAGATATGGACCGGAAGTACTTCTGGGCATGGACAGACTTTCAAAGTTATGTTGACTGCATGTTGGTGTTTTCCGTGATCGGAGCTGGAATTACATATCTTTTAATAGAAGTGTCAGCTTTTGTAGAAACTATAGGATTTTTAGCAGTTTTCACTGAGGCTATGATAGGCGCTCCGCAAATATCCAAAAATCATCAAAATAAAAGCACAGAAGGAATGAGGTAAGTCTACATATCAACGTTTCATGTAATCATAATAATCTTAAATAATTGAAACAACAGATGTGAGGGATTTACTAATACAAGAATTTTTTTTGTGTCTATTCCATGTCAATTTTTATTGGCACTAAAGTCACTTCTACTGTAATGATCTGAATCATCTACTGTAATGTAATGATTATGTAATGTAATGACTGCTCTACTGTACTGTAATTCTACTGTAATGATCTGAATCATTACAGTAGAGTTGAGAATGCGAATAAAATCACTTTATACTTTTCGATTAGCAACTATTTTGTCTGCTTTCAATTTTAACTGTGCTACATGAAGGTGAAATATTCGACGGGTGATTGAGTGTAACCGCCATCCTCAGTCATGAGGCCAAGGAGGAGAAAGAAGAATTTTAGAGAGTTGAACGTCTTGATTAATTATATGGCTTCGAATAGTGCTTCCACTCTTTTCTATTAATATCGTTTTCGGGTGTCCCATAAGAGCCGGGTAATCAAAAATACAACAGGCAACAATAAAATTTCAGCGATGAGATTCACCAGCCATTCAGAATGTTGCCTTTTTAGGTGAGACTGATGTCTGGTGATACACGCATGTGTCATGCTTCCTTTTAAAAGGTAATGCACACCCGCACACCTGTCGCTGGTTACCCCACATTGTGGGATATGCCGTGATGGTATGGGATTTTCACTAATTCCACATTTTACTTAGGTATATAAAACCCAAACAAGTATATTTTTTTCTTTATTTGTAAACATTAATCACACTTAAGGGGGCGCCTGCTGCCAACGTACCTATTTATTCAATTAGATTTTGAAAAAAATAACTTTGATAATTTGGATATTAATAAAGAAAAATATTCCTTAACTTTTTAAGTATGTTCTGTTAATATTCTTGTAGAAAAATAATAAACATATCCCGATTTTTGACATTCGTCTTATATTTCTAAAAAATTATAAGGCGTAGAGCACTGTTTATTTTTTTTTATTAAAGAAAACAAAAACATCTGGAAAAATATGTCATGACATTTGCATCACTGCTTGAGGTTTAGTAAAAAAACCTCAAAAACTTTTATTTCGCAGTGCCGCTGAATGGAAAATAAAGGTTTTTTTGGTTTCTATACTATACCTGAAGCATTAGTGCAAATTTCAAAACATATTTTACTAGATATTTTGTTTTCTTTACTTTAAAAAAATATTGCTCTATGCCTTATAGTTTATTAAAAATATGAGATAAACATTGAAAATCGGGGTATGCCATTATTTTTCTACAAGAATTTATACAAAACATAATTAAAAAGTTATGGAATGTTTTTCTTCATTAATACCCAAACTATCTAAGCTATCTTTTTTTTTCAAAACGATTTGATTAGTGATATTGATGGAATATCAAATTGAAAAATAGGTATGCTGGCAGCAGGCGTCCTCTTAAGAGAATGACTGTTCAGTTCTTGCATCCGATATATTAAGAGTCAAGTTTAGTAATAAGTTTATAACTATCCTTTTTATTTTCAGCCTTACAATGGTTATAATGTGGCTATGTGGAGATATATTTAAGACAATTTATTTCCTTGTACGGGATGCTCCACCACAATTTTGGCTCTGTGGTGGTTTACAAGTTACACTGGACACTCTGATATTATTTCAGGTACTTCTGTAGCATTTAATAATATTATTTCTCAAACATTTTGACTGCTATGGTAATTTTACTATTATGACTACAGCTTTAAATCAATATTCACAAACTTTAGTGCTATTATTCATACATATCTATGACATAAGGTTGGTTCTCTTTGAAAAATAGTGCAGTAGCTTTCTTTCTGCACCGCAGTAGAAATATTATGTTGGTTGTCTTGGTGTGTCTTGAGGAAAGAGGCTGGTCACGACCCTTAGCAATGAGGAAGACGACACTGATAATGACATATCTACGTGTATATTTAAGTGCCATAGTGGTAATACTCATTCTTGCTTTAGGTTGCGGCTCTAAGGGCCTAGGCAGTAAAGGGGGGGGGGGGGGGGTCGACGCTGTTAGCATGGAGACAGTAAATAACAGTGGTTAAGTTTCAATAGCATGGAGACAGTAAATAACAGTGGTTAAGTTTCAATAGCATGGAGACAGTAAATAATAGTGGTTAAGTTTCAATAGCATGGAGACAGTAAATAACAGTGGTTAAGTTTCAATAGCATGGAGACAGTAAATAACAGTGGTTAAGTTTCAATAGCATGGAGACAGTAAATAATAGTGGTTAAGTTTCAACAGCATGGAGACAGTAAATAACAGTGGTTAAGTTTCAATAGCATGGAGACAGTAAATAACAGTGGTTAAGTTTCAATCTATAAAAATCAATTCAGGATATCAAACAAATAAATTTCATTATTATTTTTTTTTTTAAATGAATATGTCCTTGTTAAATAAGTACATATACATCTTCCTACGTTCCCTAAAATAAGCATATAAATGCTTGTGCTTAGGTGAACGAAATCGGTCGAGGCAGGATTCGAACTCGCGACCACTGGATTACTAGCCCAGTTCGCTAACTGCTCTGCCACTGACCCATCTTCTGTTATTTTATTGAATAACAAAATATACTTAAAAAAATAAAAAATATTATTTCTATAATAAAAATGTTTTCTAAAATAAAAAATGTGTTATTATTATATATATATATATATATATATATATATATATATATATATATATATATATATATATATATATATATATATATATATATATATATATATATATATATATATATATATATATATATATATATATATATATATATATATATATATATATATATATATATATATATATATATATATATATATATATATATATATATATATATATATATATAATTAGTGTGAAAAGGGAGTTAAGCTTTGAAGACGGATATGAAAAAGAACTCGCGGTAACTACTTGTGGATAGGCATATTTGCTGTGCGTACCTCCTCGGTATCTAGAGATGACACTTGTGTTTTAGACACGGAATCGGCTGTCATGAATATGTGTCACTCATCATCAAAAGATTAAGGTCTGAATGCAAAGTCCTACCTAAATACTAAATTCTAAATACTAACCATGTTTTCATTGCATAGTCGCTCACTTAAGTTAGGAGATCACGTGGCTTCCTAACTAGAGGATGCTACAACGTTTTTCTATGAAAATTGCATTGCAGAGACATATCTAAATACTTAGCGCATGCGCATCGGCGTAAACTAACATTTGCGAATTGTCAAAAAGTAAGGTTGATAGCGAGGAACCTTACGAGTGGTTTAATCTTGGGTCTAATACTAATATAGGAGATTTTTTCGGTGGATGATAATTTTATCGGCTTCGTTGAATATGTATTTGGTAATTTTGTCAAATCAAATACCAAACAGAGTATTCAGCGATCTATACGAGATGCCGAAAATTCGGTGGCATTTCAAAAAAATTGTGACATCGAGCTGTCAGTGTGAAGTGTGAAGTTGGTTACATATGTTTGTGTTGTTATAGCAAAAAAACATTTTATAAGTCAAACGTCAGAAAAAAGATATTTCTTCATAATACAATAATGTGAAATTCTACGCCATCGACCTTAAGTTTGGCGTAATATTTAGTTAGGGATGTCTCTGCAACGCAATTGCTAACTTAAGAATACTAAATACTCCAGTGAGGTTAGAAGTTAGTATTTAGGTACCTAGGACTGTGCATTCGGGTCTGAGTGTAGTTTTTTAAAGACATTTTGTTGTTTTCAGGTTTGGTTATATCGTCATAAGACAGCAGCTGCACGGCGAGCTCGACGAGGGGACTAGCAGTGGACTGAGACAGACTTATAGCAGACAACATCACTTTTCCTTATCCTTTTTTATCTTATTATTTTATTTTTATTTACTTTTTGTTACATTTCTCTTAATTTTATATCTATTTTACGACGTTGAACTCTGACTGGCTGTCTCATCATAATATTGTAGCTATGGATCCCTATTTACTTTTAATGTGTTATTTTGTGTATTATACCTTCATGGTTATTTTATTATTTTGCAAATAAAGTTTATTTATTTTTATTTATATTCACTATGTAAGTTTTGAATTCAAACACATTGGGTTTTGTACAAATTATTTACTATCTAACTTAAAACAATTCTTCAAATTATTTGTCAAAAAGTTCTCAAATTATTATTTTTGTTTTGTATTGTAAACACTTTTACAATATTGCAAGTGACGTTTATTGCTAAACAACAATTTCCTCCTACAAACCCATGTTTCCAGCCCAGGAAAGCAATAATCACTTGAGAAATAAATTTTCTTTATGTTCTCTGAAGGGAATCAAACCCAGGATGCTGGAATAAAAGTAAACGAGTAACCACTAAGCCAAGGTAATTGGTATGAAAAAAAAATTGTAGAATTTTAAATTTCCTTTGATTGCACAAATTAAATACATATTGTGTAAACTATTAAAATACCCATTTTTAAAAAATAGTGAAGTATTTAAAAATCTATATATTTTATTTAGTATTATGTTGTGTTTCCATATTTTTATTCTTGTAGATAAATTAACTACAATTAATTTTATGAAATACGTAGCGGTTGTGATTTTATCTGAATGCTTTGAAAATTGTTGTGTAGGGCTGAAATAATAATTTAAAATATTTAACTCTAGCTTCTGTACTAATTTATTTATGACATAGAAAATATTAGGCTTAGATTGAATAATGTTTGTATAGACTTATCTCTGTATGAGGAGTACCCATCTGTAAATATAGAATATACATTATTATTATGCATAGATAAATGTGTACAATATATTATATTTAATTTAATATTATTTTATTTCCTATTTATTAGATAATTATTTTCATTCCTTTTAGTTTTGTATGTAAAACTAGTTGCATGTAACACATGAGATCCAACTGTCGATAGCGATAGTATGTATAGTTGAAGAATAAGTACCAAACTATAAACCCATAAATACAAATTATTTAATATTTTAAGATATTTGGTTTTCTATACAACACATGTACCTAGGTATGTATGTCAAGATAGGATAGTATGGAGGTCAGTCCTTTAATCCTACCCAGAATATGAAAACAGCATGATGGTATGTATGTATGTTTGGAGATTAGTATCAAGTCTTCTTAGATATTGTGTGTAGACGACCGCCATACAAATTGTATGAAGCAATGTCATCACTAAATTCAATTTTTATAAAAATTGTTAAAAAAAATTTGAGATATGCTAATACAATGTTAATATTTTTTATAGAAAATTAAATTATCTAGTTGGGGTGTTTCGGCTTTTTTAGATATTTTTAAAAAAATTGGAAATATAGACAGTTAAACTCATAAATTTATCATAAAAAAAATATTTTTCTTAATAAAAAATGTTTGAGAAACCCTGGAATTGAAAAAAAAAAAATCAATTTGAGATTTTGTATTTGTCTATGTTTATACCAATTTTCAGCGTTCTAGCTTTTATGGTTTCTGAGATATATGGAAAAATAAACCAAAATTTCTAATGTTGATAACCCCTGACTGAAACAAAAATTCACAATTCTGAGTTTAAAAGTTTTGTAGGCCTATATCATCATCATCAGCAATGGCGCTACAGCCCGGTGCGAGCCTTGGCCTCCTCAAGAAACTGCCTCCATCCCGCCCTGTCGACAGCAAGTCTCCTCCAGTTTGTCTGTCCGATCGCTCTTATATTGCCCTCGATGTCGTCCAGCCATCTCATCCTAGGTCTCCCTCTGCTTCTTCTTCCTTCAGGACAGGTGTCCAATACTTTCTTTGGGACCCGGTTATCCTCCATTCTACAAACGTGTCCGAGCCAACGTAGACGTTGTATTTTGATGTATTGGACAACGTTTGGTTCGCCATACATTATTTCTAGCTCGTGGTTAAACCGGATCCTCCAAGATCCTCCTTCACAGGTAGGACCAAATATTTTGCGAAGTATTTTCCTTTCGAACACCAACAATGCATTTTCGTCCTTCTTGGTCAATGTCCAGCATTCTGATGCATATGTCATGACCGGTCTAAGAAGAGTTTTGTAAATGAGGGTTTTTGTTTTACGAGAGATGAGTCGTGACCTTAAGTGCTTTAGCAGGCCATAATAGCATCTATTTGCCGCGGCAAGTCTTGCCCTTATTTCCGCACTGGTGTTGTTGTCCGCTGTAACAAGAGATCCCAGGTATGTGAATGATTCAACGGCTTCTAGCTGATGGGTTCCCACTGATATTGACTCGTTTCTTACGGTGATGCTATTCAGTGATGCTTTTCTTGTTGCCATGTATTTTGTCTTTGAAGCGTTGATCTTTAGACCCATGTTATTGGCTGCAGACTCAAGTCTCAAGAAGTTATCCTTCATGCAAGGCAACGTTATAGATATAATATCGATTTGTAGGCCTATAACTGTTTATATATTCTGAAAATTTGAGCTCTGTAAATTGAGCGGATCAAAAGTTATAAGGGGGGGGGGGGGACACACAGACAAACACATACAAAACTCACGTAAAATGTTCTACTCTGAATTCTGAATAAATCGATGTATGGGAACATATATGCTGCGAGGCCTCTAGTTGGTGTTATTAGCATGCAAAAAGTCCACTACGCCATACAAAATGTTCCTTCGTACACGCATCTTGAATTTATACTGCCTCTTCCTTTAATAGAATTTAATTCTCTTGAACGAATCGATAGTTGGATAAAGTATACAATCAAAAATGTATACTTATAATTTTAATTACCCTTTATTGAATACAATGAATATCATCAATTTTTATGTTAGATAAAAATATCAATTTCGATGTAAAATTACTGTAATTTTATGCGAATATAATAATCTATATTATAAATACATAATATTTTCTCTTTTTTACACTGTGTAATGTTATATGGGAGCAAATAATGTTGCAAATTACTGTCATTAATGTCAATTATATTGAAAAAATATTGTTTTTAATACAAATATTTTGATGTAAAATGAAATTAATTTCACTAGGATCACAAATAATAAAAAAATGCAAATCATGTTTTGCTGAAATTTTATAAAAATGTTTTTTATATAAATATATTTACTTCAATCAAAATTTTTCTTATTACAGTTTTATATCCAAATTACAAACTATTTTTTTTAGAAAGAGCAACATATCTTTGAATTAACAAGTGTATCAAGCTTTTTTATTACATAAGTGAATGAAATATGGTATTACTATAAGAAATATATTTATTCTGGAAGTTTCATACTATGTTGTTTATCTTGTTAGTCAAGGCCTAACCAATTCACCCCAATAAATTTGAATGAAGCAAATTTGCTCTAAAACACATTCAACTGCAGTTAATTCCTTTAACCATTAGTGACCACAAATTATTTTTAAATAATATTTAAATTTTAATTTAAGTCCTTGTAAAGTTTTTGTGCAGATGTATATTATTTCTGTTTATTTCCATAAATTTATCAATCTCTTAAAAATATCAATAATGTATATATGTATGTTTGTTTTTTTTTGTACATGTATAGGTATCGGCAAATATCTTGTCAATATTCGGTGGAGTGGGGGGATTGCACAACTACAAACCAAGCAAAACCCAAATTTTCAGTGTGTACTGCCCTCGTGATTTTTCAAGATGATTGCCAATAGCTCATTAATTAACTAGAATGAACTGTATAGCGTAATTTTTTTATATCCTCACCTCAAAGGCGTTTTGAATACATTCAGGTTTTTGTAACACTTGTGGAAGAGGTCTGTTTTTAGGTGTTTTCTAAATAGGACGTTGTCAATCTGCCTCAGTTCAGGTAGTATATTGTTCCACAGGACTGGGCCAGCCATATCAAAAGCATGATTGGCAAAAGTTGAGGTGTTACTTGCCAATCATGGATGTGTGTTGTCATTATATTTACATAATAATTACCATAGACCCATATTGTCTCAACTGCAAGCATTTTGTTTTCTGATATCCAATGAGAAATATTTCCCAAATATGAAATAAATCGGGAATAATTTTGCTTTGTGTCAAAAATTATTCAGTCATAAATATTAAGTTATCACATTATGGAGACATGCAATGTTGATTGTTTCACAAATAAAGACTTTAATTTTCTGGAAACAAAATCTGTGTACATTATCAAGCCAATTTTGGCAATACAAAAAACTGGGTAAGCTTCAGTATACAGTCTTGATACAAATAGTAAGTAATGCCCTGTATGCTAAGTTTTTTTTTGTGCATGACAGACAACGATGTATATTATTGATTTTTTTTTAGTACACCGTATAGTGAAATACATTACATATTATTATCAAATTTACATTTCATATTCTATAGATAAAACCTATATAATGTATTTTGTATTCAGTTTTATATATAATGTGTAGTTTCATATGAACATGTTAACCTACAATTAATAATAAACATTATTTATTAATTCACATTTAAAGTTAATCGTCCTGATTACCTATAATATATTTAAAATTAATTTATGATTTAACTTTTTATATAAAAGATGTCAATCCAATAACAATATTTTGAAATGAATAAATTATTATGTATATCAAATAGGCATATAGGTATAAGCAGCCTTACTCTCCACTGCAAATCTGATCCCAATACAATCCAATTTGCTAAAAACCTACCTTGGTAACGGAAAATAATGCGGTGGATAGGTATGTTTTACTGTCTATAATTTGAATGTACACAGGTGACAGGTAGGTAAGTTCTAATTCTTCTTCTTCTTTATCACCCTTCTTCCCTCCACTGCTGGAGGTAGGCCTCTTCTATTTCCTTCCATCTTTGTTTGTTTGATGCCATCTGCATCCATTTTCTCCCCGCCGTCCTGACATTATCTTCGGTCCATTTTTTTTGGGGCATCCGATGCCTTTTCTATTTGACCATGGTCTCCATTTAAGGATTTTTGGGGCCCAGCGCTCACCAACTTGTCTTGCGACATGCCCTGCCCACTGCCTTTGAAATTCGCTATGCGATCCATGACAACCATTACTCGGGTCCGATGCCTTATTCTAAGTTTCAAATGAAAATTTGAAATTGGGTTCGGATTCAAGTTTCAAGAGTAAGGCTACTGATCTTATATACATGTGAATGTCTAATTCTTATTTAAAACAGTGTGATTAATATATTTTTTGGCATTTTGTTTTAAGTAAAGATTTTAAAAATGCATCTAGGTCTTTTTCGTGATCAGATTTAATTTCTGTATCATAGTTTGTACCATTAATACACAACTTTTTTTTTTAAATTTCAGTCAAAGAAGTTAGAACTCCATGTGAAATAATTTATGACAGCGACATTTGATTCTTGTCCAACGAATAATTTAATTGTTGCAGACATATTTCTATCGCTGTGTCAACAAATTACATATACTGAAAATATGTAATTTTTTTCTATGTTGCATTCACATTTTTAGGTACACTTATGTATCTACAAAAATATATTATACATATATATTTATATTTGTATATATTGGTATGTTTCAATAGAATGATTTTTAAACTCATTTGTATATTCTGATTATAGGGTAAATCCACAATCAATAAATACATCATATCATTATATACTAAAATATAATATGTAGTTTTATTTTATTGAACACATGTTTTACTCTGTATTAATTTATATATTATATATAAAAAAAATAGTGTTAGGATAAAAATAAGCATGTAATATGTATTTTTTTAAGAATATGTAATTGTTTTTTGATTTGATAGCTAATGGGCATTGGATGGAAATTTTCATGTGCTTGAAAATAAGACAGGTTTTAAAAATCAAACAGACAAGTTTAAAACAATTAATCATCCAGAAAAGTGATTAGTTATTGAATATTTTATATTGTATAGTTATTAGCATATATCTTGATATATTTCGGTGGAGAGGGGGGTGGTTATATCAGCCAAGCAACAAAGTTATTTGCTCATAACTATACATATATTATGTAGTAGAAAATTTTTTGAATTAAAAAAAAACAATTTGATTTTGATCATTAGTATCATTTTTTTCAATAAGTTAACAGTATTTGAAAAAAATCAAACATTTTTCATATACCTAAATTTTAAGATAGGTACACGTTAAAAAATAGTAATTCATATTATGTAGTAGAAACAAATAAAATAGTCTGATTTTAAAAATATAATATTCTATGCAATTTTTCTCCAATTATGTTTTTGTAAATCTACACAAAGCACACTGTCAATAAATTTATATGAAACAGATGCCAAATATTCTTTTTTACAAAAAATCTAATGTAAATATGTTTACAAGTGATGATATTGACAATTTGTAGACATCATGTTTTCAAAATTATAAAAGAATAAATTTAATCAGGGTATATTAAATTTGGATCGGTTCAGAAGTTTTGTATATTGTTATGTTTATTAGTTTCTTCTCTTGTTTATGTAATACTATTGATGGTTAAAACTTTCTTGCATCCTGTGCAAGTTGCATGTTTATTGCTAAATGGAAATTTCTTCCTAACGAGTTGTCCATCTGGTAAGATTATACTATGTTTAACTGAATAAAAAATATTAGTTCGTATTGAAATAACAATTTATTGAATTTTTATGTAGATATGACATTTTGTATAAGGATGCAATTTTGTGGAGATTAAATTTTTGTTAACAAATGAATTTGGGTTAGTTATTCAGATACAAACATATTTGATTTTTACGTCTCTAGTTAAAACTGTTAGTATGTTTATTTAATCATGTTCCATAATAATTAATCCTGGTTGCCTAATACTTCTAAGTTTTTCTTTTGTTGCATTATGTTCGTTAATGCTATAGCAATATTTACAATTTTTCTACACAGCATTTTAATACAACACAAAATGATAAAACAATAATTTTATTAAACATTTCTTTCTTTATTGTTGTCAAGTTATTTAAGTTTTATTCAGAAAAATAAATAATATTTTCATGGAACGGCCATGTTGTCATTGTAATGCGAGAGAAAAATCTTCAATGACAATGTGATATACCATTTTCACCTCAAAATGGGTGTCCATGAATTGGATCATTGTGAATGTATAATAAAAAGAAACATTGTACTATCAGTAATAAAAACCTGTGATTCCAATATGAATGATTATTTTACTATATAGTTTATTATATTATAAAAATGTATAATATTTTGTACTAATCATTTTTATAATTGGATGGTTTTGGAAGGATTCAACTTACTTTGTTTAAATTCTTTGGGAATTTTTCTTTAATTTATGATTGAAATGACACGTTTCCAAAACAAATTTAATATTAAAATTCTATGCTATTAAACTATATTTTTTTATTCATACATTTGAACTGATAGCAAATGATGCCATAAAAAATTGTATGCGTATATATTAAAATTTATTTAATAATGTATTTTGTGTTGACAAAAAATCATAATGTATATTAAATGTAATAATCTTTAATGGTAAGATGTAATGTGTTCATTTATTTTGATAAATTATTAATGTGTATATTGTTTTAATAAATTAATTAATTATTTAGTGTATAATTTTTGATACCTAAATAAGATGGTGTAGATACATAAATAATTACATATATATATATATATATATATATATATATATATATATATATATATATATATATATATATATATATATATATATATATATATATATATATATATATATATATATATATATATATATATATATATATATATATATATATATATATATATATATATATATATATATATATATATATATATATATATATATATATATATATATATATATATATATATATATGTAATGATTTGTATTTTATAATTACATATGTATTGTATTTGTGAATCTTTACAAATTGTATAAAATTTATTTAGTATAATTTAGATGAAAATGCTTTATATCTGAGCTTCTGAAAATTTCTTCCAGTATTATGAGTCTGCAATTTTTTTATCAAAAGAAATATTATTTGAAACATTAAACAGAATAATACATATTTATTACAGATGTTAATATTCTGATATTAAAAAGAGTATCAATCAGAATTTTTGATTAATTCAGATAGAAAGTTTGTCCTAGAAAAATTCCTGGTTTTAAAAAAAACTTTTAACCATTCTTATGTAGGTACCTAATATTATTCACGACATAATCAAAATAATATTGGGTTCCATTTCGAAAACGCACTAAAATTTAAATTTTTTACTATTCTGGGCTGTGTTCGGATTCAACGCTTGATGTTGGGCGTTGAATGTACCTGAAGTTGCAGATTATGGCGTTTTTCACACCAATCTCACTGAACGCTTTCGAGCAGCATTTCACTGAATGCTGCATCAGGCGTTTTAAATGTCAAATGTAATTTATCATACATGTCTCTTTTAGGTTATATTTTCATCGAAAGACAGCAATTGGGCAGTAGTGTAAATACTGGTCTCTGACCTTTTATTAGAAATTGTTGAATGATATTTTATAAATTAACCTTTTTGTGAATGCATATTGTCATCATAAATAATATTAACTGATGTCAACTGACATAATAGATACCACAGAAACAAATGGAAGTCAGCATTCCACAGATAAAATAAGTCAACAGATACTAAAACTGTCAAAGCGTTTTTCACCCGTCAATTTTACCGAGCGTTTGGTGCAAACACTCGACGGTCAATCTGAACGCCACAGAGTGTCTTTCGAGCGTCTGTTTCCGGTCATTATGATCAGCTTGGAGCGTTCACTAAGTGCGCTCGGCGTTCACTTTGAATGCTGCCCTGAAGATTGAATAAAATTGAAGAAATCAAAATCATAAAAAGATATCGCTAATGTATACTAGTGTATTATTAAATGGATACAGTTTAAAGTGACAATTCAGCAGGGCAAGCCCCGTTCCATGGTAACCCATATCGTGGTGGTTACCCACGTTATAATATAAGCCTATGTAGCAAGAGTATTTATTCTATATAGAAATTTTAAGAATCAAATACCTAACGGAGGGTTTTTATTCCGCCATTTGACCGGACTTGCTTCCCTGGTGAACATGTTCTTGTTTTTAATAATTTAAATGTTGATTCCAATTTTTATTCTTTGGAATTGAACCCAATGGATACATAATTTATTTATTTTTTAAACTATTGACAAATTACCAGAATATTATCAGTGTGTGAAAGAATCTGATGTTTTTTTAAATAACATACATTTTGCAGAAATGACCTGTAAAAAGATCATAATTTATTGCTTTACATGGAAAATGTAATTTTTAAGATTAATTTTTATTTTTTCTTGTATTGTTTTTTACTGTGCCAGATTTGGTTATTTTTTTTAAACTCATGATTCTTTAAAGCTGTTGTAGTGAATTGTATTGAAAAATAGCTACGAAATATATTAATGCATTTTAAGGTACCCATTTATAATTTAAACTTAACTTTATTACCTATATCATTGAATGTTACCATAAAAAAACCCCTGTATTATTTTATGTTGAACTAGTCTTATTTATTATTTATCTACTCATAAAATAAACATTGATGAATTAAAAAATATTTGTTTTATTTAAAATGCTGTATTTACATAATATTACTGTAGTGTTAGGAAATATACAGTGACTTAATAAATAATAAAAAAAACAGTGGGTTTTACTTTCACAATATGAAGGGTACTTGCTAAAATTTTTAATGTACAGTATGGTAAATTTGAAATTATTATGTACTATTGATATAGAAAATAATCAATAATCCACACCATAATATTTTAGTGAGTAATATCTTGATATATTTATATGTATATATGTGGGAATTTTTTTGGTTCCAGCATCAATAATAAACTAAAATACTTTCAAGGTTAGATTTTCTGCATATCTCTTCCTTTATAAATAGAAAATCGACTTTTAAATTTTTTATTGTGATTTTTTTTTTCATTTTTCAACAATTTTCGTACGAACTTTTGTACTTTTTCTCGAACAAATATTTGTTTGTGAGATGTACAAATTCACACAAATATATATTTGCAAGTATACCTTAGAGTTTGAGTGAAAACATAACATGGTGATTATTTCGTTGAACTAAATTTTTATAGTGTTTTCTGTGTAAATGTTGCCATTTTTCATATAAAAATGTTCCATACATTTGGTATTTTGTTGATTTTCGTTATCACTGTTATGATTAAATCCTTATATAAACCATTTTGAATTATTCATGAATTATCTCGATTTACATTTATTTATTTATTTATCTCACAAAGGATTTTTTGTGTATAAACTTACTTTCCATGACGATTTATAAAAATGAGTGGGTTGTGTCCAACTCTAAGCTCTTTCCAACGCTTATATTCAATTACATTTTAAACCATTTCCCATCGTTCTATCTTTCTGATTTTTTTACACACACTTGCTTTCCATAAAAGTATATAAAAAGCTAATGGGTTGTGACCAACACTAGACTCTTTACTATGCTTATATTATATCTCATCTAAACCACCTCTCAAATTCTATTATTTGAGACTGAAGGGACAGGAAGGGATGAAGGGGACTGATTTTTAAATAACTAATTTTTATTTATTGTGTTGGATATTTTTTATTTTTGCTGTTTTTTTTATTAGTATAATATATTACATATATGAATTTTGATGAGTTAGCTTATTGCTTCACATTTACTTTCCCGAGTAGCACTGTTTATAAAAAGCTAGTTATTGATATTGGACTATATAGATAAACGAGTGGGTTGTGGCCAACACTAAACTCTCCACACCATAGTAAGAGTTCATTCTTCTTCTTGAAAGGTTGACAATCTAAATGCATTTTTATGAAGTATATTTCTATTAGATTCTTAAAGAAATATAAGATTCCCAGAGGACAAAAGTTTTCACAATGCACCATAGACACAAAAACATTGTCACGAAACTCATAGTATGTATTTTCTACATGATACCTGATGAGAAATTTTAAGTAAAATTGCATTACTAGCAAGATGAGCATGTTTGAGACAGTGTATCAATGTTAACGAGGCAATGTATGTGTTAAGATAGAAGAATGCGTTGTTCGGTGTTCGCTGCCTCGAGGAAGATAGAAGTGGAGAGTATAAAATACACTTGTCTATAGAGACACATACAATATCAATATGAAGTTGATCACTCAATTTTCCCACACAGAAGCTGTTTTACTTCTGTTATATACATTTTTCATACAAATATGAAATTTATTTCACATTGATATGGCAAACCATAGATTTTTTATCTTTAAATTTTGACAATCCTTGAATGCATTTTTGATTGGTGTATTTTTGTTGTATCAAAATTTCAAACAGTATAAAATTACCTCGATTTTCCAGACCGTGAGAGCATTTTGATAATTGGGACAGATGAAATCATAACGAAGAAATTAACGGATATCTATGGAAAACTAATCAGCTCTAGGTCTATGCACTTTACACATACATATGATGTTAATATGAAGTCGATCGGACTTATAGTTTGGGCTGTAGAGGGGATACAAAAAGGATAATCCGTACACCGAACGCCGTACGCCATACATACAAACACATCATGGTGAAACTCTCAGTGTGCACTCTCTACATGATACCCGTTGAGAAATTTGATGTAAAAAATACGCTTAAAAATTGTGAAATCATGACTCCACTATTCTATAGTGTGGAGAGTATAAAAGTTCTGCAGTACATATTGGAATATTTATCGGATATGATAAAACAGTGCATGTCTCTCTTAAAAATAAAATTTCCCCCTTTATGTGTGTGGGGTCCACATTGGGAAACACTGTTTTGGATTTTATGGACAAAAGCTTTTCAAAAAAAAAAAAAAAGCAAAAGCTTCTTTCTGCCTACTTGTAAGTGGTTAACAGTAGTATTATAACAATGAACACTTCCTTGAACCTTGCGCAAGTGGCGAGTTTATTGCCGTATGGCAATTTCTTCCAACTAACCAGTGTTTCCAGCCCAGAGAAGCAACATTAGCGTGAGAAATGAATTTAAATAAATTTCTTCTCACCTGGGAATCAAACCCAGGACGCCCGCACAGAAACCGAACGGCTTACCAACTGTGCAATGGCGGTCGGCGGTAGTATGACAACTGTGCAACGGCGGTGTTGCCGACCGCCGTGGCACAGTTGGTAAGACGTTGGGTTTTTGTGCGGGCGTCCTGGGTTCGATTACCAGCAGAGGAGAAATTTATTTAAATTCATTTCTCATGCAAATATTGCTTCTCTGGGCTGGAATCACTGGTTAGTTGGAAGAAATTGCCATACGGCAATAAACTCGCCACTTGCGCAGGGTGCAAGGAAGTGTTCATTATTATGAAAAGTATGTAGGTACCTATAAAACTATGTCCCCACCGGGAATCGAACCCGGAACCTTTGTTTCAAGAGTCAGATGACCAACCAACTGAGCAAAGATGGTAGCTCAGGATGGATGTGAAGTAGGTACCTATACATAAAAAAGACGATTTTTTAATTGCTTTTTATGGATGCTATTAAAAAATTATCACATTTTAGGTACTTAAAAGAAAATCAATGTTTTTATCAGACCCTTGTGTTTTCGTGTTTGACATTTGAGAAAATAATTTTCCACGATATAGCCTCTTGAACTGAATAGGGGACACTAGGATAGGCTATCCGACACGACCAGCTGCTTGTGGCCGGGTTCGATCGATGCCCGACCCCCTGCCTCGCCTAACTTGCCCGGACTGAAACACACTCAAACTACCACATTGTACAAAAGAAGTATCGCAGCGAGTGGTTCGAAAACGTACAAACCAGACTCTTTGTACCTTTTGCACAGCGTCGTTACTATCTCGCAGCCTGACTTGTAAGTAGACACTTCGATATGAATTTTCTTTCTATCCTTTCGACAGTCGCAAGTTGACGCTTGTCGGTGTGGTTTTTCGTATTGCTTAGCGCGTGTTTTGGCGGTGCGCCGCGCAACGTGCGCGTAGCTAATATTGGAAAATAAGTTCTTTCAAAATATTGAAAGTTGTTATCGTTCTGTAACAAGTTCATTGTTTGATAAAATCAAGACTGTCATCACAGCGGAAATATAATAGGATCGATGCTCAAAATCGTAAGTTTATCTCAAATTGTTTTGTTTAAATCATTACATGTGTAAAAAAACAGATATGACGATAATATTTAATTTTCTTTTCGATTTGAAATAGGTACATGCAATTAATTATTTTGACCTGTTTACATTATATTATCGTGGTGTGCACATTGTAAACAATGAAACTGTTATGAATATTTATACCAAAACATATCTTTGTTTTAACTATAGTATATTAAATATCTTTTCAATTAGCTGTTTTCTTGGTGTTGACAAAACAGCGCAAGAAGCAGATTATTATGTTTACTTATATACTTATTTCATTTACTTAATTGTTATAAATAGATACTAAGTGTAAATATGAAATAATAAGTCTTATTGTTTCTTCATTTTTATTATAAATAGTTTTGAGAATACCATTTTGACGTCATTTGGAAAATTCTGCGTAGCTCGTTTTCTTACTCTCACTATTTTTTGTGATTTTTGTTAAAGACATAATGAAGGAAATTATGTATCACCGAATGTAAAATGTATTGTATTTTTTTATCCACCACAAAGTATACCTACAAATAACCTTCATGAAATGATATAAAGAAATTGAATTTTATCATCAAATATTATATTTATATCAACTTCGTTTTGTATATATTTTTTATTTCAACTTCGTTTTGTATTTCATATAATAAGATTTTCATATTTAATACGGTTCCATTGTAGAATTATAATACTCCATTGATATTATTATTATCTGTGTTACGAAATATTTTTTTATGAACGGGCGTTCTAAGGCCTTCCGTTTATTTATTACGATAGATATACTTATAATAATTTCCTCTCTCTTGTATAATCAGAGTAGGCACCCACTTAGATCAAGGTTAAGTAAAAAGATGATAAGGTTCTCATATTCCACTGGGTGCCATACATTCGTTAACACATTTTTGGATAAATAGTTCGTTTTTTCACATTTTCTAAGAAAATTTGTCTACTACATATGTATCTAAGAAGATTCCAAGTAGAATATCTCATAAAAATATTAGGTACTAGTAAACCTTACTCCACACATTACAATCCTGACATACCTACATAATATTATATACATATCTCGTTGCTGTTCGTTATTATCTCACAACGATATTATAGAATCAAGCGTCATTCTTAACCAACTTATTTAGGTATAATTTATTGCCTATTTATCTGTATTAGTTCTTTGCAGGAATTACTTGATTCTTCCAAAGTACTAACTAACTTCTGAAATTGTCAAATATGTTGATCTCAGTATATTGTATAATATGTACCTAGTTACTTAGGTACTTACTTGTAATAGTGTTTGGTTGTTTTATTTATTTGGGACAGAAAACAGCGACAGCAAAATAATATACAAAACAATTTAGATGGCTCGATGGTAGTAATCCAGTGGTCATGAGTGGTCCTATCATCATCATCATCATTATCATCTGTGGCTCCACAACCCAGGTCGGGTCTTAGCCTCCTGCAGAGCCTGCCTCCATGAATGTCGATCCTGCGACGCATTGCGCCAGTTATGGACGCCGATGTTGTTCGCATCCTTCACCACTCCGTCCAGCCCTCGAAGCTTCGGCCTTCCAACTTTTCTTCGTCCCCCCGGTGCGCCATTCATGATCCGTCTTGGGACCTCCTCCTCGCTCATTCTTTGGACGTGTCCAGCCCATCTGAGTCTTCCTATTCTTATTTCTGTCACTATGGTTGCCTCCTTGAATAAATCATACGCGCTTTGGATCTAGTGCACCAGGCGCCAAATTGGTTAGATCCGGCCCTGGCCGTAGATCCTCCTCAGCACCTTCCTCTCAAAAATTTCCAGGGCTCTTTCATCAGATTTAGCGATTGCCCAACATTCTGATCCATATGAGAGTACTGGCCGAATTAGAGTCTTATAGAGGAGGACTTTCGTTTTTCTGGTGAGGTGACGAGACTTCATGTGCCTCTGCAACCCATAGTAGCACCGATTTGCGGACACTATTCGGCGTTTAATTTCGGTTGAGACATTGTTGTCACTTGTCAAAACTCGCTAACAGTTTCGAATGTGTAATCGTCGACTCGCAAATCTGGCGGTTTTCGACGTTCATGCACTGGCATATACTTTGTCTTTTCCTCGTTTACCATCAACCCCATATTCCTTGCTGATGCAGCCAGGGTTTTAAATGCAATTTTTAAAGTGACCATGAGTGGTCCTATACCACAAGCATGTATGCTTAATTTAGGGAATGTGGGAAGATGTAAGTATATTATGTAGGTACTTGTTTAACAAGGACATTAAAAAAAATCAAATTTTTCATTGAAAATAGTCTTATTATATAAACATCAATTTTAGTGCAAAACAATTGATAAAAATTAAAGTTATTTGTAAAAAACATCGTTTTTATGATTGTACATTTTACATTTTGTAGGTATATGACATTGTCCCAGCGATCTCAAACGAGATCAGTCAATATCCAAGTATTAAAAATTTTTTTTAGTAAATTTCGACGAAATACTTCTATTTACATTCATACTTATGTGAATTCTTGATATATCACAAAAAAAACAGAAATAAAAAATCGGGACATAACCGGTTAAACATGCGCCAAAACTTCTTATAGGTACACAAATTAAAACAATATGATTTACAAACAAAAAAAATAAACGTAAATATAAAAAGTAGAAGAAATAAAATAAAACAAAACAAATTACAGAATAAAACAATACCTATACCTACCTAGTGTGTAAAAGATTTTGATTGGGTAGGATTGGTAGGAAGGACAAAGACGTAAGTGAAGGTTATTTCAAAATGTAAATAAGTAAATGTAAATTGTGACCCATGTAGGTACTTCATTCAAACTATCTATGAATAGTGATATTATGATGTTTCGGCATTTGCTCGTTTGTGCCTTTATTTTCCCTTTTCTGTAACAATGTATGATGATTCCGTAAAAAGGTTGTCAAAGTAGTAGTTTTTAGCCTATCCGTATACTTATATCCAAAATTATTGTTACAAACAACTGTAGAAAACATTAATTTGCATTAGGTACAGGAATCATAAAAATAATTATTGGTAGTTTCTATTGGTAAACCGGTAAACGTGAATTTCATTACCATCGAGTTTATTATCTTTATAATCTTGTATGAACCAACTACCTGTGTAATTGTTAGATAAATATGCTTACTTACTAAATTATTCATTAATTTATTGTCTAATTATAAATTATCGCTCATACATATCTACGCAATATTAGAAACGATTTCGTCATAATCTAGTTCCATTCTGTTTGAACTTTAATAATGACAAGTAATTTATTAAGTAGGTATGTACCTACCCCTTTTAGATATTGCTTTGTGAACTATAGAGATTAAGTTTGATACTTTCTCATCAAAATATTTCGTAATAATATGTAGTGTAGAATGTTGGGAATTTGATAAGAGCTTTGAATTAAATCCTACCCACTATTTCCCTTACAAAGGCATAGAAACAGTTTCTGTATCGTAAAGTAATTCCAATGACAAATAACTGTGGTATTAGCTACTGCGTTATGCTAGATTTTAAAGAAACCTTTATTTGCTTTAGCCCTCAATAAACTATAGGTACCTACTTATAAAGACGATTGCTTTATTTCAGTATCTTGTAATACCAGGACTTATAATAAATTACAATACCTATTATTTTAGTGCAAATCTCAAATGTTTGTCATTTCTTGGTATTCCATTATTTCTAAATCATTGTTAGTTGGATCTGCCCCAATCGTACGTGTGGCTTAATTTCGCTGAAAATCAGTGTATCTTTTTCAACCTTTTCTGTCCCTTTTGAACTGTCCAATGATGTGTGTTTATCTTTTTATTCAAAACATTTTTCCCATTTGTTGGTTTTAACTTTACCTTGCGCTATTGTTTATACCTGGTGTTTACGGAAAATTTACAATTTATCTCGGGAATATTTTGTAGCCATTGTTATCTATTCGTGGAATTGTAGTTTATATGAGTTATTTAATATGGTCTCACCGTTGTTGTTGTTAGGTTGTCTGTCATACAAATTGCTTTTGTTCAATTAATTAAGGTTTGTTAATATGTTGCTTTTGTTAATGGCCCATACGGATGTAGGTACTTTCATTATTTCATAAAACAATATGAACAAAAGACGGTTGTTCTATTTATAAACCTAATCTTTATCTTTTATTATTTTTCTTTATTATGCATACTAAATTAGTGATGAGCAAATACATGAGCATGATCAAAGATTTGTAAGACTTTTGCTCATCACTTTACTAAAAAAACAAATTTTCTTACAGACGGCAAACTTTTTGAGCCTTTTAGTCGTTGAGTGGAGCGGTTTGCGCATACACCAACCAAGTAAAAAAATTAGCGTCTAGCCCCTGAGTTTCTTTTCTGCATTCTTAGGTTAGGTTTAAGTTTGTGTATAATAATAATAGCGACTCGCGTGAGCGAGTTGCTTTATAAATTGAATTATAAATTAAATATATAATATTCTTTTAATTTTTCGCATTTAATATAAAATTTCACAGCTCATTTGATTTAATACTACGAGATCTCAACCAATCAGAGAGCCAACCGGAAACAGAATGCAAACGGGTAGATTCAGATTGTAGACTCTAGTGTAAAAAACATATTTGCGCTCTGCTCGCCCACGTGACGGGCTCAAGAAGTTTGCCGCTAAATATATGTGTGCTTCCTTATGAGTTACTGTTTGAGCTTTTTCAATCGATCTTATTAAGATTAACGCCGAAGACCTAAACAATTGAATTAAGTACTAGTTGCGTGTTACACATAAGATCCAACTGTCGATGGCTATAGTATGTAGGTATAATTGAAGAATACGTAGGTACCAAACTATAAACACTTATACCTACACAAATTTATAAAAATTTTAAAATAGTTTGTTTTCCATATAAAACATATATGTCAGGATAGGATAGTATGGAGGTCAGTCTGTTTTTCCTGCCCAGAATATGAAAACAGTATGATGTACATATGTTTGTAGATTGAGTAGGTATCAAACTATTGAGTGAGATATTGTGTAGTGTACCTATACTGCCTTACAAATTGTATGAAACGATGTCGTCACTTCATTAAATTTTTATAAAAATTGTTAAAATAAATTTAGGATGCACTTCTGCAATGTTCAAAATTTTTATAGAAAATTAAATTGTCTAATTGGGCTGTTTCCCCTTTTTTCGATATTTTTAAAAATTTTCGAAATATAGGCAGTTAAACTCATAAATTTGTCATAAAAAAATATTTTTCTTAGTAAAAAATGTTTAAGAAACTCTGAACTTAGGTATTGAAAAATATCTATTTTGTCTTTGTCTATATTTATACAAATTTTCAGCGTTCTATCTTTTATGGTTGTTGAGATATATGGAAAAATAAAATAAAAATCCAAAAGTTGATTGAAGACCCCTGATTGAAACAAAATTCTAAATTCTGTGTATATAAGTTTTGTAGCCCTATAACTTTCTATATATTCTGAAATTTAGGCTCTGCATTGTGCAAATCTGTAAATTATGAATTCATCCATATAGGTATACAGAAAATAAAATAATTCTCTTAACGTTCTATATTCTCTAATAGATTCATTAAGATAATTAAATTCTCTTGAACGAATCGATAGTAGGATGATCAAGTTTGTTACGATTTAATGTGACGATGTGTCTCGAATAAATGACCCTAAAATAGCTACTTTCGATTAAATTAAATATAACAACAGTTGAAATTATTCAAATACATACTGACGATATCACATGCATTTGTAGCACGTAGTAAATATTAGTGATGCCTCGGGCAAAAGTAATACCAGTCAACCTTGCGGTGGAATGTCCTATGTTGATTTGTGGAAGGTTGACCGGCAGATAGCCAGCAATATGTGGGTAGGTACTATTTTACCTTACTACTATTGTGCAGGATATTTTCCAGATGTATGAATGTGTCATTTATTGCTGCATAATATATTATGTAGATCAATAGACTTATTGGTATTTTCAAACTGTAGCAAAATCAAGGTCGTTGTCTGAGATAATTGTTATATCTTATCGTTTCTTATAATTAACGAAGTCTTTTCAGAATAACACATCTTTGTATTTGTATCATGAAAATAATTCCAACATTAAAAGGGCATATAAACCTCATCATCGCATTTATAAATCGCATTTATAAATAATATATGTGAGACGATTAATATCGTAAGTCTCCAGAATGTGGAAACTTGTTATTATGTGCGTGTTAAATTAATATTTGACATAGTACCTGTTAGTTAAGAAAGACAAATGTTGGGCGTATCCTTGAGAGACCGAATAAGAAACGAGGAAATAAGACGCCGGTCAAAGGTCACTGACATTGCAGAAAGAGTGGGAAGGCTGAAGTGGCAATGGTCATGTGGCAAGACAGAGAGATGATAGATGGACCCCCAAAATTCTGAATTGGAGACCCTATCATAATATATGTAAGAGGTGTAGGGAGACCACAGAGGAGATGGACTGACGATATTGTCAAACTGGTGGGACATGGGTGGAAGCAGAGCGCCCAGGATAGAGAGAAGTGGAAAACTCAGGAAGAGACCTTTATCCAGCAGTGGAGTGAAAGGGGCTGAAGAAGAAGACCTGTTAGTTGCCCGAGAAGCAACTAAATAAATATGTGGAATTTTCAAAAATAACATATGTGTAATTTTCGCCAAACATCTTGAACGAGCTTTCGGTTGCGCAGAGCGATAATTTGTGTATTTTTGCTTCGTTGGTTTACGTGCAAATCGCCCCCCTTCTCGGCTAAAAGTTCACGATATTTGGCGTCAGCTTTTACCTACCAAGTATTTTACTAGAGCTTAGAAAACGCACAATTCATTTTACCAATATCGGTTGAGCTGTCAAAGTTGACATTAAACGCGAAAACTTATACATAAAAAATAATAAATAGTGTTCAAAATCACAAAAGTAGTTAAAAATATTTTGACATAATATATAATTGATTTGAGAAATGTGATTTGAGAAATGGCTTGACAAATACTAATGAGTACATAATAAACTTATTCCTAACCTCGAAAGGCAAAGGTTTTGATAAAATTTTCCCTGCACCAATTTCTATTCAATTTATAAAGCAACTCGCTCATCACGAGAGTCGCTATTGTCATTAAAGACTAACCTAACCTAACCGAAAATTATACGGGATGTAATAAAATACAACGAAATAATAGTATGATGTACAGTGTACATAAATCTCCGTTCCTTTTCCGTTAATTTTTTGGTTAGGTTTAGTTAGTTTGTAATGATAATAGCGACTCGCGTGAGCGAGTTGCTTTATAAATTGAATGGAAATTGGTTGCAGGAATAATTTTATCAACACCTTAGCCATTTTAGGTTAGGAAAAAGAATATTATGTATTCGCATTTGATCACATTTTTCAAATAAATTATATTTTACAGCATATTATTTTAGTATAATTGTATGATACTTACTATTACTGTTATTTGTGTTGAAAATTTTCGTGTTAAGTGTCAATTTTGACAGTTCATACGACATTTGTAAAATGACCTGGCATTTTCTAAGCTCTAGTAGTATTTTCAATATTACTCTATTGAATGTTCGTTCACAATTTTAAAATTGAGCATGAATTCCCCAAAGAATATATTTTTACAGCATCTTTAAAAATTACTTTACAGCTACATGTCATAGGGGAATAAATCATATTCTTGAAAGCTGGAAAAAACTTAAAAAATACATAATAATATTATGTAGGAGTTACTATGAAAACTGAAGAGAAAAACAAAGAATTTGTTGTTAAAAACTGTCGATTTGTTCAAGAGAATACCTAAATTTCTCTTAACGTATCGGCAAAGTATAGGATACACAACATTTGTACGCAGGGTCTATATTTTTCACGGTTTTTCCAACTTTGAAGTTAAAAAGCACCTTAGAGGCTTCGCAGCATATATGTTATTTTATATGGATTTACTCAGAATTCGGAGAACATTTGGTGTGTTTGTGTATGTGTCTGTCTGTCTGTCTCTGTGTGTGTGTCCCTTATAACTTTTGATCCGCTCAATGCACAAAGCCTAAAATTTTAGAATACATAGAAAGTTATAGGCCTACAAAACTTTTAGACTCATAATTTTGAATCAGTCAGGGGTTATCAAATTTAGAAATTTTACTTTATTTTTCTATACATCTCAAAAACCATAAAAGCTAGAACGCTGAAAATTGGTATTAATATATTAGACAAATACAAAATCTCAAATAAGCTTTTTCAAAAAAATCCAAAGTTTCTCAAACATTTTTTACTAAGAAAAAAAAATTATGATAAATTTATGTGTTTAACTGCCCATATTTCCAAAGTTTTTAAAAATATCGAAAAAAGCCGAACACCCCAAATATATAATTTAATTTTCTGTAAAAAATATGAACATTGTAGTAGTACCTACACCTCAAGCTTTTTTCAACAATTTTTCTAAAAATTGAATTTATAGTGACGACATCGTTTCATACAATTTGTAGGGCAGTACACATACACTACTTAATATTATATCACTTCATAGTTTGATGTCTACTTTATCTCCAAACATACATACACACCATCATGCTGTTTTCAATTCTGAGTAGGAAAAACAGACTGACCTCCATACTATCCTATCCCGACATATATACCTAATACTTAAGTTTTATATAGTTAACAAAATATCTTACAATATTTATTAATTTGTGTTTATAGTTTGGTATGTATTCTTCAAGTATACATACTATTGCCATCGACAGTTGCTTCTCATGTGTTACATGCAACAAGTAGTAGATATGCCTAACATTTAGCTACATACAACATTGTGTCCTCAATAGGAAAGGAATTGCACGCTTCGATATAGGTATATGCCATTAGCGGAAAAGCGAAACGAGATTTTATTAGAAAGTTGAATGGTGGGATAACAATATACTTATTATTTAAATTTTCCTTCAATTATATAATAATAAAACAGATAAAACATTCATGTTTAATATTAATTAAAAAATAAGAATAAAAACGAAAACTGCACATACTTACTTCTAATTTATAACATATTGTAAGTTATAAAGTTTCAGAGCTTGATGCGCTCATCATCCATAAGTCCTTATTACTGACGATGAGCGCAAGTTTAAAAACGTTAAAAACTTATTTCTTAAGTTATAAAGTAAAAGTACTTATATACAAAGTTTGTGTTTTATTTTTATTTTTTTAAAAATGTACTTCTACAAAGTTACTCACGCCAAGTTCGAAAAATTAATATTAATTATAATATTAACAACATATTATTAGTTATATAAGCATAATTTATAGCACTTATAAATATAATAAAAATTAAAGAAAATGTATGATAACTTCAAAAGTACATTTTAATAAATTATATATATTTATAAGCGAGCATAAACGTTAGTGGATCTAACACAAGAAAGAGATGATATTTTCAAATAAATCCATCTGAAATGTATGAAAATATCTAATTACTTAGGTAATCTTAAAAAATATTAGTCGGCCTTCGTGGCTCATTTGTTCTGACACTGACACCTGAGGCAAAGGTACCGGGTTCGATTCCCGGAGGAGACACAATTTTTTATTGTGTTTTCGGTCTGGATCTGTGAGACGATAAATATCACAAGTCTCAAGATTGTGACAATTTGTTGTTGGATGCATGTTAAATTAATATTTGACATAGTACCCGTTAGTTGCCTGAGAAGCAATTAGAAACAAGTCTCTTGCAGACTTGCGATCTTGCCCTGATTATTCTTATGATGCCATGTCAGGAACCCCCGACGTTGGCGATCTCTTTGGCGAATCCCTCTCTGTCCTGTGCTGACCGGAATATCTACTCCACGGTTCTGAAGCCCGCCCATTCCCCAATATTACGGAGCCAGGATTGCGTTCACAACGAACGCCGAGCGCACTTAGTGAATGCTCGAAGCCGTTCATAATGACCGGAAACAGAAGCTCGAAAGACACTCTGTGGCTTTCAGATTGAACGTCGTGTGTACGCACCAAACGATCGGTAAAGTTTTTTTATTTATTTATTTATAACAATTAACAATATCATTTAACATATTATTATAAATCCACCTCACTAGGCTTTGCCTGTACCGAGGTGGAATATTTCACAATCACATCAATACAATATTTTCAATATTTTCGGGTGAAAAACGCTCTGACAGTTATAGTATATGTTGACTTCTATTTTATCTGTGGAATGATAACTTCTATTTGTTTTTGTGGTATATAATATGTCAGTTGACATTATTTATGATGTCAATATGCATTCACAAAGATGTTAATTTATAAAAATATCATTCAACAATTTCCAATAACACCACTGCGCAATTGTTGTCTTTCGATGAAAATATAACCTAAAAAGAGACATCTGTGGTAAATGACACGACATTTAAAACACCCGATGCAGCGTTCAGATTGAAACGCCGCGCGCCGCTCGAAAACGTTCAGGTGCAATGAGATTGGTGTGAAAAACGCCATAATCTGCAACTTCAGGAACATTCGACGCCCGACGTCGAGCGTTGAATCTGAACACAGACATCTGTCTCATTCCCGTCCTTGTATCTACATATTTATCTCATTAAATATTCGTAATCTTCTTAATTTAGATATATTATATAGGTACCTAATGTTCACTCATTCTTTATTTGCCCTTTATTTCGTAAATTAAGTAGACATAATTATACACATAAGGAAATATAATTATTACTTTACTTCAATCTTGAACCATATGAAGATGATGATTTGACCGTGGACTTGAGCATTATCCATATATACATAATACATATTATTATTTAGGATTCAAATTAAGTCTCATGATTATAATATCTTCATCAAATAATTTTACAAAATCCACTTCCACTTTGAATTAATTATATAATTATACGTAATAAATAGTTTTATTTTAACAACGACCAGCTCCGTGCTAAGTAGGTACCTATGTTATAAAATGGTGAACGAGTGTGCAGAGATCTCTTCTTGATATGCTTACCCTGAAAAAATAAAATGTTATTATCAAGTAGAATTATGTATTAAAATGTTATTTATGAATACGTACTCTCGAACGACTAGGAAAACATAATATTAGTTAGGTATTCGTTTAAACTAGTTGCGTAGGTACAACACATTAGATCCAACTGTCGATGGCGATATTATAGAAGAATACGCACCAAATAAATCTAAATTATTGAATGTTTTAAGATATTTTGTTTTTAGTACGAACATATATGTCATGATAGGATAGTGTGGAGGTCAGTCTTTATTTCCTATCTCGAATATGTAAACAGCTTGATGGAATGTATCTATGAAGATAAAAAGTATCAAACTATTAAGTCCCCGATGTCGTCACTAAATTAAATTTTTACAAAAAGTGTATAAAAAGTTTGAGAAGTACCTACATACCTATTTAAGCAAAATGTATTTATTTTTTATATAAAATTAAATTGTTTAGTTGGTTTGTTTTTGAAATATTTAGGCGGTTATTCACATAAATTTGTCATAAAAAAGTTTTTCTTAACAAATAAAAAAAATGAGAAACTTTGGAACTTTTTCATAAAAACAATTTTGTGATATTATATTTTACTATATTTGTACAAATTTTCAGCGTTCAAGCATTTATGGTTTTTGAGATAATGTAAAAATATAACAAAAAAAATCTAGTGTTGATAACCCATGACTGAAACAAAATATTGAAATTATTATATAACAAAATACAAAATATTGAGTACCTATAAAAGTTTTGTAGGCTGTAGTCTTAAACTTTTCTATACTACATATCTGATATTTTGGGCTGTGTGCATTAAGCAGATCAAAAGTTATAAGGGGGGGAGGCTCACAGACACAGACACGTACACACAGACACACTAAATGTTCTACTCCGAATTCTGAGTTCATCCATACACATAACATATATGTTGCGAAGCCTCTATGTTGGTGTTTTTAGACTTAGTTGGAAAAAACCTAAAAAATACAGACCTGGCCATACAAAATCTCGCGGATCTCTTGGCTATAAATTTTGACGATCTGTTTAGATAAATAAATTCTCTTGAACAAATCGACGGTTGGAATAGGTACATAAATTATTCATAATACGATTTGCTGTATTTCAATAAAAACTTTTTATTTAGACATGTATGTAGGTATATTTTTTTTTTTGTCAGCATAATGTTAAACTAAAGTTGTTTTATTAAATCTACCATTGACATGGGTGCTGTATATTTCTTTCTGTTAATTCGAATGTATCTTCATTGTATAAATGCAAAGTCTGTATTTGTGAATAGCATCTCAATAAATTATTACAATATTTACATTGTAGGTATATCAATGACATATGACACGATGTTATTTTTAGATTTATTACAATATTCTTAACTGAATGGATTCTTACTTATCATACAAATCGTATATCTAATACATACTTTATAGTATCTACATACATTACATATACTACATAATATTATCTAAACAGTTGTTTTTTTTCTGTTGGTTCAATTTTAATCAAAATTCATGATGCGTATGATATGTACTTATATAGATTAACTCACCATTATATTTTGTGTTAACCTCGCCCTCTAGCTTTCCCTTTACAGTTTTCATTGAGAATCTCCATGTTTTCAGATATATGATATACTTATTATAATTTAAGTACCTCCTTACTCGTTTCTAGATAGTTCTAGGGTCAAGACAGCGTGCCTTCCTCCTTATGTATTTCATTCATACAACATAACAATGAGGCCAAACACAATTAAATACAAATTTGAATATTAAAAGGTTCGGGTCATGGAATAGTGATTCATGGACAGAAAAATGTTTGTTACAGGATGCAATAGATGTGTCAAAGCTTGTCGTGTTGATGAAACTTTCGCGCGAAAATACTTATGGTATTTTTGAAGTAATTAGCAAACAGTAGGTACTTACAATAAAAATGTATAAAAATACTATCAAATTGTTAAAGTAGATACCTACTTATATCGGTGGTAAAGAAAAGAGGTCGGCCTTCATGACTCGGTTAATTAAATATTTGATTGCTGAGACAAAGGTCCCGAGTTCTGTTCCCGGTGGAGACACAGTTTTCAATTGTGTTTTCAATCTGGATCTGAGAGATGACAAATACCATAATTGACATTTCCATTGACATCTAGCTTTTCTAAGAAATACTTAGAGAGAAAATACTTAGGTACTTTTCTAAGAGAGGTATCCAAAAAAATAAAAAATAATCAAAATATGAATAATCAAACACTTCATATTTTTAAACATTTTCATTTGATTTTTATAGACTTATTTCATTTTTTTCATTTCAAATTAATAAGCATACTTCCAACAAAAAAAATCTGTGCCTAAAGCATAATATACAGAGCGTCTTTTGAATCGAAGTTTATCCAAACGATTACAAATTACTCCGAATCACCAAAATTCAATCTGGAAAACTGAAAATGGTATTTCAATTCCCAAGGATATTAGGTACAAAATATACTTAAATAGGTACTAATTATTTTGAAACTTGAAGTTATTAATTATTTCTTTTCAGATAACTTTTCGGAGTAATGTCAGAAAAATAATTGCATGGTAGAAGTTGGAAAATAATTTTTAATGAATTTTCTTATTAATATATAAAAAAAGAGTTCAAAAAACTGTAACACACAATAGAATATTACAGAAATAAACATATTATGCATATACATACATACCATCACTATTGGGGGGTATTCTTCAATGGCATTTAGTGATGAATAAAATAAGGTATTCTTCAATGGCATTTAGTGATGAATAAAATAAGGTATTCTTCAATGGCATTTAGTGATGAATAAAATAAGGTATTCTTCAATGGCATTTAGTAATGAATAAAATAAGGTATTCTTCAATGGCATTTAGTGATGAATAAAATAAGGTATTCTTCAATGGCATTTAGTAATGAATAAAATAAGGTATTCTTCAATGGCATTTAGTGATGAATAAAATAAGGTATTCTTCAATGGCATTTAGTAATGAATAAAATAAGGTATTCTTCAATGGCATTTAGTGATGAATAAAATAAGGTATTCTTCAATGGCATTTAGTGATGAATAAAATAAGGTATTCTTCAATGGCATTAAGTGATGAATAAAATAAGGTATTCTTCAATGGCATTTAGTAATGAATAAAATAAGGTATTCTTCAATGGCATTTAGTGATGAATAAAATAAGGTATTCTTCAATGGCATTTAGTGATGAATAAAATAAGGTATTCTTCAATGGCATTTAGTGATGAATAAAATAAGGTATTCTTCAATGGCATTTAGTAATGAATAAAATAAGGTATTCTTCAATGGCATTTAGTGATGAATAAAATAAGGTATTCTTCAATGGCATTTAGTGATGAATAAAATAAGGTATTCTTCAATGGCATTTAGTGATGAATAAAATAAGGTATTCTTCAATGGCATTTAGTAATGAATAAAATAAGGTATTCTTCAATGGCATTTAGTGATGAATAAAATAAGGTATTCTTCAATGGCATTTAGTGATGAATAAATTAAGGTATTCTTCAATGGCATTTAGTGATGAATAAAAAAAGGTATTCTTCAATGGCATTTAGTGATGAATAAAATAAGGTATTCTTCAATGGCATTTAGTGATGAATAAAATAATGTATTCTACAATGGCATTTAGTGATGAATAAAAAGTCTTGCAGCATTAGTCTTGGTCTTGAGAGACATGCAAGAGCAGGACTAAGATCAAGACTCGATCGAATGTGCAAGACCAAGACCATGGTCATACTTATAAATGCTCTTCACTTATGACATTAGTAGGTACCTACATCTCAAAAAGTTAATAAATGCACCGAGAAAAATATCGATTTGAATATAAAAATTCAATGTGAAGAAATTGATTTTTTTTGGTTAGGAGTAAAAAATATTCGAAAATCTCTAAATGGACATTATAAAAATTGCATGTACTTTAATTGTAATGAAAGAAAATATTTTTATGTTAAGTAATTATTTTGTTGAAGCAGAAATACCTGTCCAATTTTGAACTTACAGTAGGTATATATTCGTTCTTAAATAAATACTGGTTTAAATTCCTAGTTAATTATATGATGAGATATTAATTAATTAAAACAAAACAATTCAAAAGTTCGTCAATTAATCATTTTAGACACATCCTATTATCTGCAAACTCTGTTAATGTAGGTATTTCAGCCTCCAGAGTCCAATGTACACAAAATTTGTTATTTTATAAATAAGTATACCATATTACTATCAAACATTTTGTCAACTTTCTCTATTTTCAATGTTCGACTTTTCTCATCACCTCACCGTTTGTCTAATTCAGAAAAGTTAAACTATAGGTTTTAGCGTTCGACTCAAAACTAATATTAGGTACATTCGGTCTTCTTGTATTCTATCTCCATGGTTCGGGTGAGTTTATGTGTTTGTCTATGTTACCTGTCTGTCTCAAAGACCTTATAATTTGTATAAGTATAAGGTCTTTGGTCTGTCTATTCATCTCTACACATCTATGTTTTCATTCAGGATATCGTAGAATGGTAATTCTTGATAATATATATTATACACAAAGTCATTGTTAAAAATATGTAAATTTCGATTGTCATTCAATGACCGTGATAATTCAACTATTCTTTAGTTGATTTCCGATGAAATGAGAATTGTTTGACATAGTCATAGGAGGAAAAACATATTCATACCTACCCTTCACTGAGAAAAAATGAAAAAGAAATTCTTATTTTTAAATCATATTCCGTTAAATAAATCAAGACTTAAGATTTTTTTGTGGAATTTTCCTTCTTATACCATTTTAATTCTCAATATTCTGTTTTTTTATAATATATAATTTTAAATACCCAATTTTTTTAAATATATTGCTGCCATGATCGCTAAATTAACATTACCCTAATCAATAATAATTAATCAAATTGAATATTTTGTCTCTTTATTCAGGGAATAAATTTAAAAGGCAAGAATTTTAATTTCCTTCGACGGCCAGCTGTATTTTATATTCACAAAATTAACAAAAGACTAGATTTAAGGGTTTCTGAGAATTTATTTCAACGGAATGTATGACGTGTTGTTCGTGTCGTTTTGATGTACAATATTATTATGTAATATTATTCATTCTTTGCTTACGATGTATCAATTATTTACCATATAGTATCATCGTGACGGTAAAATGTTTCATCCCCTTTGTGACTCGCCCACAGCTTTTCACCAAGTTCCATCTATCTAATGTGCCTATGTGAGATGTTAGTAAAGTATTATTACACTTTGCTTTAACTACTTAACATCCCACACATCTTTATTATATTACTCCTCTCTCGTTGACCTTCGTATCTTGTCTGTGTAGAACAACCACTCTACATCTACTACCACTACATTCATCTCCTGAAGTAGGGATGACAAACGCCTCGCAAGTCTTGGTCTTGCGTAACACATTCGTTCTAGAGTGCACGACCAATATTGGACAATATGACCAAAAATCTCCCGGTCTTGTAATATTTTATAAGAGTTATAACCCGTCAAAAATTACGCAATTTAATGTTCTGCACGTTGTTATAATAGAATATAGAACTTATTTTGTATTTAGTGCGTTGTTCTGTTATTTCCTGATTATTCTGTATGCTCCTGATATTCGAACTGTATTTATTAGACCGCGTATCTCGCATTATTAAATTAAAAGTAACACATTTCTAAGTCTATCCCTGATAATTTCACCGATTGAAATTATATTATATTGTACATCTTGGTACTCTGCGCGCCTGTCCCCCTAGACAACGTGTCATTTATCTCAAGAAAAGAAACAAGAAAAGATAACTCAATGTATGGAAGTGACAGTTGTCACGTGACTGGCAACTGTCACTTCTTGAGCTAAATGACACGTTGTCTAGGGGGGCTGATACCTTATGAGTTAATTTTAACAGAGTTCCGCACAAAAACAGGATATTATGTAGTGTATGCATATATTCGTATGGTGAGTCAGACGCTCAAAAAGTTATGAAATAATGTATGATGATAGGTATCTATTTGATTATACATACATACATGCCATCACGCCATGTCCCTCACGGGGTAGGCAGAGAGAACCGAAGGCCACATTTTTCTATCTTGACACACATTCATCGCCTCATCAACATTCATACATCGTCTTATACATGTTCGTCTGTTGTTCACGTTTCTTACATTTCCATCTTTCAAAATATTTTATTTATTTATTTATTTATACATCTTCTTGTACATAATATAAACAAATATAATGCACACTGGCGGGCTTATTGCCATTAGGCAATTTCTTCCAACCAACCAGAATATAGTTTACATGGTCGTGCCATCCTTTTCTTGGGCGCCCCCGACCTTTTATTCCGTTCCTGTCAGTTTTGTATATTTTCTTCGTCAGCCGTTCTTCATTCATTCTCCCCAAGTGGCCAAACCATCTCAGTGTGTTAACTTTCATTCTGTTAATTACATTTTTCTTCATCTTACATTCTTTCCTTGTATCTTCATTCCGAACTCTGTCATACATCGTTTCGTTAATAAGTACCCGCGTCGAAAATTTATTATAAAATTATTATTTGTTCAATTTTCGTTATAATACTGATCTGACATAGAAATAGAAATAGTTTTTCAATATTTTTTTTGTAAAAGATAGGTACAAGTTGTACGTACAACTGATACAAAATGTGACTAGAGCAAAACCATAACTGGGTATGCAAGACCATGACACTCCTACGTGTGAATGTAAAACAAGGAATGGAAGACCAAGACCACCTCTGGTTATACATTTGCTCTTCCCTAACCTGAAGAGCCCTTATGACTGTATAACTCTTAATATTGCTATTTTAGTATTTTATTTTAATTACTAACATTCATGTTTCCAGGATATTTTTGAAATGAGTTGTAGGTTGTATGTATAAAGTACCCAAACTATTTTTTTTCCATTGAAATTAATATTTTTTTATAAATAGTAAGCATTTTTGAAACATATGTTTAATATTATCAAATTCTATATAAAATAATAATACTGATTCCTCTTCAATCGTATTTCTGCTGCTTTTTCTTTCTATTTTTATCGTTACTTACCTTCCTTTTGTTATACTTACATAGGTATTAGTAATTTCAGTAATTTGTGTTGTGGATTAAATGAATAATATCGCTCAAGCAAAACGTATGCCCTAAATGGCCAAGCAGAATAAATTAGAAAAGTATTACTTAGATACATTACCCCTGACATTATGTTTATTACATGGTCGGCGACAGACAGCCGAAATACATTGCGTCTGAATCAAGAACCACATCTTTTACGCATATTTTTTTAATGAGAGAGTCACAAGAATATTATTCCAGTATGATTGTTTCAGGTTTTTCTACTTACAAAATTTCAAATTTGTCTGCTTTGTAACCATAATAATGTAGACAGTGTTAGTATGTAGGTTATACGAATCTATCACTTCAGTTCACGAACTATGGAACAGTAGGTACAGAATGATAATGTAGATAATGTTAGTATGTAGGTTTATATGAATCTATCACTTCAGTTCACGAACTATGGAACAGTAGGTACAGAATGATAATGTAAATAATGTTAGTATGTAGGTTATACGAATCTATCACTTCAGTTCACGAACTATGGAACAGTAGGTACAGATAGAGTAGGTACCTTAATAGTCGGCGGCAGACCGATTTGTGCCCAGAACTTCTAGATCAATGTAGTTGACTATTATTTATTTATTGACGTCCTACATCGCCAATACAAATCAATTATAAGTTACTTATAAAATAAACATTAGGTACTTATACACACGCGATCAGTTTATAATAAGAGTCTGAGCACTTCCGATGGTCACACCATCACCCTCGGAGGCGACAATTAAAACAGATTAAAACTGATATTATTATTATTATTATTCCAGGACTATTACTTATTTTATTATTCAGTGACTTTGAAGTTTCAGTGAAACTAAAGATAACCTACTTCTTACAAGCAATTCTACTCAGCTCACACCAACTCAATTCAACCCTTATCAAATAAAAGTATCGATTGGGTTTGATTTCATTTTGTAGTCCGACAGCTATCAATTGCTTGTTTACCAACCCTTCGAAGATGGCAAATCCATTTGACCTTCTAATAATAAAATGACATTCATTTTTTAATTTATATCGAGAGTGATTGAGATAACGAGATGGGAATTCTTCGTTGTTTCTATATTATTTCGTGTTTAGATTTCTCATAAAGACAGTCATTTTCAATACAATAAACTGAAACACCTTCAGAATAATGTAGGTACCTTATTCCATAACGCTCGAGAAATTTTATCATATCCCTAAGTAGGTACCGAAATTTACTTTTATATTTGTTATTTTTCAAATACCTACACGAAAAAAAATGTGAACAATATAGAACTGAACACAAGAGAAATACAATGATTATCTGTAAAAATAACACAGTAACCTCAAGAGGTATGAGAAGGGGGGGGGGGGGGGGGTATAAAAAACGAATAAACCATAATGAATGTAGCTATCCATACCTATTGCTTCAGGAGTTAGGAATTTGCTGGGTGTTGTCTATAAGAATTATTAATCTGGTTAGCCATCCACACCCACATTTCCAAGTTTTTAAGAATATCTGCCTTTTATTCGTAATGTAAAGTTACATGTCCAATATTAAAACTAGATGGGTAAATGAGTTGTTGACAGAGTGGCTAATGACGAATCGAATCCCACATTGACTGATTCGTGCACAAACATGTAGGGATAAAGGTATGTTTAATTTAGGGAATATAATATATATTATAAGCGTCTATATGTTCTTGTTACATTGACATTATATTATTATTAAAAAATATAGATATATAAAAAAGGGTACTTGTTTAAGCCGCGTTTATTATAATATATCAGCGGGCCTATTCCGGTTCTTTTATCGCGGCAATATACGTAAGTTTTTACGCTACATGTGTTTCTTATAGCAGATCGTTATTCTGTTTTCCGCGGACACATATGCGCATTATGTCGAGAAAACCTCCGTTCGCCTTTCGTAACACGGTATTCTGATTAGAGCGAAATACGTATGACATTCGACAAAGTGAATTTATTCGCAATGTTTTATGCGGTATATCGAGGTGGTATGTTTTGTGTATAAAGACATACAGCGACGCGTGCACACATTCGTTCGTTTCACAGATTATACCTACTTAGTTATGAATGACAGCTCCTTATACGTAAATTTCACTTTTCATTCTGTGATACGTTAAGACAAGCGAAACTTTCGCAAAATATTACACGTGAATGGGAATAAGGCCCCTGGACATGTTATAGAAATTACATTGATTTCCCATTGTGTTGTCTAACATAATTTTATAAATTCAAAATATAATTACAACACTCCAGCCATAGCCTCTAATTCATGATTACAATAATCAAAGGACATTATATTTAATGTATATTTTTTATTCGCAGCATAAATAAAATACATATGCTGAATGAATTGTATTAAAACTGCAATACGAATATATTTAAAATAAAATATTTATATTCAACACATGTTATTACCAGGATAAAGGTTTGACACATCTTGTTCATTATTCATACCTCGTTATTATGTATATGGAAACATTATCATCTTACGTAGATTAGAATATGTAGGTACCTACTCGCAGAAAGTTGACTACGTATGTAATTCATCATCATCATCAGCCATTATTCGTCCAGTGTTGGACATAGGCCTCCCCTTTACACCTCCATGCTTCCCTATCCCTCGCCACCCTGTGCCATTGACCTCTTGCCACTCGTTTTATGTCATCAGACCATCTTGTTTGCGGTCTGCCCGGGTTTCTGCGTCCAGTTCTCGGTCGCCACTCCAGGGTGCGTTTGGTCCATCGATCATCTGCTGTCCTTACTACATGGCCAGCCCAATTCCATTTAAAGGAAGCTACCTTGTATGCAGCATCGGTAACTTTTGTACTTTCTCTGATCCATTCGTTGCGTTTTCGATCACGAAGACTAATGTTTAGCATCCTCCTCTCCATTGCTCGTTGCGTTACTCGGAGTTTCTGTATTGTCTCCACCTGGCTTTACCTTATGTCCGAGGTAAATGTATGAATCTACTCTTTCAATATTCCTTCCCTCTACCATCACTGGTCGAGGTTGTTCTGAAGTGCACATAATTTTTATTTTAGAGTAGTTCATTTTTAGACCCACATGACGCGAAAGATTATTGACATCGTTGAGCATCAATTCAAGTTCTTCTTCATTGTTTGCAAAGAGAATTACAAAGAATTACTTATGTAATTACAAAGAATTATTTTGTTTAGATTAATCTTGGAAATTGGGATGAAATTCGGTATTATATACTTTTATATTCTTCCCAAGAAAAGGTTTTCAAAATTTTCGATTTTGCCTACTATAAAATCCTTTTATATTTATTTTATGCAGTAACAATTTGTAAATAAAATAATTGCTTAAAAATGCATTATGGTTTCAAATTAATTTTACTTTCAAATTAATTTTACTTAATACTTCTAAACGATGCATGCATATTTATTTTATTTTATTTTACAAAGAACAGCACACAGTACATGCATACAATTATCAAAAGGAAATAAGCAAAAATACAAATAAGACACGTACCTCTAACAGGGCCGGATAATCGTGTTTTTGCGCCCGTAGCAATATATTTGAATCCGCCTCCCCCCCCACCCAATTTTTTTTGGAATTTTAAATGTAGAACAATTTAAAATTATGTAAAATTACATCCGGTCTACGCCCACCTCCACCCGCTCCGCATTTGGGGACTGATACGGCTCCTTCGCAGAACGCTAGTAAGAATGACAAAGAATGCATGGCACAAAGAGTAGCTCTAGAAGCTCCTCTAGACTCGTAGTCTCGGCACAATTGTGCAAAAAATAACAATCAACATCGGTGAAGATAATATTCACAGACATGGATTGTTGCGAGAGTACTTCAAGCCTGTGACTGTAAAACTGGGCATCAGAGACCGGTCTAAAATGACGAATCATAATAAGCTGGATTTTTTACATACACACCATCGTGCCGAGCCTCTATCCGGGTACTCAAAGAGAACCGAGCGCCATACCTGCGGATTTTTTATTTATATGATTAACATTTTAGAATTTTAAGCGCCCTTTTTAAGACAACCGCCCTGACTTCTTGTTCCTGATTTTATATGATTTATCCGGCCCTGACCTCTAACGTACTATACTTAATATCAAAAGAAGACAATAAAAATTGTGAATTAGTGTGGGTGCGCCATGAGAGACAGAGATTAACAATATGTATTTGTGTGTGTGAAAGAGATATCTATAAAGAGTGTGAGTGTGTGGATGGGTGGGTGAGTATGTGTGTGCGTGTGTGAGAGTGGGTGTGCATATGTGTGTGTGTGTGTGTACATGATAGACGAACATACATATATTGACAGATTCAGAGAAAAAGAAAATATATTGCTGAGAGTGGTTGGGAAAATATATTGCTGAGGGTGGTTGGGAAAATATATTGCTGAGGGTGGTTGGGAAAAATAAAATTTAATAAGTACTTATTTGTTTATTGTTATTAAGTTAATTTATTGTTTATTAACAACACATCATGTACATATATATGTACATGATGTGTTGTACATATTTCTGAATGTTGTATATTATGGTGTATTTCTAAATAGGTATAATGAGAGCTTTGATAAAAATATCCATGAATGTCGGGTGTGAAATGTGTGCAATGGTGTTTAGTTTCTCGGGCAACTTATTGATACTATGTCAAATATTAATTTATCACCCGCCTAATGACAAGTTGCCACACTCTGCAGACTGACGATATTTATCGTCTATCAGATCCAGACTGAAAACATAATTGAAAACTGAATCCACCGGGAATCAAACCAAACCAACTGAGCCACGAAGGCCGACATATTCTGTTCCCTTAGCCTGCCCTGCAAGAAATATAGCGTCATATAAAATTATTTATAAGATATCGTGTTCTATAGATATTTTTTTATTGGATTTTGAAAATCAAATGTAAACAGTTCCATCACAAATTGTTGATTTGCAGTTGCATGCAAATGCATTAAATAAATAATGAAAAGGCCGATAGCCTTGATTACGTGAAATTAAAATATGTAAATGTTTGATTCTTGCTAGATATAGCTTCAATCAATAGCAAACAGTATTTTTTTGTGATTATACTGGCAAAAACAGAAAGCACAAGGTTTACAAAGAATAATGAATTTCATGAATTATTAGTCTTTCTACTCTCAACATAAAATTCATTGACCTACATAAATTTAACTGACGGTTCATTTGTAGTTTTGCCAATACAATTTTATTTCTCCAAAATAATATGTGATGGTTAGGTACCTACCCCTTTATTTCTGTTATTATTAAATTTGTTGATGTGTTTTGAAATAAATCATGATAACTTACATACATAAAAAAGTGTATTGAAAATAATTCTATACATAGTAAAAAAATACAGTTACTGGACACAAAAATCTGTAACTAGACGTGTCAAAAAATCATAGATTTTCATATAATATACTAGATGTTGCAGTTAGAAAATGTTGTATGAATCGAAGTGAGGATTTTTTCCGCGGGACTTTTGACATCAAGGTGGGCGGGACTTTTGACAATAAGGTGGGCAGACCACGTCGTTTTTCTATAGAGAATAACGACTAATATGATTTGTTTTCGAATTTATTTGTCGAAAAAAACACTTTGTTCATTAAGATGCAGAGAACAGTTATCTAGGAAATGTCTTGAAATGTATGGAAAACTACAATATGTTGCCAACCAAGAAATCAAACGCGCGATATACCACGACTCACTCATAGCACGGAGTACTCTAGTATATTGTAATGAAGATATAGTATATTATAAGGAATATTTTAGGTAATAGAAAACGTGAGATGTTGGAAACGAATATTTAAATTAATGAAGTTCATTGCCATAAACAAATAAATTAAATACACACAGTTCTTATTTTTAAATACTAGTTGCACGTTTCACATGAGATCCAACTGTCGATGGCGTTAGTTTATATAGTAAGAATACATACCAAACTATATAACGTTAAATCCAAATTATTGATTATTTTGAGATACTTTGTTTTCTATACAAAACATGTTTGTCAAAATAGGGTAGTGTGATGGTCGGTCATTTTTTTCTTTCTCCGAATGTGTTAACAGCTTGATGGCATGTATGTAATGTATCAAACTATTGAGAGTCCACTTAGATATTGTGTATACTGCCATACAAATTGTATAAAACTCTAAATTTTACAAAAATAATGAAAAAAATTTTTTTGAAATTTACTACCATCTTCTCCTTCTTCAGCCAGTTTTCATCCATTCTTGGACAAAGGCCTCCCCTTTGATCCTCCACAACTCCCTGTCTTGGGCACACTGCATCCATCTCCCTCCGGCACATTTCTTGATGTCATCAGACCACCTTGCCTGGGGTCTGCCAACACCTCTTCGGCTTGTTCTCGGTCGCCATTCTAAGATCTTTTTGGTCCATCGTGAATCCTGGCATCTGGCAATATGCCCAGCCCAGCTCCACTTAAGGCCAGCGACCCTTTCCGCTACATCGGCTACTTTGGTTCTTTGTCTTATCATGACATTCTGAATTTTGTCCCTTATTGAAATACCCAGCAACTTTCTCTCCATAGCTCTCTGTGTCACTAACAGCTTGTGCATTATTCTTTTTGTTAGGACCGATGTTTCCATTCCATAAGTAAGCACTGGGAGAATACATGCATCAAATAGCTTCTTTTTCAAATAATGGGAGTATTTACGGGATTTCAGAATGTATGATAATTTTCCAAAAGCCCAGGCAAGGCCATGTCTTCTCTCTATTTCTGCCTCTTGATTTTCTTTGGTAAGCATCACGGTATGGCCTAGATATATGTATCTTTCTACTCTTTCAATTTGCACTCCATCTATTATGATGGGGAAGGACTCTTCTGCGTTACTCATCATTTTGGTCTTGGAGATGTTCATCTTCAATCCAATGTTCACACAGGCTGAATTTATTTCTCTCAGCATAGTTTTCAATTCCTCCTCATCCTTGGCAAATATGACAATATCATCTGCGAACCGTAGATTGCTGAGATACTCGCCGTTTATATTTATACCTTTCTTAGAACAATCCAGAGTTTTGAAGACATCTTCGAGGGCCAATGTAAATAGTTTGGGAGAAATAGTGTCACCCTGTCGGACACCTCTTCTAATGTAAAATTTCTTGGATGGTTCATGAAGTTGTATATTGGATGTGGCCTTCTCATAAATATTATTCAAAATTTGGGAATATCTATAGTCAATTCTGCAATTATCTAGACCCTTCATCACCGCCCATGTCTCGACTGAGTCAAAGGCCTTTTCAAAATCTATAAATGCTAATGCTATGGGGATATTATACTCATTATATTTCTGGATTACATTCTTTAGAGTTTGTAGATGGTCATTTGTTCCGAAGCCTTTTCTGAATCCTGCCTGTTCTGCTGGTTGGTATGAATCTAGTTTGTTTGAAAGTCTGCTGGTGAGGATTTTTGTAAATAGTTTATATAGGTGTGATAATAAGCTGATGGGTCTATAGCTGATGGGTTACTACCATAATGTACTTGTTTTATAGCTGTAGTGTTTTGTCTAAAGTTACGTATGTTAAAACATGACGATCGCTTTGTCTGGGGAAGAGCCTTACAACTGGTGAAACGTTCGTCCAGCTTTAAATGACATACACAAATGTTATAGTGAAACATTGTGTTTTATTTAATTCATATTATTAATAATTACTTCTTTATATGCTTTACTTTTATTTTGATGTTTTATTTGATATCGGTGCATTATATAGTTATTTATCACTAATAATATCCTTAAGGCCCTTGTATACCTTGGGTATACGGATGTACGCAAAAATTCACGCTAAATTACCTTCTAATTTATGAAACACGAAAAAATATTGTATATCACCTCATATGTGATATACAACATTTTTTTTCGTGAATAAAGGGTAAAATTTAGAGGTTTTTTTTAAATAGGAAGAAGAGTTATTTAAATATTATAATATTAAAAAACTCAGCCGGTAGATTTTCATATTCTCTTTCGATTAAAAGTAAAAATCTACTTCATTGGCCTTGTAGTTTTTTAGTTACTTACAATAAAAAAAATAAAAAAAAGTTTAACTAAAACTAATTTTACAAGAAAAGTATTAAAAAAATCATACTTCAAAAATCTTATGCAATAGAATAAATATGTAAATACAAACTGTTCTATATTTCAAAGACGTATCTTATGAGGGTACTGGGGAAATTATTTTCAAAATATACTCTATAGCCTACTATAGCCTCTTAAGTCTATGAGCGATTTGAGTCGATTAATCAATTTATTGATAAGTCTGAAATATACTAAAAAAACAAGCTTTCGAAGACTTTGGGAACGGGATACCATCTACACTACCGCACGTGGAAGACACTGAATAGACTCCGTGTAGGTGTCACAAGGTGTAAAAAAAATTGTATAGGTGGGGTATAGGTCGAGAAGAGTATGTGTCTTGCGATTGTGGGAGGTCAAAGATGATAAGCATCTTCTTGTCTACCGAAACATGGTACAGAGGTGTAACGAGAAAGACTTGGTTATGACGTATTGGAGTGGAAAGGCCTTAAGAATTATGTCCGGTTTTTTAGTAAGTAAGTACTAAAAAAAACTTTTGAAATATTACCATCACAAATCGACAGCAATTATCTTGTCCTTCAATAGCTATCAATTTGAAAATAATGTTCCCGCATCGATAACTACATGTTTTGTTGCCATGAATAAGTTGGAACACCCAATACAGAATAAACAAAGAATGGAAAATTCTGTGAACATACATCGTGACGACAATACAAAATAATTCCGGATCAATAATAATTTTTGTCTTGCATTTTAGATTACAAAACACGTGTCGTGTCAAGGAAACATTCTGAATTTCATCAACTTCATCGTGTATTTTTTATTCACTTATCCGACCTATTCATTCATCGCTTAATCTCAAGGACATTTTTGTTTATGTCCAAATTCCACACGAAATGGGTTGGCATATGTATATCTAATGAAGTTTATCTTTAGAAGCCCGAGTATGCTTTTTGTAAAGGTCTTATTTGTCTTATAGATAACGATATTTGTTATATTTCTTGCGACATTACCGCAGATAAAACTGTTCTTTTGCAGATTCTCGTGTAAGTATTTGTATTGTGTCGTGGACGCCTGGCAGGCAGCCCATTTTCACATCGACCCTGATCTAATGATACATGGGAACAAGGATTCTAAGCAAACCGAGTTAAAGTGGGTAAATTGAACCGAATACACAAACTAAACCCCTGCCCCTCCCCGTATTATTTCAACCATTATTCACGATTCACGATTGGTTATTATACCAAATCAGCCGTGACGCTCTATAGGTACATACAACAAAAAGCAGTAAACGTATAGATATCTGGTTATTAAATCATACGAATTTTTTTCTTCCAGTTATCCGGCAATAAAACTAAGTGAAAATGCTCAGTTTTATTTAGAAAATGATACAGTCCAAGCTCAGTCGAGAATAAATAATGCCTCAATTAAAAATTAACGAATGTTTTGAACTTTTTTTTCAAAACAGTTTCAGGCGCCTCGATAGGTCTTGGATGGTCCCTAAGACTGGAACTTTAATAGTTGATAATCGTTTTGAGTCAATCGGTATTTAGGTACATTAAGAAGGTAACTAAAGAACTTAACTGAACCTATGTAGATTAAAATTCTACCTCATTTATTACGCAGCCGTTTTCGAACGAGTATAAATAATTAATCTAATTGTTTCATTTTAGACGTGCGTGTCAAATGATGAAGGAATCAAATGATGTTAGTATTTTCCTAACAATGCATACCTCTACCCCACATAATATTATATACTTAAACTTAGGTAGGCAAACGAAACCATACCTAATAATTGGTATGTAAACATTGTGTCTCTGAACTTTCTTTTTTCTTTTTTAATTAATATGTTCTTGTTAAACAAGTGCATATACATCTTCCTACGTTCCCTAAAATAAGCAAATAAATGCTTGTGCTATAGGTGAACGAAATCGGTCAAGGCAGGATTCGAACTCGCGATCACTGGATTACTAAGCCCAGCGCACTAACCGCTCTGCCATCGACCCATCTAAACTGAATCTTTAATTTTTTGACATTGAACTAACTGAAACAGAATTTAATATATTACGTAATGTGTAGGTACCAAATGGAGGATGATACTTTTAGCATTTTTTCTTTTTCGTAAAAGCTCTTCCGTTAGATGCTTTGTGGTGTCAGTGTAAACCTGCGAATAATCTTTTGTTCTCGAAAATAAAAGATCTCCGGCGTAAAAAACGACCAACGTTTTGTTAAAAAATACGTCGGTACATAATATATTATTTAAAGTCATTTTCATTTTACATCTAGGATCATTGATATAATCTACAAATAAATTGTATGTAATTAGAACTGGTTTCTCATTATCCAATATCAAAAAATTAAAATTGGTCCTTTTATATTTTTATGTAGATTATTGTCTACGTGTTTTACGTTATGTAGACTATATTTTATTGTATTTAAATGGGCAATGCTCAGTACCTACCCAGTCTAAAATAACGCAAATTTAATTTTTTACTTGTTATTTAGAGTTTTTGATTTTGTATACTTTGTGGCTTAAAAACGAGTGGGTTGTGGCCAACGCTATATTCCTCACTACCAAGTCACTCCACAAATGAGTTTCTTTAATTATTTTCGATTTAAATATTTTACTATGAAAATTGAAAATTCATCAATGCCATTTTATTAGTGTTGTAATTTTTAGTTTCCTGAGCTTGGGGTCACTTTGAAATATTTGACAGTTAAAAAAGTTGAGAAGCATCAATCAGATATCCTTCAAAAGCTAGCGAGTATTAGATATTATGCCAATTTGCAAAATTGGAAAATAATTGATTTAGTGACTTCTTTAGTATATAGTCGATAAAGTAGATAAAACTCGCCGTAAATATCACAGCACACACACACACACTTGAAACTTTCATACACAGCACACACACACACTTGAAACTTTCATACACAGCACACACACACACTTGAAACTTTCATACACAGCACACACACACACTTGAAACTTTCAGAATACAATCTCAGCATGATACTTGTTGATAATGTGGAATAAAAAATAACCTTAATTTTGCGTTTCATAATTGCGAGTAAAAATATTTATCACATTACCTACATTTTGGTTATAAAATACAAATTTTATTTTCTTAACGTATCGACAAAGTATCAAGCCAAGAAACGCGATATTTGTATGCAGGGTCTATATTTTTCACGTTTTTCCAAATTCGAAGTCAAAAAACACCAACTTAGAGGCTTCGTAGCATATACATATGTTCTATATATATGGATGAATTCAGAATTTGAAATAAAACATTTTGTGTGTCTGTGTGTCCGTCCCCCCTTATAACTTTTGATCCGCTCAATTCACAGAGCCCAAAAATTCAGAATATATAGATAGTTACAGGTCTACAAAACTTTTATACTCAGAATTTTGAATTTTTGTTTCACTCAGGAGTAATCAATTTTTACTTTATTTTTTCATATATCTCATAAACCATATATGCTAGAACTCTGTAAATTGGTATAAATATAGACAAATACAAAATCTCAAATTCAGATTGTCTCAAACATTTATCATTGAGAAAAACATTTTTTATGATAAATTTATGTGTTTAACTGCCTATATTTCCAAAGTTTTTAAAAATATCGAAAAATACCGAAACACCCCAACTAGATAATTTTATTTGCTATACAAAAAAATTGTTTATTTTTAAATTTTTTTAACAATTTTTATAAAAATTGAATTTAGTGATGACATCGCTTCATACAATTTGTAAGGCATCTACGGGGACTCAATAGTTTGATACTTTATCTCCAAACATACATACTTACATACCATCGTGCTGTTTTCATATTCTGGGTAGGAAAAAATGACTGACCTCCATACTATCCTATCTTGACATGCAAACCTACATGTGTAGTATCTCTTCTTCTTCTTCTTCTTTTTGTTGTATAGGAAACAAAATATCTATATAGTTTTTTTTCCATAAATTCGTTATATTACTATATACATTTTCTTTATTGGCCCTTATATTAAATGTGTAATTGTAATGCATCCAATTAATTATTAGCTCTTCTTACACAATGGAATTACATTTTCATGAATAATTTATCTATTCTCTTTTCCGTGAAGCTGCATTAATTTAATTCGTACGACCTTGCTGCCATATTTTCGTAAAATAACGATATCGTTTCTGCATATTAATATCATACTTACTGTAATCATAATCTTCTTAACATAATATATTTATTGTACTCTTTTGACATTAATCTGTTATTATTTTCGAAGTCAATCTGCTATTATTTTCAAAGTCAATCTTGAAAATAACTTATATGAAACAAGAGAATACGATTTAAAATAAAATATATATTTTTATATTTTCCCTACTATTTTTGTGAGTTTTTATTTGAATTGATTATTTTAGTGGATGTTTCTCATTTTACTTTAAATAATAAAAATAATAATAAACACTTCCTTGCACCCTGCGCAAGGGGCGAATTTATTTCCATCTGGCTGTTTCTTCCAACCAAGCAGTGTTTCCTGCTCAGCGAAGCGAGAATTGAGAGAAGAAGATATATTTTTTAAATAAGTTTCTCCTCTGCTGGGGGATCAAACCGTTAGTTTATTTTACATTATTTTTGATATGTTTTATATCTTATAATGTTTCATTGATTTTTATGATTTTGCGATTGTATAGAAATATTTTAATATCTATGCAACCTTTTCAACCTATGTGTATATAATTTATTATTTAATATGTAATCAGATGCCACTTATATTTAATCAAACTCGTTAATATGTAAGCAGATGTCACTTCAAACTCTTCACAAATAAACAAGACCAACAAAAAATCTTCATTAAAATGAAGTCTAAACTTTTTTTCCATTTTTTTATAGACAACTTTCAATTGTTAGATCGATCGATAAATAATGAATGAGTAGTGTAATTATATGGATTTTAAATGGAGTATCGTAAATTATGAAAGAACCATATTTTTATTTGAATTATTCTACATTTTAGAATACTGTACCTATAACTATGCTTTGTATAATTAATGTGCTACTCAGAAGATTCAAAACTAGTACATAATAATTACATTGATAGTAGAGTATAATAATAATGATATCGCTCTATTTCCTTCACTGACCTACATATACTTAATAACTACTTCATTAATACATTTTCTATAGTGACTTTTTATTAAATCAGTGTCGAACACAAAGATAAGTTTATTAAGTAGGTTACAATAAATCTTTTGATCCAAACAAAGGTCATTCTGGAAGAAAACCTATCGTTGTTAGTAATATGTACCTAGTTTTGATCTTTTAATATAAGAATCTATAAAAACATAATATATTTTGTATTTTAACGTTTTGTTGATATTGGGCAATAACAAAAGATGCCAGATTATGGAGACATGTGAATCGTCTCACAAATCAAGCCTGAATAACTGTGTCTCCACCGGGAAACGAACCCAAAACCTTTGGTTCAGGAGTGAGATATCTAACTAATCACAAAAGAGTCACAAAAGCCAACAAAACGCAAGAATGTTAAATAATTGTTAGTATTGTATCACTACTTACAAAACCCAGTAATTTCTAACTTTATCCTTAAGGTCCTTGTTTACCTCTATAACCTTGGGCAAACGGGATGAACGCAAATTAATATGCACACTTATTAGAAGGTAATAACCAGCAGTGTTGTGGCCCTGATGAAATGAAAATTGGAAATATTAGCTCTGGACGGGTTGGGATAGGACAAGGGAAATGTATCACCAGGAACTAAGATCGACTTACCCAGGTTCTCGGCGATGCGTGTTGCCTTCCGCTTTTCTCGACCAGAGCTTCTTAATTTTTCTTAAAATGGTACACAATACTTATCCCTATATTGGGCAGACCGAATCCATACGCTTCCAGCCACTCGTCTATAATATCATCAGACCCTCTTGTTTGAGGCTTTCCAACACTTCTTTAACACCTTCTAGGTCGCCATTCTGGCACTTTCTTAGTCCATCTGGAGTCTGTGGTTCGGGTGACATGCTCTGCCCAGCTCCACTTCAAATTTCATAAATTCAAATTTCAAAGACGTATCTTCGAAGGTTCTGGGGGATAAATTTTCAAAATTTACTATTTGGTCTACTGTGAACTACTGTGAAGAATACAGTCTGTTCTTCCTCCACCACCACCCGTTCAGCTTATGGGGACTAATAACGGCCCCTTGCAAAACTCTGAAAGAACACATAAAGAACATACGAAGAGTCCGGAGAACTCTAAAACCTTGCAGACACTGCAATTAATGTGCCAAAAAAGATTACAGTCTGTCAAAAACGTAGAACATAATATGGGCGACAATGCGCTGTTGAATAATATTACCACTTTCTCAGTAGGAAACAAGGAAGACACCTAATATTGTTATTCTAAAGTAGGTATCGAAGAAAAAATTGTTTTACAGGTGTGAGTTGTCCAAATCTTCAATTTAACATTTTCGCTTTTTGAAAAGACGTAACTAAAATAATAACTTCTTACACGAAACGTAATTTAATTTAATTTCTTGTATAAAAGAAAGAATCTAGATATTTACTTAGGAATAAATCATTTTATATTCAGTAGAATTTAAGTGAAACAGACAGAAAAATACACAATGATTTACAGATATATTTGAAACGCATACCTACTGATAAATGGTTAATCGTTGTCGTGATAAATAATACAAAATAACCGTCAGGTATGTTTTAAACGGACTAAATGCAAAATAATTGTGCATGTTTCAAACCACCTAATTTCCATTGCGTTAATTTATTTGCATTCGCGCGTCTTCTGCTAACTTTGTATCTTACTACAGATTATTACAAAGTCAACTATTGCATTGTACCTACATACCTAATAATATATTATATAGAACTTTGTTGGTCGATTATTATTCTAAACTTTTATTACTATACCATAATATTATGTAATTGAATACCGGTACATATTTACATTCAGTAGGTAAATGAATATGTATATGTTATTACTTGTATTATGTATATTTATTGATTACAGATTTGCGACTTGTTTAAATTATTGCTCCACACAGATTCATACATTCAAAATTTACACTAAACATGAAGTTGTTCGTATTTATTGTTTAGTTTACCTCGTATAGCGATAATGTTATTTTAAGTCCAGGAAGGATGTCTACCTGCTGAGCGTGTTTTAAGGCCATTCTTATATTTATTTACTTACCCAATTATATTATATTATATGAATTAATGCAAATGCCAAATAGATGTATTATATTATTGTCGTAAAATTAATGATGCGGATGTATTAAATCGCAAAGGATAGGATTTGGGTATTATCATTAAAGTCACTGCCTTTCAATTCATTTATCTCCAGGGCCATTATATTATAATATTATGTCTTCTGTTACATTTGTGAAATGATATTTTTAAAAAATGATATCCTTACTGTTGTTATGCGACTATATTTTTGCAAAAAAATATGAAAAAAAGCAAAGAAAATAGTGAAAGACCAAAACCTTTACACAATATTATAAATATGTGTAGGTACTTATAGAAAAAACTTATAATTGTACTAGCGGACCCGACAGACGTTGTCCTGCGCGAACGTTGGCCTGCCTGTTATTAGCTGGTTTAACAAACATAAAAATACCACACGCTATCACGGCATATCCCACAGCGACAGGTGTGCGGGTGTGGATAACCTTATAAAAGGAAGCACGACACATGCGTGTATACCCACATATCAGTCTTGCCTCACCTAAAAAAGCCAACATTTATAATGGGTTATGAACTATATATGTAAGATGTATTTGTTGCCTGTTATAGTTTCGATTATCCGGCCCTGATAATGATAATAGAAACAATTAGTCCCTGCGCAGCAGTTTTGCTACTCCCTCTCGCATTATGATATATCGAAAGCAATGTCGCCATTATTCAAAATGCATATTCCGAAAATATGTATAACGATTGATATTTTTATAAAATTCCTTTTTGTGAATCTAATCCATTCTGGGACTCACACAAACACACACAAAAAATTTCATCAAAATCGGTTCAGCCGTTTAGGAGGAGTTCAGTGACATACACACGTACAGAAGAATTATATATATAAAGATAATATTAATATTATTTTTCTTAAAAATAACGACCTTGTAACAAGTAACAATATATGTATACATCCTCATTCATTTTCTAAACTAAGTATAAATTAATGCATATTATTAACCCCCAAAGAGGATTTGCACTTGTACTTTGTGGGGGATTCTTATACCACAATAAGGAATACATTAGTAAAACTCATAAAATAGATATTACAATCAATATACAACATACAGTGTAAAATACACACTCACAGAGAGTTCACCAAATGAAAGAATACTGATGACTGATGATGTCACCTGTGAACAAACCAATTTTAGTACAGGGATATACCTACTCATTCAAATTAACCAATAAAATCAGTTGATGTTCGACATTGCGTAGCGTATTGCATGTCACTTTTATTCTGATCTTTGCAACCATTCAGTATAAAACTGTCACCGGCATTCTCTTATTTGTCGAGCTCTACCTACCTTATATTACATATTATCTCACAAATTAGTTTTAAGTACAAAAAAACAGTAGATAATAACAAAATTATAAACCTTCACAAATACAAACTTATATAAAACCTAAAATTTGCCAGTAACAAAGTAAGCAATAGGTACACAATATACTTACACCTTTAAAAAAAATAAACATATATAATATCAACAACCTCAAACATCAAAACACCGAGAAAGTGGAAAAACAAACATGTCAGTTAAGTATCAACGATGGAGACAATGAAATAATAATACTTATTAAAAAAATATACTGTTTTGTATTAATATTATCGGAAGGAAATTTATTATAATATGTATGGTAGTTACAGTACATATTTACATTCTATCAAGTCATTTCCCTAATGGGGTAGGCTGAGATAATCGAAGGCAACATGATAAAAAGTATTTTATTATAACATTATTTTGAAAAAAATATAATAAATAACTTTTTTACTGACTATTCTTGTTATAACTTAAGAAGCCATAGTAGTAGGCTAAATAAAATTTTGCAAATATTTTCCCCAGAACCCTAAAAAGTTACGTCTTTGAAATAAAGAACAGTTTTATTTTTACATATTTATTCTATTGCGTGAGTTTTATATAATTTGAATATTTTAATGCTTATCTTGTAAAATTAACTTTGGTAAAACCCTTTTTTATTTTTTTTATTGCAAGTAACTCAAGAGTTACTAGGCCTATGAAGTAGAGTTTTACTTCAGTCGAAAGAGAATATGCAGACTACTTTTGCCCAGAGACACTACACTTGTTTAGCATCCAAAATATATAATAGAGTTGTATCTGATATCTTGGAGTATTCCAGCCGAGTAGACATAATTTTGGAGAGCTGGTTGCCGATTGGTTGAAACATACCCTCACCCTCATACCTACACTTGTTTAGTTTTTTATTGTTCTTCATATACATTTTTATACTTTTTTAATTTTATATTTCGTTTATTACTAATTTTTTGACTGCTAATACGTGATGGAATTCCATTATCAATATTATAAAATTACTTAAAAAAAATAAGTAACAACACAATTTTTTAACTTTATTCCACTAATTTAAAATTAGTGGAATAATGTTAAAAATTTGTGTTGTTACTTTTTTTTAAGTAATTTTATAATATTTATATTTCGCTACTCCCACCACCACCCGCTCTCCATATGGGAACTGTAAACGGCCCCTTCACAGAACGCTAAGTGAACGACAAGAAAAAATGCATAGCACGAAAAGTAGCTTATGAAGCCCCCTAGATTAGCAATCTCGGCATTATAGTGCAAAAGAACAATCGACGAATGTGAATGGAAGATTCACACTCGTGGACTTCAGATCTTTTTAAATAAGATCTCTGTAAAATATTAACCTACTGAGATTTTATATTATTGACAATGTATGTAGCAAAAATGTATTGCATTTTTATTGTTAGTATTACCTCAGAACAGGCTTCGCCTAGTGAGGTAATAAATTTCATTATAATATTTATTTTTTTGTTATATTGAATTTATTGTAGGTAAGTACTTACTCTATTATGGAAATCTAAAGTAATAAAGCAATCAAAATGTTAGTGTCTGTGTGTGTGTGTGTATGTGTGTGTGTGTGTTTGTCTCACGCCTTCTGAAAAACCAAGAGCATCTAAAAATCTAATTTATGTGCGAACGTGTACCAGTATACCTGATGCAATAAAAATGCTGAATTTTAAAAATATTTCAATAATTATTTTTCTCATACAAAATTTTCCAAGTCATATCTGTCAAAAAAGTGTACATTTTGCACGCAAATATCTGTTAGTTTAAAAGTTAGAAGTACGTATTTATACGAAGAAAATATATTTTCAAGTATAACTTAGCGTTTAAGTGAAAAACATGGTGAATATTTTGTATAATTATAATGTTTAACTTATTTTTAAAGTAAGCGTTTTGTACATAAACGCCGCCATTTTAATATCTTTTCATACAATATTTCATTTTCCTACCGAATGAATATGTTCTTGAAAATAATAAACCTTTGTAATAAATGTAATTGTGAAATAATAAAATGAAACACAAGACATTACAGCAAGTTTTAAGACATATATTGTAAAAATGTGTTTATTATTAGTAAAGATATAGGCATAATAAAATTGCATAATTTGTAAATAATATTTGATTTTTCTGACAATTTTCATTTTTATGGCATCGAACAAACCAATGTAGGTACCTACATATTCAAAACGAGTGGGTTGTGGCCAACGCTAAACTCCTCACTAACAAGTCACTATAGAGTATTCAAAGTTTCTATAGAAAGTTTTCGGCAATTTTATGAAATTAGTGAGTTTAATTCTTTTATTATTTAAATATATTATTATGAAAAATTGATATTTATTAATGACATTTTATTTAAGTGATGTGCCCTTTTAGCAATTTGAAAATAAAAATAACAAATTTCGAGTTTCCTGAGCATGGGAGTCACTTTGAAATATTTGACAGTTAAAAAAAATGAGAACCACTATTCAGATATCCTTCAAAATCTAATGAGGTCTATGCGAGTTTTTGATATACAAATTTGCAAAATTTGAAAATAATCGAATGAGCACTTTAGTCTATAATCGATAATCTAGAATAAACACGCCGTACGTAGCATATTATAGTACACAGCACACACACACAGATACATTGTGATGAAACTTTCAGAATGCAATCCCAGCATGATACTAGTTGATAATCTGCAATAAAAAATTACTTTAAAAATTGCGAATTCATAAATCCCCTTGGGGTAGTGAGGAGTAAAAACAATGTTAAGTTCAACCCCTTCTTCATAAGGATTCATATTTTTTTCGTGCAACTCTCCAATAATATCTAAAAATTTAAGTCCTGGCAGCACCGTCTACCGTGGTTGACATTTGTCATTTGACAGATATTATACGCGTTCGTTCTGTCATTTGATAAAACATTTAAATAATTAATCAGCATAATATTATATTATAACTTTTTATTTTATGTAGCTTCACGGGCAACTAACAGGTACAATGTCAAATAATTATTTAACATTCACCAATAACAAGCTGCCACATTCTGGAGACTTACGATCTGCTTATGGTATTAATCGTCTCACAGAGCCAGACTTAAAACACAATTAAAAACTGTATCTCCACCGGGAATCGAATCTGGGACCCTTGGATCAGTAGTCAGATACCTAACCAACTGAGCCACGAAGGCCGAAAATAGAAATGATGCGACTATTTTAATTTTATGTTTCCCCCAGAGACAATCCAACTAGCAAACAAGTCGTATAAATAAGAGTTATACCTATGACTTTTAGTCTTATAGGAGTTTTATAGTGGTTATTAACTAACTCTGTTAGTCGTATAGACGTTGTACATCTGACGGTTAAGTCCTCTAACTAAATAGTCTAATTGCAACGTCCAATAAACGTTTTTGCAACGTAATTATACAAGGATCACATAATGGTCTTAATCGAAACGTTAACTTAACAAATCTGTAAGTCGTAAAAACATTTCAGTTGTATAAAGATTTTTAAAAAGACAATATCGTCATAAAAAGGGTATTATTATAACATCTAAACAACTTATTGGCCTATAAACGTTTTAGAAAAAACTTTAATAGACGATTGTATAGTGGTATTATGGATGACTTCAATAGGACATAAAATTATTAGTGTGACGTTTATATACCTATTATTCAACAGTTGGTTTTATAAATGAAAAACAAAAACTTTTATAAAACATAATATGTAGTTGTCGATGAACCTGTTATATTCCTTTTATATGACAATATGTTTTATAGATGTTAAGTACAGACTTTTATAAAACAAAATTAAACATTTTGTTTTACATTTGGGAGAAATTAAGAGAACATAAAACACTGAATCTAGTAATTGAATATAATATGATTTATTAAAACACCCTAATACATGATGAAGTTACATGTTAGTTAAGATAAATATCACGTGCGTTAAAAAAGTTTTATACGTGAATTAAATCAACGGAAACCTAATGTTTATTGATATTTTTCTGCATTTTGAACAAACTTGACTTGAAAAAACTATCTCCAACATTGATAAACTGCAGCGTAATAAATATAATATTAAAATAAAATTATACACTTCGCTGTTTGTGAGTCAATAAAAATGATTACAAACACTATTCTTTTTGGCATCAAATTAAAAACATATATTTATGTATATTTTTTATAATAATTTGTGTGTTTTTTACTGACTTTATTTCCCATTTTTCTTAAATATTGAAAAACGCAGAAAAACCAACTAGATAATTTAATTTTCTATAAAAACATATACACTATCGCAGTGCATCTTGAACTTTTCTTACGGGGAATCTCAGTAGTTTGATACTTAATCTCCATACATACATACCATCAAGCTGTTTACATATTCGAGAGAGGAAAAAGTACCTACTGACCTTCACACAAGTCTTGCCTGACATACATTTTTTATATAAAAAACAAAATATCTTAAAAATATTCAATAATTTAGATGCTAGGGTTCATAGTTTGGTACGTTTATTTATTTTTATTTATAAAATACATGGATTTTTACGTATTCTTTTACTATACACATACTATCAACAGTTGGATGTAATGTGTTACATGTAGGGAATGCAATCCCAAACGGGATCCCGAAATACCGAGATCCCGCAGACATTTTGCGGGACTAATCTCGGTCGAAAATTTTGCGGGATCCCGCTGGACTGGCGGGATTACAGAGAAGCGTAATTCATACGTGTTACTCTTTGTTGATTTGTTGAGGAAACGGATTTCAGAGCGGCGAACTAACTTGACAGCGGTTTTATTATATACTTACATGATCCATATAAGTACGAAGAAGACAGTAGTCAATTTATTAATGTTGATGACACATTTAGTCTACCTTCAAAAAGTTTAATATGCAAGACAATCAAAACTATAGTTGAAAGGCTAGAGTACACGGACATGGGTAACAACGCAGAAGCCACTGCTCCTGCTGACGCTGATGAACCTTAGGATGACGACACTCCTCTCGCAAATCAGGAGACATACGCAGCAGCAGCAGCACCAATGTCACTTCAAGACGAACTCAAACTTACTTTGATTAGTATGAAGAGTTCGAGATCAACAGCCCAACAACCTAGATCTGGCAATATGAGCAACATTGAGGTTTTGATAAAGAAGGAAATGAATTATTTCGAGTCCGGTGGAAAGGCACATACCTTCAATTCACTTACAATGCGCAAATGACTATTGTGCCAACCAGCGTGGAATCTGAACGAGCTTTTTCAGCCACTGGCTACCTTGTGTCCAATATCAGAAGCCGTTTATCAGACGACACAATACTTTAACTTTTTTACGAAGCTATTTCCAAAATAATGTTTAAACTTATGATGCTTATTGTACAAAAATATTGTTTATCGTGTGAACGTTATTATTTAAATTTAATTTGTAATATAAATTTATGTCTCATTTTATTCTTTGCCAATTTATGACAAACTTTACCGATGTCTAACTAAAGGTAAGTATGTTAATAAACCATTTAAAATGTCCCAAAGAACGTGTTTGATTAGGTATAAATTTAAAACTCTAAAAACAAGGTTGGTAGATCGAGGTATTAATTAGGTCTTTATTATACGATTGATAAGATATCTAAGTCCACCCTGCTGGATCCCGCAAATACCTGGATCCAGCGGTACTAAGATTGTTCAGTCCCGCAAATACCTGGATTGACATCGTCCTGCGGGATTGCATTCCCTAGTTACATGCAACTAATTATACTATGAATTTCAACCCTGCCAAAACAATCAACAATGGCGCTCGATCGCAGTTGTTTAAAAAACCTTTACTTGACTAACAGTCGTTCAATGACTTGTACTACATACAATGGCTGGTTCAATGACTTGTACTATAAATTATTATATTGTACTATTTTTCAAAAATAATGTTTATCTATTAAATCAGTTTTTTGTTCACATAATTTCATATTTTATTCTAAATTCAATACTTAAACCATAACTTAAACTTTAGATTTATTGGCAGGTACTTATTATTTGAAAATCAGTAATTTATCATTCTTCAACACTTAGGTGGGCTATTTCAATTATTTCTAAATAAATATTTGGTTTGTTAAATATGTTAGTTCAATTAATTCAAAATTTGGTTTATATTTTTTTTGTTTGACCATATAGAATGAACTTAAGATGAACGGTTAACAAATAAAAATTTGTACCTATATAATACAGTAGTGGCCAAAAAAATGGAAACTATTTTTTACTCGACTAAATTATATAGAAAATCTTCCTTCTTAGATTTCTAAATGAATATTTCTAAAAAAATATTATTGCCTTGTCTTTATTATAGTGTGGGTTATGCATGAATTATCATTTATACATAAAATATTCAGATATAATACACATTTTATTAAAATTATTGTACATTGAATAAAATATAAAAAATATTGTGCTCAGCTATGGAAAATTGTTAATGACAATAAAATTTAAAATTCACGTGTTTAAGATAAATCACTTTAGTATTTAGTTGGGTAGCCTTTATTTTTTATCACAGCCTTCATTCTTCGAGGCATTGAGTCCACCAACTTCTCCAAATCTGCATTATTGATGACCTTGAATCATGATTTTATTACAGCTTCAATCAGGGCCCTCTTATTCGATAAGAGATTTTATTTAATTATATTAGTTAAAATGTGCCACAAAGCAATAGCAGCAAAGTATAAAGATACAAAGATTTTCAACCTGGCCCACAAGTTTTCTATCTAATTAAGATCTGGGCTGTTACCAGGCCACTTAAGTACCATAATATTATTTTCTTCGAACCAGCTTGAGACACTTTTAGCAGTATGACAGGGTGCGTTGTCTTGCTGGAATATGCATGTCTCTCTATTTTCTCCAAACAGATCCGCTATAAAAGGCTTTAACTTTGGATCCAAGATAGTCTCCTTGTATTTTTTTCATGTAACGTCCCATCAATGATATGTAGACGACCCACGCCACTTCTTGACATGCACCCCCATATCATTATGCTGAGAGGGTGCTTCATGGTGACGGTGGTACACACTGGTAACAAGTCTTCTCCAGTTCTCCTCCTAACATACTTTATTCCATCCGATACAAATATAGAAATTTTTGTTTCATCGCTCCAGATTACATTCTTCCAGTCTTCTTTGGTCCAATTCTTGTGTTCTTTTGCCCAATTGAGTCTTTTTTCCCTTTGTTTACTATTCAAGTAAGCTTTTTTTCTTGGGCTTCTGGCCCTTAATCCATTGTTGACTAGGCGTCGTCGAATCGTCCTAGCGCTTACAATTATACCACTCTCAGCAAGGATGTGTTGGATATCACTCGAAGTGGATCTACGGTCTTGAAGAGCTAATTTCGTTATCCTTCTGTCGTCTATCAATAACGTCTTCCGGTTTCTGCCAGATTTTACAGCATTGTGTAAACTTTTGGAGACTTTGAACCTCTCGCAGACCTTTGAACTCCAGACTTGGACGCTCTGTGTCCCAACTTTTCAGCAATTTGTTTATATGTATATCCCTCTTCTCGTAGGGTAACTGCTCTACTACATTTTGTAGGTGACCAGTAGCCTCCAAGCATGTTTCAGAAGAAGTTTCAGAATAAAATAATCTCAGAATTTGAAAAACAGTCCAACCACTTACAAATGACACAGTACAGGACGAACGACAGACTAATAGCTCTTGCTTAGATAGGATTTCAAATATCCTCAATAATTACTTTCTAATGATCACAGACATCAAAAAAACAAATTTCCAGAAAAAAATGTGAGTAATAATGATGATTCATATCATCAAATAGTAAGGTATATGTTCCTTACAACTCATTATGAGACAAATTAGAAAGGATTAACTAATTTTGTAAAAAAAAGTTAAAACAATTAAAAAAATATTTATTGTTTCTTGCGAAATAAACAAAAGAAAATATTTGTCATTAAAAACAATAAGAATGCAATAAAATTTCAATGAAAAAGTAAAATGAATCACCTAGTAAGTTGAAAAATGTAGTCAAAATAAAAAGTTTCCATTCTTTTGGCCACTACTGAATATCACGTGTTTGTGTCACCGACACAGTAACAACATACATAGTTCTCTATAAATAATGGGGTGCATGCTATCTCCATGGCTCTTCAATCTATACGTTGAATGTTGCATCAGAACTTTTATGGAGGATAGCAAGGGTCTGAAATTTATTTATTTATATTCACATACACGGCCTCTTAGCCATTATAAAAATATGGTAAAAATAAAACATAAAACTCGTATTAAACAACACAACAATTAACAAGAAAAACAACACAATAATTCATTAAAATACAAAATCTATCACACAAATCGAAATATTCATAATATGTCCCATTCCGATTCGTTTAAATTTATCTGTCTGAATTTTAGTAGGTATATGAGAAATGTCAAAACGTTGACAATTCAGTAAGTATAGTATATGAAGGATGTAAAGAGAACGTACTGAGAATGGATGCCAGCAAATCGAAGTTCAAATGGTGTTTCAAAAGAGTGAAAGCAGAACAGCGTACCAAATAAAATTAGAGAACAAATGGTTCAAGCAAGTAGACGAATATATCTATTTGGGAAGCAACGGAATACCGGAATGGACGGATTGATAAGGAGATCGAAAGAAGAGTTATGGCAAGAAACAGAGGGAATGGAGCACTTAGACCAGTTATGAATGACCGCAACATATCAAAGGATGCTAAAGTTGCCATTGATAACGCTATCTTAATAGTGCCAACCTTGATGTATGCAAGTGAAACCTGGACATGGCAGAAGTCACATGAAAGCAGAATAAATGCAGTTTAAATGAGATCACTAAAATGAATTTAAGATGAAGATAGATGTCATTAATAGAATGAAAATGATGAATTCATTTCATTCATTAATTGGCCACATGGGGAGAATGAATGAGGAATGCCTGACGAAGAAAATATACAATGCGCATAGGAATGAAATGAGAAATCAATGCCGCCCAAGAAAGGGATGGCATGACCATGTGAATGGTATTTTGAAAGACGAAAAGGTTAGAAGCGTGAAGAACAGATAAACATGTATAAGAAGATGTATGAATGTTGACGAGGCGATGATTGTGTGTCAAGATATATGGCATTCAGTTTTCTCTGTCTACCATGTGAGGATCATGGCATTATGGTATGTATAAGAATCACATACATTAGGTATGAGAAATTTTATAAATATAATAATTAAATTAGACAAACGATTTACTACAAACAAGACAAATATTGAAAATAATATTTCTATATTGCCCTCATTCAGTATAACAAAAGCTGTTTTTCATTCAAATTTTGCTTATGAGTAAAAGCATTTCTTTATAAACATTATTCTATTTGTATTTTACAAATATATATATTTAAAGTCACTAAAATTTAACGATTTATTATACACAGACTAATCTCCTGAGCTCGTAGTGCACAGTGACATAGATCTGTAAATGTGTGGGTGCGAGAGAGACTGCTCAATAAGAGTCTGGTCAATCAAAGAACACTTTTAATATATAATACTAAACATAATATAGGAAAAAAAAATCACTTGATCTCTGAAGTGCTGCTTTAACTAATACCATGAAATATTTCTTTAGCTTTTGTGCATAATTTTAAGACAATGAACCAAAAATTCTAAAAGAAATTTTTCAAAAGCATACTTTGTGAAATATAAATTATATTATATAGTAATATGAAAGTTTTCTATGCATGACATGTTATGGCTGGTCTGGAAAAATATAGTTGTTTGTTACTCATGATGAACATACACAATATTATGATTTCAAAAATCAATATTAAGTCTATACAAGTTGTTCTAAATTCAAACTTTACATGGGAAATTAGAGTAGCGTCTAGCCCCAGCTCTTCTTTTCTGCATTATTAGGTTAGGTTTAAGTTTGTGTATAATAATAATAGCGACTCGCGTGAGCGAGTTGCTTTATAAATTGAATTATAAATTATTATAAGTTAAATTTACATTTTTTATTTAATTTATTGCATTTAATATAAAATTTCACAGCTCATTTGACTCCATACTACGAGACCTCAACCAATCAGAGAGCCAACCGGAAACATAATGCGGAATGGTAAATGCGGATTGTAGACGCTAGTGGAAATTAGTAATTGATGAATATTATTTGTTTTGTTATTTTTTTATAAACTTAATTTCTTTATGTTACATTGAGAATACATGAATGTAATTCAATGTAAATAATGTCCTTTTTATATATTTTTCAAAACAACATAGTAAAACATCAAGTTTCCCAAGTAGAATAACTGCCGTTGAAATGAGGTCTCTCAGACAAATGTGTAATAAGACGATGTGTAAGCACAAGAACAGAATGTATGTTGGAAAAGGACGCCACATGCAAGATAAAAATATAATATATGTCCTTAAGTGGATCGGCCACATAGAAAGAACAGATGAAGAACAGTTGACAAAAAAATTATACATGACATGAGAAAGACTCATTTAAATCACATGAATGGAATCTGAAGTGTAGATAGTAGAAGAGTGTGCATGAGGCAATGTTTGGATTAAGTGAAGCGAGAAAAGTATATCAGGATAGGAAAGTATGGCGCTCGGTTCTCTCTGCCTACCTCAATATGAACAAGGCATGATAGTATGTATGTAAAAAAACACAAAATATTTATTAGTAACTAGTATATTTCTAGAAAATAAACTCTTATGACGTCCGGTTTCTAAAAAAAACTGATAAAATAAACATTTTCCTAATATTCATATAAGATATTATGAAAAATGATGTAGAAGAGTAAAATTAAATAATAATTTAACATAAACAGAGCAAATTTCACAATAATAATGTTAATATATTACCTTTAGTCAGTATATATTATTATAAGGTCTTTGGTATATACCTAGTCAAAGATGTTCCGTACTCAAATTTTGTATGGAAAATTTTCAGCGATTTTATGAAATGAGTTTGTTTAATTATTTTTTTATTTTATTATGAAAAGTTGATATTTCTTTAATGCCATTTTATGAAAGTGAGGAGCCTTTTTACCTATTTGAAAATAAAAATTTCAAATTTTAAGTTTCCTGAGCTTGGGGTCACTTTGAAATATTTGACAGTTAAAAAAATTGAGAAGCACTATTCATATATCGTTCAAAATCTAATGGGATCTAAGTGAGCATTAGATATATAAATTTGCAAAATTTGAATAGAATCGAATGAGTACTTTAGTCTATAATCGATAAAGTAAAATGAACACGCCGTACATAGCACATAGCACATAGCACACTGCACATAGCACACACACACAGATACATTGTGATGAAACTTTCAGAATACAATCTCAGCATGATACTAGTTGATAATCTGCAAAAAAAAAATACCCTTAAAAATTGCGAAATCATAACTCCCCACTATATCACCTTGTGTTAGTGAGGAGTAAAAAGTCTCAAACCATTTGATATTTTAAACGTATTGGAATGGTTACTATGGTAACGGAAAGATTCTGATATTCAAATAAAATTTGTTATGAATCAAATTTATTTAGAAAATTGTTGTAGGTAGGTACCTACCTATTACTATTTACTTACAAATCAACAATATACTGATTTCCTATCGGAAAATTATTTTATTTATTTAAATATGTATGCATGCATGTATGCGATGTGCTCCTATACCGTTTGTCCGATTACAATGAAACTTTGGAGAATTGTCGAGCGTATGCCGGGGATGGTTTCTGGATTTAAACTTTTTTTTATTCTTCTTCTTCTTCGTGTATTTGGTCATTTTACCTATGAAGGGGGAGTATCCTGGGAAAAGAGGGTACGACAGTCCCTCCATCTCTTCGCAGGTCTTCCAGGACGGTTTGTGGATTTTAACTTTTTTCTTTTTCATCGTGCATTTGGTCATTTTACCTATGAAGGTGGACTATCCTGGGAGAAGAAGGTCCAATTTTCCTTCCATATCTTCGCAGGTATCTGGATTTAAACATTTTTCTTCTTCTTCTTCGTGTATGTAGTCATTTTACCTATGAAGGTGGAGTATTCTGGGAAAAGAAGGTCCTTTCATCTCTTCGCGGTTCTTCCAGGATGGTTTCTGGATTTAAACTTTTCTTAACCGACTGAAGGGACGGGACGTAATGAAGGGAAGGGAGGCACTAAAGGGCCTGAAGGGACGCGAGATATAAAAGGGCCTGAAGGGACGGGAGGTACAGAAGGGCCTGATTGGAAGGGACGTAATGAGGGATTGAAGGGACGGGAGGTACTGAAGGGCCTGAAGGGACGGAGGTACTGAAGGGTCTGAAGCGACGGGTCCTGGAGTCTAATTCTTTTTCTTCTTTATTTTATGTAGACCTTTAGGACAATTTTTATACAAACTATTTCCTATACCTAGTCTAATTCATCTTCTTCTTCTTTTATGTATACATTTTGATCAGTTTTTATAAAAAATATTTCCTATAGTCTAATTATTCTTCTTCTTCATTTACGTAGACTTTTGGGAGAGTTTTAATACAAACTATTCCCAATAGTCTCACATTTTCTTCTTCTCTTATGTCGACCAAGGGTGAGTTTTTAAACAAACTTTTCCTATAGTTTAATTATTATTCTTTTATATAGACCTTTGAATCAGTTTTTATATTAACTATTTCCTATAGTCTAATTCATCTTCTTTTATGTAGACTTTTTGGTCAGTTTTTATACAAACTATTTCCGGTAGTCTAATTATTCTTCTTCTTTTTTTTTTGTAGACCTTTGGGTGAGCTTTTATACATACTATTTCCTATTGTCTAATTCATCTTTTTTTATGTAGACCTTACCTACTTATGTAGTCAGTTTTTACACAAACTATTTCCTTCAGTCTTTTTCTTCGTTTTCTTATTTTATGTAGAACTTGGGTGAATTTTATACAAACTATTTTCTTTGGATTAATCTTTTCTTCTTTTATGAAGACCTTTTGGTTAGTTTTTTACAATCTATTTCCAATAGTCTTATTCTCCTATTTTATGTATTTTAACTTATTTTATGTAGACCATTGGGATAGTTTTTTATACAAACTATTTCTTATAGTCTTATACTTATTCTTCTCTTTTTTATTTAGACTTTTGGGTTAGTTTTAAGTCTAATAGTCTATTGTGCAGAAATATCATTAACGATATGCACACTTGATGAAAATACATATGTAAAAACGAATGGGATGTGGGATGTGACGATGTAACCTGCACTAGAATCTTTTCAATACTTTTGTTTAATCAAATTTAAACCATTTATATCATCCTATTTTGAATAATTTTCAACACATACATATTTGATTTAGTTGACAATATTTAAAGATTGCGGTTGTGGCCATAACTGAACTCTTCACAACGTTTATATTCAAATTAAAAACTATTTACCATAGTTTAAGTCTTCTTCTTCTTCGTTAATGTAGACTTTTGTGTCAATTTTAAGTCTAATTGTGCAAAAATATAATGCACACTCGATGAAAAAATATAAAAACGAATATGATGTGACCAACGCTAGATCTTTTCAGTACATTTGTTTAATCAAATTTTAACCACATTCCAACATCCAAAATTACTAAGTTTTCAAAAGGTACATATTACAATTTATTTCGATGATAATATTTAAAAATGGGGGTTGTGGTCAAACCAATCTCTTTACAACGTTGATAAACAGTCATATTTAAAACCATTTCGCATAGTCCATGCGTGCAGAAATTGTATATATACTTCATTCACACCTTATAGCAATATATAAAAAAGAATGGGTTGTGGCCATCACTTGAACATTTTACAATGCTTAAACTCAATCAAATTTCAAACTGCTATTCATAATCCGATTTTGCAAAATAATTGGGTGACAATATTATAAAAACGATTGCTTTTTCCTTCACAATTTTACATTCTTGGCCAACGGCGGGACATAAAAGCTAGTAAATAAATAAAAGAAATAAAAACTTTACCGGCTTAGTTTTAATTACTTTTTAAATTACTATTCTTGCAATTTATAAAAAAACCCTCTTACTTTTACCTTTTTCTTAGAAAAAAATATTGTAGGTATATTTGAATATTTTTTTTGAGTTTCATACATTAGGGCCAAGTAATATATACATACCAGAGTCTTAATAGTTTTTTACAGTAGGTATTTTGATTAGATTAAAAACATAATATTCTTGTTGCACAAAAAAACAATAGATAAAATAATTTTCATTCGAATTTTTTAAGATTTCTTTATTATTTTCACTTGATTTTTGTATTCTATTGCATCTCGGGCAACTAACAGCTATAGGTACCTACTATGTCAATTATTAATTTAACACACCCCAATAACAAGTTGCCACATTCTGAAGAATTACTGATATTCATCACTATGTAGACATCTTTATAGATTACTTTCATTCATATATTGATAATGTTAGACACAAGTATTTCAATATACCTACTTATGCATGTATTCAATATAAAATATGCTTGCTTTTTTGCACCTACTTACATACTTATCTATGTATTTTATTCCAATAACTTCAAATTCCAAACTAACGCCAAGAATCGTTGTAAGTGCTTCATTCAAACATAAACATGCCTTTAGTTTCAGAAAATTATTATTTGGAGTTCGTCTTTTTATCCCCATATTGGGAATTTAATGGTAAAAAAACCAAAGGGATTTTTTTAGGCAGACACTCCGTCGCCGTTAGCGTATCTCTCCGAAGAAAATTGATTTTTGTATTATTCTTGTGATAAGTCATACCAACCTTCGAATTTTAAAATACAACAACATCAAAATTTATTTAAATCACATGGCGCCATTTTGAAATACAGAATATATAATAACTTGCCTTAATACCCACTCCATACATCAATTATAAGCTTACAATACTATCAAAGTAACATAATATTTTATAGGTACATTTACATGTATCCGTATTCTCGTGGTATCACTGTGTTTATATGTGTAGTAAGTATATGTGTGAGAGTGAATGTGTAATGTGTGTGAGTGTGTGTATGTGTGAGTGGTGCGTATGTGAGGTTGCAAGCATATGTATGGTGCGTAATGATTAGACCTATTAAATAAGTGTTTTTAACTTTTGACGAAATGAATTTCTATTATCGTTGAATAGGTCATATAATTATCATATGGAGTTCTATGACACCTAAAGATATTATAGAACTCCATATAATAATTATATCCATGATAGGTATGGGTAATCGTGAGGGTTTTGAATTCGCCGGTTGGACCAGACTTGCCCCCCTTTTTGTTTGATAGGTACAGACATCTTTTTACTATTTTTATCAATAAACATTTTACGATTTTGACAAATTATCATTTAATATAGGTACTAGATGTCGCAGTTAGCAAATTTTATTTGAATCGAAGTGAGGCTTTTTTCCGCGGGACTTTTGACAACAAGATTTATTTGTCGAAAAAAACACTTTGTTCATTAAGATTTAGAGAATACTTATCTAGGAAGTGTTGAAATGTATGGAAAACTGCAATACATTGCCAATCAAGACGTCTAACGCGCGATATACCATGACGGAGTACTCCATCTCGTATATTATATGGAAATCTTACGACATTGCGACTACGACATCTAGTATATTATATGAAAATCCATGGTTATATCATATTATCTCATTTTGGAGGAAAATTAATAGGTACCTACCACGGAACAATGACATGGTACCTACCTATGAAATGTTCGAATAAATAAAATATCAAATAAATACACCCATAGTTCCATTACGACTTATAGAGATGTCCCGAATTCAAATACATATGTGTACATATGCATATATTTTTTTTATTATTTATTAATTTATATAATTTACATTTGGTTATATTATTTTTGCACTAAACTGTATAAACAGTTTGTCAGTGCAAGATCCTCTCGTATACACTGCAATTAAATATTTATTCAACCATTATCAACACGTACCTATACAAAACATAAAATTTTAACCATTTTACAGTGAAAATGAAGTAAATCACAATCACAAACAGAATAATTAAAATTATGTAAATCGAAAAGAAGAAGAAATAAAAACGTGCATTTAATCAATTCAAAATAAATGAAATCAAAAACACAGCAATGAAAACAAGGTTAATCAGAACAAAAATGAAAATATCGAAAGCAATGAAAATAAAGTCTCTAAATTGTTTTAATAAAATTTTTATCTTTTTCTTGTCTTTCATCACAGTATACAGTATATTTTTTATTTTATTTTTATTTATTTCTATCCAAAAACATACAGTATATATGAGATACAAAATATCTTAAGATAATATAAGCTTACTCATACATAGTTAACATACAAAGTAAATATACACTCTTTTCTATTATTGTTTTCGAGTGTCCCGTAAGAGCCGGGTAATCGAAAATACAACAGGCAACAATAACATCTCACATAGTTCAGCAATGAGGTTCACCACCCATTCTGAATGTAGTGCCTTTTAGGTGAGACGAGACTGGTGTGTGGGTATACACAGATGTGTTGTGCTCCCTTTTATAAGGCAATCACACCCGCACACCTTTCGCTGGTTACTCCACTTTGTGGGATATGCCGTGATGGTATGTATGTATGTACATATGTATTTCAATAAATATCAATTTACCACTTCACTGGTGCTTACATAGTTTAAGCCATATCTTTTTGTTTGTGTCTTTGTTACTATCCCCCTCACTAGGCATAGCCTGTGCTAAGGTGAGCTAGTTTTATGTTATTGTCTATTACGTATATGTACCTACCTAGTTTATTGAATAATTTCGGTTTTGTTTTTGCCTTAGTTCTGTCACCGAAAAAGTTATTTGTTTTTGTTATTGTCAGTAAGTCGTTCGTTATTTGACGAGTTGCATATTTGAGAATTATCTTTAATTTAAATTCATCCTTGTAAAGTTCTTCCATGGTAAGCAAAACACTACCCTTTTTGTCAACTAGTAAAATATTACATAGTTTAAAGATTTCGTTAGTATTATTTCTGTATGCCTCCAATGTTCTTTTTGTTGAAATTATTATAAAAAATCTTATTTAATCTTTATGAAAAAAATCCTATGAATGTGAGTACCTAAATTCGTGCCAAATTTCAAAATAAATTTGAAATGAACTAAGGGAAACTCAACATAAGCCAGGAAATGAGATCTAAGTAAACAGTCTATTTTAATATTAACAAAATAATGACAATGAAACTTCGGGGCAAAACAGTTTAAAGGAATATCTTTGCTGGAGTATCTTATTTTGGTTATTATAAAGGTAATGGAATATCGCAGCTGAAAACGATCAATATAGGTATCCATTCTAAACAAATCATGATGATCAGGTTGAAAAATACGTTGAAAAATTTAATCTCAAACGAAGCCGTTATTGCCATAATGCAATAGTAGTGCCTACTTTGCCGTATGCCAGTGAAACATGGACGTGGCAAAAACGCATGAAAGTAGAATAAATGAGATCACTAAGAAGAGTATGTAATAGAACCATATAATACAATGAAAAATGAGGGTATAAGGAGAGAATGCAAGATAAAGAAGGATATTATGAGTATTATGAAATAAAAGTGAATGCCTTGAGGTGTTTTGGACATATTTATTTATTTATTTAATATTGCTTCTCAGGCAACTAACAGGTACTATGTCAAATACTAATTTAACACGCACCCAATAACAAGTTGCCACATTCTGGAGACTTACGATATTAATCGTCTCACAGATCCAGACTGAAAACACAATTAAAAACTGTGTCTCCACCGGGAATCGAACCCGGGACCTTTGGCTCAGCGGTCAGATATATAACCAACTGAGCCACGAAGGCCGACATATTGAAAGAATGAATGATGATCAACTGACCAATAAAATATACATGGGTGTAAGAGATGGAGTGAAAAGCAGGGGCCGCCCCAGAAAGGGATAGCATGACCTAGTGAATGATACTTTGAAAGAAGGAAACATAAAAAACATTGAACAAACGACGAGCATGTATGAGACGATGCATGGATGTAAAGGAAGCCAGGAATGTGTGCAAAAATATAGTAGTATGGCGCTCGGTTCTCTCTGCTTACCCCGTAATGAACACGGCGTGATGGTATGTATATATATATGTTAGAAATATTTTTTTCGTTTTGTATATGAAAATATCATCTCGTTGATAGATATAGGTCATTTTTATTTTGTAAAACTATCAAGCATATAATATTATCTCCTTTTACGTCATATTATTTCAAAATCAAGAGAAATTTATTCTTGTGTTTTGCTTTCATATAAGGTACCTACCTAGCTACTAAAGGGAGAGATCGCGTTCTTACATCAGGAAATATGAAATGTACCTATTGATATGTGAAAACTTCTAATCAATAATAATGCATCCAATTACTAGGTTCTTAATATAGACGTTGTTTTCTAATAAACCAGGTGAGTACCTAATTAATTTGTTCAACAAACATGACTTTATAAAAACGAATAAACCGATCAATGTTGGATTATTTCATTATATTTTTAGATATCATGCATACAAGTATTAGTTCTCTATGTATCTACATACATAATGATATAATAGAATGCGATCAAATCAATAAATACTAGTTAGGTACTAGTTGTCTTGAAAATATCATTTGATACCATAAATTATTAAACCATAGCAAGACTATTAAATAAACAATCTCAAAAAAACTGTTATATTCTAGACAAAAAAGGAAGACGTTGGTATTTGATTAGTGCACTATGTAGACGGATCAATAGACCACACTATGCTCAACTAAGACACGAACAAGGAGACAGTGATAAAATTTACTCTTCAATACTTACTAGTTATTTTTCAATTTAGCAAAAACCCGAGTAGGGTTTGGCCAGCACAAAACTTTACGAAGTATATAAATAAATAACGATTCTAATCAATATAAAAAACGTACATTAAAAATTCTTAGTGTGAGCCGTATTGAGTAGGTACCTACACTATTTTTACATAAGTTTTGACAAATTAACGGCCTGACTCCAAGAAAAACTATATTTTGTACATAACAAGGTTAAATCAGACACGTGTTTTCTATCAAGTTCCCTTATCAATCTTATTCATTTTAAATTTAAATATTTAAAATTATCAATTCTATGACTACTAAATTTGTCTAATTTAATTCCAAAAATATAAATAATTCATTCATGACCGTGTAAGCCTATGTACCATCGTTTTAGTGTAAAGCACATTGAAATAAAAGAGTTGAATTGGATGTTGGAACCTATTGATCGATTATGTAAGTAATTATTATTTTCCGTATAGTGGATGGTAAAATAATATGATAGGTTGTGCTTCTTAATAGGTAGGTTATAATGTTGGTATAAAAACATATAAGGTAGTATAATATGATAATTATGTGCTCCTGCTATAGGTGATGCATGGTCACCATCGCAACAGAAAGACTCTCACCGGATATTTTTAGAACAAACTTGTTCTTGAAGACATGGTTGTCATTCGAAAAATTTATTGGCATTATTTTTATTCAATTACCTAATTGAAAATCTCGGAATAGCGCGAAGTTAAGTATGAACAAATTAAAGTAAGTAAGAATGTATGAAAACGAGAAAATATTAATATTGATAAATCTTGTTCGGTAAATATGATAGATCAAGATTCTATTGTACAATTTTTTCAAAACCATGAAGATGCATTTGTACAAAACACCTAAAATTTTGTCACAAATCAACCCCCTCGGGGTATTTACTTTATTTAAAATCATTTCAGTCGAAGCCAACTTATGCGAATTAAGAGGATATTCTAAGAGGCTGGCTATAGTAGGCTAAATAGTATATTTTGAAAATAATTTGTCTAATACCCTCAAAAGATACCTACGTCTTTGAAACAAGGAACGGTTTGCAATGTACATCTTCATTCTAATGCATGAGTTTTTTGAATTTTAAATTTGTTTAATACTTTTCTTGTATGATTAGTTTTAGTAAAACCCTTTTTTATTTTTTTATTGTAAGTAACTAAAAAACTACAAGGCCAATGAAGTAGATATTTACTTCAATGGAAAGAGAATATGAAAATCTACCGGCTGGGTTTTTTATTATTATAAAATTTTAATAACTATTCGTGCTATTTAAATATAAACATTTTTTATCTTTTTTTGCACGATAAAATGTTGTATAGATATCACATATCAGGAGATATACTATATTTTTTCGTGTTTCATACATTAGAAGGTAATTTAATGTGCATTTTTGCGTACATCCGTATACCCGGGGTATACAAGGGCCTTAATAATGTCTTGTGCATGTGACGAACGAAATTGGCCTTCGCCCTACTTGTCCAGTAGGTACGCTAAATACCCAACATAATAATTATTTTAGTGAGTAATATTCGACCAAGCTTACAAAAATATTGAATCAAAATAATATAATGTTATCACTTATTTTTATTTATAGTTGAATTCTATCATACTTTAGAATACTTTAAAGCTGGACTTACACCACCAGCATTCTACATCACTTGGAATATGCTCTAAAAATAAGCACTTTTTTGAAATACCCATGAAAAAAAATATATGGCAACCATTTCTACTTTTCTTTCCTCATTTTGAATATATATTGAATCGAAAATAGGTATGCATTGTATTGGACATAATATATATTTTGAGAAATGTTTTTATTCCACAAACAATATACAAAAATATGATTTTTTGGAGCAGATCTATTCTTTATGCCTTTCCTCTTCATTTGACATTTTATTTATAGCTTCAATTTCGGTCACCGTTACATATCATAATAATGGAACATCGTAAATAATTTCGTTTTGGTCAACGTATATTTTGAATGGAAGAGATAGATAAAGTTTACTGAAATAATCAATGTTTTTTACTCCTCACTAACCCAAGGGGATATAGTGGGGAGCTATGATTTCGCAATTTTTAAGGGTATTTTTTTTATTGCAGATTATGAACTAGTATCATGCTGAGATTGTATTCTGAAAGTTTCATCACAATGTATATGTGTGTGTGTGTACTAAATGCTATGTGCTATGTACGGCGTGTTCATTTTTACTTTATCGATTATAGACTAAAGTAGGTACTCATTCGATTCTATTCAAATTTTGCAAATATATATATATATATATATATATATATATATATATATATATATATATATATATATATATATATATATATATATATATATATATATATATATATATATATATATATATATATATATATATATATATATATATATATATATATATATATATATATATATATATATATATCTAATACTCGCTTAGACCCCATTAGATTTTGAACGATATATGAATAGTGCTTCTCAATTTTTTTAACTGTCAAATATTTCAAAGTGACCCCAAACTCAGGAAACTTAAAATTTGAAATTTTTATTTTCACATTGGTAAAAAGACATATCACTTTCATAAAATGGCATTGAAGAGTTATCAAGTTTTCATAATAAAATATTTAAATAAAAAATAATTAACAAACTCATTTCATGAAAATGCTGAAAATTTTCCATACAAAATTTGAATAGGTACTTTATAAAATGACTTGTTAGTGAGGATTTTAGAGTTGGCCACAACCCACTCGTTTTATTAAGGCCTTGAATATGATCAAGTTGAGATTGAGTAGGTATAAAATAAATATAACAAGTTGGGGTCTGATCTTCGAAAAAAATAGTTTATTGGTTGGTATATTCTGATTTTGCATCATACAGAATTATTACCTTACTTCAACACATCAGTTAAGAGAGTTATTTCAGTTACCCATTATTTTTGCTTATTTGGTAAATTACCACTCAACTATTATGATAACATTATTCGAATATTTCTCATGTAGTCATTAATACTATTCAAATTCGCTACGGAATGCCTTTGAACTTTGTTAATTTTGATAAACCTTCTTAGAATTCAACAAGCCCATACTTGATTTGTTTGTAAAATTTCTTAAATTTCGTGGTATTACAAAGTTAAGAAATAACAAATGAGATGATTAGTACGTAACTATACCATTATTTTCATTGATTGCTCGTTCATCCTTAAAATATCAACCTACTGCTTTTTGAATAATAGAATTACATTTTGCCTCTGGCGTATTTTAAGCAAAACATTTTTTTTTTAAATCATAAAATTTGACAAAATCGGTTTACCTGACTTGACATTATGGATCATAACTCTTGCGGGAAATGACTTTTTCTTTATCTTCTTACTTGAATCTCTCATTTTTTTATTTCAGGAAGACCACATTATAAACCCAGGTTATCTGCGTATCTTAAAAATCCACAACATAATCACAAAAAAATCTTCCGAGTAAGAATACAATATATAAGGTTGTAGCTTATGGACTATTTAAAAAACCAAGTTCAGTTTAAATCAATTTGAAATAAGCCATGTGCAAAATACACTCAGTGGGCTAAATAATCCAGTTATTGCCAACATAAATCATTAGAAATGTACAAAAAAAAAATACGAGATAAAATAGTAAGGCCTTCGTGGCTCAGTTGGCTGGGGTTATATGAATGCTGATCCAAAGGTCCCGGGTTCGATTCCCGGTGGAGACACAGTTTTTAATTGTGTTTCCAATTTGGATCTGTGAGACGATAAATATCATAAGTCTCCAGAATGTGGTAACTTGTTATTGGGTGCGTGTTAAATTTATATTTGACATAGTACCTACCTGTTAGTTGCCCGAGAAGCAATATTTAATAAATAAATAAATAAGTGATATTTGAGACACAATAATACTAGTAGGTTATAGTTATTACAAAATATGATTGCATTACCTATAACGTATATACCTACCTAAGATATAGTACACACAAAAAATATTTAGAAAGGTATTTTATGATGCAAAGATTGTGAAATACTTGAGGAATGTTATAAAATGGTGTTACCTATCTCACCAAAAATAGATACAATTATAATTATGACAATTATTATAACCATGCATGCAGTAATCATGTCTTTTCATGCAAAAGACAAACGCATGATCATTAAGAAAAATATATACAACACAAAGATTTATTTATTTTCATTAGTTGGGGTAATGATGACCTTTAAGGCGTATTGTGATCCCCTTCTTACTTGCCTGGTTTCTGATTATAATTAGTCCCCATTCCCACTTGTCGTGTGTTAGGTCCGACAAAATGTCGGGTGATCTAGTGGCAATACATTTTTAATGGAGCAGTTCACACTCACACTATAACAACAAGTGTGAACATCTCTATTTAAAATGTATTTTCACTAGATCACCCGACATTTTGTCGGACCTAACACACGACAAGTGGGAACGGGATCTTACAGTAATCTGTTGTCTTCTCAGGTCCGGAGATTATTAAGAAACTCAGGACGTTACAAAACAACGATGCATGATAGAATAAAAAGAAGAGAGTGCATGTTAGAAAATAATAGTTCAATAAATTAGAATGAGAGTGATTTAGAAAAATAAAAAAAGAACGATAATGAGTAAAGGTTTTCATGTTGAAAACATCATATTATGCAACACAAAAAAAATAAAACATCTTTCTAAGACTAAAATCGTAGCGGTTGCAATTTATTGTACGCATGTATATATCGACTTATTTATGAGTCGATATACATTGACAACCCTGCAAAAGTTTTACGCCAACTACCTTACAAGTCATCGAACCGGACACTGCAAGTACAAGGGTCTCCCACCGAAACCTATTCACCGTTAAGACGGCGATCCTGAACAGCTCTAATATTCTCATTATATTATGTATAGCTGTCAGCAAATAACCTAACTGTGGCTGAACGTATTTTTTTTATTTGCTTGGTTGCTATGTAACGCGCAAAGTTATTTGCCGAAAACTATACAAATCTTTGAAATATAATAATTTGACAAAATATTTTTCATGAAATAAAATGTAAAAATAACTCTAAATTATATACCTATTCAAAATCCTGATGTAGCGTTCAGATTGAAACGCCGCTCGAAAGCGTTCAGGTAAGATTGGTGTGAAAAACGCCATAATCTGCAACTTCAGGAACATTCAACGCCCGACGTCGAGCGTTGAATCTGAACACAGCCATGGTCGCCAACATATTATGTAATAATAAACACTTCATGTATCCTGCGCTATTGTGGATTTTATTTCCATGTGGCAATGCCTTCCAACTAACCAGTGTTTCCAGCTCAGAGAAGCAATATTTTCGTGAGAAAAGAGGCATCAAACCCAGGACCCCTGCACAGAAGACAAACGGCTTACCAACTATGCCACGGCGGTCGGTCTCTCTCGATGGAAGAAACAACTTATTATATGAGTTTCTCGTATGGAGTATGATGGTATATGAAAGTAAAATAGATTGTAGGTCGTTTTAGGTAGCTACCTTTATATCTTACAGACGCCCAGCAGCACGATGCAAATTGCAACTAATTTAGTCTCTTTCACTAGTCGGCTCCAGCTACGTGCGAAACAACATATTACGTTTCTTGCTTCAATGCTTGTTAAACAAATTATTTCCATCACAATCAAAGCAGAATCTAATGAATATTCGTTAATAATAAAAAATATGTGATATCATGATATAAAATTAATAATATTCGCGTTTGAAACGGTCCACGTTTTTCATAACAGTGAATATCGTGTATGTGAAATGTTTCATATGAATTGTTCACACGAAACATATGTGATTTTATTTTTACTATTCCAAGTTCGTCAATTTGATTGATTCAGGGAAATAAATCAATGGAGCATTTTGGTAGGACACTCAAGATATTATAGTCTAGTTATTTACATACTGTTTTGAAATTTGAATTTTTTTCAAAATTATTAAACCAAGATTGTAACTCCAATTACTAAAGTATGATCTTATAAAAAAACAACGAAAACTGTTATATATGTGTGCAAAAAAGATAAATTAAATAAGGATACAAAAAGCAATCAATATTAATTAAGCAAATAAAAGATACATACAATCTAGGAAGTTTTGGACAAGACTATGGATCGGAATGGGATAATTAGGAAAAGAAAATCATTATTGAGATAGCGTCAACATACTCTTGAAAATTCCCGATGAGCGAAACATTTCAAGACCTGCTAACTTTGCATCAAACAATCAAAACGTTTACATGCTCTATAAACAAAAGCATTCCTTGCATAGTTAGTTCGAACAACAGGCACATTGAATAAACTCTCACTTCTGTCAATCGTCTAGGGCTGTGTTCAGATAGAACACTTGAAGTTACAGATTATGGCGTTTTCACACCAATCTCACTGAACGCTTTCGAGCGGCGTTTCAATCTGAACGCAGCATCGGGCGTTTTAAATGTCTTTTTAGGTTATATTTTCATCAAAAGACAACAATTGGGCAGTGGAGTAAATTATACTCTGACTCTCTGACCTTTTATTGGAAACTTTTGAATGATACTTTTGTAAATTAACCTCTTTGTGAATGCATATTATCATCATAAATAATGTCAACTGACATAATAGACACCAGACACCACAGAATCAAATAGAAGTCATCTTACCACAGATAAACAAGAAGTCAACAGAGATACTATAAACTATAACTGTCGAAACGTACACTTGACGTCCAATCTGAACGCGACAGTGTCTTTAGCGTGTGTTTCCGGTCATTCTGAACGGCTTAGAGCGTCACTAAGTGTTCATTGTGAACGCAGCCCAGGGACTATAAGTTTTTTCTGATAATTTTCAGTATCGATGCGATTATTCAATGTGAGTAGAGAATATTTTGCACAGCGAGCAGAGTAGTCAGGGGAGTGTGTATGTATTGTATATATTGTATTGGTTTATCCTCCATAGGATCCTAAGCAGAGCACTCGGGTATGTATTTAGAGGTGTTTGACAAACTTATTTTTCGTCTTTATATCGGCATATTTTCAGACTGAATAAAAAACTCGATCAAAGCTGATTAAATACACTTGGTTACACATTTGTCAGCACTTAACAGTTTGATGAAATCACATTATAATATTTGAAGTGTCAAAGCTTTTTTTCACCGGTGATTGCATAACATATTCTTATTTTATATTTTTTTATTTATCAATTTCATTTACGTACAATCAATCATGTATAAAGCGGTTTTATGGCCATTACTAATTTATGTTAATAAAATATATAATATTGAAACATATTTTTAAAATGTCTCCTTTATATGTACACGAGTGCTTGAACTCTTGTAAAAGGCAATTCCTATGTATTTTTTATTGTGTTTTTTATATGTATTATAAATTCAATTAATAAAACAGAGGAGGGGGCAATGATCATAATAAGTAGAAATGTTATTACTTGATTTTATATATTTTTAAACTATTTTATCATTAAAATCAAAACAGTTACTTTGTTAGTAGACCAAAAATGGTTTCAGGTAGATAGGTAGGTACCTACGTTTGATAAAGCACGTAACATTAATTCAAGCAAATCCCAAGGGGGCGCTTGTGGGGAAACTGTACATTCGTACATATAATATAACCTTAGACAAAGAGAAACATACATTATTATTATAATGGACTCTGAGACGTCATACGACCGTTTGTTTGCACCGGGAAAAAAATCGTAAAAAACCGGCAGATTTTTTTTCGTATCACACTCGAGAATAATCTTGGTCGTGTGTGATCCAGTTAAAAAAAACAAGCACTTATTTCTAGGAATCGAGAGTTAAAATATGTAATCCCGAGTGAAACTTTTTGGTATTTTGTTCCCGTGACGCGCGATGCGGGAACGTATCGATCTTTCTCTGATGTGGGAGGTGAAGTAACACGAAGGGTTAGGGCGGTAGAGACTAACACGTATATACCTACTAGGGATAGAAAATTTGTATAAACAAATTTAACACAATCGAAATATTTATTTTTGTATCTTCTTGAACATAATATAAACAAATATAATGCACACTGGCGGGCTTATTGTCATAGGGCAATTTATTACAACCAACCAGATAACAAAGTATGACAAAATTATATATATATGGTTGGATAATTTATATAGCGCCGTTTTCGTGAAAACTCACCTCAAGGGCGAAAATTGTATATTTACATCAACAAAAGAATGAAAGCGAAAAAAAACAAAGAAAATATACATTACACTAAGATTGTAGAAATCGGGATCAGGTGTTAAGGGATAAATATTCCTTCTTTAGTTTTTTCTTGAAAATACATACAAAGTGAGTTAGACGATGCAAAGTCCGGACTTGGACTATTCCATAGTCTTGCTTTTTGTACTTTAATCTAATTTACAAATTTCACATAATGACCACAAGACTGAAAAAATAAAGAAAACATGACTAAAATTAACAGAATTATCACAGCAATGAGAAAAGGAAGGAAGGAATTGAAAAACGCAGAAGGAATATGGTTCGAGAATAATTATTAGGCAGATGAATATCATTTAAACTGAATCGAAAATCAGACATACTTATTTCTTCAATGGTTGTACAAAAATTGAAAAAATATAAAAAAAAGTCTATATTAGATTTAAAAATATGTACATATATTCAACGGAAATAAATAAATTCAATATAACGATTGTCTCTCGCTTATATTTCTTGATTTTACATTTCTAAAGTTTATCTTTTCAAATGTTGAACTCCAGAGGAGAAGACTATTGGAATGGAATAATTGAATGTAAAATCGTATTTTCTTAAGTAAATTATTGCTATGTCAGTATTATTTGTCATTGAATTCTACGCCCACACAGAAATCTATTTTGAATCAAGAATTAGAATAATATTCTAATAGTATTAGGTATTATTTAAATTTGTCAAATAATTTCATATCGATGTAAATATGTATTTATTTACTAATTATATTTCATGAAAATAAAGATATAATAGAAACATTACTCCCGTATATATACAGAGACAAATGTGCGGATTGAGAAGGCCTTGTACTTGAGAAAAAATGATTTGTGAGGCGTCCTCAATCTTCATATTTGTCTCTGAATACGGTATATATTTATTGAGTTACTGAGATATATATTTATTGTTGCTCCGACACGACGTACCTAAATCTTTGGTTAACAAATAAGTTTTTCATAATTTTCAATTTTTAGTTGAGGCTTAAGACGTTATCATATTGGTTACAATAACATCCATATTTCATTTACATACATACGTCAAAATCAGAATTAGTTACCTTAGAAATATTAGTTACCTTAGAAATGATGTTATCAGACATTATTGGATTGGAAGACACGTACTAATGTATGTTTATGTAATAAATAAAAAAAAAACTAATCTTAGGAAAAACTTTTTTCTAACCAGTGGGGCACGTCTGGTTCGACCGGCGAAATCAAAACCCTAGTGATTACCCATATCATGGATATAATTATTATATGGAGTTCTATGACATCTAAAGATATTGTAGAACTCCATATAATAATTATATCCATGATATGGGTAATCACTAGGGTTTTGATTTCGCCGGTCGGACCAGACTTGCCCTCCAGGCCACCTCCAATTTCAACAACCTGCTCGATAACATTGATTTCTTTCATACTCAATCTCTACTCTCGTTCAAAATTGCGATAAAGCACCAAATTTGCACTGATAACATAAATCATAATTCTACTCTCATCAGTATATACATACTTATATGTACATACCTACATAAAAATATACATACTTATATGTACATACCTACATAAAATTATTGATGGTGCCGTTGACTCTGAGTCTCTTGTTGGGAGTCTTCCAATTAATTGTCCCTTTCGTAGTACTAGAACAAATCTTACTTTTAGATTGCCTCTCTGCAGAACTAACTATGTCCAAAATTCATTCATCCAAAGGGCATGTAACATTTATAATGTTTTTTTTTTAAGAATGTTGATATCTTTAGACATACTAAAATAAATTATAAAAATGCCATCTCGAGACCCTTAGAGGTTTACGGTAACTGATTACTGCTTTGTCCTTTTTGACTGCGAGTGCCACAACCTTCCTTTCCCTCTTTTTGTCATTTTTATTCTGAATTTTGAGTACCTACCTACTAAATTCTAAATAGAATTTTGTTTTATACTGTGCAGCTTAAAAAGATAATGTAATATCCGCAAACAAAATTGGTCCATGATAAATTGTTAAAATTGAATTTGTTGTAATATTTGTTTGTATGACTGTATGTTTGTTAGGTTTAAATAAAATAAAATAAAATAAAAAATATGTATCACCCTAAAGTTTGCAAATATGTACACCTTTTTCGTTAAGCCTTAAGTACGTTAGAATCCCATGTTATGATTATAGAATATAATCTTTGTACTGTTCCTTGTATGTTCCAGGTATGATCCTATAACTTTGTTTTTCTCATTTCTTAAAAATTGTATATAAAACTTTAACAATCACTTGATATGATATTTACTGTTTACTGTTTTTTCCATTGTTCTTAATCTTATATTATGTTATTGTATTCTACTGTACTGTTGGATATTCAAAATAATAATAAAAAAAGTATGATTGAAAAAAAAAATTCAAAGCATTGAATGAAACGACTTATACTGTAGGTAAGTGTTTAATATTGACAAAATTATTATTTTCTCTTCACAAAAGATATTGGTAATGAAATATCCCAACCGGATCAAGAAAAAATACTTGAGCATAAAGAGATTTTTTTGATCAAAAAGATTTGTCCGAAAAAAAAATACTCAATGTAGTATCATTCAATTCTTTTCTTAATCGGAAACGAATGCTTCAGATGTAATCGGACATATAATTTTCATCGAGTTCTGATGATAGGACTCATGATAAAAAATCATCAAACTTTTCAATTTCCAAAGGCGTCTGCAATGTGTATAACACGTGTTGTATAGGCGAATTGTATGGAAGATAATATTACTACATACATACCATAATGCTATGTCGCTCATGGGGTAGGCAGAATGAACCAAACGCATATTTTCTTCTAACATGACACACATTCATTTTGAAATCGATTTTTTATATGAAAGATTATTATCTATATATTCCCCTATTTAGAAAAGTATTTCACCTCTTTGAACGATTTTTCATTTTATATATTTACTGTGCTTCTCGGTCATTTAACACTTATTTTGTCAAATATAAATTAAACAAGTCAAAATCTACTGATATCGATTCGTTTATAGTCACTCAAATCACAGTGAAAAAATGTACTTATTTTTTTTTCATTATCAATGTTATATACTAAAAGACTTGTTTAGAATAGGGTCATAATACTATTTCCCAAATCATTTTACTAATGAAATATCTATATAGATATGTATAACATATATTTGAAACAAACTTAAACGAGTGGGTTGTGGCCAACGCTATACTCCTCACTACCAAGTCTCTCCGCAAAGTATTCAAATTTTGTATGGAAGATTTTCAACATTTTTATGAAATGAGTTTGTTCAGTATTTCTTTATTTATATATTTTATTATGAAAACTTGATATTTCTCCAATGGCATTTTATGAAAGTGATGTGCCGTTATACGAATTTGAAAATAAAAATTTCATATTTTAAGTTTGCTGAGCTTGGGGTCACTTTAAACGTTTAAAAAATTGAGAAGCACTATTCAGATATCCTTCAAAATCTAATGGAGTCTAAGCGAGTATTAGATATACATATTTGCAAAATTAAAATAATCGAATGAGTACTTTAGTCTACAATTGATAAAGTAAAATGAACACGTCGTACATAGCACACAGTAGGTATATAGCACACAGCACATAATATTATAGGTAATACACACACAGATACATTGTGATGAAACTTTCAGAATACAATCTCAGAATGATACTAGTTGATAATATGCAATAAAAAATTGCCTAAACATAACTCCCCACTATATCCCCTTGGGTTAGTGAGGAGTAAAAAATTATTTATGTATGTTTTCATTGAAATAAAACGTATCTTTCTCAAAAATAGACAGGAAAGGGTCGGATGTATATTATAAATCCTGGAATATTGAGCCACAATCACACACACCACCACATGTGATTGAGAATTCTGTTAAGCTGTAATCAATATAAAAAATATGTAGTGACGAAGAATTAGATTTTTCTGATTAACATTTAAGGAGTTCCAGCGCCTTAAGAGGCTATAGAAGCTATATAGTATATTTTGAAAATCATTTCCTCAGTACCTACCCTCAAAAGATATGTATTTGAAATAAAGAACAGTTTGTATTTACATCTTAATTCTATTTCATAGGTTTTTTGAATTTGTTTTTTTTTACTTTTCTTGTAAAATTATTTTTAAGTAAAACCATTTTTTTATTGTATGTAACTAAAAAATTACAAGCCAATGAAGTAGATTTTAACTTCAATCGAAAGGGAATATGAAAATCTACCGGCTGAGTTTTTTACTATTATAATATTTTAATTACCATTTTTGCTATTTAAAAAAACCTCTAAATTTTACTTCTTCACGAAAAAATATTGTATATCACATATTAAGTGATATACAATATTTTTTCGTGTTTCATGCATTAGAAGGTAATTTATTGTGCATTTTGTGTACATCCGTATACCCAGGGTATACAAGGGGCTTAATCGTTGTTGTAATTCACTATTGCTTATCACTCTTCACTCTAGCTAATGTTGCTGCCTTAATTTTTTTTAACACTGTTTAATAGGTTTTGGAGCGAGAATTCAGTTACATCCTTTTCTTTATTTACCATTCTTTTCAAACAAGCAAACTCATGGCAAAATACCATTTAAACCTAACAAATAAGCCTATCTTCGGAAGATTCCACAATGCTGTTGATTTTTAAAATACGGGTTGGTGTAATTTCACCAGACTAATGAGTCTTTTCTGTGTTGGATCTGTTAACACAAGCAATTTCGCTCTCATTCTTTTTGCTTCCAACATAACTGGAAAGGAATTCACGCAAAGCAATAAAATTTAATCACAATTTACAGTCAAAACTATATTCAGCCCTCAAAATTGAATACTCTATGTAATGTAGGTACTTTCGACAATAATGATTTCTACTTAAGTTTATATTTTTTATTGAAAATAAAATTATCTGGTTGGGATATTTCGATGTTTTTCGATATTTTTAAAAATAGGTTAGGTATCTTATGCTCTTTTTTCATATTTAAAATTTTTCGGTTGATACGAACTGCGTACTGTTTTTAATTGATTTTTTTTTGTATTTTCAACAATTCATGACTATGTTCATTCGATAAATCGACTAGCGCTCGAACTCCATTGTGTGCTTATAGGTATCATTTATTTATTTATTTTGTTACGTATTGTACATACATACAATGTGTACACTGGCGGGCTTATTGCCAATACAATATATACTATGGCAATAAGGTAACGACATGGCAAAAATAAAACAAATAAATAAGATGAAAAAAAAAATAAACAAGATGGGTCGATGGCAGAGCGGTTAGTGCGCTGAGCTAGTAATCCAGTGGTCGCGAGTTCGAATCCTGCCTCGACCGCTTTCGTTCACCTATGGCACAAGCATTTATACTTATTTTAGGGAACATAGGAAGATATATATGTACTTGTTTAACAAGGACATTTTCATGTTTTATAAAAAAAAATAAGATCATAAAGATAACAGAAGAAAACTAAAACAGAAAAAGACTTTGATGATTATTCCATGGCCTTGATGATTGTATTACAAACAAAGAGCTAAAAAATTCTGTACTTTGAATTGGTATTGATAGTAAAGTACGTTCAGCAGATCAACAAGTAAACGATGCATCCCCTTCTAGATTCTAGGTAGTATCTTGTGTATTTTTTATATTCACGGATTTTCTGTATATCATGTGTTTTTGTGGTCAAGACCTATCTAAGTATATATTTTTCTTTCGTATCGGTTTGTACTCGTACATATACTAAATTCTTCGCACTGAGCAGCAGTAGTCACGGTGAAAACAATTTACCCCTTGCCCCAGGGAAAAAGTCAGCCAACTAGAAATCCATCACTTTAGGTGTATAGATATGTGTGTGGGAATCTTCTGCTTCAAATAATAATACGCTCTCGATTCACATATTTTGATCGAATCATTCGATGATCGAATGTTACAGTCTGGAAAAATCTATTAGTCGAACGACCGTAAAGTATCTACAGTAAAAAAATATGTTACAAAGGTACCTACTTAAAAGCAAACTGTTGAATATTGGGAGTTGTGATTTACTATACGACGAAAATATAGGTACTTATTTTTATATAGTACATAACATCACGACATATTCACCTCTGTCGCCCTCAATGCCTACTGAACACCCTCGATGATGATCATAGGTGCTTTACGTCTGATTGACGACCCATCATTGACTGATGGATTGCAATCACTAGACTACAGACGCAAGGTCGGTATTCTAAGTTTATTCTATAGATTTATAGATACTACCACGGGAGATGCTCAGAATCAGAATAACTCGCATCCCTCGTCTATCCTCCACCCATTCACAATAGAGTTACTCGTTTGACTCAAACTCAACACCCGTTCATAGTAAACCTTCAATATATACACGAACCAATCACAAATCGAACTCTCTTATTAACACAGCAGCGCGGCTGTGGAAAGATCTTCCGAATTCTGTGTTTCCTGCACCTTTCAACAATAATGGACCTAAATCATAATAGCTGTTGTCCCCTAGGTAGCCGTGTTAAGAAAAACTAATATATGGTATAACCAGCGACATGTATGCGGAATGGAGCACGAAACATGTATGTGTCAGCCTCGTCACACATAAAAAAGCACCCAGTATGGGCGAAGAATCTCATTGCTGAAACATGCGAGATTTCATTTTGTATTTTCGATTACCAGATAACAATTAAGTCAACTAAACTATTTTCAAGTTTTGCTGTTTTGAATTGAAATTATTGAAGTTGATATAACAAGTGCTGGCGTATAACAAGCTCTTGTTAAAAGTTATTTCGAGACACGAGAATATTTTATATAGACATCATATTCTGAATGAATTATTAATTATTCGAGTTTCGCTTTACTCTGTCTAAATATACGCGGTTTCGTGTTATGAAACGACATATTTATATACTTATTTATAATAATTAATGCTTGTAGATAATCAAGTATGTAAGTATGTTTGTATGTACGGTATGCGCTCCTAAACCGTTCATCCGATTGAAATGAAATATAGAAAATACCCGGGACGGTTTCTGGACTTGAACTTGTAACATATGTGTATACGGAAACACATATATTTACTAATTTTATGGACTTAACACATATCTAAAATATGAAGTCAGTCGGATTTATAGTTGGGCTGTAGAGAGTACAAAAAAGGGTAGGATGTACGCCATCCATACAATCACATAACGGCAAAAGTGTTTATAATGTGCAGTATTCTACATGATACACATTGAGAAATTGATGTGAAAACAAAATGATAAAAAAATGTGAATTCTAAATATTAACTATATTTTGATATTCAATATCTGCATATATGTAAATAAAGTAGACCTCGTTAGAAATTAAATCAAAATATTATGGTGTATCTAAGTTTTTATCAATTAGTGTATAAATTTAAACCTTGTGAACTAGAAACTTTTGATCGCGAAAATTGAGAATATTTTTATACACCCAATATTTATAAATTCGTATCTGTTTTTCAATCTCATTCAAATTCGATATTTTAAAAACGATTCAGTTTATAGATGAATAATTTTAATAAGAATCATCGATAGTATAAGTTATACATATATTCTGACCTACAATCGCCTTTGAGTTTTCGACCTCCAACACCAGACGTGATACCTACTGCTTCTTTGTCTGTTATATATTATACGCATCAACTATCAGACAAGGTTCCATCATAATTTCTATTGGTACAGTTGCGCCGGTTGTAATGAAATCTGGGCCGCCAAATGTAAGGATTAGAATCCGAAAGAATAAGAAAACTTAAAATTATTTATTATACTAATGTGATACATGATATCCAACTGTCGATAGCGTTATTATGTATGGTTGAAGAATAAGTATCAAGCAATAAAACCCTTGAATCCAAATTATTTGAATATTTTAAATTATTTTGTTTTCTATCCAAACATGTATGTCAGGATAAGAAAGTGTCTGTCGTTTTATCTTACCCCGAATATATAAACATATTGTTGGCATGTATGTATGTATGTATGTATGAAGATTAAATAAGTTCATAAGTATCAAACTATTGAGAGTCCCCGTAGATATTTTGTATTATGCCATACAAATTGTATAAAATGATGTTGTCACTAAATTATTTTTTTACAAAATTTGTTTGAGATCTATTTGATTTTGAACTTATTCATAAAAAAATGTTTGAGATATTTTATGTCTATATTTATGCAAATTTTCAGCATTATAACTTTTATGGTTTTTTGAGATAAATGGAAATATAACATAATAATTTAAATGTTGATAACCCTTGACTGGAAAAAAATTAAAACTTCTGAGTATAAAAGTTTAGTAGGTTTTAGGCCTAAAATTTTGTACATCTTCTGAAATTGTGGGTTCTGTGCATCAAGCAAATCAAAAGTTATTAGGAGCACACAGACGCATTAAATGTTCTGCTCTGAATTACGATTCATCCATATTCATGAAATATATATTCTGCGAAGCCTCTAAGTTGGTGTTTTTGGACTTAAAGTTGAAAAAAACACGAAAAGTGTAGACCTAGCCATACAGAATCTCGCGGATCTTAAGAGAAATAAATTCTCTTCAACTAATTGACAGTTGAATATAATAACAGATCATTGCCCGCCGTGGCACAGTTGGTAATCCGTTTGGTTTCTGTGCGGCCGTCCTGGGTTCGATCCCCCAGAAAGATCCCTAGAAATTTATTTAAATTAATATCTTACGCCAATATTGTTGCAATAAACTGGCCACTTGCGCAGGGTGTAGGGAAGTGTTTATTATTATTATTATTATAATACGCCATAATATTTACTTACATGTTTTGATAACAAACTTATTACAATCATTTCTAAGATTACATATATAGGTACTATCAGGCCATATGCCTAACAGAGTGAGCAAAGATAATCGTGCGCCATACCTACACCTCTTACCTCGCAAACAAGCATATGGCTTCCTTTATATTGCTGCATTCATCGAATATACATACATACTCCCCGATTTTCAAAAGTTTATTTTTGTTTTTCCTTTAAAAAATACGTTCACATGGCTATATCATCCCTTAATAAAATGACTCCAAAGAGGTTTTAAAAAAAATAATAATGAAAAACCTTGGAAAATAAATATAATATCTATGTAGGTTCATTTTCAAAACAACAGCTACACAAAAAATACAATTTTGAATATTGATGAAAAAAATACAATATTGATTTTTATGGGCAGATTAAATTTAGTACAGTAGGCGCTATAAACTCTAAATGCGGGCCTGTCAATTGTTATATCACAAATTGTCTGTAAAAATCTATGCAACAGAATAATACATATTCACAAATTAATAATGTACGTGATAGTGTAATATGTAACATGTGCTGTTATTGTACGTGATACTTGGAATCTGAATACCTGCCTTTATTATTAAATAATTTTCCAAGTATCGCTCATACAACAAAACTGTGGTCTTTGCGGTAAAATTTCAATCACAACCAACAAAATTGAGAAGTTTGTACTTGATCCAATTTATTTTTAGTGTGTTGACTTTGTTTATTTGCAAGTAATTATAAAATTAATGCTGTGTGCTTTTTATCTGTATAAGTAATGATGCAGTCTTGTCTTTACGGTCTTACAATATTTCATAAACTAAGTTTAGTTTGTCGATCGACAATTCTCGATTGAACTCCATTGTATGTAGATATGTTATAAATATAATAAAATCTTTGTGATAGTTCTATTTTTTTTATTAGATTATCGTATTCTTATCGTATTCGTTATTCTGACGATGTGTGCCTTTCACGAAACGCGTCGATAATCTAATAAATAAAATAGAACTATTACCAAGTATTTTTTATATTTGTAACATATGTATCTATCCTCCTGAGTCCTGAAGCATTATTTTTGTTATTGAGTGCTAATTTTTCGAAAATAATGTAGTAATTGGAGATAAAACAAATGTTTGTTCTGGTGTTTTTTCGAAATATTTATGGTTTTTTTGGATAATGTGGTATAATATACTATACTTCGGGATTAAGTTAATACAAATACATATGAAATAACAAGAAATTATGGTATGAAATTCTAAGACCATTTTTAAATATTTACATGAAATATTTAAAAAAATATTTACATGAAATGTAGGCTGGTTGAAAAATATAATTATAACAATAATTAACAATACTTTACTTTAAAAAAACAATTGTAATTTGGCATTAAAATACCTAAAACCTAAAAAATATCATATATTTATTTCGGGTTTAAGGTGTGAAATTCTGCATAGCAATTTCGTTCTGCATTTAAACATAAACAAATGTCACATGTGGTGAATCTGGTCCTGCACAATTTCTTGCACCCTGGTGCTGTACACTTTTTAAATATTTTCAATTTATCGACTTCTGACATGTGCAGGGCCCCTTAGACCAAAGTATTCATTTATCAACTGGGGTTTTTCGGAAAATTGGTTAAATAACAACAAGACGCTTTTATTATCCATCCATTTTGTCATGGTAGCTTGTTAGTCCTATCGTACCAGAGAACTCATGGATCCTCGACCCTTCGTCCGTAGCTCTTTGTCTGACGACAGTCTGGCATTTTCAGAAATCATGTTGGAGTTAAGTCTTCCAACTGAATCAAACCCTTGAGCTAATAACGAGCCTGCCAATTTAGAGGACGTCAAATATATATCGTGATATACCTATTATGTGTCCAGGATGCAACTATTTTACAAGCCTCTTATCCCTATCCATATATTTTCATGTCTGTTGTAAATGTAGTAGGCCCTTGATATGGTAAAAGTCACTCACTAGACCATTTGGATTTGTCATTGTAAATAAAATAAGTCCGACAGGATTCGGTCTTCCTCTAACATACTATTTTATATTACAATTAACTGCGAATGGAACCATTATTTCATATATGGAAATAAGTTTTTCCCTATTTTGTATTAAAACACCCTGCCCGAACCCTATCTAAAAATGGTATGATTTTCCAAAGACAATCGATTGCCCTGTCTTGCAGAGATATATCATTATCTACTACAATTTTTTATGAAGTTCTTATCAGAAAGAACATATCTTTGGTCATGGTATTTGTGTTCACAGGGATTGCATAATTTTGCGGCCAAATATTCTTAAAATTGGATATTTTAAACAGGACATCATCATGGAAAAACCGGACCACAGTCTTCCAATTTTTCCTCAGAATCATCATTGTCAGGTGCAGCAATTATTGAAGTTTGGTCATTATCAGTAGTGTTTTCTATCGAAAAATCATCCTCCATATCATTATTAGGCAGATCCAAGTCCGAATTATCTAAATTATAGAAAAACTGCTCTATCTCAATATCATCCAAAAAGATGAATACAAACCCGAAGTATAGTATACTATACCACACAAATAAAATCAAAATAAAACACATTTATTATTGAGTGATCATAAAAATTGTTATTCATTGCAGTAACTACATATATTAGTCACACAAATATATAAAAACAATAGGTAAATATGTTCCAATTACTTTGAAAATTTATTGGTAACCTGGAGCGGTGACATTCTATGGTCACTTTTTACTTTGGCACGTGACAAAATTTCAAAACAACAAAAAATGCAACAACACCAAATGAAAATATTTGAAATTATTCTATTGTCCATGAAATAAAATCATCAAACCAAAAATAAATTATGCGGTTTCTCAGATAGATGTAATTTTACAAAGTATAGTATACTATACCGAGGGTCTCAGGAGGCTATATTTTATAAACTGGTTCATTTTTAATTGAATAGTAAGCAATTAACTACGTACTGTCAATATTATGTTAAGCTTTAAATAATGTTTATTTTTTGTAATATTTCATGTGGAAAAGTTGCAAGACCATGACTACATCGAATACGCAAGACTAAAACCACATCTGTAAATGCAAGACTAAGACCACCCCGGTTTTGGTCTTGCAATTGCTATCACTATGTACCTATGTGTCTTTTGTCTACAATTAATAATATATTGGGCTCATTTCCGAAGATGAATTGAAATTTGAATTAACATTAAAGTCATTTAAAAACAAAAATGTGTTCACCAGGGGGGCAAGTCTGGTCAACCGTCGGAATCAAAACCCATATACACCCATATCATGGATATAATTATCTCATGGAGTTCTTTAATATCTTAAGATATAAGATATTATAGAACACCAAAAGATAATTATATTCATGATATGGGTAAACATGGATGGTTTGAATTTAGATGGTTGACAAGACTTGCCCCCCTGAACTCTCACTTTAATATTATATACGTTTTATAATACGCTAGTGATGTTCAAATTTATTTTCTTTATTTGATTCAATATTCAAATATTTGAAAAGACTACACTGAGAAAACTGATATTCATAAATAACGTAAATTCAGCTTAAAGTATGGTGAATTCACCATAAGTACGGAGCATAGTGATATCATCAAAATTAAGATGACAATACGATTTATGATGATAACGGCATATAAGATGACGTGTCACTTACTTAAGTAAGACGAGAATACATTATATGATTATGTTTCCTACTATTTATGTTTGCTTTCATCATATCTCCTAAGACGTCTTATTATTTTTCTTCTATTTTTCGGTGACGTTCTCTTATCTGCAGTGACGTCCTATTATTATAGATGACTTCCTCATATCTCTTGTGATGTCTTATTATATTTCCTACTATTTTTCGGTGACGTTCTCTTATCTACAGTGACGTCCTATTATTACAGATGACTTCCTCATATCTCTTGTGATGTCTTATTATATTTCCTACTATTTTTCGGTGACGTTCTATTATCTACAGTAACGTCCTTTAATTGTTCCTACCATTTTTCGATGACTTCCTCATATATCTAGTGACGTCCATATCTCCTATGACGTCTCCTATTATAAAAAATATTAAAACAACAATGTAACCCTGTCCACCTCCACCCACCTATTCCCACTACACAACCAGTTTCGAGAACCACCGCTCTCTTCTTCAGGTGGGTTTAAACTGAAAAAGAGAACGGGAGTTCCCGAAACTAGTCGTGGAACAAAAACAAGTAAGTGGAAACAAACAAAGCCAAATTGCTATTTTAATTGAACAAATAAACAACCTTGCACTCTCCCGCAACATTCCTCACATCAACGACCGAACGCCCTCGCCAAGGCGACTTGGCGTCTTCAAGGTCCAAACGAAACTTTCGTTTTTCGTTTCGTTTACGAAAGTCTCGTTTGAACCCCGAAAACGCCAAGTCACCCCGGCGAAAACGTTCGGTCGCTAATACAAAAAACACTGCGCAAAAACACAAAGTCACTTATTCATTCATTTAAAAAGGATTTCCACTCTGTAAACACAAAAACTCTAGAATCATGTTATTTTAATATTTTTTTAAATGAATTTCCACAATGTAAACGCCTCCTAAAAATAAAACATAATCTCAACTTTCTGGCCTGTGTCTGTCCGTCACTGAAGTTTTGTAGCGAGACTGTGAGACCGAGTCGACAACCACCCTGCACCATGCCGAACAAATGAATGACTGATTGAATGAACGATGAGCAAATGAGAATATTGTATGGTGCGCTGTCATCATATTTTTGTAGGAAGCACACAAAATGATATGATTCCTCTTACATGAGATTCTGTAATCGTATTTTAGTATGTTTCACATAAAATAATATGACTGTAGTATAAATTAATGTTCCATACCTTAAAAGTTTCACATAATTTTATCACACTAAGTTAGGGGACTTCATCGTATTTTCAGTGACACTTCTTCATAATAAACTGTGAAATTTTTATAAATACGGTGACTCGTCACTGTTTTTTTATGATTATAATCTTATTTATGAATATCACGTAAATTTATAGGACAGTGGACTATTTTATATTCCATAATGTTATTATTTGATAAAGGAAACTATTATTTAATGTGATCAATTTTTAAGATGATGAGCATCATAATACTTTGTTATTTACTCAAATAATTCAATTCCATCTTACACATTAAACGATTAGCGTAATATTAAACGATTATTTCATTATTTTAGGTGACCGCACCTATTTTATACTTACGTCATGATATTTTAAGATTACACCAAATTGACATTTTTTCAGTGTAAATTTGAAATTTCATTAATATTTTAGTTCGTTTTCAGAATCAGGCCCATTATATGTACATTGTACATATGGACATTCAACGTAGAAACCATGCATTATCACAATTATTTTTGTATCTTTATGGTATTTTGAAAACAGTAGGTTACACTAAATTAATAACTATGCGCGTTTGCCAACATAAAGATATGTACAAAAGGAGTTGTAATAATGAATGGTCTTTAGTATCATACTTATATGATTCAACGTAAATCGTTTTCGAAGATGACCCACTTCTTCTTTCAGAGAACTTGTTTTTATATGTTTTCTCGTTATCCGATATTAATTCGCGTCTCCAATAATCAATCTCAATGTTTCGCTTTAATCATCCTTCCACTTCCACTAAATAAACATCGATAGCCTTATATTTTATTTGTATCCAAGACTTGATTATTTATTTCTTTTACGTAATTTACGCCCACTATTAACTGTACATACATTGCAGGGGCGTGCCTATAACCTTTGGACTAGGCAAACCCTGAAAGAAAATTGGGAAATGTCGAAAATTTATTGTTTTTTAGCATCGTTATTCCTTTGAGTGTTCATGAAAATATTTTTAAATCACATTCCAAAATAATATTTACATTTGTGACCCTGTAAAGCATCGTATCTACAAACGGTTTAATTTTCTAATCTTGTAGTATGGTTTCAATAAAATAAAAAACAAAATTGGTCTTAAATTTCTTAACATAATATTCATATGCAAGTCAAGATTTTCGGCTTCTTTAAGCAATCCCGCTACTGATACATAAGTGCTTTTGGATAAAAGAAATATATAAGTAAAAAATATAATTCCTGCATATTATTTGACGATTGACTTTTGAAGATTTTCGGTGAAAAAAGAAATAAAATAGCCAGTGACACATGATAGGTTCAATTCTTGATAATTTCTACATAAAATGATGTAAGGTCCAAATACTTCTTTTCTCGCATACCTACTGAAGTACTATGACAAGCATTTTTAATTTCCTCCATTTTTAATGCTATATTTTATCAAATTAAGATTATGTAGCATTTTTTAATCCAAATATTAAAGATACTGTTCATTTCCACATACATAATGAGACGGATTATTTTTTTTTTAATTTGTGAAAAAACATGGTCATCCCAAATACATGTCACAGCGATTATTATGTTTTTTAATATATGTTTATTAATTGATTTAAAATATTTTACAGTATTTAAAAAAAATACAACATTTTTATTTTAGTTTCATTAGGATCGGATAATTTATATATCCTTAATATACAGCCTCAAAGGATTAGAATGGTGATACCTATATTATTTGAATAACGAATTATAACAATACAAATCTGTACAGCTCAAAACTTTGTTATTCAAGACCCCGAAATGTACCTACACGATTCAAAACACAATTTAATTATTTTGACGGTAAAGTTTATTCTATAAGGTACAGAGATAATAAAACCCACCGCATAAATAATAAGATAATTTATTTTCGTAAAATTACGCTGAGCTTTCGTGATCCAACTGTCGATTTGTTCAGGAGAACTTTGTTCTCTTAACATATCGACAATGTTTCAAGCCAGAATACGCGAGAATTGTATGGAGAGGTCTACTTTTTTCACGGCTTTTCCAACTTTGAAGTCAAAAAACACCAACTTAGAGGCTTCGCAGCATATATGTTCCATACACGGATTTACTCAGAATTCGGAGTAGAACATTTCGTGTGTCTGTGTGTGTGTGTGTCTGTGTGTCCCCCCCCCTTATAACTTTTGATCCGCTCAATTTACAGAGCCTAAAATTTCAGAATATATAAACAGTTACACGCCTACAAAACTTTTATACTCGGAATTTTGAATTTTTGTTTCAGTCAGGGGTTATCAACTTTTTAATTTTTATTTTATTTTTCCACTAGCTTTTATGTCCCGCCGTTGGCCAAGAATGTAAAATTGTGAAAGAAAAAGCAATCGTTTTTATAATATTGTCACCCAATTATTTTGCAATATCAGACTATAAAAAGTGGTTTGAAATTTGATTGAGTTTAAGTATTGTAAAATGTTCAAGTGATGGCCACAACCCATTCTTTTTTATATATTGCTATAAAGTGTGAATGAAGTATAATATTTATACAATTTCTGCTCGCATGGACTATGCGTAATGGTTTTAAATATGACTGTTTATCAACGTTGTAAAGAGATTGGTTTGGCCACAACCCCCATTTTTAAATATTATCATCGAAAACAAATTGTAATGTGTACCTATTGAAAATTTAGTAATTTTCGATGTTGGGATGTGGTTAAAATTTGATTAAACAAACGTAGGTACTGAAAAGATCTAGTATTGGTCACATCCCATTCGTTTTTATATTTTTTCATCAAGTGTGCATTATATTTTTGCTCAATTTGACTGAAAGTCTTCATTAACGAAGAAGAAGAAGACTTGAACTATAGTAAATAGTTTTTAATTTGAATATAAATGTTGTGAAGAGTTCAGTAATGGCCACAACCCCCATTCTTTAAATATTAGGTGTTGAAAATTATTCAAAATAGGATGATATAAATGGTTTAAATTTAATTAAACAAAAGTATTGAAAAGATTCTAGTGCAGGTTATATCGTCACATCCCATATCCCATTCATTTCATATGTATTTTCATCAAGTGTGCATATCGTTAATAATATATCTGCACAATAGACTTAAAACTAACCCAAAAGACTAAATAAAAAAGAGAAAAATAAGTATAAGACTATAAGAAATAGTTTGTATAAAAAACTATTCCAATGGTCTACATAAAATAAGTAAAAATACATATACCTAATAGAAGAATTAGACTATTGGAAATAGATTGTATAAAAGCTCACCCAAAGGTCTACAAAAAAGAAGAAGAAGAATATTTAGACTATTGGAAATAGTTTGTATAAATACTGACCAAAAGGTCTACATAAAAGAAAATGAATAAGACTATTGGAAATAGTTTGTATTAAAACTCTCCCAAAAGTCTACGTACTTAAATGAAGAAGAATAATAATTAGACTAAAGGAAATAATTTTTATAAAAAAATGACCCAAATGTATACATAAAAGAAGAAGAAGATGAATTAGACAATAGGAAATAGTTTGTATAAAAACTGCCCTAAAGGTCTACATAAAATTAAGAAGAAAAAGAATTAGACTCCAGGACCCGCCGCTTCAGGCCCTTCAGTACCTCCCGTCCCTTTAATCCCTCATTACGTCCCTTCCCATCAGGCCCTTCAGTACCTTCCGTCCCTTCAGGCAGTTTTATACCTCCCGTCCCTTCAGGCCCTTTAGTGCCTCCCTTCCCTTCATTACATCCCGTCCCATCAGTCGGTTAAGAAAAGTTTAAATCCAGAAACCATCCTGGAAGAACCGCGAAGAGATGAAAGAACCTTCTTTTCCCAGGATGCTCTACTTAATAGGTAAAATGACTAAATACACGAAGAAGAAGAAAAAAGTGTAAACCCAGATACCTGCGAAGAGATGGAAGGACAGTTGGACCTTCTTCTCCCAGGATTCTCCAACTTCATAGGTAAAATGACCAAAAATACACGATGAAGAAGAAGAAGAAGAAATAAGTTTAAATCCAGATACCTGCGAAGAGATGGAAGGAGAATTGGACATTCTTCTCCCAGGTTAGTCCACCTTCAAAGGTAAAATGACCAAATAGACGATGAAGAAGAAGAAGAAAAAAGTTTAAATCCAGAAACCTGCGAAGAGATGGAAGGAAAATTGGACCTTCATCTCCCAGGATAGTTCATCTTCATAGGTAAGATGACCAAGTACACGTTGAAGAAAAAGAAGAAAAAAGTTTATATGCAGAACCCGTCCTGGAAGACCTGTGAAGAGATGGAGGGACAGTCGGACCTTCTTTTCCCAGGATACTCCCCCTTCATAGGTAAAACGACCAAATACACGAAGAAGAAGAAGAATAAGAAAAAAGTTTAAATCAAAAAACCATCCTGGGCATACGCTCGACAATTCACCAAAGTTTCATTATAATCGGACAAACGGTTGATAAATAAATAAATAAAATAATTTTCCTATAGGAAATCAGTATAGGTATATTATTGTTGATTTGTAAGTAAATAGTATTAGGTAGGTACCTACCTACAACAACCTTCTAAATAAATTCGATTCCTAACAAATTTTATTTGAATATCACATTCTTTCTGTAGCCATGGAAACGATTCGAACACGTAAGTAATATCGAATGGTTCGGATACATTTTTTGAATATGTAGGTACCTACATTGGTTTGTTCGATGCCATAAAAATGAAAATTGTCAGAAAAATCAAATATTTTTTACAAATTATGCAATTTTATTATGCCTATATCTTTACTAATAAATAACACATTTTTACAATATATGTCTTAAAACTTGCCGTAATGTCTTGTGTTTCATTTTATTATTTCATAATTACATTTATTTCAAAGGTTTATTATTTTCAAGAACATATTCATTCGGTGGGAAAATGAAATATTGTATGAAAAGATATTAAAATGGCGGCGTTTATGTACAAAACGCTTACTTTAAAAATAAGTTAAACATTATAATTATACAAAATATTCACCATGTTTTTCACTTAAACGCTAAGTTATACTTGAAAATATATTTTCTTCGTGTAAATACGTACTTCTAACTTTTAAACTAACAGATATTTGCGTGCAAAATGTACACTTTTTTGACAGATACGACTTGGAAAATTTTGTATAAAAAAAATAATTATTGAAATATTTTTAAAATTCAGCATTTTTATCGTATTATTTTTAGCGTGACACTGCATCAGGTATACAGGTACACGTTCGCACATAAATTAGATTTTTAGATGCTCTTGGTTTTTCAGAAGGCGTGAGACAAACACACACACACACATACACACACACACACACACACAAACACTAACATTTTGATTGCTTTATTACTTTAGATATATCTCAGAAACCATAAAAGCTAGAACGCTGAAAATTGGTACAAACATAGAAAAATAAAAAATCTCAAATTAATTTTTTCAAATAAATTCCAGGGTTTCTCAAACATTTTTTATTTAGAAAAATATTTGTTTTATGAGTTTAACTGCCTATATTTCCAAAACTTATACACTTATCGCAAAAAGCCGAAACACCCCAACTAGACAATTTAATTTTCTATAAAAAATATTAACATTGTAGTAGAAGATCTCAATTTTTTTTTAACAATTTTTTTAAAAATTGAATTTAGTGACGACATCGCTTCATACATTTTGTATGGCAGTCGCCTATACACAATATGTAAGAAGACTTAATAGTTTGATACTTCATCTCCAAACATACATACCACCATGCTATTTTCATATTCTGGGTAGGAAAAAAGGAACTTCCTCCATACTATCCTATCTTGACATACATACCTACATATGTTGTATAGAAAACAAAATATCTGAAAATATTCAATAATTTGTATTTATGGGTTTATAGTGTTGGTACATATTCTTCAACTAGGTATACATACTATCGCTATCGACAGTTGGATCTCATGTGTTACATGCAACTAGTATAAATATAATGTAGGTACATACCTACAAACTTGATATTTTGATTATTCTGCTGTATTGAAATTGCAAACCGTTTCATTATATGGACCAATAAGAATACCGTTTTGGAACGTGACATTCGGAAGATAATAAAGGTTTTGTTTTTCCATTTACAATTTTTAGAATCTCGAGAATCCATTATTTGCAGGATTATTAAAGTGTATTGCATGCGTTTGAAATTTATGGATGTTGAATAGCAAATACATCTACTTATTTTCTAAAAATAACAGAATATAATAACATTGACTGTTTCGCTTATATTTTCCTCTGAACGAGTTGATTAGTTTGTATTTTGCTCGATCCTTTTATGAAATATCCGGTATTTTTAAGCTTTATAGGTATATCTACTTGACACTTCTGCATTATTTTGCTACAGGTAAGACTAAACCAAACTACGACGAAAGTCTTCAATGAATATTCATCTCAAAGACTTGATTTTTATGATTCTTGGTTTAAGGCGATGGGATAGGCTCCAAGTTACTTTTTGGATGCTCATTACGTTGTAGGTACTTCTAAAAGTTACGTCTTCAACAAAAATATATATTATTCTTTCATTATTTCATATATTATTCTTTCATTATTTCATATATTATTCTTTCATTATTTCATATATTATTCTTTCATTATTTCATATATTATTCTTTCATTATTTCATATATTATTCTTTCATTATTTCATATATTATTCTTTCATTATTTCATATATTATTCTTTCATTATTTCATATATTATTCTTTCATTATTTCATATATTATTCTTTCATTATTTCATATATTATTCTTTCATTATTTCATATATTATTCTTTCATTATTTCATATATTATTCTTTCATTATTTCATATATTATTCTTTCATTATTTCATATATTATTCTTTCATTATTTCATATATTATTCTTTCATTATTTCATATATTATTCTTTCATTATTTGTTTATACATGCAAATACTTTTTTATTTTGTGTTTTTTTTTTTCGTAATATTTTGAACTCTCACTAACCCAAGGGGATATAATGGGGAGCTATGAATTCGCCAATATTAAGGTTATTTTTTTTTGTTGCAGATTATCAACTAGTATCATGGTAAGATTGTATTCTGAAAGTTCACAATGTATCTCTGTGTGTGCTGTGTGCTTTGCACGGCGAGTTTATTCTACTTTATCGATTATAAACTAAAGTACTCATTCGATTCTTTTCAAATTTTGCAAATTTGTATATCTAATATTCGCTTAGACCGCTCATTTCTTTATTTCTTCTTCGAGCGAGTTCCGTTTCTTCTTTGCAACGTTCCAAATGTACTGGTGAACTCTTTCTTTAAGTGTATGGTAAAGTTTAGCAGTTCGTAGATCTTTTATTGATCCAATGGCATTTCTTATTTTATTTGCCTCATTCATTTTTCTTTTGCTATTGAAAGTTTCATGGCAGTAAATGCGGATATTGATGTATCTTTATATCTTGTATTTGTTAACTATAACTACACGAATTTTCAATCATCGAAAACTTCATCGATTCGTTGTACACTTTTATGAATCATCAAAAGTAGCAATATACCTTGTTTCAGTTATTATTATTTGTAAAATTACTAAATATTCTTTACACAGTTCCTATATATTCTTAAAACATTACTTGCTACCAGCATTTCAGATTCCAACAATTAATTATATTATGTGAATTGTGGAGGTGTGGGTACCTACCCGATGTCGACAATATTAACTATGTGCCAGCGCTTTTAAATGGGAAATTTTACTCCCCAGATTTCTAAAACTCGCTCCATTATATAAATCTCTATTTTCTCTCTCACACATAACATGAAAATACAGACTGCAGAGTGATGGTCCCATCTGACAGCCTCATTTGTTCAAAGACCCTAGCGAAAAAGTGTGACCTACTATTTTATAACAGAGTGCCTCATATGAGTAATCCTTAAGGCTTACATACTCTTTAGAAAAAAAATATAAACTGTAAAAAATGATATTATATGTTGGCATCTATTCGGTGGAAATATATCAAAATGTCAGAATTTCGTACCATCAAACAGTTATGTTCAGAGTAAATATTCATAAACTCAATATTCATGCACATTATTTACCAATATGAATAAATATTTTCACGCAGTGGAAGTTAATGATGAATATTATTTAAATATATTAATCAAACATTATTGCAACAATTATTAATTTTATTATGAGTAGGTATTGTTTAACAGTATTCCTCATCATATTGCGTGAATATAATAATATAATAGCAATATTACTAGTTGCATGTACCTACCTAACAACTGTCGATATTATGAAAATTTGAAGAACCAAACTGTAAACCCTTAAATCTAAACAAATGTCGACAGGGCCGGTTAAATCATAGAACAATAAGGAACAAGAAGTCAGGGCGGTTGTATTAAAAAGGGCGCTTAAAATCATAAAATGTTAATTATGTAAATCAATAATCCGCAGGTGTGGCGCTCGGTTCTCTTTGCGTACTCGGAAAGAGGCTCGGCGTGATGGTGTGTATGTAAAAAAATTCAATGATTTGTCATTTTAGACCCGATGTAATTTTAATTCATTTTAAATTGTTCTACATTGAAAATTCCAAAAAAAAATTGGGTGGGGGGCAGTTTCAAATATATTGCTACGGTCGCAAAAACATGTTTATCCGGCCCTGAATGTCGATAGTATGTATAGTTAAAGAATACGTATACCAAACTGTAAACCCTTAAATCTAAACAACTGTCGATAGTATGTAAAGTTGGAGAATACGTATACCAAACAGTAAACCCTTAAATCCATACAACTGTCGATAGTATGTATAGTTAAAGAATACGTATACCAACCTATAAACCCTTAAATCCAAAAAAACTGTCGATAGTATATAAAGTTGAAGAATATTTATACCAAACTGTAAACCCTTAAATCCAAAAAAACTGTCGACAGTATGTATAGTTAAAGAATACGTATACCAACCTATAAACCCTTAAATCCAAAAAAACTGTCGATAGTATGTAAGGTTTAAGAATATGTATACCAAACTGTAAACCCTTAAATAAAAAAAAAACTGTCGATAGTAGGTATGTAAAGTTGAAGAATACTTATACCTCCACTTTTGCATTGCTATTCTTCAACCACATCAGATAATTTGGTCTGACTGCGTATCCCGTCATTCCTCTTCCTGTCTTCTAGTTCAATAGACATTATCATTTCCACTTTTCTTTGTGCTACTCGCAGTTTGTTGGCAAGCAGTTTGGTTAAGGTCATAGTTTGCATGCCATAAGTGAATACTGACAGAACACATTGCTCAATATGGGCCTACGACTGGTACTGTCGAGTTTCCCAAAGACTGCCCCTGCGAGACTTATTCATCTCTATATTTCGATTATATCTGCCTAGAGTACTGATTGAATCAAATTAAATTTGCTATCAATATTACAAAAAACAGATCTATATCAGGGGCCTGAAAATTTTTATTATTTGATTTAGATCATTGATTGAGATAACATTTGGGGGGTACGTATGTTTCAGAATGAAAAATATTATGCCAGATGCCAGCTCTAGCTATTAACTAGAGCTGACATCCTCAGTCGTGAGGATATGAGCGAGAGAAAGAGAGAGGAGAATGTTAAAAATAATTACTTTATCACTATCATATTTTTAATCATTTTCTAAAGAAGTTGGTAGACGAATAAAATAATTAGACTTATTCTCACGACTAACCGTCAATTGCTGTGATTTATATAAGCATTAATTTTCGTTATATTTCTATTCCAATGGGTTTTGAAATTTCTTATACATTTTTCACGTAGATGTTAAAGTTAGCCATCAATATTTTTCTGATGTTAAATTATTGGACATTTAATCAAAACTATCTTCTAATTGATTTATTAATAATATATATTATTTTGATGCTGACAACTTGAATAAGGTATAAATAATAATAGTGTTGCTTTCATTATGTTTACTTCAATAGATGTTGTCTGTGAAGGTCTTATAATAATATAATATGTAAATTTTCGCCATAACACAGACAATATGCCGAAAATTGTACAATCAAATATTTGCACGAATACCTATGTTTTGTCTTTATAAAATTAATAACAAATATTTGTATTAAGAAGAAATTTACATATTTATTTTCAGTCATTCGAAACATTTGCATTGGATGGGTGGATGGCAGAGCGGTTAGCGCGCTGGGTTAGTAATCCAGTGGTCGCGAGTTCGAATCCTGCCTCGACCGATCTCGTTCACCTATAGGACAAGCATTTATGCTTAGTTTAGGGAACGTAGGAAGATGTATATGTACTTGTTTAACAAGGACATATTCATTTTTTTGTAAAAAAAAAAAAAAATTTGCAGAATTCTTTGTAGACGTGCTTTGTAAAACTATGATTAAGATGCATGTTTTTAATTATGAGTACAAATTATTATTCGAAACTATATAAGAACTCTTACCATGTCGTCATGTCATGCAACCATGAAATGCGGTTTTATAAGTTTAAAAGCGAAAAATTTTCTTGTAGGTATTTTATTTTTCAAAATATAATAGTTAAATCCCAGATCTGAAATCCAACTAAGTTCTTTTAAAGAACCAATAAAATACTATTCTGTATTTTAATGTCTACAGGTTTTCTGCAATGGTAAAAATAGATAAAACCAACGAAAGTTTGGATTTTTCTTTGAAAGTTAAAAAACGACGCAACAGCCACCTATTCAATACAAGGTATCACATAAAGTTCGTACTGTCTTTACCCTCGATTAAAATTAGTTTATTTTTTTGGTTAAGTGGTTTCAATTAAGTACTTAATATAAAAAAAATAAAGACGTTTTCATTTATTATTTTACGCCTTGTTGGTTGAGAAGGAACAGTGACGTTATTTTGTTGACCATCAACCCTATTTTATAGGAGTATGAGACACTGTGACGTCAATGCTGCGGAAGATTTTTTCGTGTCTTTTTGTGTTGATAAATTATCTGCTAAATTAAATAATTATTATTTTTTCCCCGATTGGGATTATCAAAATTGTATCCAACTGTCGATTTCTTCGAGAGAATTTATTTCTCTTATAGTTTCAACCCAATATCCGTGAGATATTGTATGTCCAGGTCTAAATTTTTCGTGGTTTTTTCAACATTGAAGTCAAAATACACCAAATTAGAGACTTCAAGGCATAAATGTTATGTATTCTTCAAAATTTCGTCGTTCAACGGCAAGTTTTGAAGTATTTTGACTATACTTTTACTTTAATCTTTGTTCGAGAAACACATACTGTTATAGACAAATACAATATCTCGATTTTTTTTAGAAAACGGTCCCATTGTTTCTTACACTTTTTTAATGACAAATTTGTGTTTTTAACAGCCTATATTTCCGTTTTTTTTTCTTATCGAAAAACGCCGAAACACCCCTGCTAAGTAATTCAATTTTCATCTCAAATTTTTCTTAACAATTTTTGAAAAAAAAAAATTTGTGACGACATTTCAAACAGTCCCATTGTTTCTTACACTTTTTTTATGACAAATTTGTGTTTTTAACAGCCTATATTTCCGTTTTTTTTTCTTATCGAAAAACGCCGAAACACCCCTGCTAAGTAATTCAATTTTCATCTCAAATTTTTCTTAACAATTTTTGAAAAAAAAAATTTTGTGACGACATTTCAAACAGTCCCATTGTTTCTTACACTTTTTTTATGACAAATTTGTGTTTTTAACAGCCTATATTTCCGTTTTTTTTTTCTTATCGAAAAACGCCGAAACACCCCTGCTAAGTAATTCAATTTTCATCTCAAATTTTTCTTAACAATTTTTGAAAAAAAAAAATTTTGTGACGACATTTCAAACAATTCCAAACAAACAATATGTCAGAACAACTATACATATATACAGAGACTCGCGATAGTTTGATACTCAATCTTCATACATACATACATACATTCCATCAAGTTGTATACGTATTTGAGGCAGAAAAAAAGGACTGACCTCCACACTATTCTGTCCCGACATACATGTTTTGTATGGAAAATAAAATTGAAAATATTCAATAATTTGGTTATAAGGGTTTATAGTCTGGTACGTATTCTCCAACTATACATAATATTGCTATCGACATTTGGAACTCATATGTAATGATACAACTAGTTTATAGAAAATATTGTTGGTACCTACTAATTTTCATCGGTGCTCTTTGAAGTAAGTACCTACTTAAAATATTTCAAAGAAAACTTTCTCGATATTTTACTATAATTTCCTTCACGGGCAACTAATAGTTAGGTAGTATGTTAAAAATCAATTTAAAATGCACCCAATAACAAGTAGCCTCACTTTACAGACATAATAATATATTATATTCGTAGGCTGAACTCTAATATTTCGCGATCCAAATGAGAAAACTATTAGGTACTTGTATGATAGGTAAAATAAACCTATTGAAAGATATACCTAGTAACGGAAGAACACGTTTGAAAAGTTGCGTATAAAGTAACCACAAATGCATATTTATTCAATTAGGTACTTCTTTTACATTATTATGTGTATAATGGCAGGTTTATTGCCACAAGGTAATTTCTTCTAACCAACTAAAACAACGTGAACTCATAAACATAAATAGTTTAATGGTAGGTACATTGAATTTATAACAAAAAAACATACTGTAAGATAATAACGTACCATTATTAAATGTAAAATAACAGCAACACATAAAAAGAGGGAGATAGATGTTGTGGGATGTGAGAGGATAAAGAATAAGTGTAAATTAAGAGTAATTCGACATGTATAACAGCTTCAGTCTTTTGTTTTTAAAGTAGAATATAGTGTGTGGCTTTTGCTTCTCTCTGTCTGCCTCGTAAAGTACATGACGTACCTAATAGTACCTATGTATTGTATTTTCAAAGGCCGTGAGAGTGAATAATTTGATACCAACCCCTTGTATTTGAAATAGACCAAGTATTTCTCTTTTAATTTGAAACCAAAGTTGAAACAGCTGCCATACATTTTTTTGCGAGAATTGAGGCTTTAGTGGCCACTATTTTATAAAGTTTCCAATAACATCTTCCTACTTCACAGTTCACAGTACGTGATGAAATTTCTTAGAAATATATTTCGCAGTGCTCAGATTACAAGAGATTAAATTCCACGAACATAACAAAGGGACCTCCCATCAATATGAAAATTCCTTTTTTATTTAGTCTTGTGTTATATTGATTTTTTCTCCACTCCCCACCCTCATCGGGTGCTTTTGTGTTTGTTTTTATTAAAAACCGTGATAAAATATTATTTTTACTATTTCGAGTCAGAATTTATTATCTCCATGTCTGGAATATTATTTACGCTGCCTTGAAAGTTTTTTATATATAATTTGTAAAGGTAGGTACCAATTTTTATTTTGACTGAGCAATAGGATCCTACATACCTTCACACTTCTATACAAGTTCTTAAACAACCTCAACGCTCCAGTTTATCTACGAAATCAATTTCACTTCCTCTCAGAACACGGGTTGCCTCTTCGTTCAAACACTGAAAGAACGTTCAGTACCTATTCAAGTTCACAATACTTCCTTTTTCACCACATATTCCTCCGTATACAAGCAGCTCGACTTTGGAATCATATCCCATCGAAACTCCGCTTTCAAAAGAAATCTGAGAAATCATTTCCTTAGACATAACACTTAAATTTGTCTCCTTATCCTATCCTTGTCCCCTTCCCCCCTCTCCTGTCCCCTCTGTTTCTTTATTGTTTTGTTTTATATGTAATTATATTTATATTTTATGTTGTATTCATAAAAATGTTGGCACGTATCATAAATACAATATTTTTCACCAAATTAATATGGTTGGTTGGAAGATATTGCCATTTGGCAATAAGCCCGCCATTGTGCACATGTGTTCAAAAAGCTTTAAGTAAATAAATAAATAAGTAAATAAGTAGGTGCCTACATTTTAACCAGGCATAAATTATCGTATGTACCTACCTACATATTATATTAGGTTTGTCGGTACAAGTTATGAGTCAAAGATTTTTTTTTAATGTTATTTGATTAAAATTTTTACTTAAATATTTATAACTTTGGTGACTTTTATATTCTTTGTGTATTAAATATGCGATAGTTGAGATGGGTGTACACACCGTACATACACTACTACATTGATTGTCAAGTACGTGTCATGAAATTCGTGGAAATTTGCATTGAAATGTTCAAGTGCACCTATCAACATATTTTTGAGTGCAACCTGTCATGTAAATAGGTCAAACAACAATAATGAGAAGTCATAATGGATGCCATATGCAATGATACATCTGCATTATACGTATATACAGAGTGAACCCAGTATACCTAATTATTAAGTGATATAATCAGATGACCCGCGCCCCACAAATCTCAACATACTTAATTTATGAACACAACATTTTACTATTTAAATTTACTTTCACTGTCTATTATTAAGTGATAGAATCAGATGACCCGCGCCCCACAAATCTCAACATACTTAATTTATAAACACAACATTTTACTATTTAAATTTACTTTCAGTGTCTATTTTTAGCACAATGTTTATTACCTTATCTTTCAAATTTATATTTTGATGGAACCAAATGAGAGTATCGGAGTTGGAGAGCACATACCATACGCTCTATGGAAGACCCTCAATAGACTCAGGGTTGGCGTCACCAGATGTAAAAAAAACCCTGCAAAGGTGGAGGTACCTGCCTGCATCAGATGACACCCGATGCGAATTCGGTGCAACCCAGGATGACAGCCACTTGCTGATGTGTCCACTGATGGGAGTGGTCTGTTAGTCCTGGGGATCTGATTGTGACAAATGACAACGCGATGTCAGTCGCTGCTTATAAAAAGAAAGATAAGAAAAAAAAATAAAAATTAAAAAAATGATATGCAAATGTAAATTTTTATATTTTTATTTTCAAATTAAAAAAAATAAACAAGAAGAATTATTGAGTTTAAATAATAAAATATTTACATCAAAAATAATGTAATAAACTCATATAATAAAAATGTTGAAATGTTTTCATACAAAATTTGAATACTTTGTGAAGTGACATGGTAGTGAGGAATATAGCGTTGGCCATAACCCACTCGTTTTCCTTGCTGGTATTGCCATGAAAAATCTATCTAAAAATTTTCTTTATAAGTATATGTATAGCTATCGCTAAAAAATACAGAAAAATCACCGGCGCAGCGTGCAGAAGTGCAAAAGACAAACTAGGGTTTTCTGTTTGATTGGTTTGATCACATGTGTGCGCAAACCGCCCCCCTCCACGCCGAAAATTTTTAACAAGTTTGGGGAGTTTGGCGATAACTAAACGACTGCGTTATTTTTAAAAATATTTCGTTTTATTTATAAGGCACGCAGTTTTCGCTACCAGAATATTTAGTTAATAAAATAAATAAAAATTATATATTTGTTTCCAGATTGCGAAATTTACGAAAACTTTTTTTTTCTTTTCAGAGAAGGCTGAATTACAGCATTTCACTGGAGTGGTTTTGTTGGCAACTACTATTGGATACGGCAAAGTGAAAACTAAAAGCATTTTCATATACTTTGTGCTCGCTGTGTGCTTTGTCTAAATTTACAAGTAGCGCGCAGTGTTTTGAACATTTCGAAACAATAGACGTAAATGTTTTGTTTCTAAGTTTCAGTATATCTGTTCGGGATATTCTAAGGTACGATTATAATGTTGAATGGCTTGTGAAGTGAACAAGTGCGACAATCCATTTAAAAGTTTCAAGACTTAAAACGCAGTTAATATCGAAGTGTCGGGTTTTTGCGCGCCATATTTTAAGTGTCAAATTTACCGCGTGTTTGTGTTGTAGTTTTAGTCACTAGGTGGCGGTATCAGCGATGACATCGCGATCAAAAGAAAAGTTTGCGGCGGCTTTCCGGAAGCTGTTTCGATCTACGGAGAAAATTGGCGAGGGTGAGGGGGCGGGAGCAATTGGTGGAGGACCAAGCGGTTCTCCCGCGAGACGTGGAATTCTTAGACACGGTTATCATCGGTAAATATTTATCTACTTATTATTTAATTATAGTTAACCCTTAAATGAAGCACCCATGAATAAATATGATAAGTAATGGATCAAAAAAGAAGCATTTTTGCAACCATCGTAATCGTATCAAAACAAAAACACCAATATTAAAGGTTGTATAATTATGTGTACCTAAGGCTAGCGTCATTACATATGCAGATTTGTATAGGAATTCATACAAGTGCGTTCACTGATGGGCAGCTGACAGAGTGCGCTCATTGGATCGTCGGAATACCAATGCGATGATGTACATTTTTTTTTTGACAATTTTTCAGCATCTCAATAGAGACAAAGTTGGAATATTATAGAAGAAATGAAAGGTCGTAAGCCTTGTAGGTGCCTTAAGTTCTTCTATAATATTCCAACTTTGTCTCTATTGAGATGTTGAAAAATTGTCAGGAATACAATTGATTCCCAACAGGGAATATTTTTGCGTATATGCAACTCTTGAAATATTTGATTTACACATATTTTTTTAATAATGTATGTTGATGAAACCTCTCGCCTACCAAGAGAAAACATCAAAGCCAATGTTGGGGAAAAAAGAAGATTAATGCGACACTAATAAATTTCGTTTTAGTATGGCACTTTATTCAAAATATTGTATTGTGAAGGTGCAGCCCGAGGGTAGAGCTGTATTTTTTCTTCAGGCATGTTAACATTTTCCACATGGGAATTGTAAGTTCGACGAGGCCCAGCCTCTCAGTCAGGCTGGCATGTCTTTGTAGTGCCTGGTGTGGCTTCTTCTACTCCTCCTGCGCGATCCTGAAAAACGTCATCCATGTCTGGCTCCGTGCCATATGGCAACAAAGATGACAGCACATCTCTCTCCTCAGCACATTCGCGCACTCCAGTGCTATTTTCGAATTTTACTGATTATGTTGCTTTCAATAAATTTAAAATTACGGTTGTTTTTTGCATACAAAATTTTTTTTGGGCATAACAATTTAATGGAGAGAATGAAGTATACCTGTCTAAGGCATGTCTGAGGTACCTAAGTGGGTACTTATTTATGATTTTCTAATTTGTGTGATTTTTCTATTTCGATTTGCTTTTGTTTCTTTGCTGATTTTTTACTGTCAGATTTTTGCCTTTGATTTTTACTGTCAGCAATGTAAGACTTTTATTTTGATAATATTCATTAATATAATATACACATTATGTTTAAATATTATATCAAAATAATCCGACAAAAGCATCAATATAAAATTGTTAATTGAAAATAATTTATGTTCATGTACCAGTCGTCATTATTTTATTTCAACATGGAGGATTATTGGAAGATAGAATGCCTAGATGTTATATTAACCAAGATTTGATATATGATAAACTCATAATATAATAATTTTTATATTTTAGGGATGGAGTAAGACCTGTAGAAGGTGCTGCCAGTCTCCCCGGTAGTCCAGCTGGTGCAGGAAGGAAGGGGAAGGGAAATGGTAGTGCAGTGGTACCAGGGGCAGCTGGAGCTAATGTCGTCAGAGCAAGAAGACTTATGAAAGAATTTAAAGAGATGCAAAGGTTGCAACAAAGTAGACCTGATCCAGTCTTCACGGTAACTTTAATCTTCACTATTATTACCCTCACCTCGATAATCCGAACCCCAGTTAATCAGATCGAACCCCATCCTTTAAACAATGGTCATTTCTCAGTAACTCTCAGTGCTACATTCATAATAAAGTATTTTCTAATTCAATAAATAACACTCGTCAAAGAACTACATTGACATCATTTTAAAAATTGTGATTAAAACATACTTTCAGTTATAAAAAACCTTGTTTTATATTGAAAAATGCTTTTAAAATATCTATATACTATATTCTGTTGGTTATATTTGGCGTAATAAAAACTAAGTATACATATAATTAACAGAGTATTTTATTTTATTACAATCGCGCGTCGCGTCGGTATACGGTTGACAGTTACTTTGAGAAAAAACATAGATATATATGAAACACAGATTATGGACAATACAAATAATATCTAAGTATTATAGTTAATAATGGCGCCAATTTCAAATCACATTTCAACACTCCCACCAAATTGGCACCATCATAATACTAGTGAAAGACACAAAAAAATATATATGTATCAATCAATCGTAGTTACAAAGATTGAGCTAAATTCCTATCTATTACTCCCAACATTGACCTTAACTTCTGATAACGCTCCCTCGTCAGTGGTTTAGTTAGTATGTCAGCTATTTGCTTTTCAGTTGATACATACTCTAGTGTGAAAAGGTTTTCATTGAATTTCTCCCTTATAAACTTGTATCTTATGTCAATTTGCTTGGTGGTCTTATGGTTATTGGAGTTCTTGATATATTTGATTGTACTTTGATTGTCAATGTGTAGACTGTAGGTCAATTTTTCATTGTCAATGACTATGTCATTTAATAATTGTTTTAACCAAAGTAATTCTTTGGTGGCTGCACACGCTGCCATAAATTCAGCTTCCATAGTGGATAAAGCAACGGTTCTTTGCTGTTGGCTGCTCCATGTTATGGCTGCGTTCATTGTCATTGCAACATAGCCATTGGTTGAACGTCTACTATCCAAGTCACTTGCATAATCTGAATCTGAGAATATATTAAATGTCATGTTGGTAGTAGTATCATAATAAAGACCAAAGCTGGTGGTATCCTTTAGATATCGTATAACTCTCTTTGCCGCAATCCAATGTGTCTGACTATAATTGTTTAGGTATCTACTGAGTGCACTAACGGCGAACATGATGTCTGGACGGCTTACAATGGCTAAGTACATTAATGAGCCTACTATCTCCCTATATGGAGTGTTGTCATCAAGCGGTTCTCCTTTCTGAAGCACAGAGTGTGGATCTGCTGGGGTACATAAACTCTTTGCATTTTCTAAATTCCATTTTGTTACCAATTGTCTGACATATTTTTCCTGATGAAGAAAGATCGCATTTTTGTAACGGAATCTGTCTATTTGAATACCAACATAACTATTGACCTCTGTGTGTAGCGTTGTCTTGAAATTAATTGTCAAGTCACGTATAATATATGTAGTTGATGGTGTCGATGCTTTGTGATATTAGTAGTCCATCATCCACATACAGCAGCAAGTATATTTTGATATTCCCAATAAGACTTGTGTGTAAGCACTGATCGGCATCACTGGCTACAAACCAATGTTTCTTCAGAAATATGGTAAACTTGTCGTTCCAACACCTCGATGATTGTTTGAGGCCATATATAGATTTCTTCAATTTACATACTAAGCTAGCATTATCTTGGTCGAGTCCCTCGGGTACTTGCATGTATATATCTTCCTGTAGTTCACCATATAAGAAAGCAGTTTTAATATCGAATTGATACATCTCCAGATTGTTCATAGCTGCATATGAAAGTAAGAGGCGAATTGTATCATATCTGACAGTTGGTGCAAAGGTTTCTTTATAATCAATTCCTTCTATCTGTGAGTATCCTTTGGCACATAGTCTTGCCTTATATTTAACTTCTTTGTCCATGTCTTTAAGTTTAAATACCCATTTACATCCAATAACATTTACATCAGCAGGTTTGGGTACCAACTGCCATGTATTATTTTCTTCGTGAGCTTTTAATTCCTCTTGGATGGCAAGATTCCAGTCGGTAGACTCGTCACAGTTGATGGCCTGCTTATATGTTTCCGGTATAGATTGAACTATATTTGCTTCATACCTTTTTGGTTTGTTCAATGTATCTCTTACTCTTAGCGTCATTTTTCCAAATTGTGCTTCTACGCCTGATTCAGAATTAGCACTAGATTCTGGCATTGGTACAGGATTATCATTATCTTGCACCATATGGGGAATATTGTCTTCTATAAAGTTTTCAAATTCATTGTTGTCATAAACTTGAAGAACATCATCTTGTTGAATTGAGTTATCTTCAACTACGTTATTGTTCTCACAGCTTGGGAATTCTATGAGTTGGTAATCGGAATCTTTTATCTCGATGGGCATTTCTTCTTCAGTGAATATTACATCTCTTGATATAGTTATTTGTCTGGTGTTCATGTTGTACAACCTGTAGTTACTGGAGTTCGATTCATATCCTATAAATAATAGCTTTTCACTTTTGCTATCAAATTTCTTTCTTCTTTCTTTAGGAATATGCATGTAACATACTGTCCCAAAGGTTCTGAGATGTGAGAGATCAGGTTTGGTTCTAGTCCATTTTTCATAGGGTGTCACCTCCTTCTTTGATGATGTTCTATTAAGAACATACACTGCAGCGTTTATTGCTTCAGCCCACAAGTATTTTGGCAAGTTTTTGGCGTATATCATTGATCGAGCACTTTCTACTATGGTGCGGTTGGAGCGCTCACTCACACCGTTTTGTTGCGGAGTGTAAGGAGCTGTGGTTTGTTACTGTATTCCACGTTGGGCTGCAAATTCTCTAAAGAGACCATTGCAGAATTCTGAGCCATTGTCCGTGTGAAGTATTTTAACTCTAATGTTGTACTTATTTTGAATTAAGTGGACATAATTTTTGAACGCTTCCAGTGCGTCACACTTTTGCTTCAAGAATGTAACTACTCTAAAATTGGAGTAGCCGTCTGTGAATGTGATGAAATATTTGCTCCCACTAATTGATGGTGTTTCTATGGGGCCACACAGGTCACTATATATGATATCTCCATTCTCGTGGCTCACCGGTAATGTACCTTTCAGAGGTAGGCGATGTTGTTTCCCTTTCACACATGCTTCACAAAAGAAATCATCATAGTTATTGATTTTTATGCCTTTTATCAGGTTATTTTCAATCATGTGTTTTATGGTGTTTATGTTTGTGTGTCCCATTCTTTCGTGCAACTTCTTCAAGCTCAATGAAGTTACTGTGTTGCATTCACTTTGGTTCACTTCTGTTTTTATGAGCATGGAATACAAATTATTTTGGGACCTTTTTCCACATGCCACCAATGAACCATTATCATAGATCATGGCATTTTCGCCCTTTTTAATGATTGTCATGTTTTTTTTTTGTTAGGATACCTTCTGCAAACAGATTTTTCTTCAAACCAGGTATATACCACACATCCGACATGGTCGAATTTGACCACTGACCTTTAACGAGTACCTTGATGTTAACTTTTCCAGTTCCTTTTACCACAAGTTCGGCATTATTTCCTAAACTAACCGAAAAGTGTGTGCATTCTTTGAGGTCTTGGAAGAAATCTCTTCTATAAGTCATATGAGCTGAAGCTCCACTATCCAGGATCCATACATCAGAAGGATCAGTTGGCAATTTCATATCTTCTACATTAAATGCTGAACCACTGTTGAAGAAACTGTTGTTGCCGTCCCTCTTATTTGGCATATTACAATTCCTGGCCATATGGCCAAGTTTGTTACAGTTGTAACATCTAATAATTGCTTTCCTTTTGTTTCTGACAGTTGACAACGCAGTAGCATTAGGCTGATGATCCTTTTCATTATTTGTCTCTTCATCGAGTAACCTGGCTGTCAAATTGTCGATGGTTTGCCTCCCTTCGTCTAGTGACAGCCATGCTTGTCTCAAAGATTTGTAATTTTCTGGCAAGTTGTTTAAGATTTTTGTAATGATGGCAGTGTCACTGATTGATTCGCCCGCTTCTCGCAATTGACGAGCTATGGTTTCTATTTTAGATATGTGACTGCTCATCGACGCGTCGGTTGTAATTTTGTAATTGGAAAATTGTTCATAAAGGAGCATCTTATTTAACTCTCCCTTTCTGTCGTAGATTGTGTCTAATTTTTCTATTATAGATTTCGCTGATGAACAATTCTCGATTAGCGAAATTGTCTCCAAGTCTAGCGCCGATGATATGCGCCGATGATATGAGGAACATCGCTTTGGCGTCCGTCGTCGATTTTTCTTCGACTTCCGCAGCTGTCAACGCCGTCGTATTATACACAACATTGTATAATCCATTAGCCTTCAAAGCACAGTTGAGTTGAAATCTCCACTGTCTGTAATTGCTGCCAGCAAACTTTGGCAATACGCTGAAGTTGATGCTCATTGTCGGAGTTCGAAAACACGTGGATATCTGACGAAGAATAAAAAAAACGTGATGTCGGCGAACTTTATAATAAACACAACTTTACTGAGACTTTATTAACTCTGCACGCGACTTCCTGGGCCCATAACCTGTTGGTTATATTTGGCGAAATAAAAACTAAGTATACATATAATTAACAGAGTATTTTATTTTATTACAATCGCGCGTCGCGTCGGTATACGGTTGACAGTTACTTTGAGAAAAAACATAGATATATATGAAACACAGATTATGGACAATACAAATAATATCTAAGTATTATAGTTAATAATGGCGCCAATTTCAAATCACATTTCAACATATTCCAAATGCTTCGTACTTCCAAACTATGTATTACTTTTTGGGTGTTCGGATTATCAAAGCTCTACTCTGTTTACAAATTATTTTGAAAATAACTAGTAGGGCATATATATCATCCATAACTAATAATAAAATTAGGATTTACCTACATTTTGTAAATCATCTGTATTATGTAGGAATAATAATAATAATGAACACTTCCTTGCATCCTGCGCAAGTGGCGAGTTTATTGCCGTATGGCAATTTCTTCCAATTAACCAGTGTTTCCAGCCCAGAGAAGCAATATTTGCGTGAGAAATGAATTTAAATAAATTTCTCCTCTGCTGGGAATCGAACCCAGGACGCCCGCACAGAAACCGAACGGCTTACCAACTATGCCACGGCGGTCGGCAATACATGATAGGAATCAATCATGTTTTGATTTGGTTTGATGGTGTCCAATGCAAGGCAAACTAATAATAAATCAATCATGTTGAGATCTAAAAAATGTCAAAGAGTGATTTTAAAATCAAATTTAGGACTATTATAAGCTAAATACATTTCAAATTGTTCGAAATACTTTATGAAATATCGTAAAATTGTCAATGATTATTTTATGAGCAATGAAGAAATGTATCTACATAAATGTATAGGTATAGAGACATCGGGATATGGGTTTGGCAATTTATGAATATTCACTAGTAACAAATTATAGCAAAACAAAATAACATCAAGAATGAACTAAAAAAAGAAATAAAATTATCTTTTTTTTATCTTCTGAAAACAATGTTTCAGGTTGAACTGGTAAATGATAACTTATTTGAGTGGCATGTGAGATTACACCGTGTAGATCCAGAGAGTGAACTGGCAGCAGATCTCAGAGAATTACGTATTCCATGTGTTCTACTTCACCTCTCCTTCCCAGACAACTTCCCCTTTGCACCACCCTTCATGAGAGTCATCGAACCACGAATAGAAAAAGGCTTCGTAATGGAAGGTATCAACATATTTTCAGATTCAAATAAACTCATAATATAATATTGTAGTGAATATTAAAATCAAACTCTGATTTTAGACAAGTATGTTTATTAAAACACAACGCTATTAGTATCCTCTAGAACCGTCTGACAAATTAACCAGTAAATACATAATGATGTATACAAGAATAATATTTACTCAGATATCGAGTTTTTAAATAATATTTAATAGTTCAAATAAATTTAGAATATTATATACAAATGACATTGATATAACTTCACTGTGACATTATCCATAATGTCCGGTGCTTGGTACTTGCTTGAAATTAAATACATTCACATGGTTTACAGATAATCAATCAATATTATATTATATTTTGAAATCTACCATTATAGTGTAGATTTCAAAATTTAATATTGTTGCTAACATCCAATTCATATTATAACGATAAAACTAAATAAATAACCTTAAATATATTCAAGCATCACAGAATCGAATAACCCAGTAAGATGGCAAATTTATAAATAAGGAGCTGCCATAGTGAACAGAAATGGAATGTACTGCGCATTACTCTAGATAATTTAAATATCGATGGTATGTACGTCTGTAGTCGTCCTACAATGAATTTTTAACAAAATGATGGACAATCAACAAAAATTTTCATGAAGATAGTTTTATACATATCCAACAGATAATCTTATATATACAGTATTCCAACTGTCGATTCGTTCAAGAGAATAAAATTCTATTGAAGGAAGAGGCAGTTTAAATCCAAGAACATTTTATATGGCATAGTGGACTTTTTGCAAGCTAAGAACACCAACTAAGAGGCTTCGCAGCATATATGTTCCCATACATGGATTTACTCAGAATTCTGAGTAGAAAATTTTATGTGAGTTTTGTGTGTGTGTATTTGTGTCCCCTTATAAATTTTGATCCGCTCAATTTACAGAGCCCAAAATTTCAGAATATATAAACAGTTATAGGCCTACAAAACTTTTCTACTCAGAATTGTGAATTTTTGTTTCAGTCGGGGGTTATCAACTTTTGAAATTTTACTTTATTTTTCCATATATCTCAGAAACCATAAAAGCTAGAACGCTGAAAATTGGTATAAACATAGACAAATACAAAATCTCAAATCAGTTTTTTTAAAAAAATTCCAGGGTTTCTCAAACATTAATTATTAATTAACAGCTAGAACGCTTTTTTATTAAGAAAAATATTGATGGTAAATTTATGAGTTTAACTGCCTATATTTCCAAAGTTTTTAAAAATTAAAAAAAAAGCCGAAACCTAAATAATTTGGTACTTATTCTTCAACTATACATAGTATCGCTATGGACAGTTGGATCTCAAGTGTTACATGCAACTAGTAATATTCAATGTACATAATTTTCAGGTGGTGCAATATGTATGGAATTGTTGACTCCTCGTGGTTGGGCCAGCGCTTATACAGTAGAAGCCGTCCTCATGCAGTTTGCGGCATCCCTCGTCAAAGGCCACGGTAGAGTTTCCAGGAAAACCAAAGGAAGTAAAGACTTTAGTAAAAGGACTGCAGAGCAATCCTTTAGATCACTTGTTAAAACACATGAAAAATATGGTTGGGTTACACCAGCTCTTAGTGATGGTTAATGTTGTCATGGTAAGATATTAAATTACATACCTAATCATATTTCATACTTTTTAAATTTAAATTTTATTCTTTGTTTTAATCATGAAGGTATGATACTAGTTTTTTTATTTTATTTTTATCTTCTTATCCTTGTTAAAATCAGTGTACTTTTGCAGGCTACAGAAATTTTCTTTGTTTTACAATCCTGATTGTTACAAATTTTGTGCAGTCTTAATTTGATCTGAAATTTGTATTCTAACTTTGTCATTAAATCACCAAAATGAAATGAATGTGTCAACAATCAAGGGCGTCGCCAAGGGGGGGCAGCTGCCCTGCCAGATTAAAAAAAATGTAACATTTCATATTTTTCTCATCCTCCATAATATGGGGTATACGGAGAATAGCCTATGAATGGGTTAATTGCCCCCCACTGGGCCTTGGGCTGGCGACGCCCTTGTCAACAATAATAAATTAACTTCTTTAGGTTTCTTCTGCATATTGTATTTTTGGCTGTTATCTTTTTTTGCGAATAATTAATATTTTTACTGTGAATTTTTTATTGTTAAGGTTTGATATACATATTTTTTATTATCAATTTTTTTTTTATAATATGTATACAGTGTTATATTATGTTGTTTTGTAAAATGTAATAACTTTACAAACTTTACTGATAGTTGCTTCGGAACAGACTCTGTCTAGTGAAGCAGTTATCTTTAGTATATTTTCTTTATAATATTGTTGTACTAAATAAATAAACAACAAAAAAAAATATGTACACTGTTAGCCCTAGAACAGGGAAACCTAGTTGTGCAACAGTTATCTTTTTTTAATGACATATATATTTAAGAAAATGGTATGATAATAAATATACTAAAATTTTAATTCAGCAAAATCAAGAATCACTCATTTAGGTATACATGAGGATTAATAATCAATATTGAAATTAATTGATACCTGAATAAAAAAATCACAATTGATCGATAAAATCTCTCCATAATTTGTTAGCCCCCCACTGCCATTAATTCTCTCTCTATCATCATCCTTTCTGCTGTCATATATGCATGGTAAATAGTTGCAAAATATATTTAGCATTCGTTAAACTAGATAATAAGTTATATCTATTTTGAAAATGACAAAGAGGTAATGATTTTTTTTTTGTCCACAGTAAATCAAGAGAACAATGTGAAGAAATGAAAGGATGTCCCCTCCATAGTCATCAAATTATTTATATTTTTAACATTTAGCGTAAAATTAGTTAATTTAATTTTATACGAACATAGTTTGATATTCTGAGATACAAAATGTAAACAGAAAATGCTAAATGAACACCAGAAAAGGCCTTAAAATGGATAGGAATGAATTAATTAGGATTTAATGGACACGTCAATGTTATTTAGTAAATAACTTTGGCAATATGTATATTGTTTCCTCTTGCATTATTTGCATTGTAAACACGCACATCAAATGTTCAATACCTGTTATACCTTTATATATATTATAATAATTTTTATTTCATTTGATTTATGAATTCTGTAATATTTTTTTTAATCCGAAGTATAAGATGCAATTATCATTTTTCCATAAATGCAAGAATCATTTTTCCATAAATGATTTTCAATGCCAAACTTTTTTATCATAATGTAAGTTTCCGGCAAACTCTTTGTTAGGAATTTAAATTATATTACATAAACATGAATTGTTTGCTCTCCTATAAAAAATATTTTAGCATTTGTTTTCTGCAATGAATTTTATCAATATCTGAAGCAGTAAAGGTAGAATCAGACAGTTCATTCAAGTGATTGCTTCATTTTTCTTTCATTCAATTCGGCACTAATATTTGAATGCAAAGTGGAATTGAAAAAAAAATGAAATGGCGAACTGAAATGAAAAAAATTAACCATCTGATTCCACCTTAATAATCCATGTATAAATAATATTCTATCGCAAAGGTATGTGCATATAACTGAATGATTATAATGTTGTATTAAAATATATTATTTTTTTAATGTTAGGAATCCACCGAGTTTTAAAAACATAAATTCTCATTTTTATTCATAAATTTAAGTTGTAAAATATCATCTACCATTACAGCTTCTACAAAATTTTCGAGTATGAATAGTAAAATTACATAATTATTAAATAAAAATTTGCCAAAATGCCATAAATTTTTATGAAGTCAAATATCCTAAGTATACATTATGTAGATGTGCATATGAAATGTAAAATATTTTATCAAGGGTTATTTATATACGCCCTTTATTTTTATATAATACGGGGAATATATATTTACTTCCCACAAATTGAGGATTGTGTGGAAATTAAATACATAAGCCAATTTATATATAATAATCATTATAACATACAGCATATATATTGCAGTAGCTACATATTTTTAAAATTTACAAAAAATGTTAGAAAATATTCAATAAAATTAACTTTTCTTACGTGTACATAAGTACCATACCATTTGAAACACATGACATAAAATTACATGACAGAAAATAATATATTTTCTGTTACATACCTACCAATTGATATTATATTGAATAATATGATTTAATGTGATATAAAATAGATTTAAAAATTACCTTAGTTTTTAGAGATCATTGCGAGTCTATTATTTCTTACTATTGATTGATGTAGGTATACTTCTGAATGTAATTGAATTTTAATGTGACTATTCATCCAAATTTTTTATCAATATCAAATTTATAATTTTACAGTATGCTGTCTAATGATGCAGGATAATTCTAAAAACACTCGATTGAGTGGTTTACAAAGCCTCAATATAAGACAATTATTATTTTATTGTTTATTAAATTTATTTAAAATATCAAAATAAAATGCAACAAACGCACCAATAAAGGGGAAGTCCATATACTACCTATCAACCCTACTGATTCCTGATTATGAACGTCTAAAAAGTCTTTTACAATTCTATATATATTATTACTGATTTTTTCATGATTGTTTTCGATAAATCTAAAATGTTGAAATTGCGGCTTAACAATTTAAGAATTATGCCAGTGGCTGACATATTATTATTTTACGAGAATGCCAAAGTCTTTTAATATCGTTACCTTTAATCTCGTATATTTTCAGTGTTATATTTTGAATTTTATCATACACAATATCGGGTATTTTATGTTTAATTGATCAGTCAGTTAATATTGTTTTATTGTAATAAATTGATATATTCATAATATGGTTTTATGTTTATCATGTTGAATTTTGATTTATTGTTGGTTACACTTGGTTATGTCTAAATGTATATTCTGATTACGCAAGTGCTAAACAGTCTAATGTTCAATTATTTCCAAAAAAGCCAAACATTTCGTACAACTATCATCTATATTAATATATTTTTGATAATATTTTTTAGTTTTTTTTTTTACTGTATCTATTATAAAAAATTCTAAATCGGCATCTAAATCTCCAATACTCAAACATTTATGTGACAAAAGTCAATCAACATTTATATTTAGTTTAATCAGGACTATAAAATATTTTCATTTTGTCATGAAGTATTATAATTGTTATTCCATTCACTGCCATTTAATTTTATGTATAAAGAAAAAATAGAGAAATATGAAAAATGTTGAATTTACATACTTTTATTTTTACGTATATTTCCGTCCTAAAAAATATGTGAAAATAAAACAAAATTAAACATTATAAGCTATTATAATGAAAAATAGCCTGTTTTAATGAAACCAACATGCAATATGTATACCTACTGAAATAAAATAAGTCAAAAACAAATTATTAAATTATTTAGGGTACCTATGTCATATTTAAATGCAGATTACTTAAAATGTTTCAATTTAAATAGTATTAAAGTAAAACTTAATACATAATATTGAAAGCTAGGTTTGATAAACACAAAATATTAAGTAAAATATAATTAACTATTGTACCTTAAAAAATGTTTAATTGAGATGTAATATATAAAATGAAAAAAATATTTTTTATCCATGTTCTAACGAAACAGTTAACATTTTTTATGTAAGTAAATGATTTTAAACTTATCTAAAGCATGTTCACTTTTTGAATAAAATGTAATCTTATATAAGGTAATTGTCATACATTATTGTCTTTAATTCAACTTCAGTAGAAGCTATATATTTTTTTAGCTACATTTCATAAAAATCCTTAAAAAATCATGTGGATTTTAAAAATATACAGTTAAAGAATGTGTGAATAAAATAAAGTTTTTTTTACATACACAATTCAAAATTGCTAGAGAAACCTCAAATATGCTAAACCTGTGAAAAGTGTATTTTATTATACGCTTATCTTTTTCAGTGTCATTAATGTTTATAATATATGTGTACACTTATTAACAAATTGTGTAGGAATGCATGTTGTAGTGCTTTACATATTTCTTATGTTTACTAAAGTGTTTAAATGAAAAAATATTAATCCTTTTACAATTATATATTTGCTAAGATGGTGGATATAGTATATATTCCTAATACATTTTAAATTTGGCTAATGTTCATCTCTTGTTATGATACATAGTGAGATATAACCAAATATACTCAGATGTATAATAGCAATTATTTCTAGTCAAGCCCAAAGATGTAATAACAAAAATTTACTACTCTATTTCTTAGAAAGTCTTGCATAATGTTTAATCTTGCTGATACATTTTAATGTATGTAAAAACTCATATAATATACATTTTATGTACCCATACTGTTGTAGTATGTTATACAAAAAAAATCTTATAAGTCTGGTGCAAATTTAGACATTCCTAAAAATAAACATATTGTTGTGATGTTTTAGAAATAATTTATGATGTTATATAGAAATTACTTACATAATTGTAATGTTAAATATTACATTGAAATCATCTTATACATGTCAAATTTAAATATTTCTCTGCCTCATGTTGGCTAAATAATTTTTTTTTAAGATTCTGGTACTAAATAACATTTTAAGATGGTTTCAATGTATAATTATTATGTGTAAAAGATGTTGTAATAAACAGTGATAATAAATTACTCCAAAAATATGCAATTTATTCATTTCCAAAAATATATGCCAACTGTTTCCATGTAGTTATTGTCATTTATTTATCCATCAACATTAGAAACATCTAGAATCTGTTTCTCTGATAAGATTATAGATAAACAATAATACACTTTGCTTTATAAACTTTTTTTAATTTAAATAAAGTGATACAATTAAGTTATGGAAAAGTATAAAGTAAATTACATTAATATCATATAATACATCATATTCCACCACGAAGAGCCAACACTAAATGCAAAACTGATCCTCCTTGGACTTTGTAATCTTGGGCCGTTTTTTCATCATTCCTATAAAATATAAAAGAAATTAATTACAGACAAAAACATCACTAGTCGAATACTGTAGCAAAGTGATAAGTTATTTAACTTATGTGTCGTGTTTACTCAATTCAACTCAAAGTGAGAAGAAATTTACCAAGAATCACTATCATTTCTGTACTGGAAAAAAATGATCATTTCCTAATAAACTATTACTTAGAAATAAAAAAAATCAAATATTTATCAAAATTATTTCTCATGAAACTCTTTCTTCTTGGAATTGGAGAAACCTTTGATTAAATTGGAGAGTTTCAATCGGCAATAAACTTGTGAATAAGCAAAAAACTCCATAGCATCGTTTGACTCATAATGCATAGATAACAAAAAATCTAAATTAAAAATATTTCTTGAGACATCATAAAGATTCAGCCCCCCTAGACAACATGCCATTTAAGCTAAGCGTCATCGAGCTAAGCGATAGTAAATGTATGGAATTGGTGGCTGTGACGTCACGTGACAGCCACCAATTCCTTACATTTACTATCGCTTAGCGAGATAACGCTTAGCTTAAATGGCATGTTGTCTAGGGGAGCAGACACAGCAATAAATTAAATTGGGCTTGTTTTCAAAACCAAAAACAATTTTATTTAAAACATACAATACACCAACAACACTGCTATTAAATTATTGCCGACACAGCCGAGAATCATCGGCAACATCTCGACGACTTGATTAAAGATTCTGGAAGGGAGTTTGGCCTTAAATTTGATGTTCTCAAAATAAAACCAACACTGAAACCCTTTCTATTGATGGCTGTGTAATAGAACGGATATCCTATTTTACTTTGGGTGCTGGTTGAGTGATAAGTGGAACCCAGATTCCAAAATCTTCTTCTTCAGCCCTCTGTCCTCCACTGCTGGATATATGCCTCTTCCATACCCTTCCAATTCCATTAGGAAGGAGTTTGGCATTTAAACACCACGCTTGCCAGACGGGAACAGACGCTGTTTGTAGCCGCCCATTCTGGGTCGGACGCTGTTGGTCCGCGGGAGGTATTTTATTTCCCTCCTATCCTGCATATCTGCCGAGCATTCCCCTATCTGCCCCCTTGGGATGCGTCCTATAACGATTCCAAAATAAGGACCAGAAGTGAGATGGCGGGGTCCACCTTCTACAAAATGGAAATACTACTGTGTAAACCATATTTAAGGTTAAGTACCTACAACATGAAGAGCTGTTAAAGCGTATGTACTGCCGGTACTATTGCATGGAATCGAAAGATCGACTTGTCAATAAATTTCACACACATCAATTTATCAAAATGTTTCGCTGGGTGCAATATTTCGATGAATTGTTGAATAGGCAGAATGGAATTCCAGGCGAATTACTTAAATATGGTAGAAATGAAGTAAAGATAATACACGTTAATTTTAAAAATATGGGAATTTGAGACCCTACCAAAGGTTTGGGAAATAGGTATAATATGTCCTCTTCATAAAAAAGGCGAAGCTATATGTACAGCAACTATCGTGGCATAACGCTATTCAACACTGCATACTAAGTGTTTGCGGACATGCTGTTTGTACAACTGCTTCCATATCCTATAGAAGTTTCAGTCCCCTTTGCGATTAAGGCACATGGAGAATCAGGTACAATCACGGAACAGAGCCTATTCAAGGAACCAAATATCGTCTAAATGATAAAAATAGGGAGGTTCCACTGGTTAGGACTCTTGCATCGTATGGACGATGACCAGACACCGAAAAGAATCCTCAAGACACGTCCGAAGGGAAGAAGAGGTGTGGGAAGGCCAAAACTACGATGGATGGAATCAAAAGAGACCTTCAGATAGCCGGTGAGCAGAATTGAAGAGAAAAGGCATTGTGTAGGGTGAAATGGAGACAATTCCTTGAGGAGGCCAAGGCCCATTTCGGGCTGTGGAGCCACTGATGATGATGGAGGATGGACTCAAAACTTCAAGGATAAATAAAATTGAAGCATTTGAGATGTAGCTTTATAAGTGTAATGCTATCCCACGAGTTGATAGTGTCTCCACTTAGCCCATATATTTCATGGTGATTAATATGTCTTTCTATAACTAATAATGGAGCGAAAGATATATGGGAAGATGGGATATGGGGCATAAAAGAACATAATGGCTTAAAATTGTGTATTAGTAATAAAAAAAATCTCATTATTTGAGATTCCGGATGTGGCGTTACTCAATAGGTTGGCGCAAGATCATAATGAGATGCTTGCCAAACTTTGTTAGGAGTGGTAAAAGAAGAAGATATAAAACATATTTCTAACTTCAACAAAAAAACATGTCCCCACTTAATTAAATCTTAATTTTGCTACTTTCAAATTAAGTTTACATTTGAAGCTTACATTTGCTTTCCAGAAAATATGAGTCTCTGTTGCTGAGGTGGAATGCCTTCTTTTTCCTCTACTCTTTCTTTAATTCTTTCCACTTTGTCCGTTGGTTCTATGTCAATTTCAATTTCTTTGCCAGTGAGAGTCTGAAATAAGAATATATGAGTTAAAGGAAAGGAGTAGAGTCATACAAAAGACATCCGCACCAAATGTATTGAGAAATATTTAATAGTCATAAAACATGTACATAGGTTGATAGGTTGGTGTACCACTATCTCTGTCAAAAAGTGATGATTCCTCTGTAAGAGATTATATAATACTTGGTTTAAGAGCGTACACCTGTTATAATATAGCAATTACCTATTTGTATAATATGAAGACCTTGTATCTATGTGTGAAAAATTCACTAATTATAGCGCTTTCTACCCCAAATATATCTCAGTATCAATTAGGTCATAAAATTTGAATACCCATCAAATTATAGGTGTAAAAAATTGAAAAAGAAAGGAATACAATTCGAGATATACCTAAGAAATGTAAATTATCAAGCCAAACAAATATGCGTGTTCATGATTAATAGTATACCAAGAATATTTGGTAATTCTTGATAAAAATTATAAAAGAAACAAAAAAAATGCAAAATGTTCATTAAAACTTGCACATTTAGGACGAATTTACTCAAATTATAGATGAATTTCTAACCTACAAAATATGATGATTAATAAAAAAATATTTTCATATTTCTTACCTTCACCTTGATGAGCATTTTGAAATAAGGTAATTCTATAAATATATTTTTATTCGAAAACCGTTTAAATCACTTCTACAAATGATTTACGATAAAAAACAAAAAAATTAACTACAAAACTAATCAATTTTAACGTTTGACAGACCGCAAAAGCATAGAAGATAGAATCCATAATGGAATCAAAAGTCTAAAACCGCTAAAATCTTAAAGAGCCGCTTACATGCTGGCGTAGGCTTGGCAAGCCATCCCGAATTCAAACGTGTAAATAGAGCGTTTGGATAGGTTTGCGTGGGTTTGCCGGGGTTCGCGCCCGATCCGATTGAATGTCGGTTTTTTTGGCACAAATCAAAGGGGATTTGCGGCAAACGTTCGCTAGGCGTTTACGCGTTTGTATTCCCCAAATTTCGGGGAATCTCAACTCGATTGGGTATTTTGTGGGGATTGACTTTTTGCGGGGAAAATGTGGGGATTCTAGCATTTTACCATTTATCGATAACTGATACATCAATAGTTCGATGTTTAATGATTAAAACGTTTATTACGATAAATGAAATCGATATATTTTTTAAATATCGCATATCGCTAGTTTGTAGTATATAGCAACATTGCTAACATGAAATCAACTTCGAATAATAAATCAGGGATTCCTCTTTTCGATGAAAAACTAAAACAATCTAAAACACACTTACACACCACAACTTCACAACAAACACATTAGGCACTAGTACAGTACCTACCTACGACTTCTTACGTTTTGTTTGCTCTTACGAAATACTAAGGATTTTATGCAAAGATGGATAAATTGTTGTTAAAAGGCGAAGACAAACAGGCATTAGATAATTCTAAGGTAAGTTATTGACCAAATTTGTTTTAATTTTTCTGAACGATCAATATATGTTACCACCAAGGCGCACGAGTTTCCCCTCGAAATATCGAGGAAGATTAGGCTTAACTCCATTATATGTTTGAATTTTCGAATTATACATTTACCATAAGTTGCCGGTGTCGGCATTCACGTCTGCAGTGAGTTTGTGTTTCATCATTTCATGTTATAATCTATCAACTCATTTTGATTTTTTAGCTCAAGCGCAAAAGAAAACCTGCAGAGAAAATATCGGAGGCTTCAACTTCAAGTGCAAAAGCAGATGCTACTTCCAATGATAATCCGCCTTCAGCGAGCAAGATTCAAACATAAAAGATGGAAATGAATTAGCAGCCTGTTTAATCTGTTCAGTGTCGATCATAGCACATAAATGTGACCTGATTCGGCACATGAATTCAGACCGCCACAAAAGAAAAACATTAGAAATAAAAGATCTACCAAATATTTTATCTTATTTACCAACAACGGATTTAGAAAAAAACGTAAGAATAGCTGAATTCAAATTAGCTGGAGCTTTAGCTGAAAACAATATTTCAATATCGTTCATGGATACCTTAGGCCCACTCTGTAAAAACATTTTTCCTGATTCAATCATAGCCAAAAATACAAATATACATAGCAATAATTAAGGATGTTTTAGGAACCACATTTATAGAGGACATTAATGAAAAATTACGAAAAAAAGGAAACTTCTTTTCATTAATAATGGATGAAACGACGGATCAGGGCACAAAAAACAATGTTTTTTTACTGCTATTGTATATGATCACGAAACTAATAAAGTCCAGCATTTATTTCTGGATATGGTTGAAGTGTCATCAGGAACTGCATCTGGATTATATGACTGTTTAAAACAAATGCTCCAAAAAAAACATACCCATTGAAGACATGGTTGGATTTACTTCAGACACTACAAACGTGATGATAGGTGAACATTGCTCTATTTTTTCTTTTCTCAAGAAGGATTTGCCTTATATTGCTCTTATAAAATGCTCCTGTCGTATGATACATCTATCTTCATCAACAGCTTGTCTCAAATTACCACGAAACGTCGAAGATTTTTTGCGTTCCATTGGAGCTCATTTCAGTAGAAGTTCACATAGACAGCTTAATTTTAAAGAGTTTTAAGAGTTTTTTCAAGTAGAGACGCACAAAACTCTCGCACCGGCTCAAACACGATGGCTCTCGTTAAAGGCTTGTGTAAATCGTGTATTAGAACAATACATTCCACTTAAAGCCTACCTGACAGAATCTGTCTATTCTGATCCTTCGAAGACTACGGAAGAAATGCTAACGACAATGAATAACCGATTTATTTTGGTATATTTAGAATTCATGTCCTACGTACTTTCACTGGTAACGAATTTCAATACCATGTTCCAATCAGAAACTCCACTTCTTCACAAATTGAAGCCAGAAGTAGAAAAACTTGTAAAAACGCTGTCTGACAACTACCTGGAAATGAGCTACGTCAAATCCTTTGATGATGTTTTAAACGCTGAATTCAAAAATATATCGTATATAACATCCTTATCTATCGTATATAACATGTACGTAGTATGACAGAGAAAACAAAACCGATTCAAAATATGATATGCGAATGTAAGCGTTAAAATGTTTGCATTTCAATGTACTTAATGGTCAATATTGCTTAAATATTTTATGAACCATAATGAATTAGTCGTGAATCGAAGATTGCCATCTCTCTTTATCTCAAAAGAAGTATGAGATAACAGATCGCCTTCAAAATAGTACTATATTCAATTATAGATGTTACGTATTTGTTTTTCAAAGTGTGTTGCGGTCAAAATTGCATAACATATTTAAGAACCGCAATGAATTAGATTTTATGAACCATAATGAATTAGTTGTGAATTGAAGATTGCCATGAGTCGGTCTGTGTATCGCATTCTAACTATATACTTTACGTGGATTAGAGAAAGAAATAACATGATCCGGAATAGATGAGTCGGACTGTGTATTGCATTCTAACGATATATTTTATATGAGATAGAAAGTGTGTGAGTGATGTCTGGTTTATGAACGGATCTTTGTGGCAACGTGAACCATGAGTCACCGATGCAATTTAATGATCCGGTCAAATAATACGGATCATTCATTTTTCCCCGTCACTATTAGTATCGTTTATGCACTGGCAGTGGAAAGACATCTCGGAATTTCGACAGCTGACAAATCCAAAATTATAATACCAACGATTACTTCGTATTTATGCATCTGTAAAAACATCAAGAAAATGAATAACTCGTCCAATGAAGAAATTTTAAAATTTCTTAACCGTTTCAGTGCTAATCCCGAGACGTTATCGTGATGGACAATGCTCCACTTAAACTCGCTGTAGAAATCTTATTTATCGACATATCCAAAATATAATAATTACATCGTGTAACCGAACCATTTGTCTAAGTAAATATGATTTTAAGTTTTTTTTTTTTAAATTGATAGATAGCAGTAGAGTGTTTACTTTTTGTCTATTTCATCCCGAGACGTAATCGGGACCCGCACTGAGATACCGCTTTGTATGGATAATAATGTTGCTTATAACCCATATCCGACTTCGTAGAGATTGTGCGCCGGTTTAGAAAAATATTTATGTTCGGTTTTTGTTTAGTGTATAAAAGCAAAGTACATACATACATACCATTACGCCATGTCCCTTGCGGGGTAGGCAGAGAGAACCGAACGCAACATTTTTCTATCCTGGCACGCATTTCTCGCCTCGTCCACATTCATGCATCGTCTCATACATGTTAGTCTGTTGCTCACACTTCTAACATTTCCGTCTTTCAGAATATCGTTCACATGGTCGTTCCATCCCTTTCTTGGGCGTTCCCGACCTCTCATTCCATTCCTTACCGCTCTGTATATTTTCTTCGTCAGGCGCTCCCCATTCATTCTTCCCATGTGACCAAACGAACATATGTGTTCACCTTCATTCTAGTAATGACATCTTTCTTCAACTTACATTCTTTCCTTATGTCCTCATTTCTTACACTGTCATACATCGTTCTATTGCAAATTCTTCTATTAACTAGTTGCATGTAACACATGAGATCCAACTGTCGATAGCGATAGTATGTATAGTTGAAGAATATGTACCAAACTATAAACCCATAAATAAAAATTATTGAATATTTTCAGATATTTTGTTTTCTATACAACATATATTATGTAGGTATGTATGTCAAGATAGGATAGTTTGGAGGAAGTTCCTTTTTTCCTACCCAGAATATGCAAATAGCATGATGGTATGTATGTATGTTTGGAGATGAAGTATCAAACTATTAAGTCTTCTTACATATTGTGTATAGGCGACTGCCATACAAAATGTATGAAGCGATGTCGTCACTAAATTCAATTTTTAAAAAAATTGTTAAAAAAAAATTGAGATCTTCTACAACAATGTTAATATTTTTTATAGAAAATTAAATTATCTAGTTGGGGTGTTTCGGCTTTTTTTGATAATTGTAAAAGTTTTGGAAATATAGGCAGTTAAACTCATAAATTTATCATAAAAAAAATATTTTTCTTAATAAAAAATGTTTGAGAAACCCTGGAATTTTTTTGAAAAAATTCATTTGAGACTTTGTATTTGTCTATGTTTGTACCAATTTTCAGCGTTCTAGCGTTTATGGTTTCTGAGATATATGGGAAAATAAAATAAAAATTCAAAAGTTGATAACCCCTGACTGAAACAAAAATTCAAAATTCCGAGTATAAAAGTTTTGTAGGCCTGTAACTGTTTATATATTCTGAAATTTTAGGCTCTGTAAATTGAGCGGATCAAAAGTTATAAGGGGGGGACGGACACACAGACACACACACAGACACACACACACACAGACACACACACAGACACACACACAGACACACACACACACAGACACACGAAATGTTCTACTCCGAATTCTGAGTAAATCCGTGTATGGAACATATATGCTGCGAAGCCTCTAAGTTGGTGTTTTTTGACTTCAAAGTTGGAAAAGCCGTGAAAAAAGTAGACCTCTCCATACAATTCTCGCGTATTCTGGCTTGATACATTGTCGATATGTTAAGAGAACAAAGTTCTCCTGAACAAATCGACAGTTGGAATATATAGTAAATTTATATGTTTTTATTTATTTATTTATTTTGGTTTATTTGGGACAATAACAGCATTATTAACTAATATGAACGTAAAACAATGAGTAATTAATCTTATTATTTAATTTTTTTTTATTTGTGTCTTTGACGTTGATTCATATTTCAAAATAACTCTTTTTTTAAAGTTCATGTGTTTTTGAGAGTAACTTCGATTTTTTGGGTTACCAACTTTTAAAATCTTACTAGGTGATAGACAAAATACATTGAACATTTTTCGCTATTATGAATGAATTTTGCTTTTATAACTGTTGACTTATTACAGTATTATTTTTAACAACCAACGATTTTATGACCACTTTATACTATATAAGTTCATAAATTACGATGCAGCGGCGCATAGGTCATAGCGCTTACAGATAAACTTCATACAAACGTATAAGGTACTAAGCAATTGTTGAAAAATGTGTTTGTTTTCGAAGAAATACTTAAAAATTCATCAATTTTAAGATGATTTTTATTCACTGTATACTTTCCTGTGTCTTTTTTTACCTATGTGATATTTTTTTGCTAGTAAGTTATGTTTTTGTAAGCTGGAATGTTAAAAAAAATCAGTTAAATAGAATGCAGAAAAACAAAATAAACAAAAAATTGTATTCAACATTTAGAACAGAAAAAAATTTCAACATTTAAACGAATATTCTCGTTGAAGATTTCAAGTATCTCAGTTGAGTAGTTATTGAGATATGACGATTTTAATTTTGTCCGAAAATTGCGCCGCACTGAGGTGTTGCATTGTTAAGCATACGCTTAGCATGGAAAAGGTTAAATGCTACTAAGCTGAACCAAGTATTTGGGATCTTACAAATAAAGATCACAAAGACAAAAAATAAGTCGCTGATGTATGGATTCGTTTATGCACAGTTTTAAATAAACCTATTAAGGAAATATAAAATAAATGTTTAATGATTACATTTCGCAAACATCTCAGGAGAAAAAACGATTCTATTCGTTCTGGCACATATATACATTGATTTAAGCTATAACCTAATAGATTAAGATAACTGATGATTTAAATAATCTTGGTATGTATTTCTTTTAGAATTTTTAAATGATATTTTTTGAAAAATTTCTATTATTTGATTAAGAACATGTACTATCAGAGATATCTGTAAAAAATCTTATATTATAATAAAAATACGTAAGGCAAAAAGTTATGGCTGACATAGCCTCAAAGTCTATCATGTTTATTGCTCCAAAGCATACTGACGCATTCCAAACTAGCGACTTTTGATCCGTTTACACGTTTGCCGAGAGTATACCAGAGTATACCAACATGTAAACCCAGCATAAAAGAAAGCTGAACCTGCAAAATTATCTTTGAAAAACGACGTGCATGGTTTCGCCAGTATGTCAGTATCTTTCTAGTTCTTTCTTTCTTTCCATTCTAATTTTTATCTGGCAACATAGTGTCATGAAACTGTCAACTATCATCTGTCATTGTTATTTACATCCATAGGTCGGTGTTTTATTCAATATTATTAAAATAAAATCTTTTGACAAGGTATGTAAGTGCTTCTTATATTAATGTATACTATAAACAAATTATATGAAGTTATTTTCTATATTGGGTAAACTAAAATATTGCTTTTATAAAATAAACGTTCTTTTTTTTTTTTTATTAATTTCTGGCGTTCCACCCGATATCGAGTGATATAGCCACATAAACGTTCTTACATATCTACAAATCGTTGATTTTTGTAGTCATTAGATAGTTGTTACATGGATTGTAAAAACTTTTATCAGTTGAAAATGTAAAATGTCAACGAAAAAATGTTTTGAAGAGGTGGCTTTTGCTCCACATTATATATAATTATTATTGATTAGGTTTAGGTGTTGTTTGTATTAAATGATATACTTTGTTGTGTTTAAATTTTTCTGTGGTTCTCAAACGCGGCAAATGTTCAGTTTGAGTCATTGCACTTGCGAAACTGATTACTAGAAACATGTGAAGGAGGGTTCTGGAAAAATCGTCAAAGTACATCGAAGGCATGGTTTGAATCGCCTACACAAGTACTAAGGGGTGGGGGAAGCCCCCTACTTGATCCAAATTTTACTGAGCAGCTTGTCGGCACTTGATCCACGTTCGATTTGGTGGGCCCCCACATTTGGGGTTGGCCTATTAGTTGCATGAAATATACTTGATGGTAGTAATTGTGTTGTCCAACGAGCAATTGCTCCAGGGATGAACAGTCCTATAACATTCTTAATGAAGTGGAGTAGGAGACTGCGAAATCCTTTTATGTGCCACTCTGATCATTTTCAACACATTTGGCATTGTTTGGCAATGTGTAAATTGGACGTTTTTTAATATCTATACATGCATATTTTTTAAATATTTTTCATTCGTTTATTCGTTTCTGCTATATGTTTTGACTATGAAAGTTGTATTTTTTTATAATATACTTAACACTGAAAAATTACTGATTTTTCGATTCTTTTTGGTGTGTATCTATACACCACTGCTTGTTTACTTTATTAATTAATCAAGTTAGCAAACAGAAACAGTTTAATTTACTTTTTGTCAAAAAAAACCTTGAATTTTTAAATATTTGGTGTAGAAAACATGTGAAATATAAACATTTTAAAATATAAATAAAATGAAATTCCATTATAAGTTTCCATCGACAAAATTAAATTAATTCTGTTTGTTTCTGTTTGTTTCTGTTTCAGACAAATTACCCAAGCTACTACACTACTGCTATATGTCATGGTTACTAAACATATATATTTTACTATTTAAATACAATGGAGACACTTCATGAAGCTATCAGTTGTCTTTTACAAACTGGTATGGTTGGTTTATATTAACAGATATACAAATGTATTTCAAGTGTTGATATTTTGACCTGTTATGTGCTTTAATATAAAAGCACATGTAAATCTTTATGTAAATTTTTGTGTCCCTTTTACTATAAGTGAAAAAAATATATTTAAGCTGTGTGTAAATCTAAAGTAATAAAGCAATCATAATGTTAGTGTGTGTGTGTATGTATGTGTGTGTGTGTTTGTCTCACCTTCTGAAATACCAAGAGCATCTAAAAATCTATTTATGTGCGAACATGTACCAGTATACCTGACGCAGTGTAACGCTAAAAAATCGCGATAAAAATGCTGAATTATTAAAAATATTTCAATAATATTTTTTTTCATACAAAAGTCAAATCTGTCAAAAAAAGTGTACTTTTTGCACGCAAATATCTGTTAGTTTAAAAGTTAGAAGTATGTATATACACAAATAAAATATATTTTCAAGTATAAATTGGCGTTTAAGTGAAATACATGGTGAATATTTTGTATAATTATAATGTTTAACTTATTTTTAAAGTAAGCGTTTTGTACATACAGCGTCGCCATGTTTATCTCTTTCCATACAATATTTGTTAATCCTTCCGAATGAAAATCTTCTTGAAAATAATAAAAATAATAGGGGTTATGGCCAAAACCAAACTCTTTACAACGTTGTCTCTTTATAATCAGTCATATTTAAAACAATTTCCCATAGTCCATGCGTGCAGAAACTGCATGTACTTATATATAAAAACAAATGGGTTGTGGCCATCACTTGAACATTTTACACTGCTTAAACTCAATTAAATTTCAAACTACTTTTCATACTACGAATTAGCAAAAATTGTGTCACAATATTATATAAACGATTGCTTAATCCTTCACTAATTTACATTCTTGGCCAACGGCGGGACATAAAAGCTAGTAATAAATAAACTGATATCAACTTTTCATCTGATCACTTAAGTGGAGTCAATTAGATTCAGAAAAATGCATGTTACAAAAATAGTTTTGATTTTCCTTAATATTATCAGAAAACTTGTTAAAACCAGCTTTGGGTAGTTTCTTGATTATTAAATTTGTAATCTATCTGTTTTTGTAATTATATTTCCATTGTGAGTAATTATTGATTGTAAATTGAATATAAATATTTGACTATAATGATTTTTGATTGACTGTATAGTTATTTGTTTTTACAGAAAAAGATGTCAATGTATCATCACTGTTGGAAAAAAATATGGTTAAAAGCTTAAGTTTACTAAATATAACATTATGTGATATATTCAAGAGTTCACATCTAGTTAATGTATGCTTCCAAGCAACAGATCAAAGTTCTATACATTGGAAATTTGTTGGCACATCATTTTATTGTATATTACGATTAATAGATTTTTTTAATGAAGACACAGAACTTTTAATGAGTATCACTCAGAAACGAAATGTTCAATCTCTTGTAAAATTTATTTTTACCCATGGCCTCCTTCCGTCGCTTCTTCCTGGAGTTGGATTATCATCTAAAGAACTATTGAAAAATATGCCTGAAGAAAACTTAAATGATTTGGAAAAATACTCAAGATTAAAGACTACATGTAAATTTATTGCTGAGGTTTTTGATACATCAGAAATCAAAGATATTATTATTACAAATCATTTCAATGATTATTTAGCAGCTCTATACCAATTGAGTTTTGCACCAATAGCAAAACCAAATAGCTATGGATCTGAAAATAAATCATTTGTTATAACAAATGATATTTGGATTAACCTTGTGTCCGAACAAAAGGAATTTAAGAACATTTTAGATTTTATTTTATGTAATACTAATCAACCACTTCTGATAAAAGAATTGATTGTTCTACAAGGAAGAAAAGATCCTCCACCTCCAAAATTTCTTAAAAATGCTTTAAGTAAACAACTAAGCGCATGCCTGATATCTTCGGGAGGATTACACTCTCTAATGAAATGCTTTTTGGACTCACCAAACATAGATATAGGAGCTCAATGGAAACACATTGACATGATAACGAGACTCGTGTCTGTTAAGCATGGAAATATGACAACTGATGAATATTTAAAAAATATTTGTCATCAACTTTCCGATATCATTAATAAATATGGAAACAACGATTATGTTATTGTGTCCGCTGCTTGTATTACAAGTTTATTTAATACATTTAGAAATGATAAGAATGTGACCAGCCTTATTGATTCATTGTTATTTCCTTTACAAGACAAAGCATTGACTGAGGAAAAATACCCATCTCAAATAGACATAACCAGTAGTATTCATATTATAGATCTTTGTTTTAATAACTCAAAACTTTGTTTACCTATCAATTTGCTAACACCGATAATTTACACTATTTTTTCTTTGAGAGTGAAAATTAACAAATATCATAAATATGCTTCTATGCTTAATTTATTAATAGTGAGACATTTTTCTTCGGGATTATGCAATTACATTAATTGGTTTTCTGCTTTATTATTCAGTTTACCTAACGAAGAAATCACAATCAATGAAAATATTAATTTTGAATTGGATCCTAAGCATATATTAATAATCCATGAAAAGAAAAAACAAGTAAATGTTACAGTAGAAAATGCTGTTGACTGTATTTTGGACTTGATAGACTCTTGTGATTGCAGTGACTTAGCATGTGATTTATTCACTTTTTTTATTCAGATTATTAGCAAATCGCACAAAGTTAACATCGATGATTTATTTATAACTGAAAATGTTGATAACGATTCAATTAATAAAAACTGCCATTTCCTCTTGATACTCACAAAGGCTTTAGAAATATTAGCAAGTATGGATAGCATTTTAAACAAATTTAAGAAAGATCCTAAATTTATAATAGATTTTGTCACAAAGTTTTTAATTGTGTGTTCGGAAAATATTGAAAACCACATGGAATACGAAAACAATGAAGATTGTATGACAATCTGTCTAATATTGCTATCAACTGTAATGTCAGAAAATATGGAAAATGAGAATTTACAATCTTTTATGGAGTCTTCAAAGAATTTTTTAAAAATATTCATCAATAAATCAGATTCTGAAAGTATTAAATATTTGAGTAAAGAATTATTGGAAATGAATTCTAAACAATCATTTAAATATATTAAAAGTGATTCTAAATTTGATCAAGCTGTATCTGATGTGTGCAATTCTTTACTTCCGGTTAGAGCTCATGGCCTTATTGAACTTACAAAATTAATTGAGGCAAAAGATCCAGAATGTCTATCAAAAAAACAATATGTTCAATGCATTTTTCAAGTAAGTAAAGCTTTAGTGTTTGAATTTTTCAACGTAATACACTTCATTTGGTTTTTGCAAGTGATAGACATAATATATATCATATTTTTTTAGGAAAACCTAAAAGATACAGATTCATATGTGTACCTTGCTGCAGTAAAAGGTCTTGCTACTTTAGCAACTTATCATCCTGAAGATATTTTGGAAATACTTTCAAAGGAATTCTTAAATGAATCTGATAAATCAAATTTAACTTGTGATGCTGAAGACGAGTTTATTAAATTAAGACTGAAAATTGGCGAAATTCTCCTGAAAGTTACTAAAAACCTTGGTAATTTTATTTATTGTGTTTATTTACATTAGTTAATATCAAAAATTTACTACTAATTTTTATTAAATTATCAAATATACCTACATATTTTTTATCATTTATTTTTTCTATCATTTTAATAGACATCAAATGATTTTACCATAATACCTACTCTTTATTTTTACAGGTGATGTTGCTTTAGACCATAAAAATATCCTTTTAAACACTTTCCTTTGTGGATGTCATGATCCAGATGCTTTATTGAGAGCATCTTCACTGTCTAATCTTGCAGAACTTTGTAGAGTTCTGTCTTATAAACTTGGATCAATAATTTTTGAGGTAAATATACAAAGATCTTTCAATAAAATGTAGTTATACTTATGTATTACTATTTTCCGCATGTACGGATCGGACGCATTGCATCAAACAAATTTTGGTATTATTTGTATTTTAATTTTTAAAAGTGTGTTCACTAATCGGCATTGTACAGACTGAATGCATTGGATTGTTTGCAATGCCAAGGCCATTGCCTGGAGAGTCATAAATCCAATACCTGCCGACGATGTCATACGGAGTGCCGATCAGTCTATCCACTAATTAGCGTCGTAAAGACCGCACGCATCAATATTATCTGCACTGCCAACGCTATTGCCTAGGAAGTAAAAAATCAATTATGTGTCAATGACATCATACAGAGTGCCGATCAGTGTTTCCACTAATCAGCGTCATACAGGCTGCTCGCATGGAATTATCTGAATTGTCCGATGACATAATACGAATTACCGATCAGTTGACATACTCCCTTTGTCATGTTTTCTCGGCTTTATTCAGTGGAAAATTGTTGACAAAGCTGAATCAGCATTCCGATTATTGCGGATACAGTGGACGCACTGCCACAAACGAATTCCTTTGATACTATTCATCCAATCCGTACTTTGCTGATCTGTGAATGCTTACATTAAGTTAGCTAAGTTGAATTATTCCAGTAACTTAAATCTGTAACTATCTACTAATCAGTAAGTTTGAATCATTAACATTCCCAACCTTCTTTTCTCAATAACATAAACCTTTGTTTAATATAGGATATTTTATTTGTTTTATGACCCTGTTTTATTTGAAAATGATTACATTTATATTCATGAATAAATATTTTGACTTATAAATACAATTCAATCAATATTTAACACAAAATTTTTCTACAATATGCTTTATTTTGCAGATCTTGAAATCCATCAATAATATTATTCAAAATGATAAATCTTTAGAATGCAGAAGAGCTGCCGTATTAGTAATTTCAAGTCTGATTAAAGGTCTTGGTAAAGAATCACTCTTTTTCTTGAAAGAAGCTTTATTGCCAATGTATAGAACTCTCAAACAACTTTATAAAGATGAAGAAGAAGATTCTGCAGTTCGATTACATGCTCAAATAGCTTTAGAAGAATTGAATGATATTATGAAGGAAATTTTAGCTCCATACCTTTGTCAGTAATATGTATTTAATACATATTTAAATTTTAATATTCTTTTATTTATTTCAAAATATCCCAACTTTTCTTGAAAGAAGAGAAAATATAAATGTCTTAAATCAATTTATGATCAGGTATATTACAAGATTTCTGAATTGTGGCATTAAATATTTTCACAGGATTACTTTTAATAAGTATTTTGAATAGACATATCTTTTTGCCATCATTGTTAATGAAAATACACACTTTTCAACTAAATAATGCATATTTGTATGTTCATTGATGATATGAAAAAAACCAAATTTATTTTATTCATGTTTATATATTTTTGTCTTTGGTTACAAAGAAAATTATTTCACATCTTACATATAAGAGCAAAAAAACATTAAAATGATATCATTTACTACACCAATTTTATTATTAAAACAATATCTATTTGTTATACAAAACTTAGTCTTATTAGTGTCAAAAAAAAATCGGTGCTGTATATTTATATGTACATAAGTATGTATTAATTTATTTATAGGCATTGGAGGAGGGAAATATTCAGTGTGGATTAAGTTTTATACTCTTAAAAATATTTCCACAAATTTATTACAAGGTTCTGTTTTGTGTAATATTATAATCAGAAAAATAAAATAAAATATTAAAAGATTAGCGGTAACATAGGTACACATTAGTTTGTTCTGTTTATTATTTATTTTTATCCTCAATAAAAATAGAATAAAAGTGTTTAATTTATGGTACTTATTTAAATTTTTATATAAATAACCCGATACAGATATCAACAGAAGTTGTATCGAAAAATGTGGTAAATGGTTCACTGATTCCTACATCTCAAAGGAAACTATACTTGAGGCAACATATGATGACATATTTGACTTATGAAGTATCGTAATTATTAACAACTAAGTGGAAAGGGGAGGGAAATGCTGTACTTCATTGAGTACATTTTATTTTCCTATGATAAACTTTCAATAATTACGGAGCTTTATGTGAATCCAAAGGTCAAATACGCCACCATACCTTGCCCCAAGTATAACATTCATGAAAAAATTTCAGTGCCAACCAATGATATATAAAAATAATAGATACGTTACTAGTGTTTAAATTCGGTAAACAAAAAGTAAGCCGTATACCTCACTCAATTCTTACCACACTTTAGTTACACACAAGATGTTGTAGTGTACGGAAGTATTATAATAGCCAAAAAACCATCTTGTATGATGAAAACATGTAAAAGTTACACTAGAACTGTGAAGGAACGAACAGATATATCATTTCATGCTGCATATTTATTCAATAACTAATATATTTATATGGATTTATTATTAATTTTTATTTTGAGTCAATGAGAGAGTATTCAAGTCATATTCCCGTGTAGCTATGCAGAGGGATTTTCACACAGCTATAACTTTTTTTATTTGTTTGTTCAGAAATACAACAGCTGATTACATTATTTAATATACCTACATTAGCGTAAGTTTTTATTTTATATCGCCAATTACAGTATTTCATATATTATTTAATGTGCCATATATGGGCGCATTTAAAATTTTTATTTCAGCTAGACAAGCAACAGTTTCTCTCTGCTATGATACAAATATTGTTATGACAAAATTTATTTTGGAGAAGGATAGGTACAGGGCGTAGACAGAACGTAGGAAAGCGAGACGAACATAGTATGTCGCCCCCCGCGCACATTGGAATAATCCGTGATACCAAAACGTACGATCGCAACATCACACTGTTATGCAATACATACATTAACACCACCATTAGCAGCAATAGCACGGAATGCAGATTCAAGGTATTGTATATCCATTTATTAACTTTATTAACTCTTTTTTATAAGATGTAATATAAGTTCGTCTCTTTCACAGTCATTATTTGGTATGAGAGATAATTATGATGTGATTGCACTGAAGTAAAAGAGAAAATATGTCTAGTGTGTGTATTACTGTATGATCTCTTTCTCACTTATGGTATGTTGTATGCGCTCTTTCTTGGTGATATTGTAAGAATTCATTAAAATGTACCATTTTTGTAAAGCATTTTACTCTCATGTAACGTTTCTGTCTATAAAATGTCATTGGTATGCAAGGGAAAAATGAGAGTTCAACAAGATCACTTAAAAGAACATGTTTCCGATACACTATACTAACAGTTTATTGTAATTATTTTGTGATAAATAAAATTAATTGATAATAAAATGACTAGAAAAAGAAGAAAGGATGGGATATAAACCTGGGGTTACCCAAGGGAAAGGAAAGTTAACCAGAAGGACTTTGATGACTGGTGAACATGTACATAACAGTAAATGAGGGGAATAATTTATACACAAACACAATTGAATATATTTGAATATAGATTTTTTTCAATCAATGAGATTTTTTGTCAGATGGGAAGGTAGAGAGACCTGAGAGCCCCTCTCAGGTCTCTCTACCTTCCCAGTAAGGACATGACATTATGATTTTTCTGTATTGTATTGTACATATTATTTTACATTTGAATGTGTACCCTAATTTCACATTTGAATTTGTTATCTTTTTATATTATCTTAAAACTAAATAATGGCAGCTGCATATTCATATTTGCAACAGTTAATATTTTCAAAACTACCTGTAATTTAATACTAAAAATTATATATTTTTTAAGTAGGTACCCAAATATGTTTTCGAACTGAATCTATTCCAAGACATTATTGCTATGCAGAATGTTTCATCAAGTGAAATGCAATCAATGAAGCATTCTAATTATCAATCTCATATCTTGGATGAACATATTATTGGGTTGAAATATTATATATTGCACACTTATTTTATTTGTTTAAAATAAATTAATAGAGCAAAAGCCCAAGACTGCCAGACTTACGTCATAGTATAAAGGCTGATTTTTTTTTCTGTATAAGGATACCACAACAGGTAACAATGATTGTATACTATGAACCCTGATTAGTAGTGTCTACAGATAACAGGCTTCAAAACGGGGAAAATTGCTATTTTAACATGTCAGTTTCAGTTGAAGCATGTTTCTTTATATTTCCTACAGAAAAGTATTAGACATTACATCTTCCATTTACAGATACATTGGTTGATGGAAACCCTTCGACAGACAACTTTAAAGATTAATAACTTGCTTCATACAAGGTGTTTTCCCGTCTAATGACAGGCGTGGTGAACATTAGTGTCACTCCGACTCAGTTATCTGTGAAAGTTACCACTACTCATGGTTCATAGTATACTATCGATGTTACCCGCTGTGGTATCCTTACAAAAAAAACAAAAAAGTCAGCTTTTAAATATGGCGGTAACGGGCCCTTGGACTATAAGAAAGATTTTAAGCGAGTAAATCTACATATTTTTATCTTGGTTAAATACTATAAGAAACTTATTATCTAATTTAAGCTTCAGATGTGTTATCACATTCTACTCCCTGCTTGGAGTGTTCGCCACAGTGGCCACACTCAGACAGAGATATTGAGTATATAGAACCAGTGTCTGATTGATTGTCCAAGGCTTGGACAGTGTTTCTTGATATGGATGACCCATACGATGATACAGAGATGGCATCTGAGTTATTTTTGTTTCCTGGTATAAATCTCCATACCAGAACAGCTACTCCTGCTAATCCTGCTACAACTAATATCACCATAATGATTGCTTGTGCTGTACTCCCTGTAAAAAATACATTTTGTGTTAATACATTCATTTGTTACTGTACTTATCAGTATAGAGAGTCATTGAAATATTTCTAATTATTTATATAAATGTGTAAAATGAAGGCAAATATGGGTAGACACAATTGAAATTGTTTCAATTTCACATTGTATTTACGCATTTTCTTTTATCTCAATAAACGCGAATCTAGAGTATATCTTCCATAAGAGAAACTGGATAGTACAGAGATAACGACCTGTCATCGGTTGGATTAAGTGGTCACATTTATGTGTATATTTATTTGTATATACATACATTGAATACCTTTTTACATCATTTGCAGATGCATTGCCACAGTATGTAAAAAACCTATGCTGGGGCATAAGCATAACATGCACCAATATTATCTTATCATGTCTTTTCTAGTTCTCTCATCAATTCTTATTTGGAAGTTGTATTTATTTCAATATTGATTGTTAACTAGTTAAAGAATAATAATGACATCTACTGAAAAATAGTGTAAACAATCAAAAACCTATTTAAATTATTTCTTACCTGTGGATGGATCAGCTACTCTAGCTTCTAACCGAGCTGGTTGGACATCATTAGTTGAGTCATCAAATGGTTCAACTTGTCCAAAATGAGGTCTGTAATATTTAACATTCGGAGTAGCTCCACTTGATGGCAAATTGATACCAGCGCGTACTGTTAATGTTTCTGGTTTGTAAGAACATAACACTAAAAACCTGTGAAAATAATAGATTGTTTTATTTAGTGTAGCTTTTTTATTTAATATTGTGAAAGTAAAAATGAGAAATATTTATTTTTATTCAATTAGTATTTTCCTATTTAGATTTCATCACATGCACACTGTATTACTGTTGACTCATGTGTGTTCAAAATCTATTTGACTTTCCAAATTTCTTATACTTCTTCAATGGCTCTACAGCTCAATATGTAGTTCTCTTCGATGGCTCTGCTTTGGCCTTCAGCAAAAAGTATTCTTATACTACCAAATATTTTTTTTTAAATAGAAGCAAAAATAATTTTTTTGATTTTTCTACAGGTATAACAAATAATAAGCAAACCTTCTGGTGCTATGTGTTAATATTGGTAAATTTTCTTGTACAATTACAAATGTAGCAACTGTTGTATCATTGACTTCACTACCGCACTCTTCGTGGTCTATCCTAAGGGTATAAGTGTCTCTACCGCTTGAGGCATCTCCTGACACAGCACAACGTTCTCCATCAGCTGCTTCTACTGCGATTCTACCACCAAAGTGAGGCCCAGTGGATATCTCTACTTCACTAGCGTGTGGAAGACATTGTGTAGCTCTAGCAGAAACTAGAAATAAATAATAGATATTTTATATGCTTAATATAATTTTAATAAATTATCAAAATATGACTCTCTTCATAATTCATTTTCTAAAATTGTTTGCAATATAATAATTCTAATTAATGGTCCATATATGCTTGTATCTAGTTCAAAACCAATGATATTTATTCAAAGAAACTATGTGATACGTAATTGTTTTTTTTTCATCTTAAAGTAACTATTTTTAAAACTAATTATTTCATTATTATACTTGCACATCTCAACACAAATTAAGAATTTGATTTAATTTTCACAAAATTATTTTTAATGCTATTAAATTTTTTCACTGACATCCTTTAGTGGGAACTATAATTGATCGTGCAGGTATATCTTGTTTGGGAGTACGACTCAACGTTTCATGATGTGTTGGATGAACTTCAAAAGAGTATGTAGTAGCCATTCGCAATCCACTTATTCTCGTAGAATACATTTTTCCTTGATGACCTTTTCTTTTGGAACTCACAACTATTGGCCCACCAATGACTTGATTTGATGATTCCTCTGAATCCTCAACTTTCTGAAATAAAAATAGATTTTAAAATGAGTTATAGTTCTTTACAAAAAAAATAATTATTTTTATTATAATAATAATAATAAACACTTCCTTGCACCCTGCGCAAGTGGCGAGTTTTTTGCTTATGGCAATTTCTTTCAACTAACCAGTGTTTCCAGCCCAGAAACACTGGTTAGTTGGAAGAAATAAAAAACTGGTTAGTTTTTTTCCCTATTTGCATGAGAAAATAATTCAAATAAATTTCTCCTCTGCTGGGAATCGAACTCAGGACGCCCGCACATAAACCAAACGGCTTACCAACTGTGCTACAGCGGTCGGTACAGTTCTAAGATGGGTCGATGGCAGAGCGGATAGCGCGCTGGGCTAGTAATCCAGTGGTCGCGAGATCGAATCCTGCCTCGACCGATTTCGTTCACCTAAAGCACAAGCATTTTGCATTTATGCTTATTTTAGGGAACGTACTTGTACAAAAAAATGAATATGTGAACGTACAAGGACATATTCATTTTTTTATTAAAAAAAAAAAGTGTATTATGTTCTTGTTTAAAATCTAAATCATAAATATAATTTTATTTGAAAATTAAATGAGTATCAATCAACTGAGAATATTCCATTGAGTGTATGCTACATGTTTGTGATCCATCTATACAAAGCATTTCTTAAAAATTGTTAATTCAATGATATTTTTGATATTTCAAAAGTGAATCAGAGTCTTTATTCTTCCCGAATTTTATTTTCAAGAGATCTTTACTGTATTTTTATTATTATATTGTATTAAAATTACATCATAATGATTATTAAGTGACTATATGGGTAGATTTCAATTTCTGAAGTGAACAGGTAAATTATAAATACATAGGCTGGGTTGTTTCACCAAAAGCACAAGTAACAGTACCTATAGTTAAAATACTTTGATTTCAAAAATTGAGTCGCTTGACGGCATTCAATTTCAATGAAACAACTAAAAGCGTTAATAAATTTTATGAAATCAAAGTATTTTAAATTCTAACTATACTTTTACTTTAATCTTTTTCAAAGAACCACAGCCATAGTGTTGATTAGAAATACATAGAGCAGATTAATCCAGAAAACAATTCTTTATTAATTGTAGAATTATTAATTTTTAAAAAATCACAATTAAGCTAACCATTGTTCTGCATCTGTGTGGACCCCAAGCCTGTAGTTCACAATAATTAACTTGGAAACCCAGTGGAGTTGGCGGAGCTTCCGGAGCTCCTGCTACATCTCCTTCAGCCGGAGCTTCATATTCCCAACGAAGTGTCACATCTCGGAAGTCAGGTTCTCCAATCAGGTGTTTTACATCTAAAAAATTTTTTTATTTTAATAATGCAAAATCTGTGCAAAACATGTATGACATAACATATTCTCACTAAACAAAACCAACGCTTTAGCTATAGGTAAGATTCAAACCCATGTCCACTAGATTGGTAAATCAATACACTATAGCTCTGCCACTAACCTATCTTCTTTCTTTTCTTTTCGATACTTTCCCTCATTTATGTTAATGTCAGTCAATATTATACAGGTATCTTGACCGCCCAAAAGCTACTCCATACTACCTAAAATTTACCGGCATTTACATTTACAGGGGATAACGTCTCATATAGTTCAGCAATGAAGTTCATCACCTATTATGAAATGTCTTTTAAGCTAGTGCTAGACAAGCGAGGGTAGTGTATGGGGATACACGCATGTGCTTCTTTTTTAAAGTAATGCACAACTATCACTGATATGCTGTGATAGTATGACCATTCATTCAAGAGAATTTATTTCTCTTAATTAATCGACAGTCTTAGTCGCGCGTGAGAGAATTGTATGGCCGGGTCTATATTTTTCAACTTTGAAGTCAAAAAACACCAATTTAGTCTTTGCAGCATGTATGTATATTCTGTATAAAGTATTAACTCAGAATATGGAGTAGAACATGAGTGTGTGTGTCCCTTTTGATCCGCTTGATTCACAGAGCCGAAAATTTCAGAGAGTATAGAAAATTTTGGACCTACAAAATATTTATACTCAGAATTTCGAATTTTTGTTTCAGCCAGGGGTTATCAACTTTTGAATTTTTACTTTATTTTTCTGTACCTATATCTCAAAAACCATAAAAGCTAAAGCGCTAAAAATTGATATAAATATATACAAAATCTCAAATTTATTTTTTTAAAAAAAATCCAGAGTTTTCAAACATTTATGTGTTTAACTGCCTATATTTCCAAATTTGTTGAAAATATCGAAAAACGTCACAATTTGTACTGCAGTACCTGTATACTACACAATATCTACGGGGATTCTTAATAAATTGATACCTTTATCTCTCCAAACAAACATACATACATACCACCAAGCTGTTTTCATATTCTGGGTAGGAAAAAAAGTAGCGTCTAGTCCCAGCTTTTCTTTTCTGCATTCTTAGGTTAGGTTTATGTTTGTTTATAATAAAAATAGCGACTCGCGTGAGCGATTATCTATTTGATTACCTATTTGTTTTCGATAAATAAAAAAAAAAATATTGTTATTATTATTGAAGTTGATTATTACAAAATACCTACGTTTTTATGGACTGTTGCCGAAAACGGCAGATCCGGCTTTGCCAGTCATCCACCAAACAAAATAATAACAATGCGATAAATAACATGGCGAACTTATTGTCCAGATACAATCAATACCTGCAAGTCAACCACCCATTAATTAGTAAAAAAAGATCGAAAACCGATCCTCACTACTACTAAAGACACGTTTGTTTTTTTCGCAAAATTCACTCCCATCTCAGATGATTTTGTTCAGGTAATACCTACTATCCCTACATACACATAGGTATTTCTTCTATATATTATCTATTCATTATTTAAAAAAAATATTATGAACTATGATATTGGATAGAAAACATTCAAGTACCTACTGCCAAATATCTTGAGCCATTTCGCCGAGATGGGCGATTTGCACGTAGATATACCAACGAAGCAAAAAGACACAAAATTGCGCACCGCGCAACCGGAAGTCTGGTTCAAGGTATTTGGCGATATTTATTCTAAGTGCTAAGTAGGTAGGTACCTACCTACACATTATGATAATATAACTTAACACACGTGCAGTAGGTTTAAATGAAAAACGCAAGAATGTATTTAACTCTTGTTTTTCTGATAATTTAAAGCAATAAAGCAATGTATAAATATGAAAATAGATGAACGCCCAACATAACGATATATTACCTATAAAGGCACAACAAAAGTAGGCATAGTAAATTTGCAGTATTTACTTAGGTATGTTTTGCAAGTAATTAATGGAGGTTAAACATGTTTTCACCCAGATACATAATTGTTTTAATAATGGACACGGCACTTACCCATACTAAACTAGTTCCCATGAGATTTATGGAGAATCTTTAACTCGTCGGACTGACCATTCAGTTCGAGACCTATTAAGACCTAGTTTATCATAGAACTATATAGGTATAACTATCGTAAAATAACTTGAGCCACAGACTTCCTTCAAATTTGTGTATTTTTACTTGGTTGATATATGTGTAAATCGCTCTCCTCCACGTCTTAATGGCTCAAGTAATTTGACGAAAACTCTACCCGCTAAAAATCGATGTGATATTCATTTGTTTTTGAAAAATCTGAAAGCCTTAGATATTTTAAGTAGGTAGGTAATCTGAAAGTACCTAACTATAGATATTTTAAGTAGGTAGGTAATCTGAAAGTAAGATAGATATTTAAAGTAGATAGGTAATCTGAAAGCCTATCTTAAGTAGATATTCAAAAATAATATTTTGATATTCAAATTTTATTTTGTTTTTCCTAGTACCTACCTATCTAATATAAATACGACCTTTCGTTCTATTCGTATTTCGTTCTTCTATTATTTCGTTGGTTTTTAGGTATTCTATTATTTCGTTGATTTTTAGTTATTGTATTATTTCGTTGATTTTTAGTTATTCTATTATTTCGTTGATTTTTAGTTATTGTATTATTTCGTTGATTTTTAGTTATTCTATTATTTCGTTGATTTTTCGTTATTGTATTATTTCGTTGATTTTTAGTTATTCTATTATTTCGTTGACTTTTAGTTATTGTATTATTTCGTTGATTTTTAGTTATTCTATTATTTCTTCTATTATTTTTATCTGTAGGGTTTTTTATACTACTTTCTACTTGCATTCGTATTTTATTTTAAATTTTCAAATATGAACAAAATATTACAATAGCTTCAATTTAAAGGTTGACATAATATTTTTAAATGGGTGGTGGCAGAACGGTTAACGCGCTGGGTTAGTAATCAAATGGTCGCGAGTTCGAACCCTGTGCCACGACCGATTTCTTTCACCTATAGTACAAACATTTATGCTTAATTTAGGGAATGTATGAGGATGTATACGAACTTGTTACTACAAGGACCTAATATTCATTCTTAAAAAAACATTCTTATGAATCGTATACTGTAAAATTTACAATGCTTTATAGAATACATTAATTTTATTACACGGGTCCGATGGTAGTTGATACAAAAAAAAATATAATTCGTACCTACAGTTAAATAAAAAAATATATATATCGATTATTCTTATTACATGACCGCCATGACGCAGTTAGTAAGCCGTTTGGCTTCTGTCAGGGCGTCCTGGGTTCGATACCTAGCAGAGGAGAAATTTATTTAAATTCATTTCTCACGCATTTATTGCTTCTATGGGCTGGAAACAATGATTAGTTGGAAGAAATTGCCACATGGCAATAAACTGGCCACTTGCGCAGGTTGCAAGGAAGTATTTACTATTAATTTTATTATTATTGTATGTACTTATACATATTTTAATACGCATAAATTGAATTTTTCCTCGTTGGGAGTCAATGATATTTTATGACAAATTAACATCTCACTAGTGATCACGTAAACCTGCCGATGGCAGGACGTAAGCCCTGTAGAGTTCTAGATTTTCCGGTTCTCTTTAATGTTAGTTGCCAGAATGTAACAACTTGTTATTGGGTGCGTGTTAAATTAATATTTGACATAGTACCTACCTACCTGTTAGTTGCCCGAGAAGCAATATTAAATAAATAAATTATATTCTAACTTCTTCACTATTGAGATATTAAGTCAAAATATAATTTGTACTTATTTTTTTATAAACTTAGTATAATTTAATTTTGCCGACAATTTGATGACTGGTTTATCAAATTTATTTCATAAAATTCTATGAGAACATAACCACGAGAACACAGAATATATATGTATAATAATATTGGATAACAATTAAAATTAAAAATGTTATACGGTTTATTATAAAGATAATAAATTTAAAAAAATGTATTCTTTTATACAAATACAGTTAGGTTGTGCAGTTGATAAAGATTGCAATAATTTATCACAGTCAAACGAACCATATAACAATCATCGCAGTCATGGGAAATTCACATTTGATTAATTCAACTGATTTATAAAATTTCATACGTTGGTGCATGTGTCAAATCATCAGATTAAAAACAGTCTTTTTAAAAATACGAAGACACAAAATGTATGCCTGCCTACTCAATAAAAGAAATCATTCTTCCTTCAATTGTTTTATTTCTCTCAAATCATTATTCAAATGGGGCCAATGGCTATTCAATTGATAAAAAATACATTTATTTGGTTATAGAAATCCGCTGCGTCATCATCCTTATGATATTACCAAATGTAGCAAACTTCTTATAAAAAACATCACAGATTTGGTTATATACAATATGTTTTCGTGTTGAATGTAATTTAGTGTCCATATTTGTGTACATCCGTATGCCCAAGGTATAAGTACAAGGGCCATTTTGTCTATCCGTTGACAGTCCCTGCTTCTAACAGTTGAAGCTCCGTCCATCAACTTTTTGATCCATAATTTGATGGACACGTTTCATACGTATATAGTTTAGTATTAAGCCTGTCCGGACGAAGGAGCGGTTACGTCTCCGAAACTAGTTGACATAAAAATACGTGGTTAAACGTAGTTGACACTAAGATATTTAATTATATTAGTAATGTGCCACAAAGAAATAGCTGCAACGTACAAAAAAATATCCATTTGGAAGAATGAAACTGGTTAATACCTAAATAAGACATAACAATTTTTCATTATCCGTTAAAAAAAAATTAAAAGCTTAAGGTTCTAAAAGTGAATTAGACAAAGCGGTCAAGCAAGAAATGGTATCAAATATACAAAAAGTTGTAGCTTACTTTCATTAAATTTCATCTAAACCATTTAGTCCGGCTATTCATACTTATAAATAACTGACTATTGTTTAATGGCATTTAGGTCAAGCTAAGATCGGGATTTGATATTGTTTTGAATGAAAAACAGCTATTCTTTAGACAAGGTCAAATTTACTACGACATTAAGTACCGCAGTATTGTGTTGAAAAAGTATTTATATCGGTTAATTTTAACAAACCGTTTTTTAAAATGAAATTAGATAAAACATGTTTAACGCTCATCGGAGTCAAAGACGTTATAATTATCTCAGAAAATATACAATTTTTATAGCTGACCGTGTGTATACCGCTTTTATATAACGGGAACTAATAGCTTATTATTACATATTACGTAAGTATTACTAATTTTGATTTGATTTTCAACATCAAATGTTACTGTCAGAAACATTTTTTTTTATTTTCGGGTAACTAACAGGTACTATGTTAAAGATCAATTCGACACGAACCCAGTAACATTTTAATACTTTTCTAATACTATGATGAATAGTTTCACAAATCTGCACTGAAATTATTGAAATACTGTCTCCACTGGGAATCCACCCAAGACCTGAGGCATAGGAATCAAATATGTAGGTATCTAATCTGAAGGTACTAAACATTTCCGAATACAAACAACACATTCACACACGCCATGTCCCTAATGACGTTACTAGAGAAAAGCTAACACTATGTACACATTCTTATCAAAAACACTCCCTATTCACATTCAAACTTCGGCTTATGTATATAATACATGATCGCCCATTGTTAAGACTACCTTTATTTCCATCTTTCGAAGTATAGTTGTATATCGTTTCTTAGGCGATATCTGCCTTATACATAAATCTCTTTCGTCTTTGGGGATATTTTTGATTCAATCGCTCATTTTTTCAATATCTTAAAATCTCTTTTTATCTTATTTTATCATTTTTAACTAGCGATCTGTTTTTATTTTTAGATTTCTTAGTCAATTATACATATTTTGCCACGTCGAGGATTTACATACCAACAGGGGGACAAGTCTAGTACAACAAGCGAAATCAAAACCCACACGATTACCCATATCATGTATATAATTATTATATGGAGTTCTATAATATCTTAGGATGTCCTAGAACTCAATATGATAATTATATCCATGATATGGATAATTAGGAGGGTTTTAATAAATTTCGATTGAATTTTTTATCTAATGCCATGTTTAAACATAACATGTTGTTTGTCGGCCTTCGTGGCTCAGTAGGTTATGTATCTAACTGCTGATCCAAGGGTTCGATTCCCGGTGCAGACCCAGTTTCAAATTGTGTTTTCAGTCTGGATCTCTGAGACGATTAATATCGTTAGTCTCCAGAATGTGGCAACTTTTTATTGGGAGCGTGTTAAATTAATATTTGACATAAAACCTGTTAGTTGCTCGAGATGTAAAATAAAATAAATAAATAACTTAATTGAGCACTCCGATCACTCTATTTCCTGTCACAACTCTTCAATCAACATCCCAACATTAAGATATTCCATTCCTTTAACACAAACCTGTTTATGATGAAATCCTCATCTGGAGGAATGGAAAAAGTCGGAATGTTAAAAAAATTAAATATAAAAAACAAGGAAATGAGGAACAGATCACAGTCTTGTTAGTTTCCCTATAAACTATAAATATCCCTAAATAGTCTTAAGTCGAGATCAGGTTTTCATTTCTTGTATTCCATAACCATATATGAATACTGTAAGTAAATTTATCAGAAATTTCTTGAAACGAAGGTGTAGTACCTACTCTATTTGTACATACTAATAAATTCTGTACACCCGTTAAAGATTTCTTTTATAATAATAATAATAATAAACACTTTCTTACATCCTGCGCAAGTGGCGAGTTTATTGCTGCCAGATGGCAATTTCTTCCTAACCAATGTTTCCAGCCCAGATAAGCAATATTTGCGTGAGAAATGAATTTAAATAAATTTCTCCTCTGCTGGGAAGCTGGACGCCCGCACAGAATCCAAACTGCAAAACAATTTATTTTTACTCCTCACTAACCTGGTGGGGAGCTAATTTCGCAATTTTAAAGGGTATTTTTTTATAGCGGATTATCAACTGGTATAATGCTAATATTGTATTTTGAAAGTTTCATCACAATGTTTCTGTGTGTGTGTGCTGTGTGCTATGTAGGTACAGCGTATTTATTTTACTTTATCAAATAGGGATATACTAAATACTCGTTCGATTCTTTTCAAATTTTGTAATTATGTATATCTAATACTCGCTTGGATCCCATTAGATTTTGAAGGATACCTGAATAGTGCTTCTCATTTTATTTATCTTTTAAATATTTCAATGTGACCCCAAGCTCAGGAAACTTAAAATTTGAAATTCTTATTTTCAAATTGGTAAAAAGGTAGGTACATAAATTTCATAAAATGGCATTAAAGAAATATTAAGTTATTGTAATAAAATAATTAAATAATATATTATTGTAATAACTCATTTTATAAAAATGTTGAAAATATTCCATACAAAATTTCTATGCTTTGTGGAGTGACTTGTTACTTGGTAGTGAGGAGTATAGCGTTGGCCATAACCCACTCGTTTTTTTTTATATTTTAGGCCTCTTATCTTGATAAAAAAAGTACAACACTACATCCTTCAGTGATCGTGCTTTTGCTGTGGCTGGACCAGCCTTGTGGAATAAACTACCACCTGAACTGAGGCAAATCGACAACTAAGCACTATTCAGGAAACACCTGAAAACTCACTTCTTCCGCGAGTCTTACAAAAACCTGTAATAGTTATATATGTGGCGAGGATGTACCTCCCCATCATCGATGCCATCTCGCTCGGACGATCTCGCTTATCACGAAGATTGCCGAAGACGACCGAGAGACAGCACATCGTATTTCAATCAACTAACGTGGCGATTGATTCGCTCGTCAGCCCAGCGTTCAAGCACAGTGTTCAATAATTATAATATTTTATCCCGACCGACCCTAGTATCGCGAAGCAATCTAATTAAATTTGTTAACTGTTTTAATCTGAAAATATAATTAATCTGAGTAAGTTTTCTTTTATTATGAAACCTATCATCATTCTATTATTTCAATTATAAATAAATAGCTGAGTAAAACAATTGCAATATCTAAAAATAGTTGTATGTGTTTTGGGAGATGAATTTAGAACACGCAATAAACTCGCAACCTTTTCTGATTTCTTATTAATAATCTTATTAAATATATAACTTCCTCCCAACGCACATACCGCTAAATTGGTGACCCACGACAGTTTTAATATATATTTTTTAAAAATTTTAGCACATTTTTTAGTAAATTTTTGTTACATGTTTTGTTCAAAAAGAAATGATTATCATTTTAACATTGTACATTCTTTTATATTCATCGCTATTATCTTTGATTGGTGATTTTAAACAATTTTTAATATATTTTTATGCATATTTTAGCATTTTTTAGCGAATTTAAAATTTTTATATTTTTGTTACATGTTCATAAAAAAAACATTTACGTTCATAATTTCAATATACTACAATGTTATTTGAACAAATACTAATCTTAAAATTGATAATGAATTATTTAAATGAAATAATGTGTAATATTTAATTTCTTTCTACTTTTTATTAACAAAGATATTGCCTATTCTATGAAAGATATGTAAATAATCAGCTTTGCAAGAGTGATGAATTGTTTCGCATAAAAGTTAAAAAAAAGAACGTGGCTGACGGGCGGATCAGTGGAAGAAAAATTCTGTATATTAAGGTATTGTAAATTTTTAATTAACTTCACTTTCACTTAAAACAAAAAATATTGTTGTAGATAGCCATTTTTTTTTCATGTGTCATTTCATGCAAAACTTATTTGATTAATCGTAAAATATTATTATTGTATTCGTAAGTACTAAAAAAATCTATTGATTTTCAAAAATGTGGAACTATTTTATTCCAACAAGATTCTATAAATTATTAAACAATTTAATTATCTTTTGGTAATGCTATCCACTTATTGTAATTTTTGCTAAAAAAAACGATTTATTGTGTATATTAAGCATGTCTTACAACATTGTAACATTTATATTTTTTATAAAATAAAGTTGCATTTTTTTATTTTTAAGAAAGAATTTCATTCACATTCAAACATTTTATTTGAAAATGAAATTTTATTTTGGTTGCATTAAATATAAATTGTAAATTAATAATTAATTTGATGACATTTCACTATGATCATTTATGTTGAAAAGTAAAAAAATAATATTCAAGTCCCATTTATACTTCGTTTAGGTACCTAATAATAATTTCATATTGTAATCATTTTTGTATTATTTTTTTCATATTATCAACTGACGAGACGAAACCCGCATAGAGAGAAACACAGGATGTTGAAAAATAAACCTTCATATTGTCTAAATTGCTGCAGTAAGCAAAATATCAACCGCCAGAGATCATTACTTTGGAGTACTTATTAAAAAAAGCTAAGTTTTTAATTTAAATTTAATTAATCTAACTAGAAACATTCTTTGAAAAATATATTTTCAAAATGAAATTTTTAAAAAATTGATAAAGTAATTTATAAAGTCAAAGATCAAATTTTTAATATAGTAAAAAAATAATTGATTGTAAAAGGTACATTTTTGTTCACGAAAAGTGATTTTATTATATATACATACATATTATTTTTAAAATTGATTATACAAAACAGAAGTTTTATAAAACAATTACTTTACTTTCTCAATATTATGTAGTAAAAATATCCGCATATTAAAATGCATAAATTGACGAATTTCATTAATACATTATTTTGAAGTCATATATATATATTTTTTTTTGGTTGAATTTTTCAAATATTTTTTTGTATCAAATTAAACTGGAACTTTACAAACAACCTGTATTCAAGATATAAACAAACAATATTCCGTGACAGTTTTTTTTTGGCGCCAAAAGAATACTATGTCACGATGTTATTGTCGCCTATTATTTGTGTGAAGGTACCGATTGGTGTTTTTAAGTGCACAAAAATATTCGATTGTGTACATTTTGCACTTTCATACCAACAAACATAAAGGACTCAACCAACAATTTATTATAGCGAATTTATTTTTAAAGAAAATTATCTTAATTTTTTATTCATATTACCTCGTAATTTTTAACAGTATTCTAATCATTTCATTTACCAAAATCAACAACATTTATGAATAATTATTTAATTCTTATAACATAAAAATAATATTACTTTAATTTAAACGAGTCTCAATAATTCATATGGAGAATATTTATACCTATTGTGATGGGCTCCACCCTAACCTGAACTAAATATCGTCCTAAACTATTTTCTGTGGATCCATAACCTCCTAAACTAGCTAGCTAAACTACCTATTAAAATCTAACGTCTATTTCCTAGTACTATAGCTAATTTCCCTAACTAGTTTATCCTCTACCTGTAAGGTAAATCTAGAATTTATTACATCTATTTGAATATTCATTATTGAATGATTCTATCATGAAAGAACATCGTATAATTCTATCTTATTTCGCTAATTTTATATGTTTTTCAACGGATTTTGGCCAATGATCGTCTAGTAATTATTATTATTATTCACGTTCAAAAGGACCCTCTACGTTGTGTTTTATTTACGAGTTATAAACAGACGAATATTTATAATAAAATTTATATATATTATATTAATAATTAATAAATTAACAGACTCCACGACTGTTGAAAGATAGTTAATATTTACATACAAAATTATAACTACAGGATTATTAAATTCGTATAATGTAATGATAAAACTTCGATTCTCAACCCAAATTATGTAACTTAATTGTTACTCAATTTGATCGATATATGTATATTAATATACCTACAGACGTGGTAAATTTTACTTTATAATAAAATGAATCTTTAACAAATCTACTCTCTTATATTTATATATATATATAGAAGATAATGCATTCATATACCTACAGACTTAATAGGATGACGAAAGTTTTCATAAAACAAGTTCATATGATTCTCATAAACAAAAACATAAATAAAACTCAATAGAAAATACGATATATGCTTCTTAACGCTTTTTCACACTCATGGAGGTTAGGAAATAACGAACTTAAGTTTTCCTACCTTTTCGTATATCCTGCTATAATGAAAACATATCAAAACAATACCAAAATACATTATATAACAAAAGACAATATTTATATGCAATCGACGATCTTTCCATGAGTGTGACGTAAATAGTTTTATATCAAATATTGTTAGATGTCCAATATATCTTTATAATGTTAGTTTTCAGGACACGAATTTTCCTTCTACAGTAACAGATGGAAACATGAATATTTTGATTACTTTAGATAAAATGGTTATTTCAAGACACAAAGGATGATACTTTGATTTCCATTAGCGATGTCTAAGCGACATTTTAAGGCTTCTACAAAATGGGTTAGTAAAGTTTTGTGTTTTTCACTCGATTTTCATACTTCATCTGACATTTTAAGGTTAGGGAAATTCAGATTTTCAAGAAGATCATGCTAATTTTTCATGCTTCATGCAGTCTCTGGCCCCGAATACATCGCCAAAAACTCATCCTGAGCAACCAATTTTAGCTACTCTCAGGTCTGAGTGCACTAAACTACGATTAATTAGACTACCTGTAACACCATGCAGTACTGTATATTAAAATCAATAATTCTAGATATGATAATATCCAAGGTATCATCTGGGACCTCTTAGTCTAGCGAGAGTCTCTAACCATTAACCACATAAAGGATATAATCGACCAATGGACCTGAGACCAAATCAGGTTTTTAAGGTAGTTAGGACAAAGGTATTACCGATTTTTAGTATTATATTTGATTAAAGAAGTACTTTACTTACTATTGTCGATAAGTAAAATACTGGAATTAAGGACAGGAAATAATACTTATTAATTTTCTACGAGATAAGATAACTTATCAACTTAACATGCATTTATAGGAAAGGAATTATTGAGTTTTGTTAGTATTATAATGCTATTAGTAATTTAAATAAAGAAATAATTTATGAATCACTAAATTCTACATGCAAGCAATTTTTATGGAATTAGGATTATACAAGTTTACTTCATTTCACTCTGTCAGTTATAAAAACACAATACTTCACATATAAAATTAATAAAATATAGAAAATTTTCAAATAGGTTTAATGTTTAAAATAAGATTATGTTTATTCAAATTGTACTTGAAAGAAAATTCAAAATAGTTTAAAAATGGTTATATTTCCCAATTTATATTCAATTTTTCATGTATTCTCATCTTATTACGTCAAAAGAAAATAATTAAATTGTTAGTAAATAATAAAAAAAGGACTCATCGATCTCCAGCGTAATTCTTCTCGTACTGCACTGAATTTAATTTACGGTAGCGAATAAGTTACTGATTATTGTTAATAGAGAATAAAAAGGAAAATATCACTTTACTTCACGATATAAATACACAATTAAATAATATTATTTTTAAAAAAAAAACAAACTCTTTCGCGTGTCGCGAGCAAACGACCGCCCCCCTTCTCCCTCCAAATGCTATCTTAACGAGTGCATTTAACTCCTTTCAAAATAAGACCCCCCTACCCAGCAACTAACTCCCGATTCTCCTTGAAAAATCGACCGTCTCTGTTCGCGGCTAGAGACTCATTAAACTTTTAAAGTAAGATCAGACCGCTCAACCCCATCTCGTAGGTACACTTCCCTACTCTCCTATTCCCCAACAACACCAGCAATAAAAACATATCCCCACACATATACGCACATATGAATACCTCTCTCAATATGCAGATACCAAGGCCGATAAATTACTCAAACATAGATTATGTGCACCGTATAAAAGAAAACAAATAATAAGCTGAACAAAATTGAGTCATCACACTATGTACAAGCAATTTTTTTAAATACCTATATACTTTACTTATTTCGAAATAAAAAATATGTCACATTTGGCAAAGTATTAAATACCTAAGAAACACTTAGAAAAATAACGATACCTAAAAGGACTTAACAAAAATTGAAACATTTTGGACTTAGAATAATTTGATCATTTCCAACACTTAGAAAAAATTTTCAAAAAAAATATTTTTATTTTATTAATGCAAGGTACCTACTTTTATGAATTGAATATATTATGCCTACTATTATTATATATACTCATATACCAGATACAACGGTAATCATTTATATTTGAGAAATTTAAAGTTTACTATTGTCAATCATGTTTATTTATGTCAACAAGACAACAACCAATGTATTATTATGATCATCATCATCATTAACGAAGACTTCAAGCTATCAACAAACCAAGACTCCGGACGACCCTGTTCCCGTAGATGTCAGAACAAACCAAGACACCGGATGACCCCTCCCCGTAGATGTCAAAACAACAACTGCAACGATCTACAACGGCTTGCAACGGCCTACAACTGCTATCTACAACCATCCAAACATCAAACAACAGCGTCAAAATGGACAACTACAGAGGATTCACTCACCTCTTCAAACCAAATACAACTTCTAGAATTTCTACAATTGTAAACAACGATTTTGACTCATCACAGAATATCAACTCGCCTCTTCACTTCATCGTAGCCACTGCTTGACCATCACTGCATCAACAAGATGTCAATCAACCATCCACCGTGCACACACATATATACATACAACCCTACGAGCGCACAAAACCGTCCCCGTATCACCGATACTACTGCCTTGAACGAGGAACGATTTTGGATGATGACTGTTTACGTCTCTAGCCGCTCCCAATTTCTACGTAGCTGCCTTGAGGAGCTAATACTGACCTCCTCCTGTTACTAGAAATTCATCAGGTTATACTGGAGTATTGGGTTTCTCCAAAGCCGTCAATTCTCGACGCACCGCAAGCATTTGAAGGCTAACTGGATCAAATTTCCAAAGATGTCAGTTCACGACACGCCGCAACCCCCAGACACCCTCGTGTTTCGCCCCTGTACTGGCACACGCAGGAAGCTGTTGGACTTATATATATTTATTTATTTATTTATATGCACACTTATGCACGCAATACACGGATGCAACATGGCAAGCTACAAATGACAGTCATTTTTTTCGAAGAGAACATCATACACATCGTCCTCACATATTTACGGTATTCCCTGCAACGTACTCCAGGATGCCCTAATTATAACGACGTACTTTTTATCTGTGATATCCCATTTGTAAATAATATTATCTACTATGTAACATAAATTTAAATTTTTTTTTTCTGTATAATTACAGATTGTTCAGCGATGCTGAGGGTCGAGGGCCTATGTTCAATGCTCGATGGACATAGTCTTGATATCGTCTTACAGACTTGAGGGAGGCTGTGTGGCGAGGATGTACCTCCCCATCATCGATGCCATCTCGCTCGGACGATCTCGCTTATCACGAAGATTGCCGAAGACGACCGACAGACAGCACATCGTATTTCAATCAACTAACGTGGCGATTGATTCGCTCGTCAGCCCAGCGTTCAAGCACAGTGTTCAATAATTATAATATTTTATCCCGACCGACCCTAGTATCGCGAAGCAATCTAATTAAATTTGTTAACTGTTTTAATCTGAAAATATAATTAATCTGAGTAAGTTTTCTTTTATTATGAAACCTATCATCATTCTATTATTTCAATTATAAATAAATAGCTGAGTAAAACAATTGCAATATCTAAAAATAGATGTATGTGTTTTGGGAGATGAATTTAGAACACGCAATAAACTCGCAACCTTTTCTGATTTCTTATTAATAATCTTATTAAATATATAACTTCCTCCCAACGCACATACCGCTAAATATTCAAAGCGCCCTTGAGGTGAGGTTATCACAAAAACGGCGCTATAAAAAGTATCCCAATTTATTATTATTATTATTATGTTACTAAATATAGTTCCTTAAATATTAAATTATAAAATCATAGAAATAAGCATTTTTGTTGATCATGCTGCCAGGTATTGGAAATGTAGGTATATTCTGATCATTTTTCAAGAAATCAATTTGTTTTATGATATTTAAAATTTTAATCCCAAAAACAGTTTTTTTTTCTTGACCTGCCAGTTATTGGTGACTTCACTTTATTTATTATTGTTGTGTTGTATGTAGAATATAAAGTAGAAAATTTAATCAGCTTTCAAATAAACTACTTTTTCTAGATCTTATAATTTTCGAGTTATAAGCGAGAAACCAATTAGACTAATTTTAAGGCTACCCCCCCCCCCTCCCTTCAGCTCACCGTCGGGTCGGGTATTTTTAGGATATTCACATCCTTGATGGGACCCCAAACCCATTCCTGAAGTCGAAAATTTCGCTCCTCTCCGTGCAACCATTCGTTGACCGGACTACTTATGTATAAATTATGTTCAGTAAATAAATGGAAAAAATTAAAATTAGTAAACCTACCTATGTATATATGTATGTAATAAATCATATTATATGCACAATTAATTATAATGTAGGTAGGTGGGTATGTATATGATGTTTACATTTAGTTTGAATGCCGTTCCGTCACACTACATCCGCAGGATATGCCCCGTGAACAATAATAGTCAGATATAGGTACATAAATATATACATATTATACATCATGTATTGTGCTACATTATAAAATGCCACGAAACGAGACACCACAAAACTATACAATACAATTTTATTTAAATTTCATCAATATCCATTATGAATTCTGGCCTCATCCAAAACATCGGTGTCCTTATCCAGTCCTTGCTTATGCCAAGGAAATACAAATTTTCATGGACAGTGTATGTTCATCTATTTCGATTTTCAGGTGATTCAGAAAAACGAGTCGTTGGATTTTCTCCTCAAATGTACCTATTGTATATTGAATGCGTCTTCGTCTGATGCCCATGATTGGATGCAATCAACTGGAATTTAAGCAATCAATGATTTCCAGATGATTGCTAGTGTTCACAGGAATCATAAATCAATCATTTTTTTTATTTACTCCCAAAATAACCTCTTACCTACATGATGCGTCAATAAAGCATTCAATATAAATCATAAAACAATTACAAAATAATTAAATGATATACCTACACCTGTATTTACACAAAGAATTTGAAATAGTTAAATAATTAAATGATATACCTACACCTGTATTTACACAAAGAATTTGAAATAGTTAAAATTGGTTATCTGTCTATAGTTCATTAAAGATTATAAAAAGTGGTATACGTATTTTTTTAACCTTTTGTGGAGCAGGCCAATAAGCTACAACCCTGATAGTTTGCCCGTAAATATAGCCCTGATTCTTGCGTGAAGTATTATATTGAATATAAGTATGAATATTATAATAATGAATTCGTTTCCTTGCGTTCAACATAAGTGCGAATATTTTTCCAACAATCCAGTATTTAGAGAGTGAAGTTGTATACAAATAAACCAACGTGTTGTTGAAATAATTGTTCAAAGATTGTCTAGAAATGGATATTGTTGAACGCATCGAAAAAGTTCGATTATGAAAAATCTATGATTATGGCATCAGACCCTTATCGAAAACACTCGTGCCAAGTGATTATATTCTTGGATCTTCACTAAGACAAAAATTGTTACTTGATTTGTTAATTTCTAAAACGGTTAGTTCAAATTTTTTTTCGAATAATTCAACTAAAAAATATTCATCGTAATTACTCAAGAATGAGACATAAACACTTATAAATGCATTTGTCATATCTCTGTTTGATTACTGCAACGGTATTCATGCTGGATCGCTAAAGTATCTATTTGCCAACTCGATAACTTACAAATGTTATTTAATGCAGCGGCAAGGGTTATTATTTATGGTGCGGAAAAATAATGTCGCGAAACGCCTCTTCTTATCTTATAAATGAATTACATTGGTGGTAGTGTCTAAACCGAATTGTAAACGAATTACACTGGTGGAAGTGTCCAGACCGAATTGTAAATAAATTATACAGGTGGAAGTGTCCAGACCGAATTGAAAAAAAAAACACTTGTGGAAGTTTCCAGACCGAATTGTAAATGAATTACACTGGTGGAAGTGTCCAGACTGGATTGTAAATAAATTACACTGGTGGAAGTATCCAGACCGAATTAACTGTATTATTTGAATGAAGATATTCAATGCTTCGAACAACCTAATGCACGATCAGAAAATCAATTCCTTAAAAGAGTTGGACTGCGACAAAGACACACTATAATCATATAATTTAGCGCGAGTGGTTTCATAAAATTGAATAGATTTTCTCCATAATAAATCCGCGGTTCCGAGAGCAACCTTTAATGAATAAACTTAAAGAAATTGTATTTTACTGAGCAACATAATGCATAAAATTGAACAATTTTAAATCCCATCGTAACTTCAATTTTCATGAACACTTCCCACTTTCAAAAGAAATCTGAGGAAACATTTCCTTACACGTAACATTTAAATTTGTCTCTATCCTATCCTTGTCCCCCCCTCTCCTGTCCCCTCCATTTTTTATTATTTTATATGTATTTATATTTTCATTGTATATTTTATTCATATAAATTGTTGGTACGTATCATAAAAACAATTTGATTCACCAAATGAATATGGTTGGTTGGAAGATATTGCCATTAGGCAATAAGCCCACCATTGTTCACATTTGCTCAAATTGTTTTAAATACATAAATATACCTTAGATTATATATGTATTCCAACTGTCCATTCGTTCAAGAGAATGAAATTCTTTTGAAGGAAGAGGCAGTTTAAATCCAAAACGCGTGTATGAAGGAATTGTATGCAGGGTCTACTTTTTCACGGCTTTTCCAACTTTGAAGTCAAAAACACCAATTTAGAGGCTTTGCAGCATATATGTTCCCATACGGATTTCGTGTGTCTGTGTGTGTGTCTGTGTCCCCCCCTTTTATAATTTTTGATCCGCTCAATTCACAGAGCCCAAAATTTCAGAATATATAAAAAGTTATAGGCCTACAAAAATTTTACACTCAGAATTTTGAATTTTTGTTTCAATCAGGGGTTATCAACTTTTGAATTTTTGTTTTTTTTTTCCATATATCTCAGAAACCATATAAGCTAGAATGCTGAAAATTGGTAAAAACATAGGCAAATACAAAATCCCAAATATCTTTTTTCAAAAAAATTCCAGAGATTCTCAAACATTTTTTATTAATAAAAATATTTTTTTATTATAAATTTATGAGTTTAACTGCCTATATTTCCAAATATTTTAAAAATATCATAAAAAGCCGAAACACCCGGATTAGATAATTTAATTTTCTATAAAAAATATTAATATTGTAGAGGTAAATCTCATTTTTTTAACAATTTTTATAAAAATTGAATTTAGTGACGACATCGCTTCATGCAATTTGTGTGGCAGTCGCCTATACACATATGTAAGAAGACTTAATAGTTTGATACTTAATCTCCAAATATACATACAAAACCATCATGCTGTTTTCATATTCCGGGTAGGAAAAAAGGACTGACCTCCACACTATCCTATCTTGACATACATACCTACATGTGTTGTATAGAAAACAAAATATCTTAAAATATTCAATAATTTGGATTTTTGGGTTTATAGTTTGGTACTTATTCTTCAACTATACATACTATCGCTATCGACAGTTGGATCTTATGTGTTACATGCAACTAGTATACTTAGAAGCGAGATCGAAATATTGCATAAAAAATATCTACCAAATATTCCATATGACTTTGAAATAATTCACAAGCTTCATTCCTTGGAGATACTCACTTATAGTTAGGTACTTTAGTTATTTCCCATGTAAGTATACAACATACATATATGTACGATACCTTACTTACCTACAAAATGACAATTTGCTGAATAGGGCTGCAGCAACATATTAATAACATTGTCATTACCAACTGAATTTATTTATGTGTATGATTTTGTAATAATCTTTTGCTGATATTGAATAATAAAAATAATATAAATTTGATAATGCAATCAATTTCCCTGTCTTTACTTCATATACTTTCATTGTTTTTTCATTGTTTACCTACTTTGATTTTGATAGTAGTTTTAACTCTGTCATTATCAAGGTTAATCATTATTTTTTACTATGTACAATGTACATAACCCATTACGTTGCCTTCGTTTATATTACCACTTCGTTTACGTACCTACCTGCATTCTGGATACGATTCTCAGGAAAGAAGACATCTATTTACGTACCTGCATTCTGGATACGATTCTCAGGAAAGAAGACATCTATTTACGTACCTGCATTCTGGATACGATTCTCAGGAAAGAAGACATCTATTTACGTACCTGCATTCTGGATACGATTCTCAGGAAAGAAGACATCTATTTACGTACCTGCATTCTGGATACGATTCTCAGGAAAGAAGACATCTATTTACGTACCTGCATTCTGGATACGATTCTCAGGAAAGAAGACATCTATTTACGTACCTGCATTCTGGATACGATTCTCAGGAAAGAAGACATCTATTTACGTACCTGCATTCTGGATACGATTCTCAGGAAAGAAGACATCTATTTACGTACCTGCATTCTGGATACGATTCTCAGGAAAGAAGACATCTATTTACGTACCTGCATTCTGGATACGATTCTCAGGAAAGAAGACATCTATTTACGTACCTGCATTCTGGATACGATTCTCAGGAAAGAAGACATCTATTTACGTACCTGCATTCTGGATACGATTCTCAGGAAAGAAGACATCTATTTCAAATTATATCTCACTCACATTATTCTTGCTTCGATGGGCTGGAATCACTCTGATTAGTGGGAAAAAATTTACATATGGCAATAATCTCGCCATTTGCGCACAGTACGGAAGTATTTATTATTTTTTATATTGTTGAAAATACAATATTAGTACCTAATATGTAGGTAGGTACTTAATATTATTGCTTAATAATATGAAATGGTTCACGAACAGCAGTAAAATGCTATCTTCATTTGTATTTTTGTACATTTTATATCGTAGATGTCGAGGTGATAGCATAAGTACCAAGAAGTAAATAATTTGAGTATCTGTTTTTTTTTACCTACAGCCAGATTTGGAAACGAATTTTAGGTTAAATTGCCAACCCTGGTATATGTACTTTGATATTATAATCATGTTAGTAGGTTAACTAGCTAACTACAATTTTAGGTTAAATTGCCAACCCTGGTATATGTACTTTGATATTATAATCATGTTAGTAGGTTAACTAGCTAACTACAATTTTAGGTTAAATTGCCAACCCTGGTATATGTACTTTGATATTATAATCATGTTAGTAGGTTAACTAGCTAACTACAATTTTAGGTTAAATTGCCAACCCTGGTATATGTACTTTGATATTATAATCATGTTAGTAGGTTAACTAGCTAACTACAATTTTAGGTTAAATTGCCAACCCTGGTATATGTACTTTGATATTATAATCATGTTAGTAGGTTAACTAGCTAACTACAATTTTAGGTTAAATTGCCAACCCTGGTATATGTACTTTGATATTATAATCATGTTAGTAGGTTAACTAGCTAACTACAATTTTAGGTTAAATTGCCAACCCTGGTATATATGTACTTTGATATTATAATCATGTTAGTAGGTTAACTAGCTAACTACAATTTTAGAGTAAGTTGACATGAGACACGCGACATTTAATAAGGCACCTCAACTTCCCAAGTTCTGCTAACATTTACACATGGCATAACTTATTTGTAAAATACTTGTGAGGTTTATGCTAAGCATCTAAGGGTTAATTCATATATTTATGACAGTGAAATTGCTATAAAGTGAATGTCAGTATGTAATGTAGGTAATCTGATAGTATAAGAAGGCTTTTGGGGTGGTAACATTAACCAAACAACTTATCTTATCGGGATGGAACAATGCGATGTTTCCAGTTTATTTAGTTAAGTACACGTTTACAGTTTACATACAGTGGGTAGTCGACAACAATTGGTTAACGAAATATCACAAATTTACTTAATTCTAGATTATCGAAAAAAATAGATCATTACCAAAATAATGAATCTCATATAATTATTAAAAAAGTATATATTTAAGTAGTAGGAAAAACAATATGTTAGTATATCATATGTAGTATGTAGATTCTTGAACAACACATACATGCTAGAGCATTTGAATTTGATAAAATTTTATGTTTGTTCCAATGGTATTGCAAATATGTTTATGAATTTATAAATTAACATAAAAAACATCAACATTTTGCTAAAATTTAAATAAATCTATACTAGTTTCATGTAACACATGAGATCCAACTGTCGACAGCGGTAGTATGTCAGTCTGTTTTTCCTACCCAGAATATGAAAACAGCATGATGGTATGTATGTATGTTTGGAGATTAAGTATCAATCTATTGAGTCCCCGTAGATATTGTGTAGTGTATTCTGCCTTACAAATTGTTTGAAACAATGTCGTCACTAAATTCAATTTATATAAAAAAAATGTTTAAAATGTTTGAGATGTACTACTATAATGTTCATATTTTTTATAGAAAAATTAAATTATATAGTTGAGTTGTTTCGGCTTTTTTTCGATATTTTTAAAAACTTTTGAAATATAGGCATAAAAAATGTTATTCTTAATAAAAACTGTTTAAGAACTCTGGAATTAAAAAAAAAACAAATTCGAGATTTTGTATTTGTCAATATTTATACCAATTTTCAGCGTTCTAGCTTTTATGAATTTTGAGATATATAAAAAAATAAAGTAATATTTTTGAAGTTGATAACCCCTGGCCGAAACATAAATTCAAAATACTTGGTATAAAAGTTTTGTATGACAGTAATAGTAAAATAAAATATTTCAATGCCTATACTTAAACCATTAGTTGTCGATCCGCGATTTGAATGTATTGTGATTGAAGTGAGAGAGATAGAGAGTGTAATCCTCTTAACTTAACTTCAATTGGATAACCTCCATTTTATCGTCAACTATTTTCAATAGATTATCACCAGACATTATAAACCTAACTATATACAACATTACAAAAGATACTCAGTAAACACACCTACCTATCAATATCCAATATTGATAGGTAGGTGAAGGAAACAAAACTTGGGTAGTGGCTAACTCTATACTCCTCACTTTGGAAAATAAAAATATCGATTTTTTGAAGAAGTGTCCTGCAGGCTAAGTCTGTAAGTAGATCTCGACCGATAAATGTCGAGATTAACTGTCAAAATATCGACTAATCGATATTTTGACAGTTTTGGTAGTCACTAAGCAGATAATGCGTGGAATCGTTCTCGCCCACTTATTTGACGGCGAGATTGGGTCGACATCGAGTCGAGAGACAAGATCTAACGCCGCCATGTTGAATTATGTAAATGTCATTTTTTACGCGAACAATGCCGAATTTCATATTTATTTTGAGAATAATAATAAACGGGTTACACGACGCCGTTTAAGAGATTCTTCAAACCCTTTAAATATTCCGCGTAATTCATTTATTGCTAATTACCTCATAACAAAAGTTTTATATGGTTATATATTTAATGGAAATATGCGTCCGTACTTAGATTATAACATTATAATTCTATGATGATTCTATGCGTCCGTAAATGTTTTCCGTAGGTATAGATTTGAAATAATTTTTGATTTTGAGAAAGTATTCTTGTAAGCTATTTTATCACATATGTATTTTAACACTTAACAAAAGAAAATTCGGCGTAGTTTTTAGTAAAAAAATAACACGCTGCTGTCATCGACTTGATAAATTGATCGAAATATAATTAAAAATAATTTTTAAAATTACACTCAAAACATTCAATAAACACAAAAGAAGTTAATTTAATCGTATTATAACTTGCTTTCATGCTTAAAAATATGACCATATTATATTTATTTAACAAATTTATGTAAACAAATTTGACATTTATTCAAATCATGGGGAAAATATTGTGTATTGCCATAAATGATAATTCAAAAATGTACCGCAAGCCAGTCTAACGGCGACAAATACTCATAAGTGCATTTACGAACTCGACAGCGCTTAGTGACTACGAATTGTCGTCACTGGCGTAAACATGACGAGAAGAGCGGCGATACGTTGTCGGATCTCGACTTTTTTACTGACTTAGCCTGCTGAGCTTGTGGTCACATTGAAATATTTGATAGTTAAAAAAAAATAAGAAGCACTGATCAAATGTCATTCAAAATCAAATTGGGTCTTAGCAAGTATTAGATAATTTTCAAAATTTTAAAAGAATCGATTAAGTACGTCTATAATCGATAAAGTAGAATAAACACGCCGTACTAAGCACATAGTGCATAGCACACACACAGTTACATAGTGATGAAATATCAGAATACAATCTCAGCATGATACTAGTTGATAATCTGCAATAAAAAATAACCTTAAAAATTGCGAATTTATATCTCCCCAATATATCCCCTTGGGGTAGTGAGGAGTTAAAAAGTGATCATTTTGGATAATATTACAAAAAATCAAGATATTCGATGTAAATAGATGGGTCGGTGGCAGAGTGGGCATCGCACTGGCTTAGTAATCTAGTGATGGCGAGTTCGAACCCTACCCTAGCTGCCTCGACCGATTTCGTTCACCTATAGCACAAGCATTTATGCATATTTTAGGGAATGTTTGAGAAGGTACCATAGGCACTTTTACAAGAAAATATTAATTATTTTATTAAAAATAAATCATACAACATAAAACGCAGTTATATGATGATTATTAGAGGTTTCATAAAAATTAACCAAACGGTTACTTTTTGTTCCTAATACGGACATTCGACACGTTTATAATTTGATTTGTATAAATTAACCGATAAGAAATATTAACAATCATTAATAACGAATAGCATATTGGTTGTAATATCAACCAAACATTAAACATACTGGGTCATTTGATACCGTAATGGCCTAAAATATTTTTTCGTTCAAGTATGTACCTATGTATGTAGGTATGTATCTATTCAACAAAACGGTTAAGTTTATTTATGTCTCGAAACATAAAAATAATATACCGCTTTTATGTACACATCAGAACAAATATACGTCGTGATTATAAATCAAGTATAATTGGCATATTGCGGTATGCATATCTTGATAATTTCCATATGATCCACTTAACTTTGACTGCTATCGTTACATACACCTTACCTGATAATTCTCTAAACACATGTGAGGAATTAAGCATTTCGTCAGCCGAAACAAATTTACAAAATGCTAAAACACAATAGCAGACAGACATCACATTACGGAACATTATTATCTATTATCTCTTCCACTATATGTGACAAATTAATAGTCAAACGGAATTCGAGATTAACCTTAGGTAGGTACCTACTCCAGCGGATGTACGATATATGTAGGTAAATGAAAATATTGGAGGTAGGTACCTGCCTACCATATTTACACTTCACAGTGTTCGTGATGTACCTATATAATATAAACATAGAAAAATAATTGAATGATCAAAACATAATTCATGTGTCAGTACTTGCAAATCTTTAGGGTGTTAATTTGAAATTCGCTAATATAGGACCATCACGAAAAACACGAAGGCTAGACTCATCAGGGCTCTCATATTCTCGATGTTCCTGTATGGTGTGGAAACATGGACACTTAGGGAGTCATAGCGAAATAGGATCGATGCTTTCGAAACGTGGTGCTGGCGGCGTATGTTACGCATCCCATGGACAGCCAGAAGAACGAATGTGTCAATTCTAGACGAGCTGAAGATCGAGGATCGTCTGTCGACGATATGTTACAGACGTATCCTTCAATTCTTTGGACACATTACCAGAAGGGAACCAGACTGCCTAGAGAAGCTTGTTGTGATGGGCAGCGTGGAAGGTCGGAGATTTCGTGGTCGCTCACCGACCAGATGGAGCGATTTGGTTAAGTCCACAATGGGGTCTTCGGTGACTGGTGGTCTGCGTTCAGCCCAAAACAGATTGGCATGGAGGCGGGCCATACGTGTGGCGACGGACTACAGCCGCTATCATCATAATAGTAATATAATATAGGCATATCAGTTATTATACCCTTCGCAAAATTACATCCATCGTATTACCTACATTGTATGAATAAATCATATACCTCCAATTATATATTTTTTTGTGAAAATAGTCAAATTCGTCTTTGAGATTCTTTTTTAAAAACAATTTTAAGGCATGACTGATGGTGTTTAAAACTCCGAACGACTTGGCTGCGCACTACAATCAAAAACTGTGTTAAAAGAATGTTCCATCAGGAAGACAGCTTACGTTGAGATCATCTGGATCACAGAGTGCCAACCAATAAGGCAGTTTCTATAATTGCGGTTTCAGTGTGAACGGACCTTTAAAGATGAATAAATTGCCCTTTGACATACGTGGAGCTAGACCATTCACACCTTCAGTAAACTTCTTAAGACTGCCTTGTTTCGTAGAGCCAACAAATTAGCCATAGCGCCCTTGGAGTGATCTTGTATCACTAAACGGCACTTTATAAATTCTATAAAGTATTTATTATTTTCATAAGCCGTTTTGTTTCTGTATATTTACATCTATATTGTTAAAAGCCAACCTTTAGATATGAATAAGATATAAAATATATCTACAGAAAGAAAGTAAAAATACTAAATTATAAAGACTATTTTTGTGTATAAGTAATATCTTCCCTATATCTCAAAAACCCTTGCTGTCTCCAAGATCAGTCGCTACCATCTTCTATCCAGAGCGGCAGTCTCCAGTTCAGACCGGGAAGTGGAAGTGCTCATGCTTTGATCTCTGGTTATAGGTTTCATAGGACCAGAGGTATAGTAATAACCAGGATTAATTTTTATTAGATTTTAAAATGTGCCAATCTAGAACTGTAATTAATAAATAATATGAACTGAATCTAGCTGTATTAACGTTATATTTAGAGGTCATACGCCAACGTGGTGTTGAGATATAGTATTGAAACAAATCGTAAAATACTCATTTACTAATCCTTACAATAAAATAGACTATAACAGTGAGTCACATGCAAGTTCATACATATGTAATATTACTATGTATGTATGTAGGTGTCTTCATCTTATTCACAGTCCGTTACTTCAAACAAGATACATTGACCTAAAGCACAACATGAATGTAATAATATTTTAACAGAATTAATTTACATTTTAACAATGTTTGCTAAATAAATTGATTAACACCGTGAAATTCAGGTTGTTCATTTGTTAAATCTCCCCGAAAGATAACGGCAAGAGGTTTGGTGTATAAAAAAACGGTATTTTGAGGCAGGTAACTAATGATAATATAGATTAAATGACAGGTATTTGTTTGGATTAAGAATTTTAAACTTAGCCGACGTACGACGTCCCGTAATATCTTGATTGATAGATTTGCGAAACATGAAACTAACAAGATATCCAAAAATAAAAACATTGAGTAAATCCTATGAAATCGGTGGCAACAGACAAACATTGGACTAGCAACTAGGGAATATGGAATTAAATCCAGCCTCGTCCGATTTCACAATCGAGCAATTTTTTTTAAGTTATCATTGTAATATCTTTGTTTTAACATTGTATTGTACATATAAGCAAAAAATATCTCTCACCACCTCTTTTTATATATGTATATAATAAAAACATAAAAAATAATCTAGAAATATGGATATTTTCTATAGACGAAATATGAGTATATAATGATTTTTAAAAAAAATATCTGAAAGCTTCGTATGTCAAATTTTTGAATCCTTTTGAATTCCTACTATTTGCAGATTAGATTAATTTGTGAATTTTATAATATTGTACATAAATCCAAATTATTATTAGAGAGGCATAAAATATGTATCTACAATATTGATTTTTTAACATTAACCTTCAAATATGTAAATTTGGATACCTACTACTACGGTAGGTATTTTCGTATATTGTAAGTATATATTTTCTGTACACAAAATATTAATATTATGTAGGTACTCTCGGCTTTATACAAGTGAATAGCTTTCATTGTAGCTGAAATGTTAACATGACATGTATCGGAATCTATCTTGTTTCCATAAATTAAACATATTCAAAGACTTGGTACAATAAATTATAAATGCAACAATGTGGTGTATATAGTTTCCATAATGTAATTAGGTACAATTATCTTTAATCTGCGTTAAGTACAATAATCTCAAAATATAGCAACATGTTTTGCATGATCTAAAATATTACACGAATATAACATTATAATCTCAACTGGAAACATTATTAATATACCTATCAGTTAGGTATACTACGAAGAAGTAAATTCTTCAAAATGCATTATTTAATATTGACATCATTCTATCTAATATTGACATGAAAATATAATTATTCAAGCATGGTAATTTTCGGCAAATTATTTGATATACATGTGGGCTGCGCAGAACGTAATTTTGTGTTTTTTGCTTGGTTGGTAGGTATATGTGCAAATCACCCACTCCACCACGGAAATTCTCAAGTTATTTGCACGAAAATAAAAAAATACGAATACCTGGATAGAATTCCCTGTATTCACTACCACTCGCTCCGCATATGAGGACTCGCCCCAAAAAATACGAAAAGTAGCTCTTTTCTCTAGATTAGCAATCTTGACACTGCGTTTTTAAACAGGATAATCAACAAGTGTTAGTAAATCTGAAAACACACTTTAAAACTGCCTCCAACTGGAATCGAGCCCGTGACTATTGGCTCAGGAGTCAGATACTCATCCGAATAACTGGGCCATGAAAGTCGACTAAATGTAGTATTGACACAATCGGAACATATGTCTTCTACTATTCTTCAGCCTACTCCCGTCCACTCTTGAACGAGTGCCTCCTCCATTCGCTTCCATGTCGTCCTGTCCTGGGCAGACTGACATCCTGGATGCTGCAGACTGTACTAAGTTAACTCGAGGCTTCACGTTAATTGAGTTGGTTGAAAGATATGCCAATACAACTCAATAAATTATTAAAGTAAACGTTAGATGCTATTTAGTATTGATATGTTTTAATGGGAAAGTATGTAATATAAAACTGTGAATTAATCTGTATGTACCTATACGTATCTAGTGTGATATTCAATAGGAAATTTTCTGTCACGCTTCAAAATAACGAGGAAATAGTATTATTTCCTAAGGAAATGAATGTGGCAACATGAGATGAATCTGGTTTCACACACATTCACTATATATGAAATTCATTACATTACATTATGTTTGTGCAGGTATTGTATAATATCGTATTGTGAACACCTTCATTGTATTCCATTCCTGTATTGGAATGTGTACATTTCATATCTTAAATGTCAAGTGACTTACATTAGGTTTAGTAATTAAAAATACTTATTGACTTTCATTAGGTTTAGTAATTAAATATTTAGATAGGTAATTTCTACAACCGAATCAATTTTTATCTTGGAATATTTTTTGTAATTAATTATCTTTTTATTCGCTTTTGTTTCTATATCTAATGGAACGACAGTCAATAACTTTTGGATAATTTTCATATTATTATTTTATCTGTTAGTTGATTATGTTTCTTAGATAATTTCATTTGTTAGTTGAACACTTTCTTGCATCTTTTGCAAGTTGTACCAACATAGAATAATAGAATTTTATCCAAATAACCAGTGTTTCCAGCACAAAGAAGTAAGATTTGCGTCATAAATATTTTTATATGGTAACTGAACCAAAGCGCACCAAATAATACATGAAATTAGGTACTTTTTCGTATAGCTTCCTTTGGTTTACGTTTATTTATACTTAGCTCAATGCTGATAGCAGTTTATTTATACAGAATTAAGTAATTAAAATAATATGATTGGTTTGAAGATAAAATATTAGTATCATACACAGAATGTTAGGATCGTACCTACATACATTTTTTATATCGGTACATGAATTATTTTTGTGATAAATATTTTTGTGATAAATATGTGCAAAAAGTTCAAGTTCAGTATTCAATAATTCTCTGAATTCACACTTCCTATCCATATTCCTATAATTCCTTTATCCTTCATCCCTTCGTTTCCCATCCTTTTGTTTTTTATTGTTTTATTGTTAACGATTTTGTTTTTTTGTTGGTTGCTGCTTCTTATTTTTTAAGTTGTTTCCTACGGTCAATTAGTCCGCACCATTATGTAAATTTTATTTTTATCATACTAAAATAATCTTATGGTTATTTTTAATGATTAATTTATTTAATATTGCTTCTCCGGCAACTAACAGGTACTATGTCAAATATTACTTTAACACGCACCCAATAACAAGTTGCCACATTCTGGAGACTTGCGATATTAATCGTCTCACAGAACCAGACTGAAAACACAATTGAAAACTGTGTCTCCACCGGGAATCGAACCCGGGACCTTTGAATCAGCAGTTTGTTACCCAACCAACTGAGCCACGAAGGCCGACTTAATTATAAGACAGAAAATATAGCAAATTTTCCAAGAGTTAAGTACCTATTCAATATAAAATAAGTATGTACGATAATTTGTCGTAGAACAACAGTTACAGACGATTTGATTCGGTGTATTTTTAAAACCGTGATAAATGTACCTATGTAAGTAGCCACTAAATACACCGTGAATAGTCATTATCAATTCGAAATCAGTCAATGCACAATGAAAACACAAAAAATACAATCAAACACAGCAGTAAGATATAACTGATGTACAACTTACAACTTCTTTGATCTTATTTTAAGGTGTAATAAAAAAACATGACAATTCCTAGGTATAGGTATTGACGTATGTAATGATGATTTACGCGAGCAAATAACGTGGAGAATCAGACACAACCATGAACTAGAGACCCTATTTGAGGAACCGAATTTTACCCAAACAAGAAAAATAGGACGGCTCCGCTGGTTAGGTCACGTTCATCGTATGGACGATGACCAAACGCAGAAAATAATCCTCACAACACGTCCGGAGGGAAGGTCTTGACTACAATAGATGGATGTAGTCGGGAGGGATATTCAGATAGCTGGAGTGCGGAATTGGAGAGAGAAGGTCAATGGCGACGATTCCTTGAGGAAGCCATGGCCCATCCTGGGCTATGGAGCCACTGATGATGATGAATGATGGTTTACGTCAACGATACCTACTCTATATTTTCCAATGAATGATCAAAGGTAAAATTCACGTTGTGGCGACCCTGAATTGGAAATGGACAGGACACGTAGCTCAGACAATAAGTTGACAATGAGAGTCCTGACTTGGAGACCACGTACGACAAAGAGAGATGTGGGACGACCGCAGCTGAGGTGGAGGGATGTACACAACGATATAATGGTGCGTCCTGGATACAGACTGCTGCACAGGACAGGACGTCGTGGATTCAAATGGAGGAGGCCTTCACGACAGAAATAGGCTGGAGAAGAAGTAGTGAAGTATGAACAAGTACCTACTAAAATTAAGTACTAACAGGTCTACCAGCTTACTTTGAATAAAAACTAAAACAATTATAATTAAAGAAATAGGTATTCATATTTCAATATCCATCAGTTTACATTTTAATAAAAAAAATAATAAAGATTAAAGACCTTCTAAAAAATGGTTGGATAATAAAATTTTAGATATTAAACGCAAGTGAAATGCCATACTATCAAAAATGGCGTGAAAAAAAGATTGAATAAATATCTCATCCGCTAAGATAATGGCACATTAACAAAACTATTTATTTTTTCATAGGTATAATGCAGCAATGGAATACTAGGTATATTGCTGTTTCCTCAAAGAATATCTTTGGAACAAATAATAAGCAAAATAGGTATAATAAGCAAATTAATTTTTTTTTATTTTTATTTATTTAACAAAAACAATACAATGTTCACATATAAATCATAATTTAAAAAGGTATACAATTTCCATCATATAATTCATAATAACCCTCTTTAATTGAGATAAAATCTCGTGTTAAAAGAGGGGAGTATCTATTTAATATTATTACATTTACCAAAACATTGTACATCTACTAAAAAATTATGCATTTATAGTAAAAGGTATAGTAAGCAAATTAATGCATGTATAGTAAAAGGTATAATAAGCAAATGCATGTACAGTAATAGGTATAATAAGCAAATGCATGTATAGTAATAGGTATAATAAACAAATTCATGCATAGTAGTAGGTATGATAAGCAAATGCATGTATAGTAATTTGTATAATAAGTACCTAAATGCATGTATAGTAATAGGTATAATAAGCAAATGCATGTATAGTAATAGGTATAATAAGCAAATGCATGTATAGTAATAGGTATAATAAGCAAATGCATGTATAGTAATAGGCATAATAAGCAAATGCATGTATAGTAATAGGTATAATAAGCAAATGCATGTATAGTAATAGGTATAATAAACAAATGCATGTATAGTAATAGGTATAATAAGCAAATTCGCATGTATAGTAATAGGTATGATAAGCAAATTCATGTATACTTATAGGTATTATAAGCAAATGCGTGTATATTAATAGGTATAATAAACAAATACATGTATAGTAATAGGTATAATAAGCAAATGCATGTATAGTATTAGTTTAGTATTATAAGCAAATGATAGTAATCGACAAACATCAGAATAAGTAAATAAAAAAATACAATTAAGGAGCTTTTCAATGTTTTTAAATCGATCTAAAAACGATATAAATAACGCCTGAATATTATGCAACATGTATAGCCGTCATAATTCAAGTTCAGAAATACAAAATTGTTCAATTTTATTTCAATATCCGATGAATTATTTATTTATTTATTTATATAATTTATGTACATGTGTACAAAGGCAGGTTTATTGCCATAAGGCAATTTCTTCCAACCAACCCGAGCAACGTGAAGTCTCTAAGTTAAATTGGTACAATATTAATTTATTGAGAAATAAATTGATAAAAATTAACATAAAAGAGTAAGGAATATAAAAAAATAAAAAGCTGGATTTTAACATGCATCGTCATCGGGAATACACGAATTCTGAAAGTTTCAGAGCTCTAACTGCTTGGTAAGATAGTTATATATAATCGATACCAAAATTCCAATACACACAGACAGACAAGTGAAGTTAAAGAAAAGGGTATAAAAAACACGCGGACGACTCGAAGTTAAATACTTGGGGCTTGTTCAGTAGATGCGAAAACCATTCCCACTCACTCAAAATTGTCAAGATATTTGCCGATACCTACGATTGTTATTTCAACGCACTACACCTCTGTCAGCGACCCATTATAATTATGATTTAAAAGGGATAAATTGATTAAGATTTACCGTAATGTCATATGGAAATCGTGCGAATAAAATAGTCAAAGTATCACTTAATGTGTCATTCGTATAACGATTACAAAATGGAGGTTCAGGTTAAATGCATAATTTTCATATTGAGTCGCAGATATAATACGGTTAATGTCTATATATTTACCTGCCTCCAACCCGCTTACTTCCGCCATTAATGATTATTCCAGATTATAATTTACGAGAATTCATGTCGAGCAAAAGAGGAACAAGAATACCGTTAACGTCAGCATCTCATAACAATATCTCGTCTTGTTAGACTCACACACAAACAGATCGGAAATACAAACAAATATGTCAAATAAAGAAGAAAATAAACTGTCTATCAATCATACATTAATTTTGCAAAGGAAAATATTATAATTTTTGTAACGAACTGCGCAGTAACTGAATTCGCAAATGTAATTAATAATATTGCAATTTAACAATAAACTTTAACTAACGAAGGGCAAGAAATTATTTTCGTCACTCAAAAGAAATTCGCCACTCATTTCTTTAAAACGTACTTATACATCCCCTTATAATAAACAAGTCTCAGTGGCAATTTCGATCACCTATTTTTTATAGCATTTGCTTAGTTTAAGAAATGTATAAGGATGTATATAGGATGTAGGTACACATACTTGTTTCAAGAATATATTTACTATTTCAAATAGTAAAAAAAAAAATGAAAACGTTGATACTCATAACATTATTATTATAATGCAAATATTAGTATTTTTATTTATTTAAAATTGAAAAAAATGGGCAATGTACAAAAAAAAATTTTCCAATATAATAAATAAGAATGACACAAGTAATTGTAACTTAATCAGCCCACCTTTGATTATAATATGTTACATTTAATCACTGCTGGTAACAAAACTATGAATTATTCCTGACTAATGTAGCTCCTGAAAAGGGTCCTGGACATACACAATAAACGGTCTTGATCATTTCCAAATTATTATATATACATATATGGTAAGGCATCGGCGTTAGTGTTTTTTTTATTTTTTAAAAGAAAGTTCTGGTGTACACCTTGTTCGTCGGTTTGGTATGTTGAATTGTAACATAGGAAGTTTTACTCCCCATGTTCAATGCAATTATAGTGCCGACTTTGACATATCATGCAGGAGATGGCAGAAACATCAAAATATATGCCTCGGAAACAATTTAACTTTTTAAAGATGCCTCGGAAATAATTTTAAGGTTTTGCACAAAGACAAAGTGAGACAATATTTTGTCAAAACACGAAACTCTACGGTAGAGTCTAATTTGTTTACCGGATAAGTATGGAAAATTCTTTATTATATTTTATTATTATTATATCAACATATTATGTTGATATAATAAGAAATACAGTAATCGTGCAAATGCGTATAGTTGTCGTCAAATAACTTGAACTTTTAGCCGAGAAGGGGGGCGATTTGCACGTAAACTAACGAAGTAAAAAGACACAAATTTGCACTCTGCGCAACCGGAAGATCGTTCAAGATGTTTGGCGACAATTATACCTAATTTAAATATTTATGCAAATCTCAATTTATATTTAACCGTGCACCTCGTTTTTTTTAAATAAAAAAACCACTCTGATTGAAAATAGTGATGCTTTATGTCAAGAGATAATTTTTTTTCACGATCAACGCATTAGATATACACGTATAGTACTTACATTCAAAATTTTCTTACAACATTCAAAACAAACAAATAATAGATACCAACACTCGAGTACCTACTTGATTGATAGTTTTATTTATAAGATGACTATAAAAACATCAATCCTGGGGGGCAAGTCTGGTTCGACCGGCGAAATCAAAACCCCAGTGATTACCCATATCATGGATATAATTATCGTATGGAGTTCTATGACATCTAAAGATATTATAGAACTCCATATAATAATTATATCCATGATATGGGTAAACAAGAAGGGTTTTCATTTCGACGGTCAACCAGACTTGCCCCCCTGAATAATATAGACTTATTTGAATTTATTTTTCAGATAGTTTCAGATTCTTATATATACCTACTTAATTGTTCAAATATAATAAATCGTATTGAAACACTTGCGATTGGTATTTACATAGATATGATATTTTTTATTAGAAGTTTAAAGCATTTATTATGTTATTAACTTAAATAAAATACATAATTGATTAGTTTAAACGTAAAATTTATATGTATTAAGCTTTAAACCTATGTTATTCAATTTCTGTGCTGGCGTCTTGAGTTCGATTCCCGAAATATAAGAAATTTACTATAAATTAATTTTCACACACATGAATTGTTTCTCAGGAAACGCTGCTTAGTAGGTATGGTTGTAATAAATTGACATTGTTAGTAAAGTTTTAATAAATTGGATACGCTATGAAACTCGGTAAAGAAAATAAAGAGGCAGAAATTGAAATAAGATGTAAGAAGAGGTCTAGCATGGGCCGCCTTTGGTAAGTTCCCCAAGCCTCCGAAATACGCCAATTATATTGAAAAGATAATGAGTTATGGCTGTGAAACTCTTGTGTTTCCAAACAAAATGCTACATAATTTAGCAGTAGCACAAAGAATCATGGAAAGGAGAATGCTGGGTATTTCATTAAGAGATAGAAAAACTAACTTGTGGATAAGAGAGAAAACCAAAATTACCGACGTTGTCCAAAAGGTTGCCAACCAGAAGTGGAGCTGGACATGGCATGTCGCCCGAACCAGACTCCAAATGGACCAAAAAAGGACTAGAATGACGACCTAGAACGGACCAAAGATGTGTTGAAATCCCTCAAGCAAGGTAGTCTGATGATATAAGACGAGTGCCTGGAGGCGGATGGATACGGTCTGCCCAAGATAGGGAGCTGTGGAGGTGTCAGGGGGAGGCCTCTGTCCATCACTGGACGAAGGAGGGTTGAAGAAAAAATGGCACTTTATAAAAAAACTCTGTACTTGCGCAGAGTGCATGGAAGTGTTAATAAAATAAATAAACGTCAATGATGTTCGAAATTACAAAAAAGAGAACAATGGAACTACACCAACTACAGAAGCTATTGCATTTGTTAAACATGTTATTAGAATTAACGTTATTCTACATTCAATAAGTCTATTTTACATCAATGATTCATACATGGAAGATTCTCTCATATACTATTTAGATAAAGGGATTATGATTGTTATAATTAAATTTAATGTGTGGGAAACTTAATTATATATAATGTGTTTTTACTTTTCCTTTATTGTTTGAAATGGTTCAATTTAATATATAATAGGCCAGGTATATGTATTACCATTCGATAATAATCTGTTCATCATACATACATAGATGCGAACAAAATATTAATGATAAATAATACAGTAATAATTTAAAATGAAGCCGAATAATATTATCGTTATACATTAATTTTAACAATAATTCTTAAGTAATTTTTCGAATAAATTTTACGTTTGTAATTATTAAGTTAATTAAATTGTACGAAATGGCAAAACATTGAAAAATGAGGTAATTTTTATTATTAGACCATAGAAGAAATAAAATTATCTAATTGAGAAAATGTACATAATTTATTTAAGTATACTTCCGTAATCTATAATTATTATTAAGAAATGATTTACGATACATTCACATTTTTTCTAATAAACAAAGTGACGTATGATTTTAGGTAAATAGTTTTTGATCAAATTTCAGCTTAAGGTTTACAAATATTTTTTTTTCATAAAAGTTTTACATCATAATAACTGGGATCTCACTATAGCCTACAGGCTATCAGTGAGTTTCCCATACAAAAAGGTCAAGTCTAGTACATATTAGGAAGGCCCGAATTATAGATTCGTTCTCCAGCTTGAGACTGGTCTTGAGAACACGTTCCCAACCAAAATGGTATTAAAGAAACAAAAGTCACTGAGATTGATCTCAAGACCGGTCTCGAAATGTATAGAAGAGTTGAAATTGCTTCGAGACAGCTATCCCGCTGTCTAGAGAACGGTCTCAACGAGAGAAAAGGAGACAGCGCTTTACACGAAAAAGAGACGCATATAGACACGGACGAATTTCGCATTGATTACTATTTTTACATTTACATTGTAAGCGATACTAAAATAGATCGAGAATCTTATTTAGAACCTTCCGGGGGTAATTTATATACATTCATTAATTATGTGAATTAAATTTTGTAAGATTTCATCAAATTTCCGGTACATCCAGTAAATATCATGTTGTTATTCTATGCATGTTGTATCATATTTTGAAATGGCTGCTTTTCCTGGAACTATTGACTGTAATATGCTATATGACAGATAAAAGGAGAAGTATTTATTTTCTTCTTCCGAATAAAATGGTCGACATTTTCACTATTTGATCACGTATCATAATATTATGACGCATAAATTTCTCTACACTTTCGAAGATAACCAAGACAACGAATTGTTAAAATATCTATAAATAGATATTCCAACTCATTGCTACCAACATAACAACACTGAAATTATTGCCATTCGTGAGAAAAAGTATTTATTTATAGAGCTGCATTCACATTTTTTTCGAGTACGCTTTCTCGAATGAGACGGCGTACATATTTTACTTTTAATACGGATTTTCGAGCATGATCTCAAGATGGTCTTGAGATGACACATCTGGAGAACGGTCTTGATAATTATTCTATAATTTGGGCCTATGTTACAATATTAAAAGTATAATATGGGATACATGTTTTTTTTTATTTAATTACTAGATACTTATAAATGAGTCAATGATTTTTATTTACTTTCTACAATAAATTTCATTTCACGTGACGCCTTTTTCGGTCAATTATGTAGGTACTTATCAACTGATATACAACGAACTATCTCAAATATTAGTGACGATGGTGTTATTAATATTTTTGACTATTGATTTTACTATTAATAAAGATGGACTCCCAAAGTCTTAAAGTGAAGACCATGGGTAAACAAAAGGGGTGTCGGTCGGCCACAGAAGAGATGGGCCGACGATATTGTTGTGGTCGTCGGAAAGAAATGGATTGAAGCGGCACAGGATAAAGAATGGAGACAGATGGAAGAGGCCTACATCCAGCAGTGGAGGGAAGGCTAGGAAGAAGAAGAAGAGAAAGATTTCATTTTTCTATGTTTCTGTTATACAATAGAGGTTAAAAACCATTGTACTTTATATTCGAGTCAAATTAATACCAAACCAAAACTAAACTCACGAGCAAAAATTTTCCACGCCCAGGCTATTGTTCGGCTGTGATCGGAACATAATAGGATTATGTACAGTAAGGAATAGTTAAGATTGCGAAGATCGAGTACAACAACTATTATTTATTATTCATCTTGCAGTTATAAACGGAATAATACAAGGATCGATAAACCCGTAATTGGTATGTTTGTCATATCCGTTAAACATTTTCCCCCTTATCAATAACAGCATCTCCCTGTGATCAAGGCATGCAACTCCAAACGATTATTGCAATAGGTTAGAGACTCACAATGAACACTAATTTGTTATGTTCATATTCTGAAATGTGAATTATCCTCCAATGATTTCTGACACTTATCTATTTCAATATAAGAGATCAACATTAAAATATACTATACCAACTCAATTTATAGGCTGTCAGAGTAATCGAAGGGCTAATTTATCTCATAATTCCAGAAAAAAATATCAGTATACTCATTATTGGGGATATACATATTATGTTTTTAATTGAAGAGTCTTTGACATTGATATGGCTGAAATAGTATTCAAATCATTCAAGTAAACGCGAGTTAAATATAAATTGTTAACATTTGGTTACTAAAACTGCACTTGGATAAGCAAACAAAGATATAAGTGCAAAGTAACGGTGAAAAAAGCAATGTTTACCTATTTGAGTTTAATTCTAACATAAAAAAAATACTTGTACAAATAATAACGTTTTTTACTCCCCACACTATGGAATAGTGGAGAGTCACGATTTCACAATTTTTAAGCGTATTTTTTTTCATTAATATCTCAACGGGATTCATGTAGAGAGTGCACAATATGAGTTTCGTCGTGATGTGTTTGTATGTATGGCGTAGGTACGACGTACGGATTATCCTTTTTGTATCCTCTCTACAGCCCGAACTATATAAGTAAGATTGACTTCATTTTCACATCATATGTGTAAAGTAATCTGTAACTCTAGACTTTGAGTCTACAAATGAACCTCAAGGTGTCGCAAATCTTTTTTCAAAATTTTTTGCATCAGTTTTTGTACCGGATACAACTATCAATGCGGATTACCCCAATTCAACGACTCATCAACTTGACACCGCACTGATCCATACAGTTAACATTAATGAAGAAGTAACATATAAATATATTTCCCAAACTGACATTAACAAAGGGCCAGGATGCGACAACATACCGGGTATCTTCCTAAAAAAATGCGCTAAAACCCTAGCACTCCCAATATCAAACATATTTTCCAAATCTATAGATCAGGGAATATTTCCAGTTAAATGGAAAACTGCTCTAGTAACACCTATACATAAATCAGGAGACAAACATGACGTGACAAACTACCGGCCTATCTCTAAACTTCCAATACTCAGTAAAATCTATGAGAAAATCGTATACGACCAATTATATCCTACCATAGCACCCTTCATTTCAAATAAACAACACGGTTTCATGAAAAAAAGATCCACTATCTCGAATTTAACCGTCTTCATACAATTCCTACACGAAACGATGGATAAAAATATTCAAACTGATTGTGTATATACTGACTACTCCAAGGCGTTCGACCGTGTGAATCATAATACTCTATTTAAAAAACTACTTCATATGGGCATTTGCGGAAACCTATTTAATCTACTCCATTCTTACTTAAGCCAACGATACCAAACAACTGTTGTTAAAGGGTTTTCCTCATTGCCAGTTAATGTTACATCAGGTGTACCCCAGGGCTCTCATCTCGGTCCATTGCTTTTCCTTGTGTACATAAATGACATTGGGAAATGCTTCAAACATTGCAAATTCTCTGTGTTTGCAGATGATATGAAAATATACAAAGAAATTAAGTCGGTTGCCGATTGTTGCGCTCTTCAATCAGATCTAGACAGACTTATGATTTACTGTAAAAATAACTACCTCTCTCTGAATGCTTCTAAATGTTTTGTCATATCGTACACAAGAAAAAGGAATAAAATTTACCACAATTACACTCTAGATAATGTGAACATAAAACATAAAAATGAATGTAAAGACCTTGGAGTGCACCTTGATGCTAAACTTACCTTTACTCAGCATATAAACACTGTTATTACAAAATCATACAAACTACTTGGATTCATATTTAGAATAGGTAAATCTTTTAAAAATCCGCAAACCTTAAAAATATTATATTTCTCACTTGTCAGAAGTACACTGGAGTTTGCATCATTTATTTGGAACCCGCTGTATAAAGTCCATATAAAAAATATTGAAAACATCCAACGCAAATTTTTGAAACGACTCAACTATAAATACAACAATAATACAACGGTTAATAATATTCAAAGTTTAGCGAACCGACGAACAATGACTGATTTATCTTTTATTTATAATGTTTTAAATAACCATATAGACTCCGCCGATATACTCACACTTATTGACTTTAATATACCTATAAGACGTACAAGACATACACCATTATTTAAATGCAAATATTATAAAACAAATGCTGCAATAAATTCACCAATCAATAGGGCCATGGATGCTTACTCAAGGTATGTGGATATTTTAAACTTGGACATTTTTTACGACTCCCCAAACGAATATCGACGTAAAATATCCCAAATAGATAAATTAGAAAACAATAGCTAACCATGGTCCATCACTCTTAAGTCCACATACTCTCTTTTACACACACACACACACACACACACACACACACACACACAAACACCCCTCACACACACACACACACACCCTCACACACACATACATATACACACCCTCTCTCTTACATAAGCGGAATAATAATTAAATAAATAAATAATAAAAATACTTTACTACTTACACTACACACACACAAACCAAAATGTATTTGACACATGTAACTGACATTAGATTTAGATAATTGATGTATCATATGTATTAATCCATGTAATAAACTATCTAATGTTGTATGTGTTAATTAAAAAATAAAATAAAATAAAAATAAAATAAAATAAAAAGTGCATAAGTTAGTTTTCCATAGATATCCGTTAATTTCTTCTCTATGATTTCATCTGTCCAAATTTTCTGTCCAAATGTTTTTGTGTGTATGGTGTATTGTGAAAACTTTTGTCCTATGGGAATCTTATATTTGTTTAAGAATCTAATAGAAACGTACTTCATAAAAATGCATTTAGAGATTGTCAATCTTCCAAGAAGAAAATAGGAACGCTTACTATGGTGTGAAGAGTTTAGTGTTGGCCACAACCCACTCGTTTTTGAACTGTATTTAAGAAAGCTGAATAAATTGTACATACATGTAAGGAATGCAGATGGTTCTAATTAATGTCTTAGCTTAAAAATTAGATTTCACACGGATTTGGAGGCGGTTAAATTCTTGCTTGTGTTGATTAAAGTTACCGTGACTTGGAACAATACTTATTTCCGTCCAAATTTGAAGCGAATGAAATAAAGTGTATAATCTTTAACGCTTCCTGCGACAGTATTTATAACAGTTATTTATTAATGTTAGTTAAATCAATTATCCGAATAAACATAAAAACGCTATTTCTAGTTCAATTATCAATTCATAAAAAAAAATGTTTTCAAAAGGAACGAACTTCAAACATGTATCTAACTAATTTAAGAATTTTATAATTTCAATATAACACATGTATTTAAAAAGCAGTTTCAATCCATAAAGAACTTTTATCGAGTATTGACTTTAACGTATAATTGAGACGCTCCAGACATACAACTCTCTTCCGACCTAAATTATACAAAACTAATGCCGCGAAAAACTCAACTATAAACAGAATTATAAACACATACATAAAATATGAGATGGCCCTTGACATAGACCTATTCAGTGACACATAACATAAACTCGCTCAAAAATTAAAAACAGAAATTTCATAAGGCCTCGCTCACATTGGATGCGTTTTCGTACGAATTTCGCTCGTGCGTAAACGTACGTAGATGCACGAACGATCCCGATACTTGATGTATTATGAGAGTGCTCACACTGGATGCGAGTTGGTCGTACGTGGTCGTACGTAGTCGTACTGTGGTCGTACGTATACGCACGTATTGTTACGACGTCTGAGTTCGATCATGGACATGCTCACATTGGATGCGTTTTCGTACGAAATTCAGTCGTCCGAATACGTACGAAAACGTCGAAAACGCAAGAATAATCCCGATCCTTTGAGCACTATGAGAGCGCTCACACTGGGTGCGAGTTAGTCGTACGTTGACGTGCGTATAGTTCCGACATACGAATTCGATCCAAACTTGTTTGGATATTTTGCTCCGTTCGTACTTTGATTACACATAAATGGATACAGAAAATTTTGTTAATTTTGTTTTTGGACACAAATGTTTATGGGATTTCTGATTACGTTATGTAATTTGATCCAAATTCAAATAACTAAATATTTTTTTATGACTTGGTATTTCTATCTTTGTAAACTGTTATTTTACATTTCTCTTCATGTGTTGTTACCTGTTTTTTAATAATTTGCTTACCCCAAGGTTTCAAATAACCGCTCTGTGTGTATGTGTGTGTGTGTGTGATCCAAAGGTCCCGGGTTCAATTCCCGGTGGAGACACAGTTTTAAATTGTGTTTTCAGTCTGGATCTGTGAGACGATTAATATCGTAAGTCTCCAGAATGTGGCAACTTGTTATTGGGTGCGTACTAAATAAATATTGACATAGTACCTGTTAGTTGCCCGACAAGTAATATTAAATAAATGAATAAATAAATAAATGGAAATAAAATTAGATGGGACGATGGCAGAGCGGTTAGCGCGCTGGGCTAGTAATCCAGTGGTCGCGAGTTCGAATCCTGCCTCGACCGATTTCGTTCACCTATAGGACAAGCATTTATTTGCTTGTTTTAGGGAATGTAGGAAGACGTATATGTACTTGTACTACAAGGACGTATTCATTTTTATCTAAAAAAAAATTGGCTAACCCACAGAGAGGCTGTGCCTAGTGGGATTTTTGTATGCACGGTTGCTTTGTTGTGATTGATATTATGTTTATGTGTATTGTTTGTTATCCATGTACCAAATCTAAAAATAAATAAAATTGTACGACCAGCATCGTACGTCGACGTACGATCAAATTCGTATAAAAAATCGTAGAAAGCCGTATCCAGTGCGTGCACTCGACCAGTATCGTACGTATACGTACGATGCGAATTCGTATCCAATGTGAGCGAGCCAGTGCGCGCACTCGATTCGTACGACCAGCATCGTACGTTTACGTACGACCAAATTCGTATCCAATGTGAGCGGGCCCTAAGATTATCACTTATGCACAGCACGCATGCACATACAGATATACACTTATACACACACACCCTCACACATACACACCCTCACACACATATATGATTTTGTATCTTGAATATATGACTGTATTTTGTAATATAATATGATAGTATTGTAAGCTAGTATTTGATGTATGGAGATGATAATTGTTATATTTAATATTTTATACATATAAACTATTTTTTGTACATTGTTAGCTTCAATTAAAAAAAAAATAAAGGCGAGTATATAATATAAGCGTTTTTCATACACACACATTCTGCATCCAGTTTAAATGTATTATATTTTGTTTATTTCCGAATTTTTCCTGTGTTGTTTTTCTTATTTAATTTTGTAATTTTTTTGTCTATTATATTATATTTTAATTTTTATCTCGTCGCACTGTAAACTCATTTTCTTAACAGAATGCAATGAATGCTTTTTGAGGTAGGGATAAAAATATATTTATGTTAAATTGAAATAAATAAGTTTGCATAAAAGGAACGAAAAATAAGTTTTGAAGATTACACCATGTTTTATCTCAGCTGTAGAGCACCGGCTAAGAATAGTGCTTCCACCATTTTCAATTATCATCGTGTCCCGTAAGAGTTTGGTAGGTAGTCGAAAATACAAGAATCAAAATTACATCTCACGTATGATTCACCACCTACTTTGAATATTCCCTTTTTAGGTAAGACGAGACTGGTCTGTGGGAATAAACGCATGTCATGTGTCGAGTTTTTTATAGGTGATGGTATGAATGAATATGTTTATTATTATAGATATATTATTGATGTTAGTGTAAACAAGTAAGATGTAGGTTATACCTACTCATTTTTTATCATAGCGTAGGTAATATAATTGTATGAAATGTGCGTGTAGTCGGTCTACCACAAAATGAAACGGTCAGATGGTCAGATTTGACCCAGTCTTGTCTTGTCTAAACTAGACCATGCGTGGATCATTGTTATCACAACTAACAATACAGACCACGTACAATACCAACTTAGGAATGACCGTTGAAATCTGAGGTTAGAGGGCAACTATAATAAGATCACGCAGATGGCCGCCATCTTGCTGTTATACACAAATTTAATTAAAATATATCTCACTAAACATATTAAAAAAGTCTTAAACAAAAATATATATTTAGTAATACTAATTGTTTTCTTCTTCCTCTCCTTACCTATCATTTTGTTTTTATTTCATTGCTATTAACTGTTTTTATAATTCTCCTTTATTGTCTTTTTTCACTCTTTTCTTCTGAAATCTTTTCTTTTTATTTTTTCATGTGATACCTTAATTTCCATAGTATACACTGTATTGTATATTTACCCTTAACTCTGGTTAGTTGGAAGAAACTGCCGTCTGGCAATAAGCCCGCCAGTGTACAAATTATGTGTACAGAAAGTTACAAATAAAAAAAATAAATGATAAGTAGGTATCTAGTATTTATCATAACACAATCGTAGTGCCAACCTTGACGTATAAAATGCAGTTGAAATGAGATCGTTAAGAATAATTTGTAATAGGACGACGTATGAAAGGGTAAAATTAGTACACAAGGAAAATATTTAAGACGAAGAAATATATCATTGGTAGAATGAAAGTTAAACACGTTGAGTTGGTTTGACCACTTAGAAAGAATGAGCGAAGAAAGCCTGATACATAAAATATAAAAAATACAATCTAAATATGTGTTAATATTAATAAACTGGCGTGAATGGATGATAAAAAAGAACATTCTCATTATATGTACCTACCTGCTGTATTTTTCAAAACATTAATTTTATAAAGAAAATTTTTTTTTTTAGAATTTATTATAAAGAAAATAATTATTATTGAGAATTTATCTTAGTTACATAAAAGATTCATTCAAATTGATAGCAATCGTTGGTAACAACCGTGAAAATTGTATTAAAAAAAACTGACAAAATTATATAGAAGCATATTCAACAACCAAGTCCCGTTGAACGTTAAAATCAAAACCCTCATGATTAGGTACCCATATCATGGATATAGGTAATTATCATATGGAGTTCTATAATATATTGATATCATAGAACTCCATATGATAATTATATCCATGATATGGGTAATCATGAGGGTTTTAATTTCATCGATAGACCTGGGGGGGCAATTCCCGTCAAACGGTGAAATCAAAACCCTCGTGATAACCCATATCATCGATATAATTATTTTATGGAGGTCTATAATATCTTAAGATATTATAATATATATTATAAGATATTATAGAACTCCATAAGATAATTTTATCCATGATATGGGTAATCACGAGGGTTTTGATTTCATCATTTGACGGGACTTGCCGCCCAAACTTGCCCTCTGATTTCAAAATAGTATTTTTTTAAACTATGTAGGAATATATTTATTTAAATATCTTTGATTTATTAAATGTTTTAGACACGATAAGAAATTTTCAATGAATCATTTTAATTTTTAAAAATAAGATCATAATTGTAAGTATATGGATGTATTAATCACATAAATCAAAATATATTAAAAACAAATAAAATTTTTTACCATCTCCATAGTCCTTCCGTCCGTGCGTTGATATCACCGTGAAAATTAAAACTAACAACACACTGTTGCAATTATTAACAACAAACGAAAACATAGCGATAAGCCCTTCAGGATTTTCAGTCCTTTTTTCAATTTATTGATTAATGTTTTATGAAAATAAACAACATTAAGTTAAAAGTCCATCATTGGTACTTAACACATGTCACTTTTATAAACACCGTGTCACATTTATTACAATAATGCATTGCACTTTTATATTTTTATAAACGAAATATATCGAATGTTATACGGTTCGCGGATTGTTTATTTGTCCGTAAGTATGTGCATCTGTCAGTTACCTCTCACACACAATGACGGTTCTGTGCAAAGTGCCGTGTTCAAGCATCGAACCGAACCCCCTTCCGTGCAACCAGCTAACTACTTACATGTCCGTGTCGTATATACTGATTTACCTCATACAAGTAATATTCAGTGTACATACGCACATTAGTTTGTACATTTGTCCATTGTCCATACCTTCATATTATGTACATATAAATAATAAATAAATATGGGATGTTGCAAAAAATATAATATAAAAAGTATGTATCGATTTGGGAAAAGTATAAATTTACATACCTACATAATTTAAAAACAAGTTTCATTGTCATTCATTTTCAAACGGCGTAAATTTACTGATTTCTATTTTTTAATTCGAATTTCTTCTCAATCAACTAAAAAATACTTTCTATGTCAATTATTAATTTGACTCGCACCAAATGACATGTTGCCACATTCCAGAGAATTACGATTTTTATCGTCTCATAAGATACAGACACATAAAACAATAGAATTTACAAAATTTGGAATGATAAGGGATGTCAATAAAATACATAATTGGTGAACGTTGCGCAAACGATTAAAGTGATCACGTAAACCAGCCAATGACAGGTGCCTGATATCCTAGTTCTTCTATCATATATATTTCCGCTTTCCACCCCATCTTAATATTAATCTTTAATTTAGGGAATGTATGAAGATATTATGTGCTTATTTAATTTAATAATAAAATAATAAAGAACAAATTATAGTCAGCGCAAAAATGTTCGAATTGATGCCCATTTTTATTCGATCATTGCTACACCTGACCCAATGGTCGCATGTACAATTTCTGATGTACACACCGTTTTTATAATTGTAAATATTGTAATAATTGTATTTTCACTGTGGATTTATGAAGCGAGCTTCGTCATCATTTCTTTACAAGTCATATTCACATGTTCTGAGATCTAAATTTTTAATAATTTCAATATTTTCTTTCCAAATGTAAGTTGGTGGCTTGTGTTTGGGAAAGGAGCGAACATACCTACATACTATGTATTGTAACATGGTAAAGGTTACAAAATTAATCTCAAAAATTAAAAGTACTAATTTACAAAAAAATAAATAATGTATAATTCTCCAGAATGAGGCAACTTTTTATAGGGTGCTAGTTGAATTAATATTTGATTTCGTAGGACACTCTGTACATATACCCGACGGAAGTTGTGACCAATGGCATCGTACCAAATTTGTTGTATTGTCTCCACAACTATATCGAAATGATCATCGCTAGATTCACTATTATTGTTGAATTGCTACCCACATTCATTAGCGACAATTCTATCAGACCGCGAAATGTTATATTATGTACCTATTGTGTTTTTTTTCACGTCTCTATAGCGGAATTTTTGTATATACTCGCGACGTACTCGTAAACCTAACAATTCGCACGTTTGACACAATTTATTCAAACATAATTTCACCATTTTATAACACGATCGTAGGTGAAATTTATATACCTACTTTGATATATCATTTTTTTAATTATTTATAAACCGCACCCTGTTTATTGGCAGATGGTAATTTCTTCCAACCAATCAGTGTTATATTTTAATTCGTTTTAGTTTTATTTAATTTATTTTTGTTGTATGTCTTACGTCTTTTTGCATGAAACAAAAATCAAAAATACTATTAAAAGACTAATATACCAACCACGTAGTCGTTTCATTCAAAACGAGTGCGTTGTGGCCAACGCTATACTCCTCACTACTAAGTCACCCCACAAAGTATTCAAATTTTGTATGAAATTTTTTTAGAATTTTCATACGAGTTTGTTAAAATATTTTTATTTTAAATATTTTATTAATATTTCAATGCTATTTTATGAAATTGATGTGCCGTTATAGGTAGCTATTTGAAAATTAAAATATCAATTATAAGTTTCCTGAGCTTGGAGTCAATTTGAAATATTTGACAGTTAAAAAATGAAGATGCACTGATCAGATATCATTCAAAATCTAATGGGGACTTAGCGAGTATTAAGGACACATAAAAATTTGCAAAATTTAAAAAGAATCGAATGAATATTACCTATAATCGATAAATTAGAATAAACACTTCGTACATTGTACACACACAGATACATTGTCATGAAACTTTCGGAATACAACCTCAGCATGATACTAGTTGATAATCTGCAATGAGTAAAAATTGCTAATTCATAACTTCCCCTTGGGGTAGTGAGGAGCGAAAATGGTAATAGTTCACAATTCACTTTGTGTACAAAAAATATTCATATGTAAATTACCACCACAACGTGCAAAATAATAACTTTTAAAATGTGTGGACATATTTTACACAAATAAAATTCTAATATGAAATCGTATCGAAAAACCCCATATTTCAACCGTCATTATCATTAAGATATAACTTTAATGTTTATTATTGAGTAGTTAAAGTGTTTTCACTTTTTTTTATAAGTGATCATTGTCCGATTATTAACACGCATGTAACCAAGGTTGCATCATATTTTATTAAAATACCTACATTAACAATAAAAACAATAAAAAACTTAATAAAATGATTTTTATACTAATACTTCAATTTATTCATAACTAAATTTATTACAAATATGAATGGCATACAGACATGAGAGTATTTTTTTTATATTTGTCTAGAATAAATACAAATAAAATATGCATACTGAAACGTTTCCAAATCGGTATCAGTAATAAACTTAATAATATCGTTTACAAAATTAATTCTTCCGACTAGAAAAATAGGCATATTTTACATTTTGTGAAAAAAATAATACTTTTCAAAATTAGATTTAATTTTTTGATCGAAAAATCTTGATGAAATTCCATTAAAATTACTTAAAAATTTTAATAAACATTAAAAACAAAAACTTTATAACTAAATTCCACTGTTTATTTAGACTAAAATCTACAACCGGTTTTGTGGTAAGCACTAAGTACTTGAAAATGTGCTTAGCACGAAACCGGTTGTATGTTGTAGTCTAATTAAACAGTGGAATTAAGTTATAAACGTTTTTTTTATTTTCATTTTTTTATGTCAAATATTAATTTAACACGAACCCAATCACAAGTTATCAAATTCTGGAGACTCACAGATCCAGAATGAAAACACAATTAAACACTGTGTTTTCACCGGGAATCACACCCAGGATCTTGATCAGCAGTCAGATATCTGAAACCTTGCATGCATAAAAAATCCTCAATTTTTTATTCAAATGCCTACGTATTAGTATTTACTGACAAAAGTCATCACTAAAAGTAAAAGTTTACTTGAAATATTTGCATTTGATAGCATCTGGTAAAAATATAGCAAAATAAAATAAAAACTTTCACCTCCAAAGAATCGAATCCTGAACGTTTGAGTTACGAGTCAGAGTTAGTACCTATCAGCGAGTCATAAAGTCAAATTGTTCTTTGCAGGAAATAAATATGACGCTATAAGGCTGTATACCATAATAACAACAATAATAATATATAACGATTCGTATATAAAATACCGTTGAACCATCAGAAAACCACGACAAGGTAGTTCGCTTGGCGACTATCCTCACCGATGACGGTACGGTATGGTATAGCAAACCAATACTCTCTGTAAAGAAGAAGTTACACTTTCAATTAATATTTATATATACATACAATGTGCTTGTCGTTTTAATAAAAAAAGATATCTAGATTAAATATGAGAGTCAGAGAGAGACACTTAACATGTGTTCTGATTCATCATAATACCTTCATGGTTCTGACAATAATTGCACTCAGAAAGATACTTTCATACGCCTTCGTACGCCTCTTACACATATACTCACATCGTCTTCTTATACACGCATACACAGCCTCACAATTATACTTTTTTGTTTGTTTTTAATGCATATTCAAAATTTTATTGAGTTAAAAATTGTGTATCATCCGCACAAATTATAATAATACTGGTACCTATACTGTTAAATATTTGACCAAGTCTTCTTATTACATATAACGCTTCACCAAGTGACATAATAAGAAGCTCTATTGTACTATTCGTTAGTAAATTGATATTTATTTATTTATATAATTTATGTACAGGTGCACATAGGCGGGTTTATTGCCATAAGGCAATTTCTTCCAACCAAGCTGAGCAACGTGAGTCTCTAAAGATCAATCTGTACAATAGTATTAATTGAGAAATAAATTTATAAAAAACAAAATAGAGAAGCAAGAAAAAAATACAAAGAGAAAAAAAGATAAGAGAAAAAAGAAAAATAATAAAAAAAACACTGATCACAGCAATGCGGAAAAGAAGAAGGAATTTTAATAAAATTAAATTAAACACAACTTTTTGTACACCACTAAAATTATAACTTTTATTCGATTGAATAAATATTCCTCTACATGTTACGGGAAAAAATTTCCCCTCCACCGGAGTATACAAATTATATTAAACTAACAATATAATAGACTTAAAGATAACATAATGGGGGGAGTGTAGGCTGGGTAACATTAGTTTTTAGGGTGGGGGATCCAATGAATTAAATATATTTTATATATTTATTGGTTAAGTATAATATTTAATATAGGGTTAATAGGCATTTGTGTTTAATTATTAATTATATTATTTCTCATATTCACATTTTTTCTGATTTCCAAGATTTCCTGGCTGTCTAACTGTCTATTATTTAAATTACTGTGGTTTATTTTAAAGCATAAATTATTAGTTAATGTGTGGTTATTTAAATGGTTGCAAATTCTGAATAATTATTGCTATCAAGATATCGGGAGTTGTTTTTCCTATATAAAAAGAATGTCCTATAATATTTTTTCTTATTTTTTTTTGCTATAATTTTACTGGTGTACACAAAGTTGTGTTTTATTTAATGTAATTAATTGTTACGATAGTAAAAATTAAAAAAAACATTCGTTTATCGACGATGTAAAATTAATGTTATATTGATTTGTTTTTGTTTATGGAAATAAAAATAAATTATAATGTGTAAGAGATTAAATGAATTGATAATTGGTTGCAGACATGTATCAAGTAAATTCTTGATATATACATGTGTAAAACATATCAACGTTGAAAACTTTTTATCTAGTAATATATTGCATTTTCTCGGATATAAATATCAGATAAAATAATTATTTCAAATAATTATTTAAAATAATTTTACTCAAAGGAACCTAGTTATAAAATTTTATTTCTTTTATAGTTGAATTCACGCAAAAAGTTTATTTAACTTTAAACCGATATGTACGCAACAGGTCTAAATAAAACTATTAGGTAACTATTAAAAGTATTTTTTTAATTATACATATTGAGTAAAATATTTGTATTTTCATATTTCATTTTTTTCGTCTCACAGATCCAGACTGTGAAAAAACTGTGTCTCCACCAGGATTCGAACCCGGGACCTTTCGCTCAGGAATTAGATCAACTGAGCCACGAGGCCGACTCAATACATTACATAATGTATAATGTTTAGTGTGGTCCAAGCATAAGAGTTTATGGCTATAAAGAGTGCATTGCTTTCCTCAGAACAATATCGTGGTCTTAACTTCATAAATCCTAAACAAAACACAATAATATTTCCGTCCATTGTGATCGTGTTGACTGTTTAGGTACCACGTCTTTCTGGATGGATGGTACTTACTGGATGGATGGATGAATCGTTTTATTGGTACTGTTCCCACAGTAATAATATTGTGACTGCTTCTCTACTGTCAAGGTAGATACTGTGTAGTGTACAATGGCACGTGATGATCAATGTGATGCTATTATACTTAAATTAACCCAATTATTTGAAGCACGCTGATTTTTATAATGAACAACACTCTTATTTCCCTGTCATTTATTCGTTTTATTCTGTTGAAAAATACATTTTCAGTAATAAGAGAACAGTCTATGTTGTAGTTTCACATGCAGAGAGACAGACTTGTTGACCTATTCAACCATGGCCTTATTTATATATTTGTTTGTTCAAATAGAAGCTAACAATATGAAATTAAAATTTAATACAGATAAATTAACTTACATAAATAAAGATATCCACTCCATACATCAATTATTAGCTTGTGGTGCGTAATGATAAGGTTATGAATTAAAACCCTTTAATGCATGATTTTTTGTATGTAATCGAAAAAAATATATTGAAATTACTTTTGGGGCTGTGATATCCGGAAAAATTAAAAAAAAATATTTGTAAATTTTTCATGTATAAATTCGATAAAAAACCCTTTGTTGTATATTTACGACATGATGCATTAAGGCCATTAAGACAATATATAATATGTCCCATTCTGATTCGTCTACATTTATCCGTCTGAATTTTAGTACATGAGAAATGTAAAAAAGTTGCTTGCATTTATACGGGACTCATTACTTCACACCGCGTATAAAATCCTTTTATCCACGGTCGCCCGCTGGTTATATGTATAGACGTTTTCGTACACTCTGAAACGAATCAGAATAGGACATATTATAACAAAAGATAATTTTTAATTTACTCAAGAAGTAAGAAATAATTTGAAACAATTGTGATTTTTTGTGAAACACAGTGCCACTCCACATTTTTACATAAATATATTGACTGTTTTATGCACCCTGACATTTACCATCGATTCTGAGATTGGTTTCAGGTGGGTCAGTGAGATGTTTTGTATCGTCTTTGGTCTTTTATTGGTCGAATTAGTTGAACACCCTTTTTAAAATCTATTGACTGTTTTAGGCACCCTGGCATTTTACATCGATTCTGAGATTGATTCCAGGTGGACCAGTGAGATGTTTTGTAACGTCTTTTGTCTTTTATTGGTCGAATTAGTTGAATACCCTTTTTAAAATCTATTGACTATTTTAGGCACCCTGGCATTTTACATCGATTCTGAGATTTGTTCCAGGTGGGCCAGTGAGATGTTTTATATCGTCTTTGTTTTTTATTGGTCGAATTAGTTAAATACCTTTTTTAAAATCTATTGACTGTTTTATTCACCCTGGCATTTTACATCGATTCTGAGATTGGTTCCAGGTGGGCCAGTGAGATGTTTTGTATCGTCTTTTGTTGGTCGAATTAGTTGAATAACCTTTTTTAAATCTATTGACTGTATTATGTACCCTGGCATTTTACATCGATTCTGAAATTGATTCCATGTGGGCCAGTGAGATGTTTTGATTCGTCTTTTGTCTTTTATTGGTCGAATTAGTTGAATACCCTTTTTTAAAAACTGTTGATTGTCGTATGCCAGGTTCCTTGAATAGCGTCTGGTCCATTTATTTTCTCCCATAGAATTATAGAATCATATATAATCTAAGTTTTCTCCACTCGTCTGCAGTTTGCACAGAAATGAAGCTAAGTCGGTTCAAAACTTGGATAATTTTATAGATGCACAATAGCATAACTCTCCACTATTTCGTAGTAGTGGAGAGTAAAAAAGTGTATGTGCAACAACGAACGGATAAAACAATTTTAATAACATATTTTTACGATCTTCTTATGAATATGTAATACGGATATGTAATTATAAACGTAAAGTTTTCTCAAGACATTAAATTTATTCTTTTTCTGATTATTATACGTTCAAGAATACATTCTGAAATATTATCATCTGCGTAAATAAATGTGTTTTTGAATAAATCATTTTGTTATCTGGATTACCGCATAGATGTTCATACATTAAAATAAATTTACTTAAAAATTGTACGATAATGACAGTTACGTGAAAACCGAACCAAGGTAAAATTGATTTAATTTTTATCTAGTAGTTTCCAGTTTTATATCCGTATACAATGTATTCCATTAGAATAATTAATTCTTGCAATTAAAATGTATTTTAATCTTTTGAATTAAGAGTGTTGAAATTTCAATGTCACTCTTAACAAAAATAATGCACATCATTACATTGATTTTCCAATGTAAAATGTGTTTTTATGATACTCGTATTAGTAAAGCAATCGTTTTATCAAAAATTGGAAGAAAACACGACTATATTTGTAAATTATGTAAATGGTTTAATTTGTATAGCATAACGTTTGTATCAAATTTATCTTCATCATAATATCAGAACTCTCTCATCCAATTGTGGACATGGGCCTCCCCTTGAGACCTCCACAACTGCACAACCCCGTATCCTGGGCAGACCGAATCCAACCTCCTCCAGCCACTCGTCTTATAATATGTTATCGGACCACCTCGCCAAAGGTCTTTCAACACATCTTTTGTCCGTTCTGGGTCGCCATTCCAGAACTTGTTTTAATTAAATTATCGTACAACTTAAAAATCGCTCATAATATCTCCCCTTTCTTCATTTAGAAATATTTTGATTTTCTATTTAATTACAGTCTTTATTCTTCATCTTCCTTGTTAGAATCAGGTTCCCTTGCATGGTATAGTGGTATCGTAGAAGGCCGACCAAAGTGGGTTCCGTTGCTTTATTCGATGGAATTTTCTGTCGGAGTAACCTACCCATACTTCTTAGCTAGGAACTAATCATTGTTCTTATAAAATTTTATTTAGGTACTTCAGAAATCAAAATTTTTGTTCATCTATTATAAGACTGGGATCTGTTAAGTGTGTTGCACTACCTGTGTAATCTAAAAAAAAGTTTGACGACTCAGTATAAAAGTTTTTGTACAGATTAATACACTTATCCACTTGTGCCGCCGTGGCACAGTTGGCAAGCCGTTTGTTATCTGTGCGGGCGTCCTGGGATCGATCCCCAGTAGAAGAGAAATAATTGAATTAATTTCTCACGCTAATATTGCTTCTCTGGGCTAGAAACACTGGTTAGTTGGAAGAAATTTACATATGGTAATAAACTCACTTGCGCAGGGTGCAAGGAAGTGTTTATTATTATTATTTTAAAGTATGAAAGGATTGGTTGTTTTATCTCCTCATTATTCAGATAAGTTGTTTAAAAATTTAAATAAATAAACGTTGCTCCCCCATAGTTGTTCATTTTGATTGAATAATATTACCTATGTATATACCATCTTCTTCCTTGGTCTCATATCTGAATATGGCGGCAATACTCAATGTAGGACTATCTTTGACAGCTTGAAGGGCTACATTGGTAGAAGATCTTGCAATGGACTTGACAAGGTCGCCGCTCCATCGACTTGGTCCATTATGTATATACTTACACTTACCTACAAAAATGTTGAATGATATTTTCAATAACGAACGGAGAAGTTTTTAATAGTTTTATAAGTTTCATAACATTTACTCTTAATCGTTAGTTTGCTTACAGTTAAAACCACTAACTCTCAAGTTATGCAGTTATAGAAAAACGCCTGTTTCTATACCATCATAATATTATTGTGCCAAGTGTACCTACCTACTTATACAACGCCATCGGCATTACAAAAAATATAATTTGAAGGACAAAACGAGGCACGAAAGATTTTCAATAAATTCACTGAAAAATCATTGTCACACAAATATATAAGAAAACGAGTGGGTTGTGGCCAACGCTAAACTCCTCACTAACAAGTCATTCTATAAAGTATTCAATTTTGTATGGAAAATTTCCAACAATTTCATGAAATGAGTTTGTTAAATTATTTTTTATTTAAATATTTTATTATGAAAACTTGATAACTCTTCAATGCCATTTTATGAAAGTGATGTGCCTTTTTACGAATTTGTAAACAAATATTTCAAATTTTAAGTTTCCTGAGCTTGGGGTCACTTTGAAATATTTGACAGTTAAAAAAATTGAGAAGCACTATTCATATATCGTTCAAAATCTAATGGGATCTAATTGAGTATTAGATATACATATTTGCAAAATTTGAATAGAATCGAATGAGTACTTTAGTCTATAATCGATAAAGTAAAAAATGAACACGCCGTACATAGCACACACACACAGATACATTGTGATGAAACTTTCAGAATAAAATCTCAGCATGATACTAGTTGATAATCTGAAAAAAAAAATACCCTTAAAAATTGCGAAATCATAACTCCCCACTATATCAACTTGTGTTAGTGAGGAGTAAAAAGTTAAAAATCTCGTTTATTCTAGACTATGTTTTACATAGAGAAATTTTAGTATCGTAACAATTTGAAAATATACCATTGATGATGGAGCAATATTGAAGCAATGCCGTTAGTAAATGGTTTGAGTTCATGTTGAAAGGTGTAGATATTGAAGTAATAACAATAAACATTATTTTAAATATATACATTATTATCTATCTACATTTTCATATCCAACATTATAAGAGTTAGTACTTTGCTTTGAACCAGAGAGATACTCTCGTTCAGCCGAGACTCACTCACCAGAGTCATATCGATATTAACGGGACACTGGCTCATAGGAAAGCATGCCAGAAGGCTATGGCTGGAGGCATACGACTACCGCAGAGCATGCCAAGAAGAAGAGGAAGAAGAGACTGTGATCCAATTCCTCTGTCATCTATAAAATTAAGAGAAGTTCCTTGAAAAGTTTCTTCTATGATGATCCGATGGACATGGCGTCTGCTGATATGACATTCACTAAGGCACTCGGGCTGGTTCAGGGTGGATGAGTAAGGGAGAAGACAACTCCACTTGTGGTATCACCAAAGCCCAATCGGCCTAAGTGTGTTCTCCTGAAGAACTGCCACACGAAAAAAAAATAAAAAAGTACTTCGCTTTATTAATTTCAAAATCAAACCAAGCTGTGTACCAGAATGAAAACAGGCTGCTAAATTGGTAAGATCATTTGATAATAATTTGTGTGTATAGATACCTATATCCTTTTTTATATATATTTATTTATAATATAATACACTTTTTTTCCTTATATCTAGTAACAAAATATTACATTACATTTAAATTATAAATTAAAATAAAAAGTTTATTGTTTACACCACTTTTGAAAAATCTAAAATGTTAGTATTTTAATTTATTAGTTAAAATGAACCACAAAGTAATCAAGATAATAAATTACATTATTTTCCCTTTATATACCAGATTATATGTCGCCCTTTATATGTCGCCCTTCGTTTCTCAGTTGGTTAGGTATCTACTGATCCAAAGGTCCCGGGTTCGATTCCCGGTGGTTTTTAATTGTGTTTTCAGTCTGGATCTGTAAGACGATTAATATCGTAAGTTACCAGAATGTGGCAACTTGTTATTGGGTGCGTGTTGAATTGATATTTGACATAGTACCTGTTAGTTGCCCAGTTGCCTGAGACACAATATTTATTTATGTATTTATATTTTACATTAGGTATACGGCCTCTGGGCCATTATAAAAACAAGATAAAAATAAAACATAAAACTCGTAATAAACAACACAACAATAAAAAAAAACAACACAATAATTCATTAAAACACAAAATCTACCACACAAATGGAAATATTCATAATGTCCGCATTGACCTGACACTACAACAGGTATTTTTATACCTACAGAGTTGATTCATATAATAAAAGTATTTTTATTTTTTGAATCTGTTTTTGTTCTTTGGTTTTATATGTACATTATGATATATTGAACTTTCCCTGCGAAACTACTATGTATGTGTATAGCACCTGAGTAGGAAGGTTGGGAGTAGTAGGAGCAGGGTTTGGGAGAATTCCGTTATAGGAACGATGGGTTGAGGTTTGAATGGAGTCGTAGCCTTCCGGGTATATGGTGCAGATCTGCTCTCACGTTATATTGAGTTGTATTATTATATCTATACCTTATACTATCATTAATTTATACAATAAAGAGTATTAATTTACATACGCGTGTTATTTATTATAACTCAAATTAAGTGTTATCACAAAGTTAATACATTTAATACATAGTTAATAGAAAATAAAATTACCTTCTATTTAATTTTCCATACGAATATATTTAAATGTTCCACTGGTAATAATTTTTGTAATCATGTTTAAACTTAAAAAACACATTGTGATTAAAAAGATTAATACATTCATAAAATATCTCAATAAGGCTGCGTTTCTTGAACAAAGAATAAAGTAGGTAAAAGTTATAGTTAAAATACTTTGATTTCATAAAATTGTTCAATACTATTGGTTTTTTCATTGAAATCTAATGTCTAATGACGCAATTTTGAACAATTTTATGAAATAATATTATTTTAACTATACTATTATTGATACCAATTGATACTTTGATTGAAACAACCCAGCCTAAGTTGCCTAAGTGTGTGTTAACATTTATACTCAGACTGACATTTTGATTATTATGTGTACCTTTGATGTTTTAAATATTATGTGGATGGATGAGATATTCTCTTTAAAGACTAGTCATAGATTAAGTGCAACGGTCCGGATTTTTTCCACTGCTAATAAAACTCAGCGTCCTCAACGAAGGCGCAGCGAACGGATCGCATTTTTGTTTCCTAGCAACGACGTCGTTAATGCCGACGATCGCATGAATTGCGCGCAAGGATTCTTCTATAGAAAACTAAAATCCGTCTGATGCGCCGCGTCCGCTGCGCTTATGTGGACGCTAACCTTAAAGCGCTTTTGTTTAACTTATAATACCTTATTATCAACCTATACCTATAATGCACTTACTTCAATAAAACAGTATTAGGTATGTTTTATTGAATTGGTTGTTTCAAAAACAGAATAACAGTCATAAAAGTTGAGTTGATGAAATTAACAAGGACTTCAACAGCATCGGACTTCCCCACATAAAAAATTAAGCAGTTCGTTATTTCTGAAGTAAGCGAAAATCGATGATGCAATCTATTCTCAACTCCGATTGAGTTTTTTCAATAAACTTTTCCTTGCGTCCACCATCCCTTCCGATGTAGATTGTTGAACAACAGATGTTGATAAACTCCGTGGACGTGGCTCCCATACCTAGAGAAAATAAATCAATTCAATATAAAATATTTAAAGGTTAGTTTCCCTTTAGAAACTTTTTTATATTTAACATCTGAGTCAATAGTTTGACGTACACATTACACATCTAATAGTTTTTTTGAGGCCAGGCAAATACAAGGTGACCATTGGTCGACCCCATAAATATTATCTGATAACATTTCCCTGTTAGCTAGTGGAACACGGATGCAGTAGGGACAAATACTCTAGATATAATACGCACAACTCTTGACATTCCCCATACAAGAAGACGGCAATATTTTTTACAGAGCCATCTGTCGGATTGAGGTGATAAGTTCAGTTTTATACGTATTATTCATATAAGATTATTACTATATTTTTGCGATAAAATATGGGATAATGACATGATTTAATTATTTAATACATTTATTTAATTCTTTTGAATATTAAGGATTACCAGATAATAATAAAACACATCAATGGTGTATAATTATTTATATTTTGGTTAATTTACTTAGGATTATTGATATGAATTATTAGCAAGTTTTTATTAGATCCTTATCAAGATATTGTTTATTCATTTTTACGAGATTTGAAGAACTCAGTCTTTTTTCTGAATATTTTTAAAAGTGATTTAAAAATGATCTTAATTTTTTTCTCTGTCCATTCTTTGGACTTTGTTGGGCTATATTTTTTTTTGATGGCCACTTTCTGGAACAAATATAATTTTTTTCAGAATAGGTATACATTTGAGATAAAAATAAAATTTAAATGAATCTGATTGGTTGGTAAATTAAAAAGTTATAGAGGCTAACAGGTAAAATTTTGGGATTTTTCCAAAAAAAATTTAAAACATCCTTAAAAAAAAGGGAGCATCCTATATACATTCTGAGTACCCATAAGTTGTTCCAAATGGTCCCCTCTATATACCATATCAGTTTGTCTAACGTTCTGCCGAACACCCTGTATATAAATGGTTAAAAGTTCATGATAAAAATAGAATAATATTAGTTGTAAAAATACCATTCCATGTTTTTCGACATCCTATAAAAGGACTTAGTGTCTTTTTGTAACTTATAATTATTACACCCATATACTGCACATACTCCTCCACCAGTATAACTTCTTTGATTCGACATTTTATACTTATATAATAAATTTTAGCTATTTTACTAATAGTGCTTCTCAACTTCCCATACAAACATTACATACTAACATAATTCTGACACCTCAGGCCGATAGAAGCGCTAGTGTAGCATACTGCCAGTTTTTTTGTGAAGTTGCGCGTATTATATCTAGAGTATTTGGTAGGGATAAAATAAGAATATGGAGGCCTATCTTAATATAACCCCAATGTATGATGCAAGTGTTAGCGGAGATAGCGAGATTAAGAAAATAAATAAGCGGAGAAAAAAAATATATTACAATCTTCCTATGCATCATCTGGTTTAAAAAATATATTTATGAAAACTTAAAATATTTCTAACAAATTCTCATAGTTAGTTTGATCTCATAGCTATTATCATACCAAAACTAGTGTAAAACTATAGAGTATGAAATATTCAATTAAATTATCACAAAAACACGTGCGTGTGATACATGGCCATAAATAGTGTTGAAGTACGTATTACTTGTGACACACTAAAGTAGGCAGGTCAATTTATCGTTTTTTTAACACGATCAAAATAAATCACAAAGTCATGCTACTTTTATTCATCTTTGAAGTACGGTATTCCCATAAAAAATGTAATGTATGTTTGTACGTATCTATAGCTAGATGTATTTTGAATTCAGTTTATTTCCAAAAATACGTAATGTTTTAAATTATGTATATCCTTGAGTTCTAAATGTGAGTTCAGGGAAATTCGTACTGATATTTTAATATCGCAAATCAATATTATGAATTACCCAAATAAAAACTAAAATGATTAGGTATTATTCTCTCTTACGAAACACGACATGACAAAAATAGTATAGTGAGGAATAAAACAGTGTCATTAAACTCTTCGTTTTGAAGTATTGTCGTATTATGTATATTATGCTCTCTCTCTCTCTCTCTCTCTCTCTCTCTCTCTCTCTCTCTCAAAGTTTCTATCGTCTGCTCACTTGGTGTTGCTTTTTCAAAGGTCATTAAAAAGTACGAAAAAGTGCTGACTCTAACTGTAGTACCTGGCCGTGATCTCTTGAGCTAATTAACCGCCACAAAGGGCCTCGTAAAACGTCTTGGAACACCGCGAACAGTGGCTTTTAGAGAATAGAGTCTCCAGAATCCATTGTACTTGAGGGACACTCCACGTTGGCTGTGTTCAAGAGGACCTCGACTCGTGCCTTTTGTTGGAGAACAAGAGTGAAGAGTTAGCTGTCTATTGTGCACTGTACCGCTAGTATTTTGACAATACATAGCGAGTAGATGTGATGTATGTATGTTGCATAGTAGTTAATCTCTATGTTACATACACATAACTAAATACTTATTCGTATTTATGAAGATTACATGCTTATTGGTACGTCTCCTAAGACGAAAAATTAAGATGAGGTGTCATCAAGAAGACATTACTACCAGCAAAGTAACAGATTATGATGCACATACATCGGCACGTTACAACTTTTTTATTTTCTTACCAACAATTTCTTGTCTACAAACCAAATAACATGGTGTATTTTGATTTTATGGAATTCAAACCAATTTATTGATATCCGGAGTTTCAATAGGTCATTTAAGTACTTACCAAGAATTATTTTTTGTTACTATTTGAATCAAAACAAAAACTGTGGAAATTGTAAAACTCATAAATTATATTGATACAGGATCTTGACAAAGGCTTTGTAAATTTACAAAACGTTCTTTTGATCATCATCATCATCATCAGTCTGTGTTTGCCCACTGCAGGACATAGGTCTCCCCTCTCCTTATCCACTCCTCCCATTCCTGTGCGACTCCCATCCACTGTGGTGAATAACACAGGAATAAAATAATAGTGTACTTGTATTTATGAGATCTCATGTCGGTATGAATTCTTAAATTATTTAATTACGTATTGCATTGATTGGAAGTTCTGTGTTACACACATTACAATCAGATAATATTATTATGATTGTTTTATAATTGTAGTTTTGTTGAGATATTTTGTCATCAGTGTGTAACATTGATATACCTACTGTCATAAAAAACAGTAATAAAATGTCGAGGGATTCAAGAAATATTATGAGAATGTGCACATATCACAATTAAATTTACTTGCATAAAATATGTTATATTTATAGATTCACAATATTTTATTTAATAACCCAAAACCAATGTTATCTACACTCAATATATCAAACATTCATTTATGTTAGTGATTTATTACAAGAAAAATATTTTGTAAATGAATGTTTCAAATACCTACAATAAAAACTCGATTTGCAAAAAATTAATTCCAATATTCATACAAAAAAATATATTTCGGCCTTCGTGGCTCAGTTGGTGAGATATCTGACTGCTGAGCCAAGGGTCCCGTGTTCAATTCCCGGTGGAGACACAGTTTTTAATTGTGTATTCAGTCTGGATCTGTGAGACGATTAATATCGTAAGTCTCCAGAATGTGGCAACTTGTTATTGGGTGCGTGTTAAATTAATATTTGACATAGTACCTGTTAGTTGCCCGAGAAGCAATATTAAATAAATAAATAAATAAAATCAAAATATGTGATATATTTTTTGTTAGACTAAATTTATAATCAAATAATGGAACTGATTCATTATTTATATCGCTGCAATTTTTCACGGAAGGGTAAATTATTAATGAAATCTTTACCAATACAACGACATATTTTGCTATATTTGTGAAATGTAAATCATCAAAAGTTTGAACCAAGTTTTAAAATTCACTTTACAGTGCTTATTTGTTGTCAGAGTGTCATTCATTTTTTTATCGAAAAAAAGGTTCGAAAACCTTTTTATGTGTAGTGGCCAAAGTGGATGTCAAAAATTTGTCTACAAAATTCGTCATAATATTTAGTTAAAACATTAGAAGTCATGACTAATTGCAATTATCCATAATCAAGTCCAAAGTCGATAGTAATTAAACATTAGGAAAAACAAATAAAACACGTTGCTATTGGTGAATTTATGAACATTTGTTTATCAAAAATCATTATTAAATGAATTCTCAACACTAAGATTTCACAATAAAATATCAAGCTTTTTTTGGACATTATTCGGAATATACAATACATACATTCAGTTCAATAACAAAACTCATAAAATTTTAATTTGAACATAAATTCTAAAAGTAAAAATATTTCAATACCATATAATATATATTTCAATATACTAACACGAATAAATTATATGAAATAATTAAATAAGAACAGATTATTATACACTGATTAGATATCAGAATGAGAAAATATTGTTGAACAAAACGTAATTAACAAAATATATATATAAATATATATCATTAGAAAAATCAAGATAAATCTGCATCGATCAGATCCAATTTGAATGATGCATCTAACTGTTGCACAAAATAATAACCCATACGAAGGGCGAATCTTTATTTAACTTGAAAATCTAAAAATAACAATATAACTTACTTACAAGCTTTAAGCGCCATACTATTGTGGAAGTAGGTATTCGGGATCATTTCGAAATAAATTATACAATATGTCATCAACACAAGTATTTCAAAGTAATCAAAAGATCATATAAATTAACTGAAATCTATGGAATATCTAATAGATTTACACATGAAATTTTTAAAGAGTCGTTGAAATACTGTTTAAATTTCAATAGTAGATAATATTTAGAGAATTTTAATAAATACACATAATAATTACATTCCTATAAATATTACTGTAGTTACATTTACATAAATGGTTTTTTCTCTCTTGTACAAATATAATATGTATATTTTATTTAAATTATATTAATAAAGCGATAAATGCATCTACAAGAGAAAAACTAAATAAATGTATTTTTAAAGGGATATTTTATAATATTGTACTGTTAAAATTTGCCAAATTTCGCATCGTACCTACCTACATCATAACATCATTTATCATATTATCTTATGAATCTCTCTAGCATACACCAGACTTTGAATTATATATTAAATGTTGTGTATATTTTGAGTAATACAAGGGTTTGTTTTTTTCAAAAATTGAAACATGTCAAAATGTTCATTTATACTTTTTTTTTAAATAGTCTCGGTTATAATCATTTTTATTTTGCATACAGCAGAACCTTTGGGCAAATTAAAGGCTTTTTTGACGCCACGGCCTTTAGAAAAGCATCTATCTACTGCCTCTTCTATGTACATATATATTTGTACACATTTTGATTCACCGCAATGAACACAAGTTAAATCACTGTTCATATATTCCAGGTTAGAACTGTATCGAAAAAAATCATCACAACAAAAATCTAGAACTCATTTTGACGATGAAATCGGTACAAGATTATAATAACGTTTAACAATCAAAGAATAAAATGATCGGATATAAAAATCATTGTTATTTTGTAATTAAGTACCTATAATATTAAAAAATACAAAAGCACGTGTCTAACAAATTACATTGGGCATAAAAACGTAAAAATAAAAACACACAATCGTTATGAACGAATTCTATTTTCATTTAACTTCTAATAAACATATTTACGTTTTGTACAAAGAAATATACTAACTTGTATAATCAAGATAGTGTAAGAATTTGGTGATTCCAGGAATGGAAGTCACCTTAAGTAATTAAATTAATAATACTTTCCATTATAATATATAGTTTTATGACGGATATACATAAAACCTAAGGAATTTCAAAGAAATTTTATATTTTAGTTGGAATAATTTATATATATTTCAAACGGCAATTACAACTTAAATAGTATTTAAATATTACTGAAAATGAAGGACAGATTTTGGTCCCAATGCATGTTGGATGGAAAGCTTCTAGCTTTATTACACAATCAATCATTTGTTGTATTTTATTGCCTTAAAATTAATAAAAAATACAACTTTATTTGATGACATAATTATACTTATGCAATACCCGTCATGATTACATACTATATTTTGATTGTTTTATTTATCAAAATAATATTATGTTCATTCATAGTAACATAAAAAACGAAACAAAAATGGCAAAAGCGATATGTTTTTTTTCATATCATCGATATCAAGGAATTTTCTGGATACAAATATTCTTTAATCGATTATGAGATCACAATTTTTATTTTGGCAGTTTTGTCTAGACTTTATTTATTTGTTTTTACCTCATGTAATAAATAAATTACATGAGTTTTTACATATATTTAAAATAACACATTAAGTTACTTTAAGTACGTCTTTTAAAATAATACCATAATATGCATTTATTATTTATTTTAAATCCCCCTTAATCTGAAATTTAATGTAGCAAACACAAATTAAAAGGGGAACTGTTATTATGTTTAAGTAAATATTTTTTTTGTTTATATAATAAAAAAAATAATTAAAATTAACAACAATAAATATTTTATCAGAATAAATATGATTTTGTTCAGATTAAACACACACGAATGTATACGGATCTAATTTATATCAAAATAAATATTTTTAACTATTTTTATCGAAACATAAAAATTCTGAGGCATAACTTTGATAACAACAAATTATATTTAAAAAAAACACGGGTATATGAATTTCCTAGTAAATATAATTTAAATACAAGTACATACATACATACATGATTGATATTAGAAAGAGTTATTCTAATGGCTATGTAAATACTTAGATTTAATCTTAAATTTAATATTCTGGGTTAACCTTTATAACAAAATTTCATATTTTTAATATTAATTTAATAATAATATTAATATTAAAATCAACGTAAAAATGACTTCTATAAAAACATTTTTATAACATTCAATGTCATAATTATATTTACAACAATAACGTAAGGCGGGTTGCCTATAATAGGTTAGGTTAGGTTAGGTACATAGGGAATCTATGTCGGGTGAAACTATGAAAATATTTCACATTTTTTTTAAATCTTCTGCTAACTATAGGTAGGTAATAATAGCATCTTTATATCTGTGATCTATGTTGATTTGATTAAAATCCAAATCTAATTATTGATTTACTTGTTTATTCGTAAAATCAAAAGACAGATTCATACATAATCATTGCATATTAAAATTTTGTGTTTCAAAAATGTTTACATACATAATATTGTTACAATGAATTGGTAGTACAAAAGTTTATCACGTTGTGTATTAATAGCAACGTACATACATACACAATCATTTAAGTTTTTTTATCACTCGTAATATATTTAGTTTTGTACTACTTAGTTTATTATATTCACAAGACTTTATGGTTCCAAAAACAATAGTTATTCAAATTTAAGATCGATCAATTTCTCAATCTACGATTAGATATAATTTTACATTATTTCATAATGTTATCTCATATTCGAACCATTTTACTTCAAGATGAATCCAATAAGTATATTTCAATAACGCTGTTAAACATATAAATTACTTAAATGCCAAAATATATTTAAGTGTTTTTTATTTCCAATATTTTTCTTTTTGGATGGTACAATATATTTCTTTCAATTTCAACATTCTTTGATAATAATAATATCTTTGTATTTTTTTTTTTACAAATATTTATTACAAACATTTAATCTAAAAACACATAAACATAACATTTAAAATATTTTGTACAAATATCAACAGAGGGCCTAACCAACATTCAGCAAATAATGATAATAATCAACAAAGCCTTTTTATATTGGCTGGTGCGACCAGCGCGCGCTTCTTACGTGATAGCTTCAAAAGCTTCACGGCACATTCCACTAGATGGCGGAATAAAGTCTCAAGAAAATGTTGTAACTACATACATTACTGAAAAACATACATAGCAGAAGTACAACTATCGGTAGAATACATTATGTAGATTGATTGTTATTGGAAACGCTATATTATGAAAATTCAATATAAAACCTTGTTTTCTTCCAAACGTGTACATAATAAACCTTTATTTCTCCTAATATTCAATTATTTTCTTTGTTTATTTCATTATTTTACAGTGGTTAAGTTAATTATTATGTTCTTGTTAAATTGGGATTGCAAAATAAATATTGATTCTACAATACGAATAAAAAAACAAGCGCAGTTTATCGTTACAAATCATTCACATAATTATGCAATTGAAAATATCTATAATTGGAAATTCAATTCTTAACTTATTGGCCATTTTCATTTGTAAAACTTGTGTATTACGTAGTTAAAATGTAATTTTATTATTGTTTGGTAGGTACCTATTGACAAGTCAACTATTCATTGGTACCTACCTACTGACAAGTCAACTATTCATTGGTACCTACCTACTGACAAGTCAACTATTCTTTGGTACCTACTGACATGTCAATTATTCTTTGGTACCTATTGACAAGTTACCTATTCTTTTGTACCTATCGACAAGTTAACAATTCTTTGGTACCTACCTACTGACAAGTCAACTATTCTTTGGCAACTTATTGACAAGTTAACTATTCTCTGGTATATATTGACAAGTTAACTATTCTTTAGTACCTACATAATGACAAATTAACTATTCTGAAGTAGGTACCTAATGAAGAGTTAACTATGATTTGGTACCTACTGACAATTTAACTATTCTTCGGTACCTACTGACAAGTTAACTATTTTTAATATTTACGACATTTCCTCAGAGAAGTTACAAAGAATTCTATCGTAGATATAAAACGTTGTCGGAAAATAATTATAGTGTTTACAAGATTGTATTTGCAAACTTATAGACAGTGTCGTAATAAAATTATATGCATATTGGCACAAGAGACAAGAAAAACCTTCAATAAAAATTGGCAAATATCTGCCTAATAGAATTACTAATATGTAAACGAAAGCGTACCTCATATGAATTTCTCATGGATCATTTGATAATAATTCTATAACAGTTTCTTATATTCAGTTTGCTTGTATTTAATAAAGGTACATAATAAAACGTCAAGCGATCTAAATGTTTGCATTTACAATCTTGAATGTTTTACTTATATAATGTTTAGGTATAAGATTTATTAGAATACAGTTGTACACGAATCTTTCCGGTTTGTGAAACATTATTCGCTTTCGCATGAAACTATAGTTTCCGGAAAACAACTTGATCCCGCCATGCGGGTGTGCAGATCGCAAATTTGTATCCACGACGATAAGGCTCAAGAAGTTTGACGGTATCTATAACAATTCACGATTCATGCGAATACAAAAATATGTTTCAATATGATTTACCATTGGAACACAAACTCTTCATTTTGATTAAAAATGAATTTGTTTGAATAAACGTAGTTTTGACAATATTAAAATAGAAAAACCAAAAAATCACATAATAAGCTTTATTTTTGTTTTCATTTTCGTGGTTTTAAAAGATGTGTCCTAATAAAATGTTTTTATGTCGATATTTTTTTTTCGTAAAATTTGTTCAAATTCTTTGGGAGCGATTAAAATTCTAAAACATTAATAATCCAATTACATTTCCCGCTTAATTTACTTCAGTACCTAATTATTAATTATTGAACTATTTATACAAAAAAAACTGTTAAAATGATATTTTTTTGTAATTATATTGAAATTCCACTAGAGTCAAATCAGTGGATATCCAATCAATTCCAATCCATGGATACCTATATCAATATTATATTGTGAAAGAAAGGAATACAGTACATATACGAATGCTGGTATTAGTTATATGTATGTATGTAAAATTTCATACTCTTTTACAATAAAGGGAAAAATGATGGGAGAATATAAAATTTTCTCCAATTTATTGAACCTTTTGAGTGTCACTGAAACATACTCCACGTCACAGTCTTGTCAAGAAAGGAACATTTAAAAATATACGCTACTATGACTCTTCAGCCATTAACATTACGGTAAGTAGTAGAATATTACTAAATGAAAAATGACATGTAAATGAAAATTTAAATGGCACGATGGCGAATTTGTACAAAATTTAAATATCGCTTTCAATGGTTCAAATCGGATAACCAACAACAAAAGCAATAAGGTTGTTTGTACAAAACGTTATGTTTGATTAGATAGTTCGCGATAATCATGTATGGCGTAAGCCTATGACTTTCATCATCAAATATCATTTCGGAACCTATAACTTAACTCTTTCTTGCGATGCTGTGTCAGGTCTCCCCGATTTTCCAATCACTTTGGCAAATGCTAAACTAGAATAAATAATTTAATCTCAACATAAACGGCAAGAACTAAATAGACACACATGTCATCAGTCTACATATTTATACGTAAATAATATGTGAATTTTCTATTGTGAATCGGGAAAATTGATTTAACAGCAAAATAAAACTAATCACTGTTAAATAAAAGGCAAGCTTTCTAAACAACATACATAGGTTTAGATATTTGAAAGGAAAACAATAAGGTTTGGTACTTTGGTTTAAATACGTACCCCCAAATCCTTCTCTTCTATGTAGGTATATTGTACGGATATTTACCTAGATAAAATCAAGCTAGATCACCAATTTTGCGAAATTTAATTCCTATTTTGATAGGAAGATCGTTTCGTTTTGTATCTCTATCAATTGAAAAAATTCAAATTAAATGCAATGTTTCCTTGGATATAAATATCTACGTACGTTAAGACACATCTTCACAAGTTATATACCTATAATAACACATGGTTAAAATAATGTACACAATGAAATTAATTTAAATAAAACTGATTGTAAAAAATATTAATTAAAATCTGGATTAGTTTAGAGAATGCACCTATTTGTTTAACAAAGACACTCATTAAAAAAATAGGCAGAGTTTGCGTGTCCAACGGTAAAAGGGGGCAATCATCGAATAGACTCGTGTGTTACAGTAACGATGTGTCGGTGGTGAGTTTGTCCTGCCTGATCTTGGATGTGACTGTCGTGATGAAGCGCACTGCCGGTAGCACCCTTGGGTGTCGTCACTTGGCCTGACGCGGGGTGCCGAAGCATGGCTCGCTGTAGGCGACGCTGGGACCGTCAGTGAAGGCGGACGGTCCCTCGGCCGAGCAGACCGAGTCCTCCGGGGTGCGGGAGGGCTCACACTCTGTGACCTCCTCCTGAGCCCTCTGTGCCCGCTGCTTGCCGTGTAGCGCCTGCGCCCACACAAAATATACACATCGTGGGGGAGTGCTCGACAATCATCAAGTTTGTCCCGATTACATTATAATTTGGACACAATGTAGAACAGCTATTTCATACAGCTTAGCAATGAAAAAATACATCTCTTCGAATAAATAGGCAGTAAAATTTCCAAATATGTGAAAAAAAAAATTATTGTAAAACTGTAATTAGGTATAAATTAAATTGTATTTTGTTCCTTTGTAATATTTATACTGTTGGAAATATATTATTCATTCATTCATTCATTCATTCATTCATTCATTCAAATGATGAACTCACTTGTGATGTGAACAATACAATAATACAAGACGTTCTTATATAACTACTTCGCAGACTATTCTAAAAATAAAATTATTGGTGAAATAATAAAAAAGTGTTTTTATTCCTAATAAAAATAAAAAAACAAACAAACATTCAATCGTATAAACTAAATAATACAACAAATTCAAAATTGAAAATGTGTTTGCATTTTTCCCACAAAAATAATCTTTGATATATTTTAAGTTCCTAAAGTAGAGGATATTCATAAAATAAATTAAAGATAATGTTTTACAAAAATTAAAAAAAATATATGTCACTACAATTCCGAAACGATTTTATAATCCCTAAATGTCATACAAGACAAATACAAAATATTTACATTTATTTTGGAATAAAGTGTTTCAATTGAATCCCTAATGAATTAAAACAGATACTAGATTTTAAACATTTCAATCAAGAAATAAAAATGAAGTTAACAATCTAAAATGGTTTATGTTATTCCCTTATCAATCTTTTTGATGAGATATTGCGTTAAGTATTAAAATTAATTTATGTTTGTATTATATTTATGCAAATAAGAATGTTAAAATAAATAACTATTAAGATAAAATTAACAATATATTATTCCATTTTATTTTTGATTAAAAAATTAAAATGGTATTCCACCGAGTACTTTCGGTGGAAAATTGCAATTGAATTATTAACATGTTGATACCTATACAAAATTAAATGATCGTTCAATATGTTTAATTATTTTTATTTGGCACATTTACCCCAATCATTAACACAGTTTCATTATAAAAGGAAAAGTTGCAACTTAAAAAAAGTGTAAATAATAAATTCAGATACAAAAATTATTGGATTATTTATTATAAAATTAGCCCATCGAATATTTGAAGAGAAATTTTTTTCATTGAACTTATGATATCTTTATTTTGTCAAGAAATTCGGATCCTTGAGACGGGAATATTCATAATGATTGTCTTTCACTTATATAACATAATACTAATTTTTTTTATTATAAAAAAACTTAAACGAACTTACTTTCAAATATAATTCAAGTAATCTTTTTTATTGAATTATTATAAGATTTTATTTAAATGGTCAATAAATCCTATCGATTCTATTTCCTAACACTAATATGAATGAAATTATGATACTAAGTATTATAAAATAATACTTATATTTTTGAGAAAAATCTGCAATGATGATTATGTCAACAGAATGTTATTAGCATGAAAAATAAATAATGTAATACTTAAATGAGTCCTATGAAATTTGACAAATAATGATGAAAATTGAAACTATTAAGCTCCACAGGGACGCATCGGATTTTGTTCTCCCCTAGAAACGACGTTCTTATAGCTGACGATCCGATGCGCGCGCATAATATATTCCTATATTAAAGAATACTAAAATACGTCTGATGCGCTGCGTCCGCTGCGCTTATGTGGACGATAACCCTAACACTCCAATGAAAAAACGTTTGCATACTAAGTCTTTATATAGATACTTAGTTATTTATAACAGTAAATATATATTGACATAACCATAATATCAGATTTTTTCTATAAACATTTTTATTTGCGTGAAATTTTTGAAGATGAATTTTCGATGCTGATCATTAATACGCAACACATATTTTTTGTTGATAAAAAAATGCATAAAAGGGAATTTCACCCGTAGACGTTGTAAGTACATATTGCACAATGATTTTTTTTTCTTTTTTTTAAGGATTTTTTTAAAATTATAATTTAGAGTGCTCACTTTAAAAATAAAAACCTATTCTTTTATTATCGTAGGTCCACACTTCATCGTGTATTACTTATACGTAAAATTACTTATACGTAAAAAAACATATTTTACTGAAAGTGATTTGGAGCCATATTATCTATTAAGATAATTACTAATCCAAACTAATCATGCATACATACCATCACGCTATGTTCCTCGCGGGGTAGGCAGAAAGAACTGAACGCCATATTATTCTATCTTGATACACATTCATCGCCTCGTCAATATTCATACATCGTATTATAGGCATGTTCGTCTGTTGTTCATGCTTCTTGTATTTCCACCTTTCAGAATTTCTTGGGCGACCCCGACTTCTTATTCCATTCCTGTTCGCCTTATATACTTTCTTCGTCATACAATCCTCATTCATTCTTTCCAAGTGGCTAAACCATATCAATGTGCTAACTTTCATTCTATTAATTACACATTCTTTATTCTTTCTGTGTGTCCTCGTACCGTGCCCTGTCATACATCGTTCTATTACAAATTCATCTTAGCGATCTTATTTCAACTGCATATATTCTGCTTTCGTGCGCCTCCTGACATATCCTGGGGAGCAAGTCTGGTCCAATCGGCGAAATCGAAACCCTCACGATTATCCATTTCATAGATATAATTATTATATGGAGTTCTATAATATCTTTAGATGTCATAGAACTCCATATGATAATTATATCCATGATATGGGTAATCACGGGGCTTTTGATTTGGCCGGTTGGACAAGACTTGCCCCCCAGGTTTCACTTGCATACGTCAAGGTTGTCACTACGATTGCGTTTTGAATGGCAACTTTGGCATCCTTAAATCACTTTTCATTTAAGTTATATTATTGATTACAAATAAGACATTTTGTGCCGTTGTAATGGTCAACATTGAAATAGAAAATAGCAATAAAATAATATATTTGGCAAGCTTCTATTAGAAATGGTGATAAAGCCAAATAAATGAACATAAATAAATGTAGTGCGTAATGTCACAAATAAAAAGCGAAAAAACACGGCAAATCATTTAATATATATATATTCAAGCAGCATCTCTTATTATATTATAACAATTGCATAGCTACATACATTTATTCTGTGAATTTTCTTATGCTGTATGTTTATGTTTTTCAAAAACTTTTACATGAAATGTAGTCATAGAAATAAATAATCGATTCTATAGCAATATAAATAATTTTGGATATCAAATTAATACAAAACTACTCTTTTGATACATGTAATCTTCGAAACAATGAACAATAATTAATGTTTTTTTTGTGATCAGATTGAACATCAATATAGATAGTTTTTTCCTGATGAAATAGTATTTTTTTTAAAGCATATAAAATTATTTACACAATGAACTGGTAGTGAAAATGGTGAATCTAATATAGTTATGATGAGTGTTTAGTGTGAAAGACAATATTTAAGAATGTTAATACATAATATTATATAAAATGAACAACAATAGATACAAATAAGTGACGTTCAATAATAATATAGTCTACAGAATCTAAACATTCAACACGCAGGATTATCAAAAGGGGAATCATGCCAAAATGTTATCAATCATTATTTTTTTAATAACCACTCGATAAGTTTCACAAAAACAAATTAATGTATAATATATGTATATACGTCTGATTATATCAAGCAATGTGCAAAGGGGAGTTTGCACTTGAAACAAAATAAATTAATATGCTTTAATCATATAATTATGTTCTTTGAATATAAAAATTTGATAAAATATAAAAATGAAGGAAGGAATTCGACTCCTTACCCTGTTTGGTATTGCGCGTTAATTGTTTGATCGTTGCCTGTTTTGTTACGGTAATGAAACCAATCTCCTTACCTTCTCCCGGCTGCCTTTCTTCTGAAGGTCCGAAGGACGTACGCCAAGCCAAACAGAAAAACATAAAATACCCTCGTTACATAATACATTGAAGTCATACAAATATCAAGTCTATTCGTATCGAAGACACTAAATACCCAATTTATCTATACTGGAGTCATACAACTGCATGACTTTATATGAATCCAGTCTCTCTTTTGTGATTCAGATAAGAAACATCAGATTCACTATAGGTACCTAATGTGTAATATTGAAGTCAAAAGAATACTTTGAGTCAGATTCGAAGTAGAAACTTCAAATACCTACCTACTCTCTTTATTCTGTACCTATTGGGGTCATACGAATAGTAGCGATTCAGATTATAATCATCAAAATAATACTTGGATTCAGATTCGGATGAGAAACTTCAAATTCCTACTCTCTTTATTCTGTACCTACTGGGGTTATACGAATAGTTGTGATTCAGATTATAACCATCAAATACCCACTATGTATTATATTGAAGTCTACAAACTCTTTGATGCAGACTTCAAATGATATCCTGTATACGCAATATTGAAGTCATATATTTTTTCTTGATCCTGATATGTACAGTGTACATAATATGTGTAATATTGAAGGCAAGAGAATATTTTTATTGGGATCCAAAACTTCAATACCCTTTTTATTATATTGTATCGAAAGTATAAGTCGTATTAGAAATATGAAATTATTAAAAAGAAAAATACTTTAGATAAATAAATTGATGTTCTCAAAGTATAAAATGTATTCACACAACTACCTACATGATGAACCAAGTGTATCATACACTCAATTATTATTTACTGAAGTGTCGTTTAAAAAAATACTCTAATTTGTGATTATTTTGGAGTAAAATTCTAAACCTTATTTATATTGAAAAATTTAGCAAATATTTAAAAAAACATAAAGAAATGGTTGGGTGTTTCATTTTGTTTTGATGATATTGGTTGAATGAATAGATAACTAAGTAGGTATATATTATATAATGCAGCGCTAACCTAGCAATAAAGCTTCAAACTGTTTATGCTTATGATGTAAAAGATTGTATGAAAGATGAACAAATTGATTGATAAATATGACAAGGTAACAAAAAACCATAAATATTACAACAAATAACTGAATAAATTAACCTACATTATGATGTTCGTTTATAAATAATAGTCTACTTAGTCCAACAAAGTCGTATGAATTATTAAAAAAAAAAAAACTTGCACACATCAAATAATATCAAGAATAAATATTCATAAAGTAAATTATGTATCAAATATTTATATTTAAAAAAAAGATCTGCATTTTTCTTTATATGTATTTCTTAGTTTAAAAAAATGTTATTAGATACCTCATAAAAAAACTGAATATTTTTCATAGTACCTATTTATATAATTTAATTTTTAAAATTAAGTTTTTATTCTCCTAAATATCTAACTATATATTTTTCATAATAACATTATCATGACCATAAAATATTTACTATTTAAATAAAATATCGCCAGTAATAATTACCCAATTTATCAAAAATAATTAAATATTTTCATAATTTAAAATACTATAATAATAAACTTGGGTATAATTCTTGGCAAAAACAAATAATACTTAAATCCTCATTTATTTCAAACAAACAAACAAACAAACCAATAAATACTTGTTTAATAATATGTTGAATCGAAAAATCCAACTGCAAGGTATAAACCCTATCCACAAATAATTCACTCTCACATTTGTGATATAAGTTGTCGCCAAATAACTTGAACTTTTAGCCGAAAAGGGGGCGATTTGCACGTAAACCAACAAAAGACACAAATTTGCGCTCTGCGCAACCGGAGGCTCGTTCAAGATATTTGGTGAAAATTATAGTACGTAGGTAGGTAAAATAAATGAGGAATTTTGTACATAAGTACAGTATCTATAGGTAAAAAATCATTAGGTATCATAAGGTTCAAAGATGTATTGTCTAATAAAAATTTTGTACCGGGTGAATTATCAACTACTGAAGTTTATTTCTACGTAAGTACATTGTAATATCTACACGATAAAAATCTATTAACGTGGTATGTGTTGATCAAAGTTATTGGTTTGGTGATATTATGTGATAACACGCAGTATATTGTGTAAAAGGCAAAAGCAAATGATGGTAGCTACAAAATACTTAATTATTATTAATGGAAAAGATCAATCTAAATTTGGGTCAAAATACCTAATGTTTAAATGTAGTGTCGTGAAAAATTATGATGAAATAGTATAAAATACAATAAATTATCATATATTTGAATGGAAAAATAACTGCTTCGTGGATTTTAAAAGGACAAAGTATATATCTTAAGTTTTTAAGTATAAATTGGGTACATATCGATTGTAATAAGCAATATAGTTTATATTAATTGAAATATCAGTAATCAAGTTAATTCTCCATTATGCTAATCAACTTTTTTAAATTAAAATGAAATATATCATAAAAATGAAACAAGCACGCTTTAAAATTTTCTATTATACTAAAATACAGTACCTATAGTAATATTTTGTTGTTTTGGAATATAATTTACATAGGTACTGAGTGGATACACTAATTTATATTAGTATTGATAAGACATAAAACATTTCTGATTGAATATAACACTTTATAATTTATAATATACCTTAAATAAATAGATAACTGATGTCAATCGATAGGGATATGATAATGAACAGAAAATTAAGAACTCATGTATTCCAATTTTTATTTGTGTTAAAAACCGGATTGAATATTGAGATGACATAATATTAAATCTGGCAATAAGTCAATTATTTTGATTCAATTAAATAAACAACATAAAAATATGCTTTTATAAATATTCATTATCCATAAAATATGAATACTATACCTAAATTGATTAGGTGACTGTCAATGTATGTACTTACCGTTTGATGAACTTACACTAATATACATCACACAGTTGAAAAACAAACAATTTTGTGAAGATAATCTAATACGAAAACAAAATTATTGTACTAAGATAAATATATTATTACTACTGTGACATATATTAGAAACTGACGATTTGATATAGTTAGACCTGTCACCAGAATATATAAGTTAAGATCAAAACTATTTTGTAACTATTTTTCACACACTATCTACTTATGTCTATACGGAAACACACCTTCAAAAAAATAACTGTATTTAAATTAATTTTTAAGTATGGTTGATCAGTATAACTATTTGTAAGTAGCTTTGTTTTAATTTATGATATATAAGGTAAAATTTGTCTTTTTAGGTCACATGCAAATATTTTACTGTTTATTTTTCTAGAATAAATTAAATATTATTTTTTCCAAGCTTGATAAACCTGACAGCAAAGCACTGTCTGCACTATAATGAAGGTGAACTATTATGGCGCTAATAACATCAGCTGGCACAACCCGGCTTTCTATTGTCCCACCATTAGAACCACTGGAGGTCTACCCATCAAGGAAATTATGGAATTCTCGGAACAGGATGTGTACTGGACATTGATACTCCATCTTCTTTACAACAAAGTGGAGCAACGTAGTTACAATCCAGTAAGCATATATAAGCGTGACATAGTTTATTTTAAAACCCCATCATATTGATTATAAAAGGAAGGTTGCAATCATTTGTGGACTAAAAAAATACGCTGAGAGAAAAATGAATTAACTGCAGTTTTAAAACCATAGTTTATAAAATTATTTAAAAAATCTAGAATACAGGATTAGCTGTGAGACACCGGCTAAGAATAGTGCTTCCACTCTTTTCTATTATTTTTTCGAGTGTCCCTTAAGAGCCGGGTAATCAAAAATACATCAGGCAACAATAACATATCACAAAGTTCAGCATTGAAGTTCACCACGCATTCCGAATACAGTGCCTTTTTAGGTGAGACGAGACTGGTGTGTTTGCTCCCTTTTATAAGGTAATGTACACCCGCACACCTGTCGCTGGTTACCACAAATTGTGGGATATGCGGTGATGGTATGAATGAATGAAGAATCTTTTACTAGACAGTTTTTTTTTTACTCTCAGCGTGTAGGTATACCTATATACATATGTGATTTATCATTCATATTTAAATACATCAATTTTAATTGGTATTTTTTACAATCAAACTCGTATCATTTCATGCGACAAATTAATGTTTCAATACTTTTCGATTTCTTTAAAATAAATTTAATGTTATTTGATAGAAATATATTTTTCTGTATGTTAGGTAGGTACCTATACGAAATATCTTATTATTTTATAATCTATACCTACTTTCACTTTTAATATCGATAATATTAATTATGGAGATTCATAATATTGTATAGTTTCATAATTTTTTGTCAAACAGTTACAAAATAGCTATGATTCAACTTGAAGTAATACTAAACACATACTAGTACCACGATTATTCATAGGTATTTAAATCAAAGAGCTATTTGTCAAATAAAGTGATTATTTTAAAAACATCGTATTTGCCAAATTAACATTATTCATTGTTAGTAGTGTGTTTTTTTTTTATTGTGACATATCCACCAATAGAGGCGGAGTTGCGGTTACGATACAAATAGGTACCATCTGTTGAAAAGAAGATATAAAAACAAAAAAAGTAGATATATGTTGGAATAGTTATAAATTAATGTGTTTTACCTGAAGGCTGAAGCGGCGATGTGCCACCTTCCTGCCGCCCCTTCTCTTGGATATGTGAGGGTTGTCAGCCCTCAGAGTCTTGTTCCTCAGCAGCTCCAGCTGTGTGTACAGCCTCTTCAGCTCGGCTCTGATCTCCTCGGGAGTCATGTCAGCCAGACTCAGTTCAGCGACATCAGCCTCCGTGAGAGCTCCAGTGTCTCCGGTGCGGAAGGCGTCCACTGGTAGGCGACACGAAAACTCTTGCGCCAACGAACGGACCTGAGCAATAAAATCACAAATAAAATTAGCTTTATGTAAATATGATATAAAACAATGGAATAGGAATATTAAAAACAAACAGTTTAATTTGTTTGACAGTCCGTTATTAAAATATTATTCCCTTTCTCTTCCACCCTTATTATTTCCTCCCGACTTCCAACCTCATTTTATTGCATCATCACCTTAGTTGTGAATCAGCCTGATGGGAAAGCATTTAGCGTCGAAACCATTAAAAAAAGATGCTCAAATAAATTTATTAAATAAGTAAAAAAAAATGTATAAAAATCAACCAAACCTTACATTTAAAATATATACACTTTTATGATATTGATTTCTTTTCCCAATACAACTTACAGAAAAGTGAAAAGTTAATAAGTTTCTTGTAGTTAGTACGGAAATTTAACCAGTTTAAACAATATGGAGTGAAAAGCTATCATCTACATTCAAACAGATGCAATGTACTTAATTTGCAGATGACACCACACTACTGACAGAAAATCAAGCAGACATGGCAAAACTGATCGAACGGGTGGAAAGAGAAACCCGAAAGTATGGGATGGAAAATAATTGAAGCAAAACCAAACTCATGATTATTGACAGGGCAAATCTCCTACAGCTATCGGGAAGACTGCAAGATCTGGAAACTGTTAAGGACTTTGTATAGGTACCTAGGTTCTCAAATCAGTGCTGAGGGTGGGTGCGAGAAGGAAATAAAAAGACGAATAGCCATGGCTAAAAATGCTTTAACACGTCTGAGCAAGATTTGGAAAGATCGAGATATTTCGAAATCCACCTAAGTTAAAATCATTAAAAATCTCATCTTCCCAATATCCCTATATGCAGCCAAAACCTGGACAATTAAGTCCCGTGATCGTGCCAGGATTGACGCAATTGAAATGTGGTGTTGGCGTCGCATGCTGAGGATTCCGTGGACTGCAAGAAGAACGAATGACTCGGTCATTAAAGAGCTCAAAGTAAAGAAAGATTGTCTACAGTATGCAGCCGTCGATTATTGAGCTTTTTTCATCACATCGCCAGGAGGAGCCAGGTTACCTGGAAAAAAGTATCATCACAGGAAGTGTACCAGGCAAAAGAAGTAGAGGCAGATCTTCTGCGCGATGGTGTAACCAAATTAAGGATATGACCGGTAATGACCTTTATTCGGCGTTGCGAGCTGCGGAGGGCAGAGAGGACTGGAGGCGACTTGTTCTGTCCATTGGCGGTCCCATAGATCACGACCCTCAGCATTGAAGAAATGAAGAAGAAGAGAGAGCGAGAAGAGAGTACTTAATAGAAACGTTACAATCATGTTTATTTGCTGAACACAAATGTATAGTAAGTTTAAATAATGGTCAATCATTTCACATGTCATTTTATGCAAAGTACCTAAAGAACATTTTTTTGTAGATTATTCAATATGAAATGCAACCATACAAACATAACCACAAAGTGCACAGTACAATTATTATAATATCAACCTGTGTTTTGATTTAACTTCTTGTAGAGGAAAATATATTAAAAATAAATGTTACTCAATTCACCTTTCCTGGGAGGGACAGATAAATCAATCCGATAATAAATTCGCTACATGTCCTATGTCCATTTATTATCATCTCAAAATTACAATACGCACCCAAGGTACCTGGTACCTACTAATATTTTGGACACGTTAGTAGTTGGACACCTAACGCCTAAACTAAAATCACAGTCAAATAAACTGGGACCTCGACGCGAATCGAACCTCGGACAGATGACGCGTTAATAATGACAAAAAAGCGATCCATACATCCCCTATATGGGCACGACCCCCCAATAACGAGGCTCAAATCGTGAGGTAGTTTCCTATCAAAACCCAATGAATAGCGCACCACCCCGCATGAAAGAAAAATCGAGCTGTGGCGAGAATGGGTTGGGGAGAACGAATGGTTGAAACCAAGCAAGTCTTTACCAACCAGACACTATCATCCGGGTGTTGGAAATCCCAGAAAAAACTCAGCGCAGGCATGAGTAGATAGAAGGTGAACACACATAGATGAGACCTGCTGGGAGGCGAGCAGGATGTGGCGTGCGATTGTGGAGAAGAGCATAACACGGCGCATCGAGGAGCATTGTAATGAGGAGGACCTCCTGGTTGCAAGTGACAGAGCTTTGATAGCTGCAAGCTATTATTGGAGAAGGCGCATCAAGATGGTCTGGACACGCAAAACAACAACAATAATGACATAATCATAGCACCCCGAAGGTCGAAAATAATTGATAGAAATTAATCGTTACTAACGCCTGTAAGCTAGCATTTTTATAACATAGTTGCATACATATTAACTGCATTCAGGAAGTATGAACAAAATACGATTATGAATACGAACAAAATACGAACAAAATAATATTAATGTCTTGTATATATATTATTTTAATATAAAAAAACATTAAAAAAACATAAAAACATTATTTATAACTAGTTGCATGTAACACATGAGATCCAACTGTCGATGGCGATAGTATGCATAATTGAAGAATACGTACCAGAAGAAAACTATAAATCTACACTTAAACACAAATTAATAAATATTTTAAGATATTTTGTTTTCTATTTATAACATGTAGGTATATATGTCAGGATAGGATCGTATGGAGGTCAGTCTGTTTTCCTATCCAGAATATGAAAACAGCATGATGGTATGTATGTATGTTTGGAGATTAAGTATCAGATTATTTAAACTTCCGAGATATTGTGTATAGGCCACTGCCATACAAATTGTATGAAGCGATGTCGTCACTACATTCAATTTTTATAAAAATTGTTAAAAAAAATTTGAGATGTAATACTACAACAATGATTTTTTTTTTAAATTAAATCATCTAGATGGGGTGTTTCGGTTTTTTTCGATATATTTATAAACTTTGAAAATATGGGCAGTTAATTTATCATAAAAATGTTTTACTTAATAAAAAATGTTTGAGAAACCCTGGAATTTTTTTGAAAAAATCAATTTGAGATTTTTTGTTTTTCTATGTTTGTACCAATTTTCAGCGTTCTAGCTTTTATGGTTTTTGAGATATATGGTAAAATAAAGTAAACATTCAAAATTCTGAATATAAAAGTTTTGTAGGCCTATAACTATCTATATATTTTGAAATTTCGAGCTCTGTAAATTGAGCGGATCACAAGTTATAAGGGGGGAACACACAGACACACTAAATGTTCTACTCCGAATTCTGAGTTAATCCCTATATTCTCTTCTGGGTCACAATCCTAGGATTGGTCTGCACCAAACACTCGATCTTTCCACTTAACTCTATCGTCCGCCAGTCTCTTCATCTCTTTGTAACTGCTACAGCGCACGTCACCGATTATCCGTATTCTGAGTAAATCCGTATGTATAACAAATATGCTGCGAAGCCTCTAAGTTGGTGTTTTTTTTACTTCAAAGTAGGAAAAACCGTGAAAAACATAGACCCTACATACAAATCTCGCATATCCTGGCTTGATACTTTGTCGATATGTTAAGAGAACAAAGTTCTTTCGAACAAATCGACAGTTAGATTAGTAGGTACTATTTTAACTACAAAAATTTCGAAGAAAACTTACATACATACATACCATCACGCCATGTCCCTTGCGGGGTAGGCAGAGAGAACCGAACGCCACATTTTTCTATCCTGGCACGCATCTCTCGCCTCGTCCACATTCGTGCATCGTCTCATACATGTTCGTCTATTGCTCACACTTCTAAAATTTCGTTCACATGGTCGTGCCATCCCTTTCTTGGGCGTCCCCGACCTCTCATTCCATTTCTTTCCGCTCTGTATATTTTCTTCGTCAGGCGCTCCTCATTCATTCTCCCCATGTGACCAAACCATCTCAATGTGTTCACTTTCATTCTAGTAATGACATCTTTCTTCATCTTACATTCTTTCCTTATGTCCTCATTTCTTACCCGGTCATACATCGTTCTATTACAAATCCTTCTTAACAATCTCATTTCAACTGCATTTATTCTACTTTAATGTGTCTTCTGCCATGTTCAGGTTTCACTTGCATACGTCAAGGTTGGCGCTACGATGGCGTTATGAATGGCAACTTTGGCATCCTTTGATATGTTGCGATCATTCATAACTGGTTCATAACTTCTTTCGATCTCTTTATCGAGTCGTCCGTTCCGTTGAAATATGCTTCCCAAGTATACATATTCGTCGACTTGCTCGAGCCATTCGTTCTCTACTCTTATTTTACACGCTTATCTGCTTTCACTCCGTAATATTAAATTTATTATTTTTAATATCGTTTAAAGAATCGGCGGATATTTTAGATAGTTAATTTTAACTATTTTTGACTTAATAAATGGTAAATAGCAAATAACAAAGTCTAAAATGTTTATTTTTATTTGATCATAACAAGCTATTATATTATATTTCTGCCTCCTGTCTACCTCACAAATATTTCTTGCTAAATGGATTAACTAGGTAAGTAGGTATATTTTATCAACCTTCTTTTGTTTAAACTATCTCAGTTGATGATATCTTTCTATTAATATTCGATTGCGGAGTTTACGTTGAACGTTTCTTTTACAGTGACATTTTTTCCTCTTATCGCTACCGTCAGTCTCAACTCAACGTTTCTTTTTAAAACTTTATTTTCGCTGCCTTGAATACATAATCGAATTTCGTAGGATTAAATCCAAATCCATTGTTCAAGACTGTAGATTACATCGCCCGAAAAACTTTTTAAAGACTCCCATCTTTGTTTGCCAACATAACGGTTTATTTATTTAATTATATCACGCACACTTTGAATAATAAATAGAATTATAATGGATATAACCAATATAATATAATTATAGCTGGATTGAAAACTAAATTGAGAGGAATTTCGATGTCACCTACCCCACTCCATTTGGAACGTTTTAGAGCTTCAAACTCTGTTCATCCCCGGAGCGGCTGCTCATCAGACGACACAAGGAACTACTATCAAGCATATTTTATTACACTACCCCTAAGAGGCCAACCTCAATAGAAGCTTGGATCAAGTACTGACAAGTCGTGGCGTGTCCCCCGCTAATCAAACTTGGACGACGTACCAACAAGCCGATGGTACCTTAGATTGGTTTATCCCTACTCTCCTCTTGGACTTGAGGGGTACCACACCCGAATATGATGACTCTGTGGCTGAACCTAGAGTCACCGTCGAGCGAGGCATTAAAGCGTCTGTCCTGCTCTTCCATAGGTAAGAATTGAACGGGGCACCGACCTTTTGCCCAGACACCTAGGATATATTTGCCCAGACAAATAGGGAGCCGCATTGCTAAGGCTCCCTATAGCCGCAACATAGCTCCTAAGTAAATATCTAATAATGAGTGCAAAACTTAAAAATTGCAAAAAGTCCGATTTCAATCATAAAAATACTGACCAGATGATCTGTGATGTGCGCTGTAACAACTACCAATAAATGATGAAAGTTTTTTGTGCAAACCAATTTTAGGATTGTAACCCAGAAAACGAATAAAATATACTCCTATTAAAAAATCATAATATACAATTTGATTGCATAATATTTGTAAATATAATTATAGCAAAAAATATATAAAATTAAAACTTTGAATATTCATTAAAATTTAAGTGCATTTTCAGAATTACACAGTGAGTCAAAAAAATCGTAAATGCTCGACGTTTGCAAATAATAATTATTGTGTACATTATTTTTGACAAAAGTTTAGATAGCTGTTTAGTCACTCTTTTTTTATTTATTTAAAAACAAAATAAAATACATCAGTATTTCAAAGTTTACATTCTCGTACAATATAATAGCTACAAGTGCCACAAACAGTCATGACAGAAACATAATATTCTAATATAGGTATTAAATATTATAAATAATCCAATCAATTATAAATTAAAAAAAATCTACACAATAACTTTGTATGAACTACGAGTTTGAGTATTTTAGCTTCGAAAACGTTCTACCTAAAAAAACTCGATATAATACAAAGTTATTGTATAGATTTTTAATTATTTATAATCTGTTGGTTGGTTAGAAGAAATAGCCTTATGAAAATAAACCCGCCATTGTACACATTATTGTACATGAAGTTAAATAAATAAAAATGCACCCCATAGTAATAGCAAAATCGTATGAATATAAAACAATCAATTTTTACATAGCAAAAGTTCGTAAATTTTTCATCTAAGTCAAAGTATGTATTTTCCCTAATTTCTACAGTTATTGAAAGACTTATATAATAATTGAAATAAAATTATCAGGATGCAAGGAAACTAAGGAGATAAATGTAATCGATTCATACGACCTACTTGTAAAATTAATATTCCCTGAAACTTTTTGTCGTATACATGAATGTAGGAAATGATTAATACGTATGTATGTAGATAGGAGTATTAGATTCTATTCAGTGTTATGCAAATGTTAAATGCGTACAAAATAGAATTAGCGTTCAACGGACCAAATAATATTCTCGCGTCTGCAAATCTCAAACACGTCGAAGCCTGGCAATTTAATTAAGTTCGCTTTTACCGCAGATTATATATTATATATGTATATTCTTACATAGGTTGGTGTCATTTCATGCTACGACAAATTTCAGACGACTTCTTAATTGGGACGGGGCACTGTGCTTACATAATATTTAATTGTTCCATTTTCCTTGCATATTCCTACCACCACTTATTACTTCATGACACATCATCGAAAATTGTACTTAACGTTTTCGCTTCACGTATTAATATATAGATAATGACATTTTATGCAACTTTCTAAAAACACAAAAATTGTGAAATTGGGACAAATCGTATTTAACACAAAAGAAGTAAAAAAATACAATTGGATGAAAATATAAATATACCTATAGGTAATATAGAGCTGTGTCATGTTGTAAGCTCGCTAAGTTACATATGTAGGTAACTATTGTCCCTGAAAAAATACCCTTGTATCATTTTGTCCGTTCAATACTAATGTAACACATCATTACGTTTTTAGTCAGAATAGGTATATTTGCAAAACGACGGGTCGAAATGATTCTTTGCCAACATATCAAAGGGCATAAGAAAAGGGTAAATATATCCTTAAGAAAAGATTTTATCAAGTATATACGGTTCAAAGAGGAAGCAATTTATACATATATATTTATTTCGCTTAGGGATCACTATCTTGAACAAATTTAAAAGTAGAAAGTAGTACTCTAACAAAACTGTAATATTTTTCTAATATTAATTAACATATTTACACGTCCATATTGATACTACATTCTAAGGCATTGTAACTACATGTTATGATATTATTAAAGTGACATGATGATCCATGTCAAAAGTGCAATGAAGCATTCAGATTGAAAGTAAATTTAATACTTAAAAGTTAAAATCAATGTCATTGTTTCAAATCAAACTTAATTAAAGTCATCGAAGCGATGGAATGTTTCTCAGTAAACTTAAAAAAAAAAATTATTATTTGTAAAAAAGTGAACACTAAGAACAAAAATATTTATTAATTGATATTTTTAAATATTTTACATAAAAGAATCTACGAAAATATTTTTAAAAATATTGAGAATTATTTTTTTTTGTATTTCCTTCCTTATTAAAAAAGGTAATGAAAATGAAAAAAGGTAAGTCTGGCACCTGGGAGTGGTTGCGTTTACCAGTGCGCATCCCCTTTCTATAGGTGAAAATTGCAGATAGGTATTAAAATCATTTGTATCTTTGTGTGTCATTTATGTACTGTTCCATCTGATTACAATGAAACTTGGTGATGTTCAGCGCACATCCGGGAAGGATTATGAATATTTATTTATTTATTTGACATTTCACAATTTTTTTTTTTTGTATTTTTTTTATTTATAAAATTTAAATTTGTTTGTATTATTTTTGCACTAAACTGTATTAACAGTGTGTCAGTGCAAGCTCCTCTCGTATACTGCAAAATAATAAATAATAAAATAATTCAACCATCAATATATATTATTATTCAACCATCTTATATATCTACTCTTATACAAAACATTAAAATGAAACCATTTTATATAGTGAAAATGAAGTAAATCACAAACAGAATTATGTAAATCGAAAAGAACATAAAGAGATAAAGATTTTCCTGTGACTCCGTGTTTAACCCGCCATCGGACCGCCGAATAAATTCTTAGTAGATAATTTTTAATGAATTTATTTCAGATATATTAAATAAATTAACTAAAATAATAATAACCCAGAAACCTTCCCGAGTGTGCGCTGAACAGATCGCCAATGTTTCACCGCAAACGGAAGGATTGTATAGGAACGCATGAATAATATAAACACATTATATTAAAATGATGTTAAAATCTGCAATTTTCACATATAAAGAGAATACGCACTGGTAAATGCACCTGCGTCTAGGTGCCAGACTTACCTATTCATACCTATATTCAATAAGAAAGAATACATAAAAAAACCAGCCGTACATAAAGGATTCATCGAAAACGTTGCTATTATATCTCATAGTATATGTTCTGAAATAAAAAAAGGAATGATCGTTTTCACCTCCCAAACTCTAAATCCAAATTTTCTTGTATATTTTCTACACATAACCTTCCAAATAGATCAACAGGATTGACGTCACGTCAATGGTTGATAATAAGTCGGTAATAGTTTTCATAGTAGGAAATAAAAAAAATAATCCATGCCTTACTTACATTCAAAATCTACATAGAAATCAATTTAGTATCAAAAAGAACAACAAACCTGTTTATGTTGGTACCACAGCTTTGGCGTGAAGATGAGCAAGATGACAACAGTAGATGTGAGCTGAGACCTGACGAAGTAGGCGAGATATACGTGGTCAGGATGAAGTGATGTCACATACAGAGCCCTCAGCACATAAAATATACCAGACACAACAGCTTCCATGCATATTGCAGCACACAAGAATCTTCGCTCCTGTAAATAAATATTACCGGTTTTAATCAATTTGATTTCAGTCGTATTCATAAAATTGTATCCAATATATTTGACAAATTTTGTCTTATAACATGTAAACTTTTGGGACAAAGGGCCATATTCAGAAATTCAAAGTGAACGGCGGGCCCCAGACGTGAAATATTAACTTCCCTCGTAAATTTCATTTCAAATTTCAATTATGATATTTTATAAATACGGTGAAATAAATATATTTTTATAATTTTAGGTTATAATCGTTTTATAATTGGTTGTACCTATAGTTTTGTAATTTCCTTTAGTAATTTCCAATAAAAAAATCAGTGCAACGAGAAATTTTCAATTTTCCATTGATTATTGCTCTATTAAAAAAAATCGCGCAACAAGAAATTTTCAGATTTATTTTGTTTTTTTCGTCAAATCACATCAAAAAAATTCCACACAGCGTGAAATTTTCAGTTTTCCTTTGTTCACTTCGATAGATTTAATAAAATCAAGTCCGCACAGCGAGAAAATTTCAGTTGTTTTTGTTTATTTCGATAAACCAAAGTAAACAAAGTCCGCGCAGCTAGAAAATTTCAGTTGTTTTTGTTTATTTCGATAAACCAAAGTAAACAAAGTCCGCGCAGCTAGAAACTTTCAGTTGTTTTTGTTTATTTCGATAAATTAAATCATAAAATTAAGTTCAACGAGAAATTTTCAACTTTCGTTTTCCTTTATTTTCGATTGCAAAGTGTGCGAATGAAATGACCAAGTTTTTAGTTTTATTTCTTAGAAAAAATATTATTTCTGATTTTTGAGGCATATTACTCGCGGGCCGCAATGAAACGGCGGGCCGCAGTTTACCTAGAGCTACTCTAAAGTATTCAAAATAAATGTAGAGGTCATTATGTACAAAATACTAAAACCAAATATCAAAGTAACTACTATTATTAGTAGTCTACTAAAGCAAAATCCAATTTTACAATAAAAACATTCCGTATTTAATATACCAAAGAAGTAGGAATATGATATATATCGAACCTGAAACTGTGTAGAAGCGTTTCTACTGGCGTAGCTGAGGTGTATGCCAAAGAGAAGTATAAGCATTTCCCCTGCCTCTGTAACATAGTCCCACCAAAGTGGTTTACAGGCAAGAAATAGTTGCCCAGAAGATGTTTGACCAATCCTCATCAGACTATATTGCTCTCGGAGAAAATTCAAGCTGGTGGCTGTGAAGGCTGACAAATAGCACAAAACAGCAACGACCTGTGAAAAATCAATTTTAATAAGTACTGGTTTAATCACTTTAATCTTCCGAAATTATGACGTTATCGAGTCAATTACAACCAATAAATTAATTTAATAATACAAATAGGAAACGCAAATAGGAAATTAATAGACAAATATTTAATACAAATTGATGTTTCTTTTAACCTTCGTATGAAAGAAAGTAATTTGACAACCATGGTTCAAACATTTGAACTGTATTTGTGTCTAAATTTAAAAATGAAACTAATACTGAAATTTGTTGTAAAATAAATATACGAAGAGATCTCAAAAATAAAATTGGCCCATCTTCAATTCGATCCCTACTTTAATAATACTTGCTTGGAACCATAAAAAATAATGTAAAGGATAGTTAATTGAAGTTTGAATATTTATTTAATATCTACTTTGTTATATCTTTATTCTTGTGTGTGATAGTTTTCTAAAGGCCATTTGAATACTCAAAGCTTTTACTATTAGTTTTTCCTAACTACATAAATGCCCTAATAAATTGACGTCAATCGATTAGCTCTTACAAATAACACCTTTATTCTCCGACAAAATCCTAAAAGACACGTCAAGCTATAATGATGCGATCTATCTGTGGTGAAAGAACAAATAGATCCTCTACAGATTTCTTTACCGTTATCAAACGACATTTTCGTCTTCTTTTATATTGATCACCAGATATTTTTTACAACTTACTTTTATTTCCCTAAAATCTATCAATGTATAAAAACTTTGACGTCACTCTCGAATATATTCGTAAGTTATTCATATAATTTCCTATGTGGGATCACTTCAAACAACCTTGTTACAAAGTCAATTATAAAATATAATCGATCAGATAATATGTGTGTTATTGATTTATATTTATTGCCTAGACCAATATTTTGGCTAACTATAATAGTTGCGTGATACATTAGTATCTATTTTTTTTTATAGTCGAGTTAAATTAAGAGTTTATTTATCCCTTTTGAATTACAAAGTCGGTTGACGTGTTACTTTATACTATAAAAACACGTTGTTTTAGAGACAAAAAATAATTATACGTGTATGAAGTAATAATCTACATTTTTATCTGAATCTGTATTTTTATGTTTCTATATTTTTATTTGTTTCTATATTTTATCTTTGTTTGTCATTAATAATTTTAAATATTGTAACAAGTAAATGGCTTATGCCGTATATTGTGTAAATAAATAAATAATCTAACGTAATATTTAACTAGAAATAATTTTTAATTAATTTGTATAATAATGCTTATTTTTAATAAAAAACATTGCTTATTTCTATTAAACTTATAATGACATCAACACTGGTATAATAAAAAAATAGTGGATTTCCTCGCCGTTTAATCTAATGCTCAGAAAATTCACAGAAAAAGAAACAAGTTATCTTTAAATGGTAGCCGACGACTTGAAATGGTAGAACCTCAACAAATAAATAAGCAAATTAAAGAAAAGATAATATCTATATTTAAGTAAAAAAATATAACTTTACCATTGCAAGAAGATATTTTAATAAATCGACATCCCTGACGACCCAGCGATGTGCCTTTCGAGTTCTGAACTCAATGAGGTGCCTGTAGAGCTTCAGTATAATAGCTCCATAGCAGACCACAAAACCAAGTTCTCTGAACCATGGTTCCACTAGACACTGCTCCACGGATGGCTCGAAAAATCTCACAACCACCTATAAAAAGAAAATAATTTATGATTAGTCAAACACGGAAACAGACAAATCAAAATTATTGAGACCCTGATATGCCTTCTCAAATGTGAGGATTTTGTGTCATCTTTGGGAAATTGGGTGATCCATTTTACCCAGCGATGTCAACTTCGCTAACATGAACAAATGACAACGTTTGAGCTGAGTGAAATTTAATTGTGTTAATATGACGTATACATTAGTCAGAGATTCTCCAAAAAATATGCTTTTCATGAATAAATTGACTGACAGTTGATGAGTTGAATCATTATTATAAAATGTCACAGCAATTGTTCTCGTAATCGTCAAGTAAATATGTTTTATCAATATTTTCGGAGTAAGTCATTGTGTTTAAGCTACGACTGAGTAATTTGATAATAAACTGGCTTCGAAGCGACTTATTCTGTGTCTCGGTCATCAAAGACATGTGATTTCGATCGTCTTAAGAAACTATTGTCAAACAGGGAGTCGAATCGATGATTATTTTATTATAAATGATGCGTGTTGGTGGACATATATATTACAAAGTAGTTAACTTTTAAATTTAAAAACTACATAGGACAGTGAAAATGATTTTATCAGTGTCAAAATCTTGAATTTTTCAGCGTAGACGGAGGCGGTTTACGTACACATGTGATCAAATCAACCAAGCAAAGAAAAAGAAATTTGTCTTCAAGGGGGTAGGTCTGGTCAAACGGGGAAATCAAAACCCTCATGATTACCCTTATCATGGATATAATCCATAATAAGGGTAATCATGAGGGTTTTGATTTCACTAATTGACCAGGGTGACAAGTCTGGTAAACCGGCGAAATAATAACCATCCATGTTTACCCATATCGTGGATATAATTATCTTATGGAGTTCTATAACATCTTAAGATATAGAACTCCATTAGATAATTTTATCCATGATATGGGAAAACATGGATGGTTTTAATTCCGCCGGTTGACCAGACTTGCCCCCTAAGCACCCACTTGATTTTTCAAGATGCTTAACGACAACTATACCATTAATCCATATGCGATTTCATATATTTATTTATTTCTATTCATGATGAATGTAGTTAATGATCCATATTCCTTCATGAATTACCTATCTATCTATGAAAATAATAATCCAACTGCTAATTTGTTCAAGAGAATTCATTTCTCTTAACATATCGACAATGTTTCAAGCCAAGATACGCGAGATTCGTATGCCAGGTCTATATTTTTCACGGTTTTTCCAACTTTGAAGTCCAAAAACACCAACTTAGAGGCTTCGCAGCATATTTATTATATACACGGATTTACTCAGAATTCGGAGTAGAACGTGTCTGAGTGTGTGTCTGTGTCCCCCCCCCCTTATAACTTTTGATCCGCTCGATTCACAGAACTTAGAATATATAGATAGTTATAGGCCAAAAAACTTTGATAATCAGAATTTAGAATTTTCGTTTCAGCCAGTGGTTGTCAACTATTGAATATTTACTTAATTTTTCCATATATCTCAAAAACCATAAAAGCTATAACGCTGAAAATTGGTATAAATATAGACTAATAGATATCTAATTCTAATCTAATCTTTGAAATTATCTAATGGCAAAATGCCCGCCAGTTTGTATAATATTTGTTTATATTATGTACAAAAAATAAAATAAATAAATAAAATCTCAAATTTGTTTTTTTTTTCAAAAAAAAAATTATGATATATTTATGTGTTTAACTGCCTATGTATCCAAAATTATTAAAATATCGAAGAAAGTTGAATCACTCCAACTAGATAAATTATTTTTTTTATAAAAAATATGATCATTGTAGAAGTACATCTCAAACTTTTCATAACAATTTTTATAAAAAATTAATTTAGTGACGACATCGTTTCATACAATTTGTATGGCAGTATACACTACACAATATCTACGGGGACTCAATAGTTTGATACTTAATTTCCAACACACTTACATACATACCATCATGCTGTTTTCATATTCTGGGGAGAAAAAAAAAGACCGACCTCCATACTATCCTATCCTGACATACATACATACATGTATTATATAGAAAAAAAAATATCTGACAATATTTATTAATTTATGTTTAAGTGTTAATCGATTAACAGACTACGCTGGTTGGGACATATACACCGTATGGATGATCTGAAGCTCCCATAAAGCGTGTTGTCTAATGACCCAATCGGTAGAAGAAGCGTAGGGAGACCTAAGCTACAATGGTTGGACGGCTTTGTCGCGGATTTTCGGGCTATGGGGCAGCAAAAGTGGAAGGTGGCAGCCAGCGATAGAGCAGCATGGAGTAGATTCTTGGAGGTAGCTAGGACCCATCAAGGGTTATGACGCTAAGGTTGATGATGATGATGTTTATAGTTTGGTACGTATTCTTCAATTATACATTCTATCGCCATCGACAATTGGATCTCATGCGTTACATGCAACTAGTTGTTAGAAACACTATGGGTTTGTTATTGTTTGTACGGCATTCACCATAAGGGGAAGTCACCATTTTATTACAATATAAGATTTGTTGTTTACTCGTAAGTAATAATGACTAAATGAGGTTACCTACAGCGCGCTGGAATGTCTTTATGGTAGGCTAGAGACATTCAAAAAGGTTCGGAATCCAATTAGAATATTATTTTCCAAGATGAAGGGGCTCTAACGTAAAACAAAGTTATCTTCAATGTTATTATTACCAGGATGCTCCGCGTAGCTAACAGTAAGTATTTTGCAAGTAAATGCTATAAATCAAATTATCATTCGAAAGTGACGACGGGTAAGTAGTAGTAACATTTTATCATAAACTTCATTCCCAATACGATTTTGATCAATGATTGCCGCGTTGCGTTCCTTACTTTCAATAAGAATTTTTTGCCATCGAAATAACACATAACTCATTCTAGAAAAATATTATTCGTTAAGTTTCGCCATCTTGGGTAACAAGCAATAATATTTTGACCGTCTTTAGTCTTTACCTATACCTGTTCAATCTTTTTGAAAAAGAAAATTCATTAAAATAACAATATAACTTTGAATATTTTTATTATTGCATATGCGCAAACATTGGATTTTTTTTCCTGTCGGGAGTCAAAGATATTTTTTAACAGATTTTTAATTATCTCAATAGAGACGAAGTTGGAATATTTATTGTAGGAGAACCGGGAAATCAAGGCACCTACAGGGCTTACGACCTGTCATCGGCTGGTTTACGTGATCACTTTATGCGCTTGCGCAACGTTCACCAATTATGCCTTTTAATGAGATCCCTATCAATTCAATTTTGAAAGTTCTATATATTGTAATACTGAAATTCTTTTCGCTTGAAAATAAGGAATTTTTACTACAGCCATCTATGGGTGAAATTATGAACAACAATCTTATTATTTTTATTTATTTTGTTGGAAAGCCATCTATTGAGAGAATTGGTTTTTTTGTAAATAATGAAAGCTACAATTCTTATATCTGAGGCGACAATGCATTTTTCGCATAGAAGTCACCCCTGAATTGCGCCAGACTTATAAGGTCATTTTTTGTCTTATTTACCTACTTGTACCAATGTGTAAGTAATCGAATATTTTTATTATTGCATATGCGCAAACATTGGATTTTTTTTCCTGTCGGGAGTCAAAGATATTTTTTAACAGATTTTTAATTATCTCAATAGAGACGAAGTTGGAATATTTATTGTAGGAGAACCGGGAAATCAAGGCACCTACAGGGCTTACGACCTGTCATCGGCTGGTTTACGTGATCACTTTATGCGCTTGCGCAACGTTCACCAATTATGCCTTTTAATGAGATCCCTATCAATTCAATTTTGAAAGTTCTATATATTGTAATACTGAAATTCTTTTCGCTTGAAAATAAGGAATTTTTACTACAGCCATCTATGGGTGAAATTATGAACAACAATCTTATTATTTTTATTTATTTTGTTGGAAAGCCATCTATTGAGAGAATTGGTTTTTTTGTAAATAATGAAAGCTACAATTCTTATATCTGAGGCGACAATGCATTTTTCGCATAGAAGTCACCCCTGAATTGCGCCAGACTTATAAGGTCATTTTTTGTCTTATTTACCTACTTGTACCAATGTGTAAGTAATCGAATATTTTTATTATTGCATATGCGCAAACATTGGATTTTTTTTCCTGTCGGGAGTCAAAGATATTTTTTAACAGATTTTTAATTATCTCAATAGAGACGAAGTTGGAATATTTATTGTAGGAGAACCGGGAAATCAAGGCACCTACAGGGCTTACGACCTGTCATCGGCTGGTTTACGTGATCACTTTATGCGCTTGCGCAACGTTCACCAATTATGCCTTTTAATGAGATCCCTATCAATTCAATTTTGAAAGTTCTATATATTGTAATACTGAAATTCTTTTCGCTTGAAAATAAGGAATTTTTACTACAGCCATCTATGGGTGAAATTATGAACAACAATCTTATTATTTTTATTTATTTTGTTGGAAAGCCATCTATTGAGAGAATTGGTTTTTTTGTAAATAATGAAAGCTACAATTCTTATATCTGAGGCGACAATGCATTTTTCGCATAGAAGTCACCCCTGAATTGCGCCAGACTTATAAGGTCATTTTTTGTCTTATTTACCTACTTGTACCAATGTGTAAGTAATCGAATATTTTTATTATTGCATATGCGCAAACATTGGATTTTTTTTCCTGTCGGGAGTCAAAGATATTTTTTAACAGATTTTTAATTATCTCAATAGAGACGAAGTTGGAATATTTATTGTAGGAGAACCGGGAAATCAAGGCACCTACAGGGCTTACGACCTGTCATCGGCTGGTTTACGTGATCACTTTATGCGCTTGCGCAACGTTCACCAATTATGCCTTTTAATGAGATCCCTATCAATTCAATTTTGAAAGTTCTATATATTGTAATACTGAAATTCTTTTCGCTTGAAAATAAGGAATTTTTACTACAGCCATCTATGGGTGAAATTATGAACAACAATCTTATTATTTTTATTTATTTTGTTGGAAAGCCATCTATTGAGAGAATTGGTTTTTTTGTAAATAATGAAAGCTACAATTCTTATATCTGAGGCGACAATGCATTTTTCGCATAGAAGTCACCCCTGAATTGCGCCAGACTTATAAGGTCATTTTTTTGTCTTATTTACCTACTTGTACCAATGTGTAAGTAATCGAATATTTTTATTATTGCATATGCGCAAACATTGGATTTTTTTTCCTGTCGGGAGTCAAAGATATTTTTTAACAGATTTTTAATTATCTCAATAGAGACGAAGTTGGAATATTTATTGTAGGAGAACCGGGAAATCAAGGCACCTACAGGGCTTACGACCTGTCATCGGCTGGTTTACGTGATCACTTTATGCGCTTGCGCAACGTTCACCAATTATGCCTTTTAATGAGATCCCTATCAATTCAATTTTGAAAGTTCTATATATTGTAATACTGAAATTCTTTTCGCTTGAAAATAAGGAATTTTTACTACAGCCATCTATGGGTGAAATTATGAACAACAATCTTATTATTTTTATTTATTTTGTTGGAAAGCCATCTATTGAGAGAATTGGTTTTTTTGTAAATAATGAAAGCTACAATTCTTATATCTGAGGCGACAATGCATTTTTCGCATAGAAGTCACCCCTGAATTGCGCCAGACTTATAAGGTCATTTTTTGTCTTATTTACCTACTTGTACCAATGTGTAAGTAATCGAATATTTTTATTATTGCATATGCGCAAACATTGGATTTTTTTTTTTCCTGTCGGGAGTCAAAGATATTTTTTAACAGATTTTTAATTATCTCAATAGAGACGAAGTTGGAATATTTATTGTAGGAGAACCGGGAAATCAAGGCACCTACAGGGCTTACGACCTGTCATCGGCTGGTTTACGTGATCACTTTATGCGCTTGCGCAACGTTCACCAATTATGCCTTTTAATGAGATCCCTATCAATTCAATTTTGAAAGTTCTATATATTGTAATACTGAAATTCTTTTCGCTTGAAAATAAGGAATTTTTACTACAGCCATCTATGGGTGAAATTATGAACAACAATCTTATTATTTTTATTTATTTTGTTGGAAAGCCATCTATTGAGAGAATTGGTTTTTTTGTAAATAATGAAAGCTACAATTCTTATATCTGAGGCGACAATGCATTTTTCGCATAGAAGTCACCCCTGAATTGCGCCAGACTTATAAGGTCATTTTTTTTTTTTGTCTTATTTACCTACTTGTACCAATGTGTAAGTAATCGAATATTTTTATTATTGCATATGCGCAAACATTGGATTTTTTTTCCTGTCGGGAGTCAAAGATATTTTTTAACAGATTTTTAATTATCTCAATAGAGACGAAGTTGGAATATTTATTGTAGGAGAACCGGGAAATCAAGGCACCTACAGGGCTTACGACCTGTCATCGGCTGGTTTACGTGATCACTTTATGCGCTTGCGCAACGTTCACCAATTATGCCTTTTAATGAGATCCCTATCAATTCAATTTTGAAAGTTCTATATATTGTAATACTGAAATTCTTTTCGCTTGAAAATAAGGAATTTTTACTACAGCCATCTATGGGTGAAATTATGAACAACAATCTTATTATTTTTATTTATTTTGTTGGAAAGCCATCTATTGAGAGAATTGGTTTTTTTGTAATTGGTTTTTGCGCATAAAGTGATCACGTAAACCAGCCGATGACAGGTCGTAAGCCCTGTAGGTGCCTTGATTTCCCGGTTCTCCTACAATAAATATTCCAACTTCGTCTCTATTGAGATAATTAAAAATCTGTTAAAAAATATCTTTGACTCCCGACAGGAAAAAAAAATCCAATGTTTGCGCATATGCAATAATAAAAATATTCGATTACTTACACATTGGTACAAGTAGGTAAATAAGACAAAAAATGACCTTATAAGTCTGGCGCAATTCAGGGGTGACTTCTATGCGAAAAATGCATTGTCGCCTCAGATATAAGAATTGTAGCTTTCATTATTTACAAAAAAACCAATTCTCTCAATAGATGGCTTTCCAACAAAATAAATAAAAATAATAAGATTGTTGTTCATAATTTCACCCATAGATGGCTGTAGTAAAAATTCCTTATTTTCAAGCGAAAAGAATTTCAGTATTACAATATATAGAACTTTCAAAATTGAATTGATAGGGATCTCATTAAAAGGCATAATTGGTGAACGTTGCGCAAGCGCATAAAGTGATCACGTAAACCAGCCGATGACAGGTCGTAAGCCCTGTAGGTGCCTTGATTTCCCGGTTCTCCTACAATAAATATTCCAACTTCGTCTCTATTGAGATAATTAAAAATCTGTTAAAAAATATAACTTTGTTTATTTCCACTTATTTATTTTTATTCCACAACTAGTTTCAAGAACTACCGTTATCTTCTTCAGGTGGGTTTTTTTTTTTTTTTTTTTTATTTGAAAAAATGAGCAACGTACAATAATATTTTTTTAAACAAATATAATAAATAAGAATAGCAACATAAGTTATTGTAACTTAATCAGCCCACCTTTGATTTCATGTTGCATTGTACTCACTGCTGGTAATAAAAAAAAAAATTATTATTCCTATCTAACGTGGCTCCTGAAAAAAGTCCTGGACATACAGAATATGTCCACGGACCTGAAGGGCTAGCCAAGATGCAAAAAACGAAAACGTTGACGCTAAACGTTATTTTTTTTGTATGGGATTTGACGTTTGATAACGTTTGATAACGTCAAATCCCATACAAAAAAAATAACGTTCAGCGTCAACGTTTTCGTTTTTTGCATCTTGGCTAGCCCTTCAGATCTTTTCCAAATTATTATACGTGGTAAGGCATCGGTACAATGGTGAATTTTGAGCGGCATTAGTGTTTTTTTTGTCTAAAAAGAACGTTGAGGTGTGTCTTGTTCGTCTGTTTGGTATGTTGAAGTTAATAATTTTCAGAAGGTCTGTACAGTCAATATTGAAGTTTATTATGTCATAAAGGTACATTAAGTCTGAGGTCCTTCGTCTTGTCTGTAAAGTCTGCAATTCATGTTTGTAGTTATTACCAAATTTGTACTTCATATGTTTCAAAAATATTTGTTGTATTCGTTCTATACTGTTAATATAAATATTATATTGTGGATTCCAGATGACTGATGCATGCTCCAATTGACTTCTAACAATTGTGTTATATAGTAAGATAAATGTTTTCACTTGTGTGAATGGTTTGCATACTCTTATCAGGAATCCCAACATTTTATAAGCTTTCAGTGTAATTGTGTCAATGTGTTTGTCAAATAAAAGTTTACTGTCCAGTTGTATACCTAAGTCTCTACAGTCTGATTTCTTATCAATCGCCTCCCTATTGATTGTGTATGTGTATTGTATTGTACTCTTTTTCCTAGAGAATGTAATGGAGTGACATTTTTTTACATTTAGTAACAGCTTATTCGAGACACAATAATAAGTTAGTCTATCAAGGTCAAGTTGTAAGTCCTCACAGTCAGTAATGTCTATTATAACAGTTTTGTAGATTTAAACTAAAAACTGAAGAAGAGAACGGTGAAGAAGAGAACCACCTGAAGAAGAGTACGGTAGTTCTTGAAACTAGTTGTGGAATAAAAATAAATAAGTAGAAATAAACAAAGTCATATTGTTATTTTAATGAATTTTTAAAATGAATTTCCACAATGTAAACGCCTCTACCTTAGAATATTCATTCATGTTTTTGCCACGAAAGGACTATCATTTTTTGTATCAAAAATATTATATAAAAACACCGTAAGAATAAAAAAGAACCCAATATAAATTAATTAAATACCAACACACCATCACGTCGTTTTCTTATTGCAGTAGGTAGAAAGAACAGAACTCCATATATTTCAATACTGACACACATTTTCGCACCATTTCACATTTATGCACCATAGTACACGTACCTATACATAATATTTTGACTTCGTGCATTCATTAATCGATATCTCCATTTATATGATCGTATAAAATTTTCTCGGCCGACCCTAAATATATTCCACTCTTTTTAGCCTAATTCTTTTTACATGTCCAAGCCATCGAAAAAATAAACATTTTCATTCTACTCGCAATATATCTTTCAATCTTACATTCTCGTCTGATATCTAGAAATATAATATGATAAGTATATCATGTATATAACAAAGAATGTAAAAAACATGTGTACAACCCATCATGACCTATGCGATTGATGCTAGAGCAGACCCCGCTAGAACAAAGAGCCTGCTCCAGAAGACGGGGGTGAGAACCTTATGCTTCATTACAGAAGTCACTTTAATGGACCGAGTGTGTAAAGCAGGTTAAGGGAATTAAGGACATATCAGATGATGCAGAAGCCGAAGACAGTTATGGTGAGACAACAGGTCACACAAAATTGTCTACCACGGGTTAGACTACCGAAGAGGTGGAGGGATATCTGGAGCTCGGCATCACAGATGGGCTTGCTGAAGAGACACACATCCTGAGAAAGATCATCAGCGATAATATCACTGAATGTTAACTTCATCGTCACTCGGATTTTTTATACATGATGAAATTCTTTACATGAGTTATTTAAAATTTGCATCTTAATTTTTCAATTTAACATGATTTATTTTATGTATAGTAATTTTATTTATTTTCATCTCGCTTAATTTATTTTTCGATTAAATTGTTATTATTTCCTTTCATTTTAGTTTTCTTTGTTTTTTTTGTTACAACTTTTTGTATAGTTGTCGCCATCTTGAACTTATAGTGTCGAGGAGGGCGATTTGTACGTAAACCAACGAAGAAAAAAGACACAAATTTACGCTTTGCGCAACCGGATGCTCGTTCAGGTTGTTTGGCGAAAATTGGTAATTGGAATGTATTTATATTTATAAGATTATATGCACAATGTTATGTAATAAAGTATGTGAATTTAGCTAAAAAAAACAGGTTATCAACCTAATACAAAAAGAAGAAGAAGAAGTCAATACCGTTTGATGATAGTAAATTACTGTTCGTATGCATACTGGGTACGTTTGTAAAAAATAAATATGATGCGTAGCATTGAAATACAATGAGTGACCATTGAGTGTGGCAATGATGATACTTGATGCATGAATCCCGGTAAAAAAAAATGTTTTTTGCTGATCACTGAACAACTATCTTAGGTAACTAATATAATTATATCTTTGCATACCATACAACATGTGGCCTAGATGATATGGTTATGTTATCTGGTCCAGTATTGTACTTTTCTTTGGTTGATGTTAATAAAAAAATATCAACAGGTCAATTGGAACATATTGATTCTGATCGTACCTAAAATGTGTTAATATGAAACTATGTTACGCATCTACCGTGATACGGATATAACTTTTTACTGAACAGTTACATTTTAAAATTCTTTCCAGCTTTCACAATCTGATACCATTGCACGTGCAATTATCGGCGAACAACTTGACAATTTTCAGCGGTGTGGTGGGCTGTTTGCACATCTACCAACTAAGCTAGATCCCAAAATATAGCGCAGCCTTCGTGATTTTTCAAGATGTTGAATCAATTACCTTATATGATATGGAAATTTTGCTTCGAGTTTTATGAAGTAAATCTATGAAATTCTTCCTCTTTCTAAATACCTCTACAGTATTACCATCGATAACCGATGCTCTTTATTTTTTTATTTTTGTATTTCTACTATCCGAAGACCATGACCAGGCTTCGCAAGACCAATAATGAAGAAGAGTATTAAGGCGCTCGCAAAATTAAACTTAGTTATTTATAATTAATAAGTAAGCAATGAACTATTATTATACTATTGGCATATTCCATTGTAATTAATGCTATTCAAAAGATTTTTTTATAAAAATTGTATGACCATGGATGTGTATGCAAGACTCGATCGAGTGTGCAACACCAACAATACATCTGTAAATGCAAGATCAAGACCAAGACCGGGGGTGTAAGATCAAGACCAAGATCAACCCGCTCTTGGTCTTGCATATGCTCCTCACTAATAGTTATAAAGGAGAGATATCTATATAATATGCCACATGTATTGGTATCAATATAGGTATGTAAATATACAGTATTTAGGTACTAATTCATAAAATATTTATTTTTCAATGAATTTCCGTGATGAGCCGGAAATAAAATGAATTATTATTTTAAATAGATCGGTAGCCTTCATGATATATCTTACATACATTCATACATACCATCACGCCATGTCCCTCGCGGGGTAGGCAGAGAGAACCGAACGCCACTTACTTCCATCTTGACATACATTCATCGCTTCGTCAACATTCATACATCGTCTTATACATGTTCATCTGTTGTTCACGCTTCTAACATTTCCGTCTTTCAAAATACCGTTCACATGGACGTGCCATCCCTTCCTTGGACGGCCCCGACCTCTCATTCCATTCCTGTCCGCAATGTATATTTTCTTCATCAGGCGTTCCTCATTCATTCTCCCCATGTGGCCAAACCATCTGAATGTGTTCACTTTCATTCTATTAATAACGTCTTTCTTTATTCCTACATTTTCTATCCTACAATTCACTCATTCTTAATAATGGTTTATTTATATTGAATAAACTACGACTAGGCACTTAAGATGGAACCAACCTATTGCATTATATTCATACAATTTTTATCTTATTCAATATAAAATTAACGATACGTAATACAATTAACTGAATTTTTTATGTTGACGTTGTTTTAAATTTGAACGTTTTTACACCCTTTCCTTTAACTCCACTAGTTTGTACTGAAATTTTCAAATTGTTCTTTACTAACTCCCCGACCCCGTTTGGACAGATGCCTCATTTATATTTTTTAGATCCCAACTTTATTAGGAAAATAGATATATAGAATACAGAAATAAACACATCAAATGAGATAAAACACAAAGAAACAATATAGAACTTACAAAATTAAAGCACACAAATCATAATAACAATTTTTACTTCTGTTCGCACAAAAGTTTGGAAGAGAGCCCATCGAAAAGACATTCAGAGAAAGGGAGCACCACAGGCAGTTCCGAGAAAAACAGACAATACAGACACACAAAACCAGTTCTGGCAGTTTGGGGAAAAATGGGGTGCCTGCACGTGGCCCGGACGGTGAAATTTTACACCATCTGAAGGAAAACGTGCACCAACATCTACACGTTATCTGGCGTATGTGCGGAATCGAAAAGTAGACTTCATCTCCTAGAGCGAGTCCGGGTGGTGGAGGGTCCTCTAATAACTTCCCGACCAGTCAGAGCTCTGAAACTTTCAGAATTTGTGTATTCCCGATGACAAGGCATTTAATTCTTTCCAGCTGTATTATTTTGATATTTTGATAAAATTAAAAAAAAACAATATATATACAAGACCTGGTTCATAATTGCATATAATTGTCAATAAAAATTGTAAACTGCTAGCCCTAGAACAGGATTTCCTAGTTGGGCAGCAGTAATCTACTTATTGTTGTCATTATAAATATGGTGTGATAAAAAGGTAAATAAATAAATAAATGTCTCATAAATCGACTAATCTGTTTAAAACGCCTTGATATCTGCAAACTGTATATCAAACACTATTTCGACTCGTAGAAAATTTTGAAAAGGGTGTTTGAAACTGTCACTTCTTGATATATCTCAACAATTACATATTTGTTCGTTCTATTGATTTTATATCTTGGGGGGCCCCGACTTCTCATCCATTCCTGTTCGCACTGCATATTTTCTCCGTCAAGCGTTCCTCATTCATTCTCCCCATGTGGCCTAACCATCTCACTTTCATTATATTAATGAAATCTTTCTTCATCTTACATTCTTTCCTTGTGTCCTCATTCCTGACCCTGTCATACATCGTTCTATTACAGATTCTTCTCAACGATCTCATTTCAACTTTGGCTTCCTTTGATATGTATGTATGTTGCGATTATACATAGCTGGTCTAAGTGCTCCATATCAACTCTATAATATTTTTATAGGAAAAATAAATTAATGTGGCATGTTATTAATAATTTAGTAGTAATGACATTTTTATTTTTAATTTCAATAATTATTTAGTGAGCTAGTTATGAAGTTAATCTACTCTAAAATCCCGAATGAAAACTCTGTAAAAAGCTCAAAAATCTAAACTGTGACCTTTGGTTCATGAGTCAGATGTCTAACTAACTAATTTATGGAGGCCGACTATTTAAAGTTGTACCTACTTATGAAATTATAGATATTATTTGAAAATTATTAGTAGGTAGGTAGGTAACTATGGGCCGGTATTACAGTCTCAGTTTAAGAGCTAAACTCTAGTTTTACAAAAACATAGCATATTACAGTGTCCGTTTAGGCCTAATCTTCCCTCAAATACGTCACTAAGGCTGGGTTGTTTCAACATAAGTATCGGGAATAGTATAGTAAAAATACTTTGATTTCATTAAATTGTTCAAAATTGCGACATTTGACGGCATTAGATTTCAATGAAACAACCAAAAGTTTTGAACAATTTTATGAAATCAAAGTATTTTGACTATACTTTTACTTATATCTTTGTTCGAGAAACACTGCCTAAAACGACAAATATTTAACTCAACGTTTCTGGCGGATTAAGTACTTAACGGTGAGTCAACTGTCATATGCTACGCAACGCGTGTTGTTTCAGTTTCTATCACTAGAGGCGTTAGGCAACGAGTGTAATTTCAGTGTTCTAGCACTAGAGGCGTTAGTTGTATCGACGGTGGCGCCACACAACAAAACAAACTGACAGCCATATTGAAACGAACATGGGCATTTAAAAGCATTATTTTGGTGAAAAAAAATAAATTTACCATGTTGTATAATAAAACAATAGTATTTCAAGTCGTAGCGTCCCGTTTTATACTTCGTATTATTTAAAATTTGACAGATAATAACCACAGAAAAAGTAAAATATGTCTATAATTGAAGATTTAGTAACTGACATGTCATATTGCACTGTAATACGGAAATGGATTTAATCTCCCCTTAACATTAATCTTGAGTTTAACAAACTCAATGAGTTGAGGGCCGACTGTAATACCGGGCCTATATTTTCACTTCACCATCAAAATATAGGTACTTTATTTATAGAAACAAATGCAACATTTTATTAACACAAACGTTGAGTGATTATCTGAATATATATTTCGTATAGGTACCTATATGCTGGGTATATAAAATGAAATAATTTGATTAAACATAGAGATCAAACGAAATAAAATATAAGATTCACGGTTGATAATACATTTATATTTATTAATCATTGCGAATGTTTGATTATATGAGTTCATCAAAAAACAAAATAAAAATCTGTAAAACCATAAATAAATATTATCTATGAAGAATCTAGTTAAAAGTACTCATGCTTGGAAACAATATTCATTTTTTAATTTGTATTATATGTAATTTTATGCATTAAATTATACTAGCCTTTAAATAATACTACAGCAAAATATTCAGAAATGTTTTATTTTTCAATGTTTGCACACTAATTCACCAGAGTTCGAAAAATTACAAATATGGTTTCTTACTGTACAATAAAGCAGAAATATTCCAAGAAGAATCGTCTCTAGAATTGTCCACATCCCAGATGCAATCGTCTGTGAAAAAAGAAAAAAACGATAAATCAATATTAATTTTAGTTATCAGTTATTGATTCAATCATCATATTTATGAGAGAAAAAAGATGCAATTACCTATAGTGCCAAACTTTGATATATACGCAAATGATTTGAGACATGACACAAGCCGAATAGAATCAAAATTAACAAGAAGATTAAAATATGATATGTATAATAATGATAAAAAAGAATGAAGCCATAAAAATATTCATAATCCATAACGCCATAATCCATAAAATCCATTAAATAATCAATATCCATAAAAGTATTCAGTAAATTTAAAATAAAAAAGCAGGATGATCAGAATGCCTTTAAGTAATTTTGGTAGGATATTAAATGAATAAAATATAGAGGTAAGAAAAATGATAATTCAGTTGTTAATGATATCGTGAAAGAAGAGCCTTATCAGCGCCTAATCTTTTGATATGTTAAGTATCTATGGTAAGTAGCACGGCCAGCGCCGTAAAAAAATAAGAATATAAAAAAAAGCTTTAACAATCGACGAACATATGTAATATACGAGACAATGCAATGCGGTTTTTTTCATCGTTTTTGGTGGGTGTAGTTCGGATTTTGTGACCAGAGCAATTAGACTATCAAGTATCGATATAGTCTTCAAGGTTTAGAATGATTTGTCTAAAAAATATGCCATCAAAATAATATCTTACATACATCGATACAGTGTGCATAGCAAAGGAGTAGAACTTGAATATACCTAATTGGAAAGCGGCTTACTTTGATATTTTAATGTGAGAACAAGTATATTTAATCGAATATTATACATATATGTGAAGTATAGAGTTTTGACACCTTCGGTAAACAACTTCTGACAACTTTGTTTCATAGGGTCAACGATGAATCGATAGCGCCCTAGGAATGAAATCAAAATTATCCCAGAAAGGGACGTGGCATTATGGTTATTATATTATATAACTTTAAACAAAACAAAGATACAACAGTATATTTCTATGAACTGCGTGTGTCAAGGACACGTGCATTGTTTAAAAAAAACAATAACGTAAAATGTATTTTATAATAAAACATAATGTTTACCGTAAGAAAATATCAAGCTCAAGGAAATGAAACATGAAGATTAATCATTAAACATGATGAAGTCACGCAATATATTCCTATACATGAGTTTATTTCCCAGAAAATACTACAATATAGATATACCTACCTATTAATAACATTATACACATTTAGCGAGTTCATTGGCATGACGAATTATTCCGTTCATCTAATTTGAATATAAAGAAGATATAACTTAATGCCAATCAATACCTTTATATTCAATTAACGGTAATAAACATGAGTATTACCATTTTGAATGCCCATTTCCGGAAAAATAACAATAACTTTATAAAAACAAACAATGTTATTTGATCTGATGCTTTTTTTCTGTACTAGCTGGGTAGGTTTAAAATTGAATATGAAAAAATGCTAATGATTACTTGAGATATTAAAGAAAATAATAGGTACTAAAGACATTAAAAATATTAAAAAGTAGGTACTTAGATACATTGAGTTTACAGTCAAATTTATTCATTTTATAACCTTTTTGCTATTCTGGGGGGGCAAGTCTGGTTCGACCGGCGAAATCAAAACCCTAGTGATTACCCATATCATGGATATACTTATCGTATGGAATTCTATGACATCTAAAGATATTATATATTTATTTAATTTATTTATTTATTTATATAACTCCATATAATAATTATATCCATAATATGGGTAATCGTGAAGGTTTTGATTTCGCCGATTGAACCAGACTTGCCCCCCTGATTTAAAAAATAAAATAATAACAACTTTTATATTATAAAATGGATAAAGTTTAAAGTGACAGTTCTGGTGAACACATTTTGTTTTTAATGGCTTGAATGTTCGTTTATATTTTAATACGTCTTCAAAATTGAACCCATTATATTATAATTCCTTAAAAATTACAACAATATTAAAATTAAGTAATAAATAAAAAAATTAGCCAAGTGCGTCATGGACAGTGTTCAATTTATAAATAACAAGACTTTTAAAAACAACAATGCCTTTAATATTTTTCTCATAATTAAGAAACTTTCTTGTTAGTTCCTGTATACATTATTTTATTTTTATTTTATTTTATTTTAAACACTTTATTGTACATAACCTATTTGCTAGTACAAATGGCGGACTTATTGCCTAGTGGAAATTTCTTCCAGACAACCATCTGTAACATTTATGAGTGAAAATGGTACATGTACAAAAGAACAGAAAACCTATATAAAACTATAAACATATTACATTTAAACACAAGAAAATAAGAAGAATAAAAATATGTAAATCAGTGACAATTAAACAAATCTCAAAAAGGAGAGGAGATATATCTTACTACAGGAATAGGGAAATAAATGGAAAGTCGGAGCGCTGCTAACGTTGGTGCGGTTCTAATGTCAAGGGCGAAGTTGTTCCATAACCAGGCAGCATGGACAGTAAAGGATGATGAATAGAAAGCCGTGGCATGTGATGGGATGGCGAGAGTTCTCTATTCTCTAGATCGAAGCGGGAGTCCATGAGAGGCCAGATATGATGGAGCATTAGGGTTGTTCAAAATATTAAACAGAAGGCAAAGAGTGTATTGATCCCGGCGCAGGCGGATAGGAAGCCATTTGAGTTGCTTGCGAAAATATGATATGTGATCGTATTTGCGAAGGTTGACATTTTGTAATTTTATGTAGATGGTAAATTTAAAATCACGCTATGAAGTACCAAAAAATGTCAATTAATAATCTGTCTAAGAGTTAGAAGTATTGGTGAAATTGTCTATCAATTAATGTAGAAATGATGGTGTGACCATCCATAACTTTTAATCTATGTAACAAAGTCAATCGTTTGATATATTTTTTTCAGTTTTCTACATAGTTTTCCGTAATATAAACTAATTTCTTTAGTTTAAAATCTTCGGTATATTCTTGTATTTTATTATTTACGTTGTTTATACACCAAACATTTATTGATCAAAGAATATTGGACAACATGATATGGGAGCACATCCATGATATGTAATTCAATTTCACAACAAATAAAAAACACAAGGAAATCAAATCCGATTCAAGCTGCAAAAATACATGGAAAAAACAGAGCTGACAATATTCGATAAAACCACTCTCATTTTATTGATTTTCTATATTATAATATTATTTATTAAGGCTGTCATGCTTACATAGAAGAATTCCATGCGTAGGTTTGCTCTATATATTTTGCCTGAAGGAAGATAATGCAAGAAGTATAATAATTGATTTCATAAAAGGATCATAAATTTGATTTCAGTAAAAGCATCTGAAGGAGCGGTATCATTCCTGTTTTAAAATTGAACATCAATATATTCAATAAGCCCATAACATACAATATTATTGCAAAATAAATTGATAGAGGAATTGAAGGTACGTATGGGTCATTAAGAAAAATGTTGGCTCGATTAACTTAATGATATTGTGAAAACTCTGATCGTAATAAGTCAAAATAATATAATAATAAGAACAACTCTGAAAGGATACAAGTTAAGTTGTAATAAAGCAAGAATTTTATGACTGGTGTTCGGTTCTCTCTGCTTTTTTTACATAGGGAAACAACATAATGGAATATATTTTGTGGACTGTATGATATTTTGTGGACTGTGGACTGCATTTCCTGCTATTTGATATACGTAGATCAGTCATCAGAAAGGACTCTACGTGACAAAATAAAGAACAGTACTATTAGAAGTGTGGTATCCAAGTTGTTGTCAGATAGACTCCCAAAGATAACCACACCTTGCTCTACATGAAGAACCAAAAGGAAGAAGGGATTCCAACAGCTGGGTGAGCTGGGATTCCACATCACAAGAAGCAGAAATCTCTATACATACAGGTCCTGGTTGCCTTCAACCAGTCTAAGAAGAAGATCCATCAATAGTATAACAAAATATAAATTTGATCCAACTCTAAAAATTGCACAAAGATTGATAGTAAAAATTATAAAATGAAAAAAAAAACATCTGACTATCAAACTATTTAATAATTGTCAAGTAACGTCATTCAAAAATATTACAACTGTCAATTTGTTCAAGAGAATTTAATTCTCTTAACATATCGACAAAGTATTAAGCCAAGATACGCGAAATTTGTATGCCACGTCTATATTTTTCATGTTTTTTTCAACATTGAAGCCAAAAAACACTAGAGGCTTCGCAGCATATGTGTCCTATATATATGGATTTACTCAGAATTCGGAGTAGAATATTTAGTGTGTTTCTGTGTGTGGGTCCCCCCCTTATAACTTTTGATCAGCTTAATGCACAAAGCCCAAAATTTCATAATATATAGCAAGTTATAGGCCTACAAAACTTTTATATTTATAATTTTGAATTTTTGTTACATTCAGGGGTTATCGACTATTGAATTTTGAATTTATTTTGCATTAACATTGTAGTAGTAGGTACATTTCAAACTTTTTTTAACATTTTTTATAAAAATTGGATTTAGTGACGACATCGTTTGAAAGTGGCATCGTTTGGCAATCTTTATAACAATTACAATATCTAAGGTGACTTAATAGTTTAATAATTAATCTCCAAACATATATACGTACCATCATGCTGTTTTCATATCCTGGCTAGGAAAAAGACTGACCTCCATACGCCATACTATCCTATCCTGACATACGTACATACCTACATGTTTTATATAGAAAATAAAATATCTTAAAATGTTGTTTCTTAAAATATACAGACATAGGAAAGTCAAGCCATGCCTTTGTACGTGTTAGAGAGTATTAAGATAAAATGTAGTAAAAGTTTTTCAAAACCCTAATACACGTACAATGGGGTGGTGCGGTTCAACCAACTCGAAAACGATCTGAGACTGACTACTGAATTTAACGATTTCAAAAGAAAAATATAAAAACAGAATATACGTATTAAATATTGACTGATTTATAAATTAAATTCACTTATTTTATGTAGCAATAATTCTGTGGAATATATTTTTTTTAAATTTTTGTTTTCAATGTCTTATTTTCACACAAGTGCTTGCATTTTGGTAAAGGGCAATATTTTTTTATTGTGTATCTTTTTCTGTATCTTGTGTTTATGTTTTTTTTTTTGAATATGTGTTTCAATATAAATAAATAAAAAAAAAATATAGGTGTAATGCTGAAAATCAGCTGCTGGGAACTTGTCTCACTGGTCCTTTTGAGTCGGAAAAGTTGTTATTCTTTTTATTTCGTTGATATATTTCCTTATATTCGTATGTAAAAATTGTTTTTCTTTTTATTGCGTTGATATATTTCCTTATATTCGTATGTAAATTTTTTTTTCTTTTTATTTCGTTGATATATTTCCTTATATTCATATGTAAAAATTGTTTTTCTTTTTATTTCGTTGATATATTTCCTTATATTCGTATGTAAAAATTGTTTTTCGTCTCAATAAATATTTTGTTATTATTATTATTAATGTCGAGTTGATCGGGCGCTAAATAGCATTCACGCAGGCCAAACAATGAAAGGTCGTAAGCCCTGAAAGTACGTGACATTCTAAATTTCCGCTTAAAAAAAAAATCGCTATTCATGATATCCTTAAATAATTTTTGATTTATTGAAATAAATATATTTCTAATTTGTTAATTTATTTATTAAGGAGTGAATGTCTCTCATCTCTATAAATTGACGAAAATAATAATAATAATAAGTTATTTGTAAAGCGCCGTTTAATGATTCGAGATCATACCAAGGGCGCTGATAGTTTAATGTTGTGTTGTTCTCTGAAACAAAGCTGTTTTTAATCCTTTAGTGAATGTGCTCTTGCTTTGAGCACTGCGGACATCTAGAGGCAGTAAATTCCACTTAATAGGACCACTCACACTAAAGCATCGGTCATAGTAAGCCGCTTTGTGAACTATGTCCAACTCCTTTAAGGAATTGTTACTCTGTGATCCAGACGACCTGAGTGTGAAATGCCTCCCAGAGAGATCTCTTCTCTGACACAGCTCTTGTATATATTTTGGTGCCAGGTTGTTCAAAGCATTATATACTGTCAAACAAATTTTGTAATCAATTCGCTCTGGACACTTCAACCAGTGTAATTCGTTTAGTAGTGGAGTCATGTGACATCGTTTTTCTGCACCGAAAAGAAGTGTTGCCGCTGTGTTAAATACCATCTGTAGTCTATTGACCTGATACTTCGGCAATCCAGCATAAATGCCGTTGCAGTAATCAAGCCGAGACACAACGAATGAATTTACAAGTGAAAAGAAGACAGTGTAAATAAAACATGCAAACAAGCAATGAGAATAAGAACCAGAAGTCTAATTTATATTTTTTAAACGTGATTCTGGTTTTTGAATATTTTTTTCTGTCAGTGTAACTTCAATAAAAATGTATGTTACCTTGCATTTCCGTTGTTTGAACACGACAACAGCTAACGCCACAGTGATGGTCATACAGAGGGCTTGGGCAGCCAAGAGTGCCCCCCTCACAAGGGGATCTCGCCGTACTCCGCAAGCCCCGCCGTTCGTACAAGATGAACATGCTGCCGGACATGAAGCGCATCTGTAAAAATAATAAATTAACATAATATTAGTATATCGCCCAAGCATACGTCAAATTGCTATTGATCACAAAATAATAATCGAACCGTTGATTAATTTTGAATGGCGGTGGTCCAAACTTAAATATTTTGAAATTGGGACATCGTATCGACTCTGGTTTCCAAGTTTGAATATCTTGAAATCGGAACGTCTTATCGACTCTGGTTTCCAAGTTTGAATATTTTGAAATCGGAACATCGTATCGACTCTGATTACAAGTTAAAATATTTTGAAATTGGAACATCGTATCGACTCTGGTTACAAGTTAAAGTATTTTGAAATTGGAACATCGTATCGATTCTGGTTTCCATGTTTGAATATTTTGAAATCAGAACATCGTATCGACTCTGGTTTCCAAGTTTAAATATTTTGAAATCGGAACATCGTATCGACTCTGATTACAAGTTAAAATATTTTGAAATTGGAACATCGTATCGACTCTGGTTTCCAAGTTTAAATATTTTGAAATCGAAACATCGTATCGAGACTGGTTTCCATATTTGAATATTTTGAAATCAGAACATCGTATCGACTCTGGTTTCCAAGTTTGAATATTTTGAAATCGGATCAGCTGACTTACTCTTAAAGTTCAAATCCGTCACCATTTTCGAATTTTCGCTTAGAACTTACCCACCTACTTACTATCTACTATTAAGATTAAAAACATCTATTGTACCAACCGCCTAAATCTCTATTACAAATGTAGGTTCTCGATGAAAAATTCGAGATGGGGATCAGATATGAAATCATAATTTGTTTTTAACACGCATAGAAATAAGTGTCACATGTTTAATTAAGATTTTTTCTCCATTTCAATAATGTGTAACAAATATAAAATTTTATATGTGGTAAAAATAATGTACATAATGACTAACATACGATTATTTTTATTAAAAATTATTTTTTGTTAGAAGACTATTGTTGACCATCATGTTTCAGCAAGTTATAACTTTACCCTGTAGATGACTTGACATCCCTATCTATTTTCAAGATAACCATTCTCTAACATCTCTGTCGATACCTACCTATTCCAAATCCATACAATCCAGAACATTGAAATATAGGTACTTATTTAATTTAATCAAAACTTATTATATAGATGGGTCGATGGCAGAGCGGTTAGCGCGCTGGGCTCGTAATCCAGTGATCGCGAGTTCGAATCCTGCCCCGACCGATTTCGTTCATCACCTATAGCACAAGCGTTTATGCTTGATTTAGGAAATGTAGGAAGATGTATATGTACTTGTTTAACAAGGACATATTCATTTTTATATTTAAAAAAAATCAACTCAGGTCATTTTAAATATTCAAATTACTTATTATCATATTTTATTTATAAATATTTATCTAGAAAATATCTTTTCAGTTACATCTATGATATGTAGGTACTTTGAATTCATCATTTTTTAGACATACCTATTATAAATACATAGGAAGTAAAAACCTTGCAGTGCTGCTATGCGAGAACATGTTAGTGAACCATTTCAGGAAAAATATTGTATTTTAAAAAAACAATCTAAACGATGTTTATCCCAAATAATTCAACACACATATAGGTAGGTAGGTACCTACTCTAGAAAAGCTCTTTATCATCTGAAGATTATCTGTACTGCTATTAATACAATAAGTAGAACTCGAATTTATACCTATTGAATATTCCATGGCGATCGATTCTGAACTGCTGCCAATACCTACTGTAAATATAATCATACAGCTGCACTGACTGTACATGTATGTAGGTTCTAAGCTCACCGCCCATTTCATTCTGTGCAAATAAACCATAAACTATCCAAACAGTGAACTGTAGGTCTGGCCAAAGAATGTTTACTCTATGGGAATCTAGGAAGGGCAATGGATAACATTATGGACCCTATAGTCATACAACTTAATGCAAAGAATGTATCCTAAACAAATTGTAGAGTTGGGTATTGTTTGCCGATTATATTCATATTGCGTTATTGGTACATACATATGTGAATATAGAACAATTTATATTTATCTGCTAAGTTTTTCATAAAATATGAATATTCGGTAAATCACAACTAATAAAATTCAACAAAATGTAATTTACACTTCACAAATGATAACAATAGATTACATTTTATAGTTTGGTTTTAATAGTGAACAGAGTACATACATTGTTTTCAAATGTTAACAATACAAGAATATTTCAACCACAAACCAAGAATGTGATAAAAACTTAGTTCTTTATTTTACATTACATAACTTGTCTATAAGTTGAGCCAAAAATGCTTCCTTTAATATAAATTAATGATTATACAATAATTGATTACATAGTTGAAATATTCATAAAATAATATATGACAAAACACAATTGAAAAAGATAGATAAAATATGCACAACATACCTATACAGTTAACGAGAATTTTTCAGAATGTGGAGGAGGGATCGTTAGTAAATGTGGAGGGGATTGTGTATTAGAGTTTAAGAACATCTTTATCTGTTTTTGATAATGAAATGTTGTTACGAAAATGAAATAATATATTTCCTTATAGGTATGGGATTACACAATATACCTATATATATACATAATACAATAACATTAGTAGATATAAAAATATTGAATGTTTATTAAATACATCAGTAACATAGGTACAACCAATGAAATATAATGTGTCGCCGATGAAATAATATAATAAAATGTACAGTGCTAGCCTGTGTCTCTATGTCTCCGGTGAAGTATACTAAAATGTACACTGCTATACAGGTATACCTAGTTGGGCAGCAGTTATTTATTTTTAATGAAGCATATTTAAACGGTGTGATAAAAAAAATAATTAAGATAAATAGTCCATAGGGATGTTATCTAAAACGTAAACACTGCATATAAATTAAATTAATATACAGACCTTAAACATAATTGAATTTGAGTTAATCGAATAATTATAATTAAATATATTAGGGACTTTTTTAATACTTAGGTACATATCGTAAGAATAAGAATTGATGAAAGAACTAAAATTTGGGAAAAATCTTTTTTTATCAAAAACTATTCAACATTGATTTTTGAATCAGTTTTTCTTTTCATTTTTCTCTCAGTGATAGAATCTCAAATAAAATTGAATATTAAAACATCTCTAGTTCTATTTGAAAAAAACTATTCACGTAGATTTTTTTTAACATGGGCACTTTCGACGTCAGAGTTTGACAACAACGAATTGATAACCAAAGAAACCCGGAGGCTGACTGTAACATAATGGTGACAATTGACAACGGCTTAATCGTCTGGTATATTAGATACGTGAAGAGCGTTTTATTAAATGTTTTTAAGGACTGGTGGTTGACCTTAAAGGAAATAAGTAAGAATGATTATAATATTATTTATCCGGATAGTATAACCGGTGGCGGTTTGGAAAGAAAAAAGGTATAAAAGACAGATGACCATAAATAAGGCGTAAGGATGGATAAGAATAGTGTAATAGAATATAATGAAAAAGAAAGTTTCATTACCTTGAACAGTGTGTGATAAATGATAGTAGGAAGGGCCTGGCCTGCCAGCCACCATCTCAAGGCGGGAAAACTATATACTATACGAGTATACCGTCCTAGTGAAGGATATATTATGAACATTAAGTGTAGGTATACATAACGAGTCCCGGAGGTCTTGTTATAATAAATAGTTCTGGGAGATGGTTGACTGAATTATTTACCGGTATTTCTGATTAATTGATGAATCTTGACTGCCATGATAGACGCCGTACATTACACGCTCATAATGTCAATTATATAATAACACCATCATTTGTACTACACACTAAGGAATTACAAACAGTGCTTTATTATACACAAGTCACGTAACTACACATAGAAAAACGATGGGCTGTTTCAAAACTATTCTTGATTAGTGCGATTCATAAATTATATCAATCAATGATTAATACAAGTTTTAAAAAATCTATGAAATTTTTAAGTTTTGATCTTGATTTTTTTGGAATTGCAAGATCAAAACTATGACATGATAAAGTATATAAGACTAAAAGCAAGACTACATTTGTGAATGCATGACCAGGGCCAATTGTGTTTGTCCTTGCATTTGCTCAACAATTATATAAATATATGTGGGTATATGTTTAGTCCATTGAACCGAACATTATTAATTAGTACCTATTTACAAAATTTTGTACATACCTAATCAAAAATATTTTCATAAATTCAACATACTCGTTTTGTTATTTGATTATTTATTTGGATCAGTATACAGTCAAATAAAAATGATAGCAAGAAAACATGTAAAAAAAACGACCATTTACATACTAATCATAAGAGTACAGAAATACAACAATTACGAAAAAATATATATTTTGAAATAAATAAAAAACGTATTACGTTTTATTATAAGTAAGGTTGATAAAAAGGCATTATTTATTTTTTTAAACTAAACTATATCGATTAAAGGCGAGTCAACGATCATTGGGTTATATTCTGAGGCTAATCTTTTTTTGTAAAAAAATAATATTTACACGCCTCATGATAAAATACAAATTAATTTTATTAATAAATGCACTCGATTTTAATAAAAGTGTTATTGCAATAGTACACTGACCATAAGTAAAATTTACGGTGAAAGTGAACATAATAACGATGTACTTACATAAATGTTATGAGGACATGACATCATTACTTTTATGTATTATTTGCGTGAGTTACTCTAAAACGTGAATGTTAAACATGTACCTAAATAGTAATATTCGTACATATAATTGATATAAATGAGTTACTAAACAGGTGTGTAGTACCTACGTGTAAATATCAAGAACATGTGTCTAGCAATGTCTTTAATATTTATTTATTAATTTATTTATTTAGGATAAATTTAGACAAGAACAATACAATAGACATAGTACAATACAATATTAACATCAAGAATTAAGGCCTATTACATTTTTTCGTTGTGATTAATATAAAATAATACAATAAGTTTGCAAATTATTCAAAACATAACATTCAACTAAAAGGGAAAAAAAGAAAAAAGAGAATTTAAAACCGTCAACGTTTCCTATAATAAGCGGTTATTGATCTTTTTTTGTATTACGTAAGTATTTAAATGTTGTGGAACTGAGGTGGAATATGTCAAACTCTTGAAATCTGTTATTGTATGTATCGCATATTCTATGAATTGTCATGTTTTGTGCATAATTGGTGCGATGAATTGGAAATATTATTCTATTACATTTATGCAATCGTATAGACAAAAATAACATCGAGTCAGATACTTTTCAATGGATGGATGGTTCAAAATAAAAATATAATAATCACCATCAATTTAACTAACACGTTAATAAAAAAAAATATGAAATATCGCGTATTGTTAAATTATGTCTTCATCTGTATTAAGCAGGTATAATTATTACTCATTGAATAAACTTATCCACATAAAGGTCTCAAAGACATCAAACTTATCCCAAGATTAATGGCGGTTCGCTGAACCAAACTTTCATATTAGGGAACTCTGAAAAAAAGTGAAATATGACGCAAGTTCAACTCAACATTATATGTAAGATACCAGAGTCCGCTTCTATAAATAACAAAAAACTTCGAGTATCAAGTATCGATCTATTCATTCGTTTTATTAAAATTAATTGGTTGGTATTTTTTATTTCTTGTCCTACATTGACGATGACTATAGAATTTATTGACATATCAAATCATCAAATTATTTATCCAAATAAAAATTTCAACTTCGTCTCTATTGAGATGTTAAAAGTTTGTCAAAAAAATTTTTTTTTTTTTTACGTGATAGATATCTAAAGTAATAAAGCAATCAAAATGTTAGTGTCTGTGTGTGTGTGTGTGTGTGTGTGTGTGTGTGTGTGTGTGTGTTTGTCTCACGCCTTCTGAAAAACCAAGAGCATCTAAAAATCTAATTTATGTGCGAACATGTACCAGTATACCTGATGCAGTGTCACGCTAAAAATAATGCGATAAAAATGCTGAATTTTAAAAATATTTCAATAATTATTTTTTTCATACAAAATTTTCCAAGTCATATCTGTCAAAAAAGTGTACATTTTGCACGCAAATATCTGTTAGTTTAAAAGTTAGAAGTACGTATTTACACGAAAAAAATATATTTTCAAGTATAACTTAGCGTTTAAGTGAAAAACATGGTGAATATTTTGTATAATTATAATGTTTAACTTATTTTTAAAGTAAGCGTTTTGTACATAAACGCCGCCATTTTAATATCTTTTCATACAATATTTCATTTTACTACCGAATGAATATGTTCTTAAAAATAATAAACCTTTGAAATAAATGTAATTATGAAATAATAAAATGAAACACAAGACATTACAGCAAGTTTTAAGACATATATTGTAAAAATGTGTTTATTATTAGTAAAGATATTGGCATAATAAAATTGCATAATTTGTAAATAATATTTGATTTTTCTGACAATTTTCATTTTTATGGCATCGAACAAACCAATGTAGGTACCTACATATTCAAAAAATGTCTCAAACCATTTGATATTTTATACGTGTTGGAATGGTTACTATGGTAACGGAAAGATTCTGATATTCAAATAAAATTTGATATGAATCGAATTTATTTAGAACATTGTTGTAGGTAGGTACCTACCTAATACTATTTACTTACAAATCAACAATATACTGATTTCCTATCGGAAAATTGTATGCGATGTGCTCCTAAACCGTTTGTCCGATTACAATGAAACTTTGGTGAATTGTCGAGCGTGTGCCCGTGATGGTTTCTGGATTTAAACTTTTTTCTTATTCTTCTTCTTCTTCGTGTATTTGGTCATTTTACCTATGAAGGGGGAGTATCCTGGGAAAAGAAGGTCCGAATGTCCCTCCATCTCTTCGCAGGTCTTCCAGGACGGTTTGTGGATTTTAACTTTTTTCTTCTTCTTCTTCATCGTGTATTTGGTTATTTTACCTATGAAGGTGGACTATCCTGGGAGAAGAAGGTCCCATTTTCCGACCATCTCATCACAGGTTTCTGGGTTTAAACTTTTTTCTTTTTTTCTTCATCGTGTATTTGGTCATCTTACCTATGAAGATGAACTATCCTGGTAGATGAAGGTCCAACTGTCCTTCCATCTCTTCGCAGGTTTCTAGATTTAAACTTTTTTCTTCTTCTTCTTCATCGTCTATTTGGTCATTTTACCTATGAATTTGGAGAATCCTGGGAGAAGAAGGTCCAACTGTCCTTCCATCTCTTCGCAGGTCTCTCAAGACGGTTTCTGGATATAAACTTTTTTCTTCTTCTTCTTCTTCATCGTGCATTTGCTCATTTTACCTATGAAGGTGGACTATCCTGGGAGAAGAAGGTCCAATTACCCTTCCATATCTTCGCAGGTATCTGGTTTTGAACTTTTTTCTTCTTCTTCTTCGTGTATTTAGTCATTTTACCTGTGAAGGTAGAGTATCCTGGGAAAAGAAGGTCCTTTCATCTCTTCGCGGTTCTTCCAGGATGGTTTCTGGATTTAAACTTTTCTTAACCGACTGAAGGGACGGGATGTAATGAAGGGAAGGGACGGGAGGTACTGAAGGGCCTGAAGGGACGGGAGGTACTGAAGGGCCTGAAGGGACGGGAGGTACTGAAGGATCTGAAGCGACGAGTCTTTTTCTTTTTCTTCTTAATTTTATGTAGACCTTTAGGACAGTTTTTATACAAACTATTTCCTATAGTCTTATTCATCTTCTTCTTCTTTTATGTATACATTTGGGTCAGTTTTTTATAAAAATTATTTCCTATAGTCTAATTATTCTTCTTCTTCATTTACGTAGACTTTTGGGAGAGTTTTAATAAAAACTATTTCCAATAGTCTTATTCATTTCTTTTTCTTTTATGTAGACCAAGGGTGAGTTTTTATACAAACTTTTCCTATAGTTTAATCATTATTCTTTTATATAGACCTTTGAATCAGTTTTTATATTAACTATTTCCTATAGTCTAATTCATCTTCTTTTATGTAGACCTTTGGCCAGTTTTTATACAAACTATTTCCAATAGTCTAATTCTTCTTCTTCTTCTTTTTTGTAGACCTTTGGGTGAGCTTTTATACATACTATTTCCTATTATCTAATTCATCTTTTTTACGTAGACCTTTTGGTCAGTTTTTATACAAACTATTTCCAATAGTCTAATTATTCTTCTTCTTCTTTTTGTAGACCTTTGGGTGAGCTTTTATTCATACTATTTCCTATTGTCTAATTCATCTTTTTTTATGTAGACCTTACTTATGTAGTCAGTTTTTATACAAACTATTTCCTTTAGTCTTTTTCTTCGTTTTCTGATTTTATGTAGAACTTGGGTGAATTTTATACAAACTATTTCCTATATATTAATCTTCTTCTTCTTTTATGAAGACCTTTTGGTTTGTTTTATACAATCTATTTCCAATAGTCTAATTTTTCTATTTTATGAATTTTTATTTATTTTACGTAGACCATTGGGATAGTTTTTTATACAAACTATTTCTTATAGTCTTATACTTATTCTTATCTTTTTTATTTAGACTTTTGGGTTAGTTTTATGTCTAATAGTCTATTGTGCAGAAATATTATTAACGATATGCACACTTGATGAAAATATATATGTAAAAACGAATGGGTTGTGGGATGTGACGATGTAACCTGCACTAGAATCTTTTCAATACTTTTGTTTAATCAAATTTAAACCATTTATATCATCCTATTTTGAATAATTTTCAACACCTACACATTTGATTTAGTTGACAATATTTAAAGAATGGGGGTTGTGGCCATTACTGAACTCTTCACAACGTTTATATTCAAATTAAAAACTATTTACCATAGTTTAAGTATTCTTCTTCTTCGTTAATATAGACTTTTGTGTCAATTTTAAGTCTATTAGTCTAATTGTGCAAAAATATAATGCACACTCGATGCAAAAATATAAAAACGAATATTATAATGTGACCAACATTAGATCTTTTCAGTACATTTGTTTAATCAAATTTTAACCACATCCCAACATCCAAAACTACTAAAATTTCAATAGGTACATATTAAAATTTATTTCGATGATAATATTTAAAAATGGGGGTTGTGGCCAAACCAATCTCTTTATAACGTAGATAAACAGTCACATTTAAAACCATTTCGCATAGTCCATGCGTGCAGAAATTGTATATTATACTTCATTCACACTTTATAGCAATATATAAAAAAGAATGGGTTGTGGCCATCACTTGAACATTTTACAATGCTTAAACTCAATCAAATTTCAAACCACTTTTCATGGTCCGATTTTGCAAAATAATTGGGTGACAATATTATAAAAACGATTGCTTTTTCCTTCACAATATTACATTCTTGGCCAACGGCGGGACATAAAAGCTAGTAAATAAATAAAATTCAGAATAAAACATTATTTTTTTAGTAATCCAACTGTCAATTTGTTCAAGAGAATTTATTTCTCGTTTTTTCACATAGAAGTGAAAATATTTATATGTAAATGCCATTAAAACATAATAGTTAATATTGTAATCTAAAGTAATAAAGCAATCAAAATGTTAGTGTCTGTGTGTGTGTATGTGTGTGTGTGTGTGTGTGTCTCACGCCTTCTGAAAAACCAAGAGCATCTAAAAATCTAATTTATGTGCGAACGTGTACCTGTGTGCCCCGTTCCACCATCGTACTTTTCAACTTTTCACTTTTCGCTTTGCGATATGAGAATTTTGCAAAGTGCAAAGCGTTCGCGTTCCACGATCGAAAAATCGTCACTTTGCGCCGCGCCGCGGCGTTGCCAGACATTTGCAGAGTCTTTGCAATTGACGCTAGCGACACCTACTTAGTAGTACCGCTTGTTTCGGCGCGTAAACCATCATTTGACACTGTTTCTCGTTTTTCTGTGATTTCGTTGTTGATTGTTAGAAAATGAGCCGAAAAGACAATATTAAGAAAAAATTAGCCGTGTTGGAGGTAATTAAACAAAAGAAACGAGTTCTTTTTGGGGCATTTAGTGACACTATCACTAATACAACGAAGCAACAGGTAAGTTGTTTAGTTTTGTTTACTACGATGCTTGATATGTTGTGAGAGAAAACTTGTGAGACAGTTTAGTGTTTACTATAACAATTTGTTCATAAAATTTTCCGAAGGTAAATAATCACATAAACATAGTTTAAATTACCTAAAAAAAAGAATATATTGAAAAATCGTGTACTTACTCAAGATATATTCACACTGAGTGCTATTAATTCGAAAATATTCGAGGAACTGAGAAGGTAAAATATTTTCGAAATTAATCCTTTCTTTATAATTTCGTACAACCACGCCTTCCTCATCCCTTTCTAACAACAATCTTCGCAACATTTTATAATATATTAACTTAAAAATTCTGAATAAACAACTTCTACTTTCACAACTCGACGAATGGCAAATTTGAAATGTCAAAATATTCTTTTCAATTCATTCGCAAATTTTGCAAAGTTATTTATGAAAAGTAGCGATGGTGGAACAGAACGGCTTATTTGCTTTGCAATAGGCGTCTACTTTTCGCTTTGCGCATTGCAACTTTTACTTTGCGAAAAAATGTAATGGTGGAACGAAAACAAGCCGTCGGCTTGCAAAGTGCAAAGCGCAAAGTTGAAAAGTACGATGGTGGAACGGGGCACTCTGATGCAGTGTCACGCTAAAAATAATGCGATAAAAATGCTGAATTTAAAAAATATTTCAATAATTATTTTTTTCATACAAAATTTTCCAAGTCGTATCTGTCAAAAAAGTGTACATTTTGCACGCAAATATCTGTTAGTTTAAAAGTTAGAAGTACGTATTTACACGAAAAAAATTTACTTTCAAGTATAACTTAGCGTTTAAGTGAAAAACATGGTGAATATTTTGTATAATTATAATGTTTAACTTATTTTTAAAGTAAGCGTTTTGTACATAAATGCCGCCATTTTAATATCTTTTCATACAATATTTCATTTTCCTACCGAATGAATATGTTCTTGAAAATAATAAACCTTTGAAATAAATATAATTATGAAATAATAAAATGAAACACAAGACATTACAGCAAGTTTTAAGACGTATATTGTAAAAGTCTGTTAATTATTAGTAAAGATATAGGCATAATAAAATTGCATAATTTGTATATAATATTTGATATTTCGGACAATTTTCATTTTTATGGCATCGAACAAACCAATGTAGGTACCTACATATTATTCAAAAAATGTCTACAAACCATTTGATATTTTTTACATGTTCTATGGTTACTATGGTAACGGACACATTCTGATATTCAAATAAAATTTGTTATAAATCGAATTCGAATTAATTTAGAACATCATTGTAGGTAGGTACCTACATACCTAATACTTACTACTTAAAAACCAACAATATACTGATTTTGTATAGGAAAATTATTAAACTATCTTAGGTTAACTACAATACACATGTCATTCAATCTACAAACTATTTCCTATAGTGAAATTCTTCTTTTATTTAAGTAGACCTTTGGGTGATTTTTTATACAAACTATTTCTTGGAGTTTAATTCTTCTTCCTCTTCTTTTGTGAAGTCATTTCGGACAGTTCATAAATAAACTATTTCCTATAGTCTAATTTTTCTTTTTCTTAATTTATGTAGACCTTGGGTGAGTTTTTATACAAACTATTTCCTATAGTCTAATTCATCTTCTTCCTCTTCTTTTATGTAGCCTTTTGGGTGAGTTTTTATACAAACTTATTCCTATTATCTAATTCTTTTTCTTCTTATTTTATGTAGACCTCTGGGCCAGTTTTGATACCAACTATTTCTTTTAACGTATTTCTTCTTTTTCTAATTTTATGTAGACCTTTGTTGAATTTTGTATAAACTAACTTCCTATAGTCTAATTTTTCCTCTTTTATGTAGACCAAGGGAGAGTTTTCATGCAAACTTTTCCTTTAGTCTATTTCTTCTCTTCTTTTTTTTTGTTGACCTTTGCGACAGTTTTTATACAATCTATTTCCTGACGTATAGTTATTCTTCTAATATGTAGACTTTTGGGTCAGTTTTTATATTAACTATTTCCTATAGTCTTATTCTTCTTTTTCTTATTTAATGTAGACCTTGGGTGAGTTTTTATACAAATTATTTCCTATAGTCTCATTCGTCTTCTTCTTCCTTTATGTAGACCTTTTGGTTAGTTTTTATACAAACTATTTCCTTTAGTCTAATTCTTCGTTTTCCTATTTTATGTAGATGTTAGGTGAATTTTATATAAAATATTTCCTATAGTTCAATTCATCTTCTTCTTCTTTTATGAAGACCATTTGGTCAGTTTTTATATATAATACCTACATTTCCTATTGTGTAATTCTTCTATTTCATCTTTTATGTAGACCATTGGGTCAGTTTTTTATTACAAACTATTTGTTATAGTTTTATACTTCTTCTTATTTTTTATTTAGTCTTTTGGGTTAGTTTTAAGTTTAATAATCTATTGTACAAAAATATTATAAACAACATGCATACTTGAAGAAAATACATAAAAACGAATGGGATGTGACCAACACTATAATCTTCTCAATACTTTTGTTCAATCAAATTTACAACATTTATTATATCATCATAATATATTGCTTAATTTTCAATAACTACACATTTCATTTTGATGATAATATATAAAAAATCGGGGTTGTGGCCATTACTGGACTCTTCACAACGTTTATATTCAAATTCAAACTATTTAACATACTTTAAGTCTTCTTCTTCTGTAATGTAGACTTCAGTGTTAATTCTATCAGTTTTACTGTGCAAAAATATAATAAACTATATGCACACTTGACGAAAAATATAAAAACGAATGGGATATGACCAACATCTTTTCATTTCTTTTGTTTAATCAATTTTTAAACCATTTCCCATCATCCAAAATTACTAAATATTTAAAACACATTATTTGCGTTCGATGACAATATATAAAAATAGGGGTTGTGGCCAAAACCAAACTCTTTACAACGTTGTCTCTTTATAATCAGTCATATTTAAAACCATTTACCATAGTCCATGCGTGCAGAAATTGTATGTACCTACTTATATATAAAAACAAATGGGTTGTGGCCATCACTTGAACATTTTACATTGCTTAAACTCAATTAAATTTCAAAATACTTTTCATACTACGAATTAGCAAATATTTTGTGTGACAATATCATATAAACGATTGCTTATTCCTTCATTAATTTACATTCTTGGCCAACGGCGGGACACAAAAGCTAGTTATAATAATAATTATTTTTATGTTTGCCCCCGGTACAGGCATCCTCTTCACCCATATGGGCAGCGTCCAAAATGTACAGCCTTTGTTCCAGCTTTGTCAACCAGTCCACCGTAATTCTAATCGTATAATAACTTACAATACCTACCTAAATTAACATAACAAAAAAGAAAGTAAGATAAGTATTTAATTCGTTAAATTTATCGATATAAAAGTTTATCCACCTGAATGAGCGTATAAAATATAAAGCGCTGTATCGTTAATTAAGTATGGAAATTCAGAACAATTGTGTTGATAGTGTGATAATATGTAAATGATTTTAAATTTAGTTTTGTACTGTAATCGATCTGAAATAGTCAATTAACACTTTCTTCGATTTTCGTAGGTACCTACTATTATTTTTTTCATAAATTTGGACAACATAATAAAAATATAAGGTAGTAGGTATATTTATAAAAGGTATCCATCCCAATTTCAGAGTTTTATTTGGTGTATCAGTATGTGCTATTCAATAATACGAATTTTCACAAATTTCATCATAACTTTATACAAAGCACTCGTATGAATAAGGCTCCTTCATCGGGCTTTTTATGCAGCTTTAATAATAACAATAAAACATTTATTGGGACAATAAGCAGTTTAAATGCGAAGTACGATAAAACAAGAGATAGGTACATTGATATAAGAAATATCACTTTTCGATCTTAAAAGGACCAGTTACCTAATTAATATGTTGCGGGAGGACAAGCTCCCAGCAGCTGATTTTCAGCATGATCCCACCACTTAAACAAATTTTGAAACATTAATAAAAATTAAAATATATGCACACCTTTATCACTCACATACATATTTGTATGTATAAACATATTAATATAAAGACTCATCAACGATTCATCACTTGCACAAAAACATAAACGTATTGTTACAACACTGCTCAACTCTCTAGATATTTTGCACAGCGAGGCCTGAAGCATTCCGAGGCCTGAAGCGATCGATACTTACAAAAATACAAGTCGTTTATATAAAGTTCAAAAAGGCTAAAAAAAACACAAGTGGGCAGTACAAAGTTTTTAAAAATATACATATTTGAATGTACCAGGATGTTAATAATTCCATTTTTGATAATATTGTACAAATAGGTATGTATAATATTGTCTAACGTAAAGAAATGATAAAAATCAATATATGATAATATCCCAACTGATGGTCGCATAGCAACCGAGTTGTCAACAACATTGTGTTTATATTCGCTCTGAAAAAAATATTGTTTTTTACTAAAATATAAGTGTATTTTATATTTATTGTGCACTAATTTCATTATTGTGAGTTTTATTTTGTATCCGTTCATTATCCATGAATATGGATTTGGATATTCCACCTGATCCGGGACCAAGTCCAAGTGTTAAAAAATCTGACATATCAACGCCACCTAAACAAAACAACAAGAGACCTAACACAAATAATTCTGACATTATCCATCCGTCTAAAGCTCCAAATTTAAATAGTTCTCCGGAAAAATTGTACAATACTCATAGTGAAATTGAAAACCAATACCTGGAAAATTCGCCTGGGCCTTACATTGTTTTCGTTCAAGATATTGACTCTAGCAAGAATATTCACCCAATGAAAATTGGTAATATCCTTATTAAACATAACATTAAAAATATTTCTCCGGGTGGAGTAAAATCAGAAGGGAGAAATAAAATCTCAATTACTTTCAAAGATGCTAAGAGTGCGAATCAATTCACGACAGCCATTTTTTTAAAAATAAATAATTTAAAGGCCTATATACCTAGATTCAAGGTGACAAAAATGGGTTTGATTCGTGGTATTTCAACAGACTTTTCGATTGACGATATTATAGAAAATTGTGCAGTACCAAACCATATTGGGAAGATTTTAAAAGCAAGACGCCTCAATTTTAAAGATAAATCATCAGGAGAAACAATGTGGAAACCATCGCAATCTGTTGTCTTAACGTTCGAAGGACAAAATCTCCCAGAGTATGTTTACCTTTTTTATAACTCTCTGAAAGTTGAAACTTATATATTTCCAACAATACAATGTTACCGCTGTTGTCGCTTTGGTCACACGAAGATTCAGTGTCGTTCTATTATTCGCTGCTTCAAATGTGGAGATAGTCACCTTGGAGAAGTTTGCCAAGTGGTGGACTTTTTAAAGTGTATAAACTGTTCAGGATCTCATTCAGCTACAAGCCCAATGTGCCCGGAATTCACTCGGCAAAAAAATATTAAACATTCAATGGCTACAAAAAATATATCATATCTGCAAGCATCTCAACTCTTCCCAACTTCTGTGAAAAGCTATTCTGAAGTAACTAATAACCAATTGAACAATAATCAAAGTTTTAAAAAAACAATATACACTAAAATGTCATCGGAAACTCAAAAACAGACAATTCCTCATATTAATATTAATAAGTGCATGTCGTATTCAAATGGTGAAGCTAGCCATCCTACAAATGGATGCGCTGTTTTAAGCCAGTCAACTGCTTCTGCATCTAATGAAGTCCAAGAAAATATTTTCCAAGATGATACCCATTCTGTTGTATATTTAATTACGCAAATTCTTATTAGTTTAATTTCTAAATCAAATTTTAATTTACCGTCCAACGTTGTCAATCTTATCCCGCTTTTAAATTCTTTTTTAAAAAATGGTTCGAAATCACAAAACCCATAATCCTTTAAACATTTTACAGTGGAACTGTAGAAGCGCAGTGAGTAATAAATCAGATATTTTATATTTATTAACGAAATATAATATTTCTATTGCAGCAATCTCGGAGACTTGGTTCACTCCAGGTATTCATTATAAATTCCCTGGATTCTCTTGCATCCGCGATGATCGATCCGATTCTTACGGAGGATCCGCCGTTCTTATCAAATCTTCTCTTTCTTTTAATAAGATTAATTTAAATCCCCACCCTTCTTATCAAGTTGTTGGTATTACTCATAATAATATATCTTTCTTATCCGTCTATATTCCACCTAAAACTCATTTTGATGTAAATTATTGGAATGCAGTTATATCATCTCTCTCATCAGATTTTTATATCCTTGGCGATTTCAATGCCCATTCCACCTCATGGGGATGTTCTATTTCAGACTCAAATGGAATATCAATATTAAATTTTATTGATGACAATAATTTATGTATCATGAACGATGGGTCTCACACAAGATTGAGCAACCCTAATCAAAATCTCAGTGCAGTTGATCTTTCAATTTGTACTACTAACTTAGCATCTTCCACTGCATGGACTATCATTTATGACTCATTATCTAGCGATCATTACCCCATTATTTTAAATTCATCTCTTTCAAATCCACGAGAACCTTTGTATACCCGTAAAAAACATGATCTGAACAAAGCAAATTGGTCAAAATTTTCTCAGTTAATAGAATCAAAATTAGATTCGATTATTCCTCTTAACTCACTTTCTGATATCTCTCAGATTCCCATTGCATTGTCCAATCTGATACATACTTTAGAAATTGCGGCCGACTCAGCCATTCCCTTATGCAAAAAATTCTCCAGGCATACCCCACAAGCTCCATGGTGGGATGAAGAATGCTCCAATATTATAAAATTAAGAAAAGAGGCTATGCATAAATATAGGAAAAACATGTCCCTAGATAATTATTTGGCGGTTAAGATGATCCAAGCGAAAGTAAAGTTATTTCTTCGTAAGAAAAAACGAAAAGGATGGATTGACTTTTGCAATTCCCTCTCACCAGATTCTCCCATTTCATATGTCTGGGAAAAAATCCGCAGATTTAGATCGGCTTATTCTTCTAAAATTCAACATGCTTGTACGAACACCTGGATCGAGTCATTCTTAGATAGACTGGCCCCTCCTTATGCCCCTAATTTAAACGAAATTAAATATTATGCGAGCATAGAGCCTTCTTCCTCCTGGTTTTGTGCCCCTTTTACTATGGAAGAATTGCTAATTCCTCTTAAAACAGTTCACAGTAATACCCCTGGAATCGATAACATCCCTTATTCTTTTATTCAACACTCTCCCCTCAAATTCAAATCTTTCCTTTTAGATATTTATAATTTCATATTTCAATCTGGCTATATACCTAAATCCTGGAAAACTCACTTAATTCTGCCCATTCTTAAGCCTGGTAAAGACCCAACAATAGGGTCTTCCTATCGCCCTATTGCTTTGTCATCATGTTTTCTAAAATTACTAGAACATTTGATTAAAAACAGAATAGACTGGTTTGTGGAAAGTAAAATGTTGCTTTCTCCAATTCAGTTTGGCTTCCGAAAATCTAAATCCTGTTTGGATAATATCAGTATTTTGACTACTGACATCCAAATTGCATACACAAAACAACAGTTTACTTTAGCTGCATTTTTGGATATAACTAGTGCATATGATAATGTCAATCTTTTTTTACTCCAAGAAAAATTGTTTAAAATTGGAATTCCTAGAAAAATATCCCAACTCATACACAATATTTTTTCAGAAAGAATAATAAAAATTCTGAACTCCAACGAAGACAAAATCCGTACTATTTGGAAAGGTTTACCTCAAGGGTCAGTTTTAAGTCCCATCCTCTTTAACATATATTGCCATGACATACACATATGTGTTGAAGGCCTCTGTTCTATTCTAATGTATGCTGATGATGTTGTTTTATATCTTTCTATGAAAAAAATTGATACAGCTGTAAAGAATTTTAACATTGCCCTTAAGTGTCTTAATGTATGGCTTAATATAAATGGTCTTGAACTTGCTCCGCATAAAAGTCAAGTTGTGGTCTTCTCCAAAAAACATAAAATACCCAATATATCTATCCAAATTGACCGTATACCGATTCCAATTTTTGAGACTGTTAAATTTCTTGGTATAATCCTCCATCGTAAATTATCATGGAAACCTCACATTGATTTTATTATTTCTAAATGTGAACGAAACATAAATGTTCTTCGTGCAGTTACAAAGGTGTGGTGGGGTGCTCATCCATCTACAATGAAACTTCTTTACAATACTCTCATCCGTAGTCACATGGACTACGGCAGTTTTTTATGGGATCCTCTACCAATATATCTCAAATTAAATCTTGAAAAATTACAGTCAAAATGCTTACGATTAATAATTGGTGCTATGTCCTCCTCGCCCATTAACTCTCTTCAAATTGAAAATTCTGATATGCCACTTTCCCTCAGAAGACAACTGTTATCAGATAAATTCATTTCTAAAAGACTTCGTTTGAGTACCCACCCTCTCCCTAATAAATTGGCTACACTCCATTCAATTACTCAGTCGAATAACTTTTGGAAAAATAAATCCCCCCCTCTTTTATGTAAAAGTTATTTTTCACTTTCTTCTAAAATTCCTCCGTTTACCTTTTCACCAATCCTGCCATATTATCAATTATCATATAAGGCAATAACTGTGCCGATTAATTCATTTGAAAACATAGGTTTAGACAAATCGTCACATTGTGATTCAAATAATATTAATAAAATGTTTAAAAACATAATTTCCTCACATTGGCCATCAGCTATTTGCTTATACACAGACGGTTCCAAACTCGAATCAAATGGATATTCTGGAGCTGCCATTTCTATTCCTTCACTCAATAAATCTTATAAATTTAAATTGCCACCAGAAACGTCCGTCTTTACCGCAGAATGCTTTGCTATAAAAGAAGCCCTTGTTATCTCCCAAAACTTATATTCTCCTGATATTTTAATACTAACAGATTCACTCAGTGCTATTAAACTCATTAAAAATAATGTCTCCAAAGTCCCAGATAACGATTTAATATGCTCAATTAAGTCTTTATTATCATCCTTGAAAAATGACAAAAATATTTCGATTGCTTGGATCCCTGCTCATGTAGGTATTATTGGTAACGAAATTGCCGATACTGATGCTAAGTCTGCAGTTTCTTCAGGCGTTGTAGCAAAATCATTTTCTTTACCTAATTCTGATCTGATTCGCTCTTTAAAAAACTCAATATGGAATCAATGGAACTCTGATTGGCTGTCTGAAACCAAAGGATCATTTTACAAATCTATTCAAAACAATATCATTCCAAGAAGACCTTGGTACAACGATGTTAAATTTTCAAAAAAAGAAATTTCAATAGTTTGTCGCATGAGAATTGGTCACTGTCTAATTGCAAGTCATTTAAATAAAATTAAAATAGTCGATAGTGATGTATGTGAATGCAATACCGACATAGAAACGTTGGATCATCTGTTCTTTTCGTGCCCAATCCAGTCTTCTGGTAATCTTTACAACGAATTTAGTGAAATCTCTAGACCTTTTAATGTTGCTCACCTCCTAGCTCTCAAAAAAAATAATGTGTATCGTAAGCTAATAAAATTTATTGTTAAAAATAATATCCTTCTGTAATGTACTTTTTGATATTTTATGTTTATTTTTAGTGTTAAGTGACTTTCTTTTATTTGATACTGTTCATAGTGTATGTCTTGTTTATTTTTAAGTTTGAGTGTTCTGTGAATACAATTATGGCACAAATCATACAATATTGTGTGAATTGCCTAATAAATATAAAAAAAAAAAAAAAAAATATCCCAACTGATATTATTTATGTAATAATAACGTATGTATATATAGGTGAAGCTCGCCATGCGAAAGAATGCTTGTTCGATGTGAATTGTCTATTTATTACTTTTGCCCTGACCTTTGCTACCATAAATTTACAACCATGTAGTTATTATGTCGGCCTTCGTGGCTCAGTTGGTTCGGTATTTGACTGTTGATTAAAAGGTCCCGGGTTTGATTCCTGGTGGAGACACAGTTTTTCATTGTATTTTCAGTCTAGTAAGTCACCAGAATGTGACAATTTATTATTTGGTGCGTGTAAAATTAATATTTGATAGAAGAAAAAAGAGGGGACCTCGTAGAAATGTTTTGAATACAAAACAAACACTATGACTGCACTGAACTGAAGCTGATGTTCTGCCTCAAGAAAAATACTAATTTAACTAATGGTATTTCAGCATGATCGTGAACCCGCTAAGGTCCTTCCGGTTTATATTGACGGAGTTCGTCTCGAAAAGACAGGACAAGTCAAGTAGGTATCTAGGCCACCTCATCAACGAGGATCTGTCCGACGATGACGACATCGAACGTCAGAGAAGAAGCGTAAGTGCTATATCAAACATGCTCGCCCGCAGATTCTATAGGTGCTCATTCCAAGTTAAAAGAAGTCTGTTTAATGCATTCTGTACGAGTATGTACACGTGCGAAATATGGGCATCGTACAGAAAATCGACAATGGAACGACTTCGGGTGCAATATATGTAATGACGCCTATAGAATAATCTTCGGATATCGACGATATAGCAGCGCTTCAACTATGTTTGCGGAGGGGCGATGTCAAGGATTTCTTGGTGTCCTCAGACATCGAATCGCCGCATACCGAGAGAGGATATGGACTAACCCTAACTCGATCATAAAGGCTGTACAGGGGCACCAATGTCCGAGACTATCACAAAGATGGACAGAAGTGTTATATGATAGAAGACGATAATTATGTCATTTCTTCAGTGTTGCTTTTTTATATATTTCATTTGTTATATTTTTTATTTTTATATTATCTGTAACATTTAGTGTAGGTATATTTTTGGTATGTAAAAATAATTTATCTGTAACATTTAGTGTATATTTTTGGTATGTAAAAATATGGTTTGTGTAGCATTGCACCCCCCTGCTCACAGACTGGAATAAAAAACTTATTATTATTATTATTAACAGGTCATGATTTGAAGCTTAACAAAACCAGTTTCAAATCAGAATCCCTGAAGGCATTTCTTGACAGACCGAAAATTGGGGAATGCGTGGAATGGTCTGCCACCGGAACATTGTGCTGCACAATGTGTAAATGTTCAAAAATAAACTTGACAGACTAAACAAGTAAATACTGTTATGAGATCAGATATATCAGCATAGTTGCCTGTCTGATAACATATTTAATGATAATAATAATTTATTGTACCTGATGGTTGCCCGAGAAGCAATATAAAAAAAAATAAAACTATCACCCTTATTCTCTCACTTGTCAAGCTCTTCTTTTTTAATTATTTGCAAAATTATATAATATTTTTCCTCAAATTTTGAAATAAAATACCATAAGGTAGGATTAAATAACCAATTTTACAATAGGTACGTAATAAATAAAGATCTAATGTTGTATAACTACAGGTAACCTCCGTTCATCGAGGGGAATACGTTCTGGGCACAGCCGCGATAAGCGAAAAAAAACGTTTAATAACACTAAAAAATACATCATTTATAAAATACATATTAAATAATAATGTCATAGATTTAGATTTACTTGTTTGGCTTTTCCAACTGTCGATATGTTAAGAGAACAACGACAAAGTTTCAAGCCAGGATACGCGAGATTTGTATGCACTGTAAAGTTTTCACGGCTTTTCCAACTTTGAAGTCAAAAAACACCAACTTAGAGGATTCGCAGCATATATGTTATAAATACGCATTTACTTGGATTAGAACATTTAGCAAGAATCATTTGCAAGAATCTAACAAATGTTTAAAATAACTTAATTTATAATATAATATGAATTGATATAAAATAAATACGTACAGTACATTGCGACTCCAGCGTGTGCGAATTAGTTATAATGCGGTATTTTTTCACAATCAGTTTATGCAGTTTTTAGAAGAAAACGACGAAGATTATAAGTGAATGAGTCCTGTAAAGCGTGGTTGTTGCATATTTATTGACAGTTTAGAGAACTTTTACGCAATGACTAGTTGCATGTAACACATGAGATCCAACTGTCGATAGCGATAGTATGTATAGTTGAAGAATAAGTACCAAACTATAAACTCATAAATCCAAATTATTGAATATTTTAAGACATTTTGTTTTCTATACAACATATGTAGGTATGTAAGTCAAGAAAGGATAGTATGGAGGTCAGTCCTTTTTTCCTACCCAGAATATGAAAACAGCATGATGGTATGTATGTATGTTTGAAGATTAAGTATCAAACTTGTCTTCTAAGATATTTTGAATAGGCGACTGCCATATAAATTGTATGAAGCAATGTCGTCACTAAATTTAATTTTTATAAAAATTGTCGAAAAATTTGAGATGTACTACTACAATATTCATATGTTTTATAGAAAATTAAATTATCTTTTTGGGATGTCTCGGCTTTTTTCGATATTTTTAAAAACTTTGGGAATATAGTCAGTTAGACACATAAATTTATCATAAAAAAAATATTTTTCTTAATAAAAAATGTTTGAGAATCTCTGGAATTTTTTTGAACAAACAAATTTGTGTTTTTTTTATTTTTCTATATTCATAACAATTTTCAGCGTTCTAGCTTTTATGGTTTCTGAGATATATGGGAAAATAAAGTAAAAATTCATACATACATACATACATACCATCACGCCATGTCCCTCGCGGGGTAGGCAGAGAGAACAGAACGCCACACTATTCTATCTTGACATACATTTACCGCCTCGTCAACATTCATGCTACGTCTCATGCATGTTCTTCTATTGTTCAGACTTCTAACATTTCCTTCTTTCAGAATATCGTTCACATGGTCATGCCATCCTTTTCTTGGGCGCCCCCGACCTCTTTTTCAATTCCTGTCAGCCTTATATATTTTTTTCGTCAAGCGTTCTTCATTCATTCTTTCCACGTGACCAAACCATCTAAGTGTGTTAACTTTCATTCTAGTTACTACATCTTTCTTCATCTTACATTCTTTCCTAGTGACCTCATTTCTAACTCTATCATACATCGTTCTATTACAAATTCTTCTTAACGATCTCATTTCCACTGCATTTATTCTACTTTCATGCGACTTCTGCCATGTCCAGGTTTCACTTGCATACATCAAGGTTGGCACTACAATTGCGTTATGAATGGCAACTTTAGCTTCCTTTGATACGTTACGATCATTCATAACTGGTTTAAGTGCTCCATTCACTCTGTTTCCTGCCATAACTCTTCTTTCAATATCCTCATCAGGCCGTCCATTCCGTTGGAACATGCTTCCCAGATAAACACATTCGTCGACTTGTTCAAGCCATTCATTCTCTACTTTTATTTGACACGATGTTCTGCTTTCACACTTTTCAAAGACCATTACCTTTGATTTGCTAGCATTCATCCTCAGTCCGTACTCTATGCATCCTTCATATACCATGCTTACTAGATACTGTAACTCTTCCACGCTTTCTGCTAACAGGACTTTATCGTCTGCATACATCAAATCACGCACTGTTACAGTACTCAGTTTCAGACCCTTATTTTCATCCCTAAGGGCTCTTATGCAGAAATCAATGTACAGATTAAAGAGCCATGGTGACAACACGCACCCCTGTCTTACGCCACTATTAATAGAGAACCACGACGTTACTGTGTCGTTGACACGAACACATGCCTCGCTATTCTCATACAATGACGCGATTGCGCGTATCAGCTTGCTCTTCACTCCGTACACTGACAATATATCCCATAGTTTTTCTCTGTTTACTTTATCATAGGCCTTTTCAAGGTCTATAAAAGCACAAAAAAGCTTCTGGTTTTTATCCAGGACCTTTTCTGTAACCATACGCAGAGAAAAAATTTGGTCTATACATCCTCTGCCGCCCACAAACGCTCCTTGGACATCCCATATCTTGCTTTCTGTAACCTTTCGTACTCTTTGATCCAAAATACTTGCATACATCTTACCAACTGAGCTTAGCAAACTTATGGCTCTATAGTTTTTGCAGTCAAGCTTCGATCCTTTACCTTTGTACAAGGGGACTACGACTGCATTTCTCCAGTCTGAAGGAGTGCGTCCTGCTTCCCAACATTTGTTGAAAAGAGAGTGACACCACTCCAACATCTGATCGCCGCCATACTTTATAAGTTCAGCTGATACACTGTCATACCCAGCAGCTTTTCCCGCTTTCGCGTGTTTAACTGCTTCAAACACTTCGTCTTTCGTAATTTCATCTTTTTCATCTTCGTATACTTGCCATGCTCTCTGATTCATGTCAACACTCAAACCGCAATCATACAGCTCCTTGAAGTATTCTTTCCATCGTTCTTTTACGCCATCTTCATCCATAATTAATTTTCCATCTTTATCATTTATACCTTGCGATACTTTGACATTTCCATTTTTTCTTTTCGCCACGCCTTTCCAGAACATTTTCATGTTACCAGGAAAGTCATTGGCTATTTTCAGGCTTTCTTTCTCTTTCAGAAAATCTTTTTCTCTTTTTACAATATCTTTTACCATTTTTTTACATTCTTTATACTTCTCTTTTGCTCTTTCTTCACTGTTAGATCCTTTCGCAGCTATTAATGCCATCCATGCTTTTTTCTTCTCACCCACAACAAATTTTACTCTCTCATTAAGTCTCTCATAAAGTAAAAATTCAAAAGTTGATAACCCCTGATTGAAACAAAAATTTAAAATTCTGAGTATAAAAGTTTTATAGGCCTATAATTGTCTATATATTTTGAAATTTTGGACTCTGTAAATTGAGCATAGGTACTATGTTAAATATTTTTTAACACGCACACAATAAAAGTTGCCACATTCTGGAGACTTACGATATCTATCGTCTCACAGATCCACACTGAAGCGACAATTGAAAACTATGTATCCCGGGAATCGAACCTGGAATCAGATCTTTGGATCAGTAGTCAGATACCCAACCAACTGAGCCACGAAGGCCGACAAATTCTTTGTTTTAGGAATTATTTTTCTTCTCCATACCATAGGCTTCTGTCCTGAGCTAACAGTTCCTCCACTCCGTGAATTTGGTTCCATTCCCGATTATTTATTTATCGTTTGGTCGTAGTATTTCATCACGTCAGGAATACAATAAAAATTGTTTGCACAGTACTTCTCGTCAGGGTCAGACCGTCAGAGCAGCACCACTTGTCAGAGGTTTTTGCCACTGGTTCTCAGGTACTCAAGAACCTTCTCACTCAACAGCTTGAAGTCAACTAGGTGGCCCTGATATACCCTGTGAGCTCACTCGGACACAATGTGGCTCACTGTCTGCCTTTCCGCCCTACAATCACACTCGGGAGAGTCTAGCCATCCGCATTTGAAGAAGAAGTCCGCACATCTGCCGTGGCCCGTGGGGACTCTGTCGCCGACCATATTTTACGGGGTTGGTCGAAGCCTGGTAGTTTTTTCGTTTCCATTTATTAAAATGCACCCAGGAATTTTCCATTCGAAGATTAAAATTGTGTTCTCTGTCGAGTGTAAATAATGAGTATAATCTACGTCATAATACTTATTATTAATATTACTTCTGGGGGGGCAAGTCTGGTCCAACCGGCGAAATCAAATTCCTCATGATTACCCATATCACGGATATAATTATTATATGGAGCTCTATGACATCTAAAGATATTATAGAACTCCATATAATAATTATATCCATGAAATGGGTAATCGTGAGGGTTTTGATTTCGCCGGTTGAACCAGACTTGTCCCCTTGATGTGTACAATGTTGTAAATTGTCAAGTACTAATAGATCCAATAGGCTACGACCAAGTCGTTTCTATATAACCATTTGTTTATTACTTATCATAGCAAGGATATTTTCATAATACAAAATTATTAATAATTAGTTTACTGTCAATAATTATTGTATCGTCAATAACTGTTCCTGTGTTAACTATTACCTAAAATAAATGTACATTGCAAAATGGGAGTATTGAAAAGAGAGGTATTATCTGTAATGTTGTTTCCTTGTTTTATAAAATGCAGCGTCGACAGTATTTTATGTATATTTATGTATGTGTCCATACTAATATCTTTGCTATTATATTTAACCATACACAGTTGTTTAAACAAGCAACTTCAAACAGTAACACGATTCTTGGGCGAGCCCCTCTGGTAGACGGTGACCCTCGACCCACCACCAAACCCCCCACCCAGCCCAACCCGCCTTAATCCATAATAAATAATACACTAATCCATCGACTCCTAACCTTTTTTAACTTGCATACCACTTGGATGCTTTTTAAAAACAGCATTTAAGATCACATGGACATGCGCAAATTTGTTTTGTTTTACTGTTTTTAACTGGTTTCTCCTCCGAAACAAGACAAAATATTTGACGATTCTTATAGTAATTTAGACCCCTGAATGATGTAGAATAAACTTTAAAACAAAGAGTCACCATCCTCTTTACTATCTTACAGAAGATATATGTATATTTTTTTTTTATTTTTGACAAATTTTAAACTTCTCGATAGAGATAAAGTTGGAATATTATAGAAGGACCAAGAACTCAAGATACCTACAGGGCTTATGATCTGTCATCGGCTGGATTACGTGATCACTTTATGCGTTTGCGCAACGTTAAACAATTATGCCTTCTTATTGAATTCCATTATCAATGCAATTAAGTTCTTAGTGAAAAACAGATCGTTTGGAAATAAGACTTTTTTACTATCGCCATCCATGAAGTAACGAAGAAACATTTTTGTGACGCCATCTATTGAGAAGTTGTTTGTTTGAACAGTCCTTCCTTATACATGAGGTGACAGTGTTCTCGCACAGATTTCATATCTTTTATTTATTATATTTTTTATTATTTTGTATATTTTTTTAAGTTTGCTCATCATTCATTCCTGCATATCCGCTATTATATACTGTTTTATTTTGCATACCACAGTTTGAGAACGAATGAATTAAGCTAATACGGGTGGGGCACAACCAACAACGGCCATCCCTCATACCCATGTACTCTTCCTGTTGAGGGAGAAAGAGAGAGAGACCTCGCTTATTCTGAAGCCTCCATACATAATACTTAATATGCTTGTTTAATCGCAAAGAAAAACACACATCGCTATGATGACACCAAAATGGATAAACACTTTGAAACTGAAAATTTTCTGTTTTGTACTATGATTTCAAACGGCAACGGAAAGACGGGAATGGAGTAGACTCTTGGATTTAGCCAAGGCCCACCCAGGGCTGTCGAGCTTATGATGATGATGAGTGTGATTTCATTAAATTATATTTAAAAATAATAAAGTAGTAGATGTTTCGCCTAATTTAATGAAATTGCCATTTGACAATTACTCTTAAAAAATTTTATTACCTGCATAAATATAATTTATAATTTTCATGTCTATTCAACTTCAAACTTTAATAAGTATGATGTACACGTAATTTTTTTTTGCTCTTGATTTTTTTCCGTGTGTAATGTACCTACCTATGCCAATCAATTAAACTATTTTAAAAAATAATGTTGGAAAGTTAAGTGTTTGATACAACTCACTTATTTTGCTAAAACTAGTTGCATGTAACACATGAGATCCAATTGTCGATAGCGATAGTATGTATAGTTGAAGAATAAGTACCAAACTATAAACCCATTAATACAAATTATTTAATATTTTAAGATATTTGGTTTTCTATACAACACATGTACCTAGGTATGTATGTCAAGATAGGATAGTATGGAGGTCAGTCCTTTGATCCTACCCAGAATGTGAAAACAGCATGTTGGTATGTATGTATGTTTGGAGATTTATAGTATCAAATTATTAAGTCTTCTTAGATATTGTGACTGTGAGTAGGCTACTTCCATACAAATTGTAAGAAACAATATCGTCACTAAATTCAATTTTTATAAAAATTGTTGCTAATACAATGTGCTAATACAATTTTAATATTTTTTAAAAAACTAATTTGAGATTTTGTATTTGTCTATGTTTATACCAATTTTCAGCGTTCTAGCTTTTACGGTTTCTGAGATATATGGAAAAATAAATCAAAATTTCAAAAGTTGATAACCCCTGACTGAAACAAAAATTCACAATTCTGAGTATAAAAGTTTTGTAGGCTTGTAATTTTTTATATATTTTAAAATTTTGGGCTCTGTAAATTAAGCGGATCAAAAGTTATAAGGGGGGACAGACACACACACACACACACAGACACACACACACAAAACTCACATAAAATGTTCTACTCCGAATTCTGAGAAAATCCATGTACGGGAACATATATGCTGCGAGGCCTCTAGTTGGTGCTATAAGCATGCAAAAAGTCCACTACACCATACAAAATTTTCCTTCGTACACGCATCTTGGCTTAATAATGTCGATTCATTAAGAGAATTGAATTCTCATGAACGAATCGACAGTTGGAAAATATGGGAATATTTTTTTTTATTTCGATACTTTGCTTTTTCCTGATGACTTTCTTGTAAAATTTTTGGGTAGGTATTTTCTTAGGTAGGTATGTCATAATCAACAATTTTTATTTTTATGAGTTATGTTTAAAGGTCAGCAAATACATATGTTGGAGAAATGATTAAAGAACACTATAGTTACATAATACATACTCAAACATATTTGCTCCACATATGTACATTTTAGGGATCTTCTAGTAAATAGCGACTATTTGAATATCAGTATAGGTATATCTTAGCTTCTTTTGTGTTGTTTCCATACATCACGTTATTTGGACATTACGCAAAATGGTTTCATACAACAAAAACTTTCCTTTGTAAAGAAAAAATGGGAACAAAGAAACTTAGATCTACTATTCATATATAAATAAATACACTATGTCATCTAAAAATATGATATTAAATAATGTGAATACACATTAGTAACTGAATAACAAAAAGATTTCTAAATAATTTTGCCATTTCGAAACACAATACTTATGTTATATAGAAAACATACCACATTCGCCTTATAGTAAAATACATTAAGCAAACAATACCAAATTAGAATCTAATAATGCCCGCTGCAGTAGCCAAAGCTAACACTATAATTTAAATAATCATTATTGACATAGTCATTATTGATATGTGTTGGAATAAGATATCAGTAAAATTTTAAACGATTTCTTGGCCTTCCAAGGATGAACGCAAAGGAAGCTTCGGGAGAGATGGATAACTTTACTCTCCAGATTTAAAAATTTACCGAGATACCCAGAAAGTGTCTTATAGTCGGTATTATACTGATTTTAAAAACCAATTTTGATGTTAAATAGAGTGATGTTAAATCTAATTTTTTTTTCGCACACATGTGCAAGCGGCTAGTTTATTTCCATGTGGCAATTACTTCTTCCGATATGTTCAGCTCATATACGTATGAGAACCATACATGTGGTTAAAACAATATAGGCTACATCAGCCCTGGCAAACTGCGGTCCGCGATCAATATTTTTTTTAAAAAATAGAAAAATAAATAAACTTGGCCATTTCTCAAAAAGTCAAAAATTTTAAGCCCTTGAAAAGTTAGTGGAAAATTGAGGCTTTCAATTTTATTTTTATTTCCAACTCAAGAAATTAATGTTGGAAGCAGTTGCAATCATAGAATTATAAGGTACAGAAGCCGCGTGTTATACAAATTTCGAATTCAAATGTATGACGAGTTTTTTTTAAATGTGTGTGTGAGGCGATAGATCGGTAGGTGTACGTATACTGTCTTTATAAGTGTGGAATGTAAAAATAATGTTGCCAGAAAATAAATATTATTTTTTTCAAATTTGTGCCCTGAACAAATTTTCAGGATATCAAATAATATAATCTAAGGTTGGAATAAAGTATTGTTGTAGAGTACTTTTTAAATGGAATCGCGTGACAAATAATTTTATATGAATTTCTTTTCTGCTATGAATCGAACCCATGACACCAGCAGAGAAGTGAAACGTTTCACCACTATTCTATGGCGTTCGGTGTAATATTTTTTCCCATATGTAGGTAATACAATTCGTTGAAATTTTTCCGTTTTCCGTCAATTAATCACTTCCTCCCGATCCAATATGAGTAGGTACCTACCTACTTACATACAGTTGTAGGCAAAAAATCACTTACTCCCGATCCAATATGAGTAGGTACCTACTTACATACAGTTGTAGGCAAAAATCACTTACTCCCGATCCAATATGAGTAGGTACCTACCTACTTACATACAGTTGTAGGCAAAAAATCACTTACTCCCGATCCAATATGAGTAGGTACCTACTTACATACAGTTGTAGGCAAAAAATCACTTACTCCCGATCCAATATGAGTAGGTACCTAATTACATACAGTTTTAGGCAAAAAATCACTTACTCCCGATCCAATATGAGTAGGTACCTACTTACATACAGTTGTAGGCAAAAAATCACTTACTCCCGATCCAATATGAGTAGGTACCTAATTACATACAGTTGTAGGCAAAAAATCACTTACTCCCGATCCAATATGAGTAGGTACTTACAGTTGTAGGCAACTAAATGAATGAATGACATAAATATAGAAACGTTTCCAACACAATTGAGATTGCAATTATTTCCGTCGCACTAAAAATATCAAGCACGGTTTGATTTCACATTAAGTTTTCACAACACGCCAATCACAAACCATTTGTAGTCACCCCGTTGACACAATAAAACTCGACCATTAAACGGCAATAATATATAGAGACTTAAATTGTTACACTGAATAGTAAGTAGATATTATGTAGGTACACTATACAGATTGTTTTATTCTTACTACTACGTTAATTTCGTCTCAATCTGTAGAAATATTTAAGAAAAAACAAGTAGTTAATACTTCTTTAACGATATTAGGTACCTATTTCTTTAGCACTTAAAATTTTAGCTTTTAAATATTTCAAAATTAAAATCTTCCTCTTTGAATTTAGTCGTACTTGGTCGTATAAACTGATTTAGGTACTTGCATCGATAAACGCTTTTCAATTTAAAAGATCTTAGCACATGGTGATGAGTAAAAGTTACAGAATTTACATATACAAAATTACCAAATATCGTGTCTCAAGTCACAACCAACTTTACATCTATGTTTTCAGTATTGTAAAATACTGGAGGTAGAGAAAATACCAAAGAGACGGGTGAGACGGATGAGACGGGTAGACAAAGATCTTTCACAGGAAGGAAACAGGCACAAAGGGTTACGAAAGGCCACCGAAACAATAGATCGAAGAAGCAAAAGATGAAAAGAATGATATTTAATCGTACAAAACAGTAAAAAAACTAAGGATAAAATTAATGACGAAAGGAGCTCGTATGTAAAAAATAAAAATATTCAATAAACAAAAATATGAAACGTGATTAGAGCTTTTCTAGAAAATTTCAGATTAATTATTTATATCTACCTCATTTTTATTCTTTTTTTAACTATCGCAATATTCCTTACAGTATCAATAAACAATAAAAAGAAAAGACAAAATTCAAAATATTATTATCAATCGAATATAGATGTATCCACTCCTCTGGCCCCAAGGCATGTTCTGGGGGCTGAAGTGTATTTTTATTTACGTATTTTTTTCTCCTGTTTTTTTTCATTATGTGTGTACTTTATTTTATGGATTTTCCTGTGATTTCTGGATACGACACTTCATTAGACCAATGCATTTTTAATCATAGTTTTTTAGTGTTTAATTTCTGTCAGTTTTAATAAGTGTTTTATACGTCTATTCCTGCTAGAAGAGTATAATAGTAAGATATATTTGATCAGTTCAACTCTTTCGCCTTTGTTAAATAGCCAATTGAATTATTTTTTTGTCGTAGTTGATGAAAGAGTTAAAATTTCTAGTATGCCTTGTTTTAACTTATGTATTTTAGGTGCTAGATATGTATAGTTTTTTGTCTTAATGTGGTATTCATTATAGTAATATAACTTACGATAATTTACAAAAATGTAGAAGGTAATTTTTACAAATTTAATGCATTATAATGTACTAAGTCATAACAATGTTATATCAGAGAAATTAAAACAAGATTATTTAAACAAAGTCTATATAGATAAGTGTTTTGTTGATATAAAAAATCGTTTAACGGTAAAAATACGGAACAGAAACAAGATTATAAAAAAAACCTTGTCAAACATACGTAATCTGTATTGACCATTTATGGTATGTGTAAACAGAACGTAAAGGGAATAATAATCGAAAAATTCATTTATGTTTTGGCAACACCGTTTTCAATTAGGCCCTTTCGTCCGGAAAACCCGACGGTAGGATTACTGACTGTGCCTGCGAGAGAATAGACTTAATACGGTACATATTCATTACAATACATACATACACACTGTTACTGTTCTGTTACCAACCGAGACATAATCTAGCGTGCTTTACAGCGCGCTGGACACAGCGATATTATCAAGAAAATATTCATTGATCATAACCTTGCTGGATCAATTAGATGTTGTCTTCAAATATTAATAAAAATATATAAAATGAATCAATATTCAATATCGATTATGTTTTGACGAATTTTATTGTATCAATAATTTAAAATAAACTAATATACCTACTTACGTTCCTTGATATTTTAATAAATCAAACTAGCATTTTTTTATCACTGGTGATATTTTTATGCCACAGAATAAGCTGTAACTTGTTTATATTATGTGTTTCTTTGAAAAAATTGCGACAAGTAATTTAAACATACCTATAAATTTTCGAAATACATTTTGGACGTTGACCAAGAAGGACGAAATTGCATTGTTGGTGATCGAAAGGAAAATACTTCGCAAAATATTTGGCCTGTGAAGGGGGATCTTGGAGGATCTGGTTTAACCATGAGCTAGAAATAACGTATGGCGAACCAAACGTTGTCCAATACATCAAAATACAACGTCTACGTTGGCTCGGACACGTTTGTAGAATGGAGGATAGCCGGGTCCCAAAGAAAGTATTGGACACCTGTACTGAAGGAAGAAGAAGCAGAGGGAGACCTAGGATGAGATGGCTGGACAACATCGAGAGAGATATAAGAGCGATCGGACAGACAAATTGGAGGAGACTTGCTGTCGACAGGGCGGGATGGAGGCAGTTACTTTTGGAGGCCAAGGCCCACACCGGGCTGTAGCGTCATTGCTGATGATGATGATACATTTTCGAAAATGATTTGTTAAGTATAAAATAAAGTTTTTTGGAAAAAAGACTTAAATTTTTTTCAACATTCATAGATTTTAATATTTTGTTACTTTTATCTCTATCTTAATCTCTAAGCACGTCAATTTTTCTTTGTAAACTATCTATGGGAAATATTGTGATTACACATAATATATCAACTTTATGTTGAAAACAAAAATGTATTTGTGATTGTTTTTTCTCTTAGTAAAAAAAAATAAAAAAAAGGTTATTGTCTTCATACAATAATTTTTAAAAAATAAAATTCTCAGTCGGTAGATTTTTATATTCGCTTTTGATTGAAGTAAAAATCTACTTCATATAGACTTAATAGTTTTTAATTATTTACAAGACAAGTATTTAACAAATTCAAATAGAAAAAAACCCACGCAATCGAATGAAGATGTAAAAATAAATGTTCTTTTTTTCATGGAAGTATCTTTTGAGGGTTCTAGAGAAAAGATTTTCCAGACTTATGAATGGGACGTCACGAGGAATGAGGAATCCTTGAGGAATCTTGAAGAATTTTAACAAAATGTATTCCTTGAAATTTTGCTATGCCGAGGTTAATATTGTTGTTCTGGAGATGCGCATTCTGCAACTATCCGTAGGTATTATCCAACTGTCGATTTGTTCAGGAGAACTTTGTTCTCTTAACATATCGACAATGTTTCAAGCCAGAATACGCGAGAAATGTATGGAGAGGTCTACTTTTTTTCCAACTGTCGATTTGTTCAGGAGAACTTTGTACTCTTAACATATCGACAATGTTTCAAGCCAGAATACGCGAGAAATGTATGGAGAGGTCTACTTTTTTTCCAACTGTCGATTTGTTCAGGAGAACTTTGTTCTCTTAACATATCGACAATGTTTCAAGCCAGAATACGCGAGAAATGTATGGAGAGGTCTACTTTTTTCACGGCTTTTCCAACTTTGAAGTCAAAAAACACCAACTTAGAGGCTTCGCAGCATATATGTTCCATACACGGATTTACTCAGAATTCGGAGTAGAACATTTCGTGTGTCTGTGTGTGTGTGTCTGTGTGTGTGTCCGTCCCCCCCTTATAACTTTTGATCCGCTCAATTTACAGAGCCCAAAATTTCAGAATATATAAACAGTTATAGGCCTACAAAACTTTTATACTCAGAATTTTGAATTTTTGTTTCAGTCAGGGGTTATCAACTTTTGAATTTTTACTTTATTTTTCCATATATCTCAGAAACCATAAAAGCTAGAACGCTGAAAATTGGTATAAACATAGAAAAATACAAAATCTCAAATTGATTTTTTCAAAAAAATTCCAGGCTTTCTCAAACATTTTTTATTAAGAAAAATATTTTTTTTATGATAAATTTATGAGTTTAACTGCCTATATTTCCAAATATTTTAAAAATATCGAAAAAAGCCGAAACACCCCAACTAGATAATTTAATTTTCTATAAAAAATATTTAAATTGTAGTAGAAGATTCAATTTTTTTTAATTTTTTTTTTAAAAAATTGAATTTAGTGACGACATCGCTTCATACATTTTGTATTGCAGTCGCCTATACACAATATGTAAGAAGACTTAATAGTTTGATACTTCATCTCCAAACATACATACATACCATCATGCTATTTTCATATTCTGGGTAGGAAAAAAGGATCTTCCTCCATACTATCCTATCTTGACATACATACCTACATATGTTGTATAGAAAACAAAATATCTGAAAATATTCAATAATTTGTATTTATGGGTTTATAGTTTGGTACATATTCTTCAACTATACATACTATCGCTATCGACAGATGGATCTCATGTGTTACATGTAACTAGTAATATAATCTCGGTCTGCAACTTTGAAAATGCCTATGTTTCTTCGAGTGTCAAATTAAAACAAAAGGAGAGCGGAGTCAGAAGATTTTGAATATCTACGAGAGAACGAGCGAGAAATACTTTGATTATTTTTGTAGAATATATTCAAATAATATATCGCATTGTTTTCGATTGGCCATCTAACCAAGTAATCAATTCTAAAATTCAAATTAACATTGAAAACAAAAGGAGAGCGGAGTCAGAAGATTTTGAATATCTACGAGAGAACGAGCGAGAAATACTTTGATTATTTTTGTAGAATATATTCAAATAATATATCGCATTGTTTTCGATTGGCCATCTAACCAAGTAATCAATTCTAAAATTCAAATTAACATTGAAAACAAAAGGAGAGCGGAGTCAGAAGATTTTGAATATCTACGAGAGAACGAGCGAGAAATACTTTGATTATTTTTGTAGAATATATTCAAATAATATATCGCATTGTTTTCGATTGGCCATCTAACCAAGTAATCAATTCTAAAATTCAAATTAACATTGAATACTTGAGTACCTAACCAACAAAATATTTCAATCTTTATAGAATTTTCTAATTAGTTGTTAATAGTAACTTTGTATAACGAAAAATGTCATTAGTGTAGATTTTACTTAAAGGCCCCTTAATGGCGACACATATGTATACCTACCCTCAAGGTACCGATAGCAAAAACCTTCAATGTTTTCTCGTTTTAAGTCTCGATCTGTCAATTACATTTTATGTTTTATTCTATGTTAGTACCTGTGTGAATTTATTCACCTGCTTTATTTTTTCTTCTAGAAACACCTTCTTTTAAGTAAATTGATAGGTGCTTTATCCAACAACCCTACCTTGTATTAAACTACTTTATTCACTTAACTTATTTTGTAATTTCGTTATATTGAATACCCTTGGGTCACGCACTTGAGAATAATCGATACCCAACAATAAATATTCCCCTAAATTAAAATTAGACATCATAAGTTTTTGATGACTTTCAAACAATCATTTATAAACAAGAAATATATTTTTTAACAGATTTTTAATTATCTCAATAGAGACGAAGTTGGAATATTTATTGTAGGAGAACCGGGAAATCAAGGCACCTACAGGGCTTACGACCTGTCATCGGCTGGTTTACGTGATCACTTTATGCGCTTGCGCAACGTTCACCAATTATGCCTTTTTTTTTAATGAGATCCCTATCAATTCAATTTTGAAACTTCTATATATTGTAATACTGAAATTCTTTTCGCTTGAAAATAACGAATTTTTACTACAGCCATCTATGGGTGAAATTATGAACAACAATATTATTATTTTTTATTTATTTTGTTGTAACGCCATCTATTGAGAGAATTGGTTTTTTTGTAAATAATGAAAGCTACAATTCTTATATGTGAGGTGACAATGCATTTTTCGCATAGAAGTCACCCCTGAATTGCGCCAGACTTATAAGGTCATTTTTGTCTTATTTACCTACTTGTACCAATGTGTAAGTAATCGAATATATTTTTATTATTGCATATGCGCAAACATTGGATTTTTTCCCTGTCGGGAGTCAAAGATATTTTTTAACAGATTTTTAATTATCTCAATAGAGACGAAGTTGGAATATTTATTGTAGGAGAACCGGGAAATCAAGGCACCTACAGGGCTTACGACCTGTCATCGGCTGGTTTACGTGAGAAATATATATTTATATCAATATTATGGTAGAGATTACCTAATATCTGCAATATATATTTTTAACAAATTTAATATCTCAATAGAGACAGAACCGAAATATTTATTTAAAACAAGTTTTAAATACAATTCAAGATGTAAGTACATAAATACATATTTAAATTTCAAAAACATGAACAAACCAAAAAAAATCACTCCATCATCCCACCCCCGAGCATTAGTCTTCGAAGGAGAAATATTGTGTCTATATCAAACGAAGTGCAAACATTGTCAAAGTCATCCTTTTTAAAATTAAAATTTTATAATATTTAACCAAAAAACAATTTTCACAACCTACCTACATAAATTGTTATTATCTAAAAAAATCGATTTTATATATTATGAATCAAATCCCTTTCATAATTACTAAACTAAATGTTAAAGCTTACCCTTAGAGGGATTAATTTTTATTTCCCTAGACAACCCAACTCGTACTAAGTATGAAAAGTCACAAAATGTTTCGGAATAAAATATAAACATTTCAGTGAATCACACAATTGTGTCTTTTGATCATATAAATTATTTTTTTATCGGTTCTCTTTATCGGTTGCCTATAAAATTGAATATTTTTATCATTTCATTTTAACATTAGGGTAGTGAAAAGAAAGATATGCGGTAAATCACCATAAGAGGTGCGCTTGACAGAATAACTCGTTAGAAAGGAAGCTATTCTCTGTCGGAGCAAGAAGAAATAGACGATGTAGTGCAGACACCGGAAAGAGATAATGTTTCTGGAAAAAGAAGATAACAAAGGCGAGCTGAAATGGAAAGAAAAACCATGGGTTACCTACTTCGTTTAACAACCAGTTTTTGTAGCATAAAGCAAAAACTAGTGCAATATAGGTACTTATGCGATTTTCGATGCAGGTAATAATTATAACACTCTATAAATGACATACATATTTTAAAATATGATTGAAAATGTAGAAATAAAGCAAAGTATGTATTTGGGATCACGCAGAAAATCAATTACTGAGGGCTTATCCTCAGCATGCGACGACAAAACCACACTTCAAATACCTCAATCCTGGCATGATCACGGGATATCATTGTCCAGGTTTCGGCTGCATATAGGGATAGGTATGGGAAGAACAGAGTTCTTTTGATTTCAATTTTAGTGGAGTTGGAAATATCTCGATATTTCCAGATCTTGTTCAGTCGAATTAAAACATTTTTAGCTGTGGCTATGTGTCATTTAATTTCCTTCTCGCACCCACCTACGGCACTGATGTAAAAACCTAGGTATGTTTTTACCAGTTTTCATACCTTGTAGTCTTCCCGGTAGCTGTAGGAGATATGCACTGTGAATAATCATGAGATTGGTTTTATTTATTTATGTAAGGGACAAATACAATCTTATAAAATAATAAAAAAAAATGCTTCTATTTTATTAATTTCCAACACATACTTGCAATCCAATGACAGCAATGCAATGTAAAAACGTCTAAGAGCATCACGGTGGATGGAAAAGTCATCGAAAAGGCTGATATTAGTTATGTTTATCTTGAACACACTATGAAAATCGGTAAACAAAATCAAGAGGAAGAAATTGAAAGAAGAAGAGGACTTGCATGGTAAACTCTTTTAGATCCTCAAGTCTTCGAAGTACACCGATTATCTTAAAAAAGTCTTTGAAGCTTGTGTTCTGACGATACTGACGTATGGCTGTCAAACTATTATATTTACAAACAAAATGCTACATAATTTAGCAGTGACACAAAGGGCCACGAAAAGGAGAATGCTGGGAATTTCGTTAAGAGATAGTAAAACTATAAACTATAAGAGAGAAAACCAAAATAATCGACGTTGTCCAAAAGGTTGCCAAGCAGAAGTTGAGCAGTACAGGGCATGTCGACCAAACCACAGACACCAGATGGACTAAGAAAGTGCTAGAATAGCAACCTAGAACGGGCATAGAAGTGTTGGAAGGCCTCAAACAAGGTGGTCTGATGATATTTGACGTATGGCTGAAGGCGGATGGATGCAGTCTGCACAAGATAGGGAGCTGTAGTGGTCTCAGGGGGAGGCCTATGTAAAAAAACTTTCGCTCTCTCTCTCTCTCTCCACCCGTTCGATCAGTTCTGCCATGTCCCCGTCATTAGTGTGGTGTCATCTGTAAATCGAAGGCTGTTTATTATTTGAACACCAGCTTTAATGCATTTCTCCCAGTTCTCAAGTGCCCGTATCATAATTTGCTCACCATGAAGATTGAATAGGATGGGGGACAGAACACACCCCTGACGGACTCCTCTTTGTGCGGTGTTCATTTATGTATATCTTTTTATTATCTCTTGAGTTTTTGTGTTATGTTCGTAAACACCTTTTTTAATGTTTTATTTTCATTATTTGTTAAATAATTAGTATTTCTAAAGTTATAAGGTCTTAGCTATACATATAGAAAAATTACGATCGCACCATACCGCATAATAGTAGCAACAATAATGTTTTTTTAGGATGAGTTACTTAATTTTGCACTATTTAAATAATATCTTTGAATAAGTATCAAATATATTGAGTAAAATAAATTTTATTACAAAAATTAACTCTGAACTACGTCTTGTTCAATTAAGCGTGTTCTCTTATTGGAGGAATTTTGATTTTAGTTTGAGATTTTATTTCGACTAAATAAATCTTTTTCTCCCTGAAATTGCAAAAAATGTACCCAAAACTTTTGTTCCATACTTCACTATTACTTAAATGCTTGAATATAGCCTCTAAATGGTAGACGAGGCATTTTGTCTTTTTTTGTGTTATTAATAGCAATAAATCGATTTTCAGCAGTAGGTAGGTACCTATCGGCAGTGAAATATGACATTTTCCTTTAAATAACTAATTTACCAATAATTATCTTTCTGCAAGTGTAAAAAGATTCATGCGATGTTTCACAAATTCTTTTAAATATAATAATTTTTCATTGATCATCTAGAAATTATAAAATATATCTACGTTTTTTCTTCTATCTACATCGAATAAATTTTGTGTTACATAAAATATGTCGTACTTTGTGTAAGATTAAAGCTATGACATATAAAAATACTGATGTATTAATATATTTTCAGATATTTTAGATATTAAGCACCAAAATTTATTTTTTACAGTATTTTTATGGCCATAAATCGTTTTCGATTACATTTCTTTGACTAAAAATGAAAAAAGTACGTTATGTATAAGTATTTCAAGTATTTGAATAATCAAATTTACAAAAAAAGGATATTCTTACTTAAGGTACAGCACGTAAGGTATACAGCACGGTTTTTGGTCTTTAGAGACAATCTAAATCTCTATGTTTGTTTACTTCATTGGTCTTAGGACTCTAGAGACTCATTATTTCTGCCTCTGTAGGAAAAAATACTTTCTAAGGAGAAAATGTCTCTTCGGCGAAATATGCGAGGGGTAAATTAAAGACCACATAACTTATATAAGTAGGTACTCTACAGAGATCGAAGGTCGCGTTTGACATTTACATATTTTACAAAATACTACACATTGTCAAATTGATATTCAAATGAAAGAAACTACACATTATTATAAAGTTTCTGTCTTCTTCAGTCGATTTCACAACAGTATACAAAAAACTATTTAAATATTAGGTCAGTACTCTCTTCAGAACAGAGCTGATGCATGTTATTATGGAGTTTCGATAACGGCACCATTTTATGTTGACTTGTTCACGGATCTCCCAAATTACAGAAAGAATATCTTCAAATTTTGATTGTGTTTACTAATTCATTTTACTTTACAAGTTAACTGAATAATTTTTATTTTTATTATATAAAATTTTATATACGTATGTAGTATGTTCGAGTGAAAACTAGAAGGGATCTACCTGTCACTTTAGTCTCAATTTCTAAAAATAAAATTGTTGAAATATAAAATGTGGCAATGAACAGATGTCAAATTTGGTTTGTATGAGTAAAATATAATTAATAATTGAATTTTTTATTCATTATCAGTAAACTTATTTGATTTTTTTCAATTATATATTTTTATGTAGAATTAGACGACATTTTTATGCTAATGGTCATAAACCATTAGATCTATATGAGAGTATGTTCACGAAAGTATTCACCATTCTTGCTGACCTCGTTTATTAAAAAGGACAAAAATAATGCCTCTTTATTTTTTTACGCCATAGAAATTTGATTTTCACCTATGCATAGAGATCGATATCTCAAAATATATTTTCCAAACCTTAACTACTACTTCTGAAATTTTGTATAATATGTAGATACAATATTATGTAATCTTATGATTTTTCTCTGCCTATTATATACATAGCTTTATCTGTGTTCATTTGTGTATTTATTTTCATGTTGCGCAGTAAATATATATGTATGTTGATCACATTACTATCATTCCATCTAATATTATCATGGATCGTTATCAAGATATATGTGGACACACGCAGTAAATATATATGTTGATCACATTACTATCATTCCATCTAATATTATCATGGATCGTTATCAAGATATATGTGGACACACGCAGTAAATATATATGTTGATCACATTACTATCATTCCATCTAATATTATCATGGATCGTTATCAAGATATATGTGGACACACGCAGTAAATATATATGTTGATCACATTACTATCATTCCATCTAATATTATCATGGATAGTTATCAAGATATATGTGGACACACGCAGTAAATATATATGTTGATCACATTACTATCATTCCATCTAATATTATCATGGATCGTTATCAAGATATATGTGGACACACGCAGTAAATATATATGTTGATCACATTACTATCATTCCATCTAATATTATCATGGATCGTTATCAAGATATATGTGGACACACGCAGTAAATATATATGTTGATCACATTACTATCATTCCATCTAATATTATCATGGATCGTTATCAAGATATATGTGGACACACGCAGTAAATATATATGTTGATCACATTACTATCATTCCATCTAATATTATCATGGATCGTTATCAAGATATATGTGGACACACGCAGTAAATATATATGTTGATCACATTACTATCATTCCATCTAATATTATCATGGATCGTTATCAAGATATATGTGGACACACGCAGTAAATATATATGTTGATCACATTACTATCATTCCATCTAATATTATCATGGAAGTTATCAAGATATATGTGGACACACGCAGTAAATATATATGTTGATCACATTACTATCATTCCATCTAATATTATCATGGATCGTTATCAAGATATATGTGGACACACGCAATTGATATTTGTTTACACACTCGAAATACAATCAAAAATTTTGTGAAGGCCTCAAAATACATTTGTTTATATCGATAATTTGGCAAGAGAAATATACTAAAACGAAATTTCATCGTGGAAAATCGTGAAAAATTTTCACGTATCAGATTTGGGGGGGGGGGGGGGTGGAAAAATCAGGCGACACTCGTGGATATAGAAAAGTGACAAGAGGAAATTGATGGTGGACATCCATCAGAAAGTCGAGAACAGAGAGGTGATGGATATATGCGACCCCATCATCGAGGGTGGTTAACTACGTGCTCTAGTTTAACCCTTCTTGAGGTTTATATCATATCATTGGTAATGTATGGTTTATTTTATCATATGGAAAAACATTTGGTACTCTTGTCAAGTTGCAAAATCGTTTATAAAGATAACATATATGACATTCTTCTTATTCTTTATTTAAGATAGGTATGGCCCTGTACCTAATAAGCTAGTGATATTGCCATTTCTTCAAAAACAACAAATATATACAAATAAACAAGAAATACAAAAACAACGTAAGATTTGTGATTAACAAAATGATTACATGCAATAGCTGGGCAATATTTGAGTATGAATAAATAATAAAGGTAATGTATAATGTACAGTAAATTTGAAATTCGTAAACCAATTGCATGAGACGGTGTTAAGTGAAACAATAAAATGAATCGAGTCACAAACAGACAATGGAAATGTGGAGAACAATGATGACTGCAAAGCGACCACAATAGCGATTCATGAACAGATAATATAATAATAATCCTAAGAAGTTTGTTTGTGGACACCCTATGTTTCTTTATTTATTGAACTATCTGCTCAATAAATAATAAAACGCTGTTAACAGATGTGTATTGAGGAACTTCTATACTATTACAGCAGTTTTCAATCTGTCGTTTGAGACGGCTTCTAATTTATAGCATAACATAATATAAACACATAGGTATTATTCCACTAAAATTATGAAAAAAAAAAATTTTACGTTCTACTTAAATTTTTCGCACACGCGACACCCATTCTCCGGTATCGCTCTATGCTGAGTGGTTGAGCAATAATGAATATTGTCATATTTTTATTTATAATAAAACAAGCAAGTTAACTATTCAATCGGGGTCTGCCATCTGTGGAATGGACGGTCATTTACTTGTGATTTATTTTGAAATCCGAACATACACAGAGGGCAGATCTATGGATTTTTGACATCTGTTTTTTTCTGCTGAAAAACGTGACAATCGGCCAACTTCAGCGGGTTGGATTTTGCGGCTCACATTTTTAACGCGTATTTTTGGTGTTGTGTGCTGTTTGTGACCAGATCCAGTTCTGTCACACTATTAAAGATCCTACCCCCCTTCCCGTGAGCAAGATATTTGAACGTCGGACCTGTTCCTGTGAAGATTGAAAGATACGTCCCAAGTAAGTGACTGTCTATATTACCAGGGTGGAATAACAGATCTCGATTTGTAGTAGACTTGCTCATAATAATTTTGGGTTTGGAGTAATTGAGCCCCAAACAGCGGGAAAATAACACGCCTGCTCGTCCACTGAGCATCGTCAGAATGGTGATGACATATTATTCCACTAAGTATTTATTTTCGGACCGTTTCGGATCATAAGGCCTCTATCAATCAGTTGATTATATATAGCCTTATATAAACACTTTGTGGAATAATGTGTTCCTTTTTTTCTAATTACTCTACGATGTGTCGATGTGGGAATAGATTGACTGATCAGATCATACCAATGAGTAAAATTGAAGGAAGCAGAATTACTTTTGATACTGTAGGGCTACTCATGAAGTTTATAACAGTAAAATTAAGATCAGCTTCAGACTTTAGCAATCATTGAGGTTAAATAAATTGAATTATAATATTAATTTATACAACAATTAATGACTATTTCATACTAAACGTTGATATTGACACATTTTCATGATCAAATGTAGAGAAAGATTAAAATTGGATTATAATCGAGTACTGATTTATACATTTTTAAAATTAAGGCAAGCTAAGAACTTATTAAGAACGTGTTATGAGTAGCCCCCTGACCTATTTTTAACAGCTCTAGCATTTATATTATATATCGGATGTAACCAGTATTATTTCGAAACATGAAATGTACAAATAATATAGGTTTACATGGTATTTACTCGTATAGGTATATTTACAAAATGTAGAGGAAGTGGAAGCTGGTGTATAGGACATTGGACAATATGACAGGAGGAGAGGGAGAGAGATAGGGAGAAGTAGAAGAAGAGAGTACGATAGAGTGGATGGGAGGGAGAAAGAAGGGGGTATTGATCAGAACAATGGTGCGCAACCTCTACCTCCCTAACCCCTACCCTTCGCCATCCCTGTCCCGCTTAGCATCCCACCCACACGTCTCTGCGGACTGTACCATACCTAAGTAGGTAGGGATGGGACAGATACGGCTGAAAAATTAAATCCTTTCACTTAATTCAATGACAAATAATACGTGACCTCTGAAAACCCCTTCGTCAAAAAATGCATATTTATATTTGTATTGAACTAAATATATCCAGTAGGCACCTACAACCAACATACATACATACATACATACATACATACATACCTACCTATGGAAATATTTCGATTGTAATAATCTCTTACAGATTCAAAAACACGTCACTAAACAAACACACCCGAAATGATTTTTATTTACAATACACTTTGTTTCTCGATACTACCAATTTCTAAGAGATTACTTTTTCTCCGAGACAAATGACAACTGCGTAATAAAACTAGTTGCATGTAACACATGAGATCCAACTGTCGATAGCGATAGTATGTAGGTATCAGTGGCGGCTGGTGACCTTTAATCTTAGGAGGGCTCAAAGTTATAATTATACCTAGATGAGAAATCAACTTACTACAGGAATCAGAAAGCAGATATGAGGGACAATATTATTTTCGTGTATTAAAATTATCAGTGATTTCCGTAGTTCTTTTGTTTATCGGAAATTAAAACGTGAACCTAATCATTTATGCTGTATTTGGTTGGGTTTTAAATAACGTTTTTAATAAAATGCATCAATAAATTATAAAATAAATTTTGACAACTAATGATTTATGATCATACAAAATTGAAAAGAAAAACTTCTGGCAACGGCCGCATGACTGCTTCCTGATTTTACACATTTTATATCATTTTTGTTTGCAATATTATGGTATCAATTAATTTAATCAATAAATACTAATATATTTCGGATGATTTAAAGTTTAAACTATGTAATATCAATTAATGTTAGCCTCAAGGAATTGCAACTGCTTACCTAACGTTCGACCATCGCAATGTACAACAAAATATGAATGAATGAAAATATACTGTAATCCTTCGCGGGCACTGCCCCGTTTTACTCGAAATCGGCATACATACGGCGAGCTGCGGCGACAGCAGGCGGTCTCGTGAATTGTATTGGTTCTCCGGGCACAAGTCGACTGTGCCCGAGGAATGAAATATTTCATAGAATCTTGCTTGCTTTACAAAGCAGGTAGGTTTAAATACTTTCGCTAAATACACTACAGGCGTAAGACGTCAAATATTAATTAGAAAAATAATGTATTCTCAAGATTTAATGACATACATATTTTGGATTTTTTTGTCCGGAAGGGCTGAGCCCGAGAGCCCTTTAGGAAGAGCCGCCACTGGTAGGTATAGTTGAAGAATAAGTATCAAACTATAAACCCATAAATCCAAATTATTGAATATTTTAGGATATTTTGTTTTCTATACAACACATGTAGGTATGTCAAGATAGGACATTATGGAGGTCAGTCCTTTTTCTACCCATAATATGAAAACAGCGTGATGGTATATATATATATGTATGTTTGGAGATTTAAGTATCAAACTATTAAGTCTTCTTACATATTATATTATTGTGTATAGGCGACTGCCATACAAATTGTATGAAGCAATGTCGTCACTAAATTCAATTTTTATAAAAATTGTTAAAAAAAATTGAGATATATTGCTGTAATGTATAAATTTTTTATAGAAAATTAAATTCTCTAGTTTACATATTTCGGCATTTTTCGATATTTTTAAAAGAAATGGAAATAAAGGCAGTTAAAGACAAAAATTTGTCATACCAATTTTTGCTTCTTAATAAAAACAGTTTGAGAAACCCTGGAACTGTTTTTCAAAATATTTTCGAGATACTATATTTGACTATATTTTTACAAAATTTCTGCATTCTGGCGTTTATAGTTTTTGAGATATTTGGACAAATGCTATAAAAATTAAAATTTTGATAACCCCTGACTGGAACAAAAATTCTAAATACTGACTATAAAAGTTTTGTGTACCTAAAATTGTCTATATATTCAGAAACTTTAGGCTTTGTGAAACCAGCGGATCAAAAGTTATGAGGGGGGGACAGACATAGACACACACAGACACACACACAGACACACAAAACTCACATAAAATGTTCTACTCCAAATTCTGAGTAAATCCATGTATGGGGAACATGTATCCTGCGAAGCCTCTAAGTTGGTGTTTTTAGCATGCAAAAAGTCCACTACGCCATACAAAATGTTACTTCGTACACGCACTTGGATTTAAACTGCCTCTACCTTCAATAGAATTTCATTCTCTTGAACGAATCGACAGTTAGATTATGTAGGCATACATATTTACATTGTACATACACAATGTACCTACACATAGGTAGGTACCGAAGAAATTTGAAATCACTATAGTCTTCTTGTGATCTAAGTTTAAAATTATCATGTACTTATTTTACGATTTCATACCTACAGTAAGAAGTAAGTAAGTATTTTATGATTTCATACCAACACAGCTATTTTAGGATTGTGAAAGATGCTTGTGTTGACTTTGAAAAGGTATCTATTTTAATCTAGATCAGCACAAAGTGACAATAGAACCATCCCATAAATACCTATACTTTACGCACATCTCGCTGTACAAGAATTCAAATTCACATAAAGGTTTTGAAGACCTTATAATACATATTTTACAAATGATTACTTAAGGCTCCTCAAGATCCCGAGGCCCAAAGTGTGCGCCTCGTGCGCTTATAAGGTAATCCGCCATTGCCAAACAGCTATAAACAAAACTAATTATATTAAGAAAACAAAGAAGTAATACTATTTGCATTTAATTTCATTTAAACTCGTCCATGTACCTACTTGAAACAAAAAATGTTTATTGTGAAGAATCACACAGTGAAAGTATGTATTCTTACAAAACGTGTGTCTCTGGAAAGATATTAATCAAAACGAAGTATAGTAACGAATTGATCATCTGATCCAAGAAAAATCATTTTTTTCATTCCTATGCACATTTATGTAGTACCTAACTTTAATTTAGTATCAAAACTGAAATCTTCTTACTTCAATATATACCTAATAATTTAAAAAAAACATAAATAACAAATAATAATACGACTTGCACTCTAAGATTTGTTTGTATTATCTTAAAAGAGTAAAAATATAAACAGCGTTTCATGCGGTAGATCATTCTGAGAGAAATATCAAATTTAAATGGCAATAACCATAACCGAGTATTAACAGATTTTTTTTATATTGTGTTGTATAAATCTTGTTACATTTATTGCAATATTTATGTTCCAAACGAAGGTAAATTTATCATTCACTTTTTGTTGAAATAAATTTATTTATTATTAATAACATTATGAATTCCAAGAATTGCCTTAAACGAATTATTCTCTATACTATTTAATATAAACAAGTTGCATGTAACACATGAGATCCAACTGTCGATAGCGATAGTATGTATAGTTGAAGAATATGTACCAAACTATAAACCCATAAATACAAATTATTGAATATTTTAAGATATTTTGTTTTCTATACAACATATGTAGGTATGTATGTCAAGAAAGGATAGTATGCAGGGAGGTCCTTTTTTCCTACCCAGAATATGAAAATAGCATGATGGTATGTATGTATGTTTGGAGATGAAATATCAAACTATTAAGTCTTCTAAGGCCCAGAATCATAAACATGAGATGACGTGTCTGAGCTGAGATAACGACTCAAACTCAGTTGAATTTGATAGTTCTCAAACTGTAGGAATTTCATACTTTTTCAGCATTTATTTTGAAATCTATGGTTACTTTTTAAAAAATATCTTTGAACTCCCTATCTACTATCTTCAATCTATGAATTTAAACTTTCATTTGAGTTCAAAACATCTGTTTCATTCGCGTTTTGTTTGTTTTTAGAATAATAATTAATAATGAATGCTAAAAGGAAAACTGCATTTACTGCATATGAAAAACATTTTTTAATGAAATTAGTGAGGAAGAAAATTACCTCAACAAGGATAAATAATTATTTACCTAACAACGGATTTATTTAAAAAAATGACATTTTTATTTCTATATAATGGCTGTTTTAATTCCTACGTTTAACTATGATAAGTCTTATAATCTTATATACCAAATTAAGTTGTGATAATTGTTTATAGGTAGGTATAATGTTATTATGAAAACTATACAATAAGGATAAATAATGATTTACCTAAATAAACAACTATTTTATTTCTACACAATGGCTGTTTTATTTCCTACGCTTAATTATGATAAGTAAAACATTAATAAACGTGATCCTAATGAATGAACTCTATTAGAGAGTTTTGCAAATTTACCTAGTAAATAGTCTTTCGACAACTAGGTTTCTCATAGCCAAACCTTCAACAGTATTTTGCTGAACATGTGAAACAGGTACCTACTTGATAAACATTTTCTTCTTCCCTAATAACATTATTTTTTTCAAGACAAATATTATGTAAAACTGCACAAGCTATCAGGGCTATCAATATTTGAAGATCAGGTATTATAGGATGCCTCTGTTGTTGATTTTTCGCAATCCATCGTGAATAAGCGGCAATATGGCAGTGAGGACAGTTCCTTTATAAAACCTATAGCGCTTTTTAAATTCACAGTTTTCATAAAATTCGAAAGTGTTTATCATATTTCGAATATAACATTTGCGGCGTCTCATTCTCCTCGCGGCAAATGATTCATCGGGAAAATTAATCACATCTGCATTCCCAATATTGTCAACATCATGCAAAAACTCAAATATATCAGACATTTTAATGCTCCCTATTTAATGAATATAATTTTATATTCACCACAAAAAAATATCTTGGAATTCACCAGTTTTTATCTCGAATAAAATTTAAAATAGAACTAGGTAAACGATTTTGACAGTTCAAAGCATGCTCAGCATGTAAAGTCACCGATTTTGGTGACTCAAACTCACGGGAGATGAGAAACGATTTTTTATGACTTCTGTGAGAAACAAAGTTCTATGATTACAAATCTGTAACTCAAACTCATCTAAGTACCTATTTTGCGACTATGATTATGGGCCTTAGATATTGTGTATAGACGACTACCATACAAATTGTATGAAGCAATGTCGTCACTAAATTCAATTTTTAAAAAAATTGTTAAAAAAAAATTGAGATGTGCTAATACAATGCACATATTTTTTATAGAAAATTAAATTATCTAGTTGGGGTGTTTCGGCTTTTTTCAATATTTTTTAAAAAATCGGAAATATAGGCAGTTAAACTCATATTTTGAGATATATGGAAAAATAAACCAAAATTTCAAAAGTTGATAACGCCATACAAAATGATCCTTCGTACACGCATCTTGGCTTAATAATGTCGATTCATTCAGATAATTGAATTCTCATGAACGAATCGACAGTTGGAAAAAATGTACATAAATTAATAATTTTTGCTTTCAAAAGGATTCAAAAAAATATAGTAAAATTTTATACAGTGCCGTTATCTGACAACGAGAACTCTCCATGTTCGCTTGTGAAGTAAGTAATGGGATTAAAAAAAACTAAATACCTATACAATACTTTTCAGACGTCAATTGTTTTCTTTAAGTAATTAATAGCGTAATCAAAATATCGATACGATTGCAATAAAAATGGTTCCATAAATAGCCACAAATCCCAGATAAGATCAGTTAACCGTGAAAGCTCTCTCAAGGGATAATGTTCCTCCTATATTTCTTGTGGAAGGAGACCATGCCAACAATTTCCTACCTTTCTTCTATACCTACATCTACAATAAATCGATAGAAAAATATACTAACATCAGTCTACCTACTGTTCAAGTATCTACGTCATACCAACATCATATGATTTTCTGTTACCTACGCGCTTTAAACATAGGATTACAAATAGCCAACGAGAACTGTAATACTACTTGCATGTAACACATGAGATCCAACTGTCGATGGCGATAGTATGTATAATTGAGAAATACGTACAAAACTTAAAAAAAATTAATAAATATTTTAAGATATTTTGTTGTCTATATAAAACATGTAGGTATGTAAATCCGGATAGGATAATGGAGGTCAGTCTGTTTTTTCTACCCAGAATATGAAAACAGCATGGTGATATGTATGTATGTTTGGAGATGAAGTATCAAACTATTAAGTCATCTTAGATATTTATTGTGTATAGGCGACTGCCATACAAATTGTATGAAGCGATGTGGTCACCAAATTCAATTATTATAAAAATTGTTAAAATTGTTTGAGATGTACTACTACAATGTTAATATTTTTTATATAAAATTAAATTATCTAGTTGGTTAGTTTTGGTATTTTTCGATATTTTTATAAATTTCGGAAATATAGGCAGTTAAACACATAAATTTATCATAAAAAAATGTTTTTCTGAATAAAAAATATTTGAGAAACTAAGGAATTTTTATGAAAAAATAAATTTGAGATTATTTATTTGTCTCTATTTATACCAATTTTCAGGGTTCTAGCTTATATGGTTTTTGAGATATGTATGGAAAAATTAAGTAAAAATTCAAAAGTTGATAACCCCTGACTGAAACCAAAATTCAAAATCCTGAGTATAAATATTTTGTAGGCCTGTAACTGTCTATATATTCTGAAATTGTGGGTTATGTTAATTGAGCGGTTCAAAAATTATAAGGGGACACACACACAGACACACTAAATGTTCTACTCCGAATTCTGAGTAAATCCATATATTTTAAGATATTTGCTGTGAATATACGTTGCATATATGCTTCGAAGCCTCTAACTTGGTGTTTTTTGACTTCAAATTTGGAAAAACCGTGAAAAATATAGACCCTGCAAACCAATCTCGCGTATCTTGGCTTGATACTTTGTCGAAATGTAAAGAGAATAAAATTCTTTGGAACAAATCGACATTTGGATAGTTGGTTTTTCATTTCTTTCTCATATAAGTAAGTTGTCGGCCTTCGTGGCTCAGTTGGTTAGATATCTGACTGCTGAGCCAAAGGTCCCGGGTTCGATTCCCGGTGGAGACACAGTTTTTAATTGTGTTTTCAGTCTGGATCTGTGAGACGATTAATATCGCAAGTCTCCAGAATGTGGTAACTTGTTATTGGGTGCGTGTTAAATTAATATTTGACATAGTACCTGTTAGTTGCCCGAGAAGCAATATTAAATAAATAAATATAAGTAAGAATATATCACACACCACTAGTTGCATGTAACACATGAGAGCCAACTATCGATGACGATAGCATGAATAATTAAAGAATACATACCAAAATATAAACACTTAAACACAAATTAATAAATATTTTAAGATATTTTGTTTTCTATACCTATATAACATGTAGGTATATATGTCAGGATAGGATAGTATGGAGGTCAATATGTTTTCCTACCCAGAATATGAAAACAGCATGATGGTATGTATGTATGTATGTTTGGAGATTAAGTTTCAAATTAGTGAGTCTTCTTAGATATTGTGTATAGGCCACTGCCTTACAAATTGTATGAAGCGATGTCGTCACTAAATTCAATTTAAAAGAAAATTATTAAAAAAATTTGAGATGTACCTACTACTACAATGTTGATATTTTTTATGGCAAATTAAATTATCTAGTTGGAGTGTTTCGGCTTTTTTTTTTATTTTATGTCAGATAGGCAGAATACACAATATGCACGGGAACTCTTACAGTGTTATTTATAAAAATAAATTTGGTTCAATTGAACCCGGTTCAAAGTTTTATTCTGAAATTCAAATATTCTCACATAAGAATAAATAATTCTTATATGAGAAAAATTTGAATTTCAGAATAAGACTTTGAACCGGGTTCAATTGAACCAAATTTATTTTTATAAATAACACTGTATTAGTTTGATTCTTAAAAACTTCGTACACACATATGTGCATAACATCAAGCTGTTTGTTTCGGAGTATGAAAATATGACATATATTTGTTTTTTTATAGAAAAACAAGATATTTTAATATTTTTAATAATTTGGATTTATTTTTTTATTGTTTGGTAGGTACATTTTTTTTATAATTAAATATTGTCGATGGCGATACACATGCTATCGCCATCGACAAATGGATCTCATGTTTTACATACAACACGTAATATATAAATATCTAATATTTATATAGGTACGTTAAGTTTTTGGTAAGTATAATATTTACAAATGTTACCATATACAAACAATATAATTCATGAAATATTTAATACTTTACGACTCATAACCCTCACAAGGTAAGGTTTATGCAAAGCATCTCGTATATTCGTTCACAGAAATATTTCACATTTGGATCATAGTTGAAACGCGATGAAAAGAAAACAAACGTAATATGAATTATTTATATTGAATCAAAACATCCTAGAAATAAGAACAAAAAGCAAAATACAAAAAGCTGAAATAACACAAACGAAACATTATGGCTAGAAATCTCTAGAGAATTTATATAAGAGATCACCGCTAAATGTACTTATGTGTGTATGTTTGGAGAGTATATATGTTCAAGTAAATACTATTTTGTTATCACTACTTGCATGTAACACATGGGATATAACTGTCGGTGTATATAATGAAAGAAAACGTAAAAACTATATTTATCATAAATAAACCTTAAATCCAAATTATTGGATATATTGAAATATTTTGTTTTCCTATGAAAAACTCCTCTTTTTTTCCACCCCAAATTTGCAAACAGCTCAATGGTATATGTGAAGAAAATATCGAAATCTCAGTAGATAATGAGTACATATTCTGCCATTCACAATTCTGAGTATAAAAATTTAGTAGGCCTATAATTTTCTATATTATATTCTGAAATTTTGGGCTCTCCATAAATATGCTGCGAAGCCTTCAAGTTTGTGTTTTTTAACTTCAAAGTTAGAAAAACCATGAAAAGTGTAAACCTAGCCATACAAAATCTCGGAGATCTTGGCTTGAAACTATGTCGATCTGTTAAGAAAAATAAATTCTCTTGAACAAATCGACAGTTGGGCTATTACATATTTTATATTTCATAAATGGATGTTTGATTGACCATCAATAATCATATCTATTGGTCATGGAACATATTTATAAGGACATTTTTTTTGACGTTATGATAAGAAAATATTAAATAAGCGATCATACCTTACCAGTCGTCGTCCTCGATGCTGAGGGTCGTGGCCATCATATACTATGTTGCGGACCATTGCTCTCCAGGTCGTCCTGTCCGTTGCCATATGTACGGCTCTATGGAGTGTTGAGGCAGGGATATTTTGTTTTATTTGGTCGGACCAGCGCATCTGCGATCTACCTCTCGGTCTTGTTCCCGGCGCTTTTCCGACCATAATCAGCTTTTCAAGGCTGTCTTCCCCTCTACGAGCTATGTGACCAAAAAACTTAAGTATTCGTTCCAGACATAGAGACGACAATTTCACTGTGATGCGCAGTTCTTGAAGAATGGAGATGTTTGTTCTTCTTGCTTTCCAGGGAATTTTCAGCATTCTTCTCCAGCACCACATTTCGAACGCGTCTATTCTGTCTCTATCTCTGGCCCGCAAAGTCCATGATTCTACTCCATAAAAGAAAATGGAGAACACCAGTGTGCGTACAATCTTCATCTTCAGGTTTCTGGATATGTTCCTGTCTTTCCATATTTTATTTAGACTGGTCATAGCACTGATCTCGGTTTCACACTCGCCTTGGTTGGTAATAGTGGACCCCTGATAAACGAATTTATCCACCATTTCCAGATCCAAGAGAGCTCCTGTCAATTGCAGTTTGTCAGATCGGTCGACAATCATTAGTTTTGTTTTAGCTTTATTTATTTTGAGGCCTAGTTTTGGGCTTTCCTCGTCTACTCTACGGAGTAGATCCACCATTTCGGCCTCATGCGAATAGGTTGGTATCATCCGCATATCTTGTCGGCCTTCGTGGTTCAGTTGGTTAGGTATCTGACTGCTGATCCAAAGGTCCCGGGTTCGATTCCCGGTGGAGACACAGTTTTAAATTGTGTTTTCAGTCTGGATCTGTGAGACGATTAATATCGTAAGTCTCCAGAATGTGGCAACATGTTATTGGGTGCGTGTTAAATAATCATTTCACATTGTACCTGTTAGTTGCCCGAGAAGCTACATAAAATAAAATAAAATAATAAAATATCTATGATTTGAGATTTTCTTGCCTCCGATCGAAACACCTCCATGCCAGTTTTCTAGGGCTTTTCTCATTATATATTCGCCATATATGTTAAATAAATCTGGAGATAAGATGCATCCTTGGCGAACTCCTTTATTGACCCTAAATTCACGTGAGATGTTTTCCCCCACTTTGACAGTTGCTGTGCCAGCCTCGTACAGACTCTTGATCAGTGTAATCAGATGTTGTGGTGCGCCCATTTCACTCAAGACTCCCCATAAAGAGTTCCAGTTTACACAATCGAACGCCTTGCTGTAATCCAATAAGCAGATCAGCATTGGTATATAAAACTCTCGCGATTTTTCAATCAACAGTCTGGCGTTCAAAATTTTTTCCCTGGTTCCCTTTCCTGGAATCTGAGCATTCAAGTAGTGTTTTAGTCTATGTTTTATTATCTGTAGCATAACTTTGCTGGGGTGAGATATAAGGGCAATTGTTCTGAAATTTTCACACTTCATTGTTTATCCTTTTTTGTGTATAGAGATGAACATGGACATATACAAACGCCTACTGTTGTAGCTATACATCTTTATTTCAGAAAAATCGTTCTACGTGTAACCTCATACTCAGAAGTCATGTGTTCCAACGAAATCAATAAGTACTCTCCATCCTTATGAGTCCCTCGGATTAAAAAAAAAGAATGATATCTCGGTATAATGATACCAGTTTATCACTTGCTCTTTTCAATGACTGGTTGCAAAATCTTTGGTTTTAAAATTGTTGTAAAACTGGAATTTATTTGACAACGATACGACAGACCCACAACAGGGGGACAAGTCTGGTTCAATCGGCGAAATAAAAACCACTGTGATTACCCATATCATGGATATAATTATTATACAATAGTTCTACAATATCTTTAGATGTCATAGAACTCCATACTAGAATTATATCCATGATATGGGTAATCACTGGTGTTTTGATTTCGCCGGTCGAACCAGACTTGCCCCCCTGATCCAAAACTCCACATACCAAATCCCAAAGTACTTATTACCTTTACTGAGTAAAAACCATAATATTAATAATAATAATATTATTTATTTATTATTATTTTATTTATAATAAACATGACATTCTACATAAAGAGGTTTGACAACAATATTATTATTATTATTATTATTTGTTCCTGGGCAGGCCGCTGTAGCTGATGTACCCAGACAATGACAATTTCACAACACTTTGTCAAGTCCATTTTTAAAACCATTTACACTATCGGCAACAACCAGACACTGTGGAAGTCCATTCCAATCATTCACAACTCTATTACTCAGGAAATTCTTTTTTGGATTCATCCTAAAATTGCATTTGTCTAATTTTAGAGTATGTCCTCTCAGATGTGTGTTCCTGTTCAGATGAAACATAGTATGAAGCACCGGGCAGTCATAGTAATCATTCAGAATTTTGTATGTCTCTATCAGGTCTCCTCTCCTCCTTCTGTCAGCCAAGGTTGTCAAATTCAGGGCATCCAGTCTTTCCTCATAGGACAGATTACTCAAACCTGCAGCCGATTTCGTAAATTTTCTCTGCACTCTCTCCACCAACTAATTATCTTTGTGAAATATGGATTCCAAATCTGAAACCCATACTCAATAATTGGTCTCAGATACGTCTTGTATAATTTAACAAGTAGAGCAGGTGGGAGACAACTGAAAGCTCTCTTAATGAGATACATGACACTGTTAGCTTTCTTGGTCATTGCTATTAAGTGTGACTCCCATTTTAATTTATGAGATATAATAACACCCAAATCCTTCTGCTCTTGGACCGGTTTAAGTTGGATGCTATCTAGGGTGTATACAATCTTTGGGTTCGTATTGCCCAAATGTAGCACTGTGCATTTATCAGCATTAAGATGGAGCAACCACTCTTTGGTCCAAGTCAGTACAGCATCTAGATCCCTTTGTATCTGAGCAGTGACTGTAAGAGGGTTTCCAAAGAACTTGGTGTCATCAGCAAACAGTTGCACCGAGCTCTCAATAAATTATGGTAGGTCTGGGATGTACAGAGTGAAAAGAACCGGACCCAGCACAGATCCCTGAGGAACGGAGCTCAACACCCGTCTCTCGCTTGACAATTCGCCACCAACTCTGGTTTAGAAGATTCTGCCATTGAGAAAACTACTGATCCATGAGAGTAGTCTACCCCTTATACCCAAGTGATGGAGTTTGTGAACCAATCTTCTCAGTGGAACGGAGTCAAAAGCCTCCTGGAAATCAAGATAGATCACGTCGACCGGTTCGTTGTTATCAATACTCTTACTCCAACTGTCAAGACAGAGAAGCAGGTTAGTTATCACAGAACGACCAGGCATAAAACCATGTTGGTCAGGCCCGACAATGTTATTTCTTTTTATGAAATCACGGAGCTGTTGGACAATGATCTTTTCCATGCATTTACATAATATGCATGTCAAGCTGATAGGTCGGTAGTTGTTTGGATCCAGGTGGTTCCCCTTTTTGTATATAGGAGTCGCTGTGGCCTTCTTCCAGTCGATTGGCAGTTCACCGGTGTTAAAGGAACGCTGCATCAATTGCGACACTGGCTTACTCAGTATTGAAGCACATTTCTTAATAAAAATCGAAGGAATGTTGTCGGGGCCCATGGCTGATTGCTCATCGACACTACTGAGTACACTATGTACCAACTTCTGAGAAAAATCAATATCACAGATAGACTCCATGACCCTTCCAACACCAGTAACCTCAGGCAGGACATCAGTGAGAGGCTCCCTAGTGAACACTCCCTCAAACTGGTCAGCAAATATGCTGGCAATCTTACAGCTGTCCGAGACATTCTCACCTTTACTGTTTCTAACAGCAGGTGGTATGGTGACATTTGCAGAAATCTGCTTACCAACATAGTTGTAAAAAGTTTTGTGTCCACTATTTATTATTTTCTCTTCGTATGTTCTCCTGCATTTCCTCAGGTGGGCTGTCAATTTTTTATTTTGGTTCATGTAGATTCTGTAATCAGCTTCGCATTTCGATAACCTATATCTGTCCCAAAGCTTTCTCTTATCCTTGATCAGACTGATTATGTCACTATTGATCCAAGGTTTTTTATAGTTAATTGAACATCCCTTTCCCGCAGTAGGAGTGAAGTTCTGACAATGTTCAGGAGTTCAACCTTCAGTTTATTCCACAGAGGTTCTATGTTATTCTGGGAGTAGTCACAAATACGATCAAACGCCCGTTCAGACAGCGCGTTGTTAACCGAAGAGAAGTCTGTCAGGTAGTATTTTTTCCTTGTGGTCACGCTCTTGTTAGTTTTTTTTTTGTAAAAGTTAAGCAAACTTATAATAAAGCGATAAGTAAAACATGGTCACTTTTTCCAACACAAGTTTGGTACTGGATTTCGTTCACTAAGCTTTCCTCATTAATTAGTACTAAGTCCAGCAGGGAAGGTGTTTGGCCCTGTCTATATAATAAATAATAAAGGTATATATATTTTTTTAAATATAATATATATTTAAGACAGACAATGGAAGGGTACATATACATATCCAGACTATTGACACTCTCTTGCACTTTGCTGTCAATTAGAGCTTTTGCTCTCCAATATACTAAGGGATAATCGCTGTGTTATATTGGGTGCAGTCTTTGGTTTTGTAAGTTAAAGCCTTTTTATTATTCCATTTATTTTACAATTATTTTTAATCCATATATAAGTATTTAATTTAATTTGTAGTTATTTAAATTATTGTACAGTATTTAAACTTATTTCTACTTTGTCTTATTTGTATTTACATAATATGTATATTTTGTGAATATTTCTCGAATATTCAATGTAGTTGGTAAATCGTTAAAGCGTTTAAATAATGTAAACGTTGATTCATTATTTTAAATCTTATTCGCAAGGTGTAATCAAAAACTATTTGTAGTGCGTCCATAAATGGCTTTTTTATAAAATAAAAATATTTTTTTCATTCATGTGCCGATTCTGCAAAAAAGTATGTACCTACAATAAAACAGATATTTCAATGAAAATGTATTCTTATTAAATCTACGCATTGCCTACCTACATATTTTATGTAAGTAAGGTTGAAAGTAATATAATAATATGAAAGTGCTTAGAGGTTGCGAATATTTATATAAATCTTCATTATTTCGATATCCGAGGAGAAAAAGATAGAGATAAAAATATTTGTTAGATTAGAAGTAATTGTTTTGATCCGAATACCTAGTGGATAATATATATGTATGTATGTATCTAAGAGAGCTAAGATCATTATTTCCTGTCATTCGTGAGGGAAATAATCCCAGACCATCGTGCTCTCTAGAAAACCATTAATCATTCAAAAAATATATTTCCTTTACCAAATTTCTCCAAACCACATCATTTTCCTTTCTAACTTAACCACACCGATACGAGATATTATGAAAGGCCCAACTATATTTACTTACCTACTTACAAATCAATTATTAACACTAAAACACCCTTCTTAAACTCAATATTTATATCATCATCTACATTGGCCCTACAGCCCGTTGTGGGCCTTGACCTCCTTCAGAATCCGTCGCCATTCCTCCCTGCACTCTGCGGCTCTCTTCCAGTTGGTAAGGCCCAGCGCTCCTACATCAGCCTCCACATCGTCCAGCCATCTCATTTTTGGTCTGCCTCTGCTTCTTCTTCCGTCTGGTGTGGTGTTAAAAACCTTCTTGGGAGTACGATCATCACTCATCCTGTGGACATGGCCCAACCATTGCAGTCTTCTTATTTTAATGAACTGTACGATGTTAGGTTCGCCTTACAGTGCCTCTAATTCGTGATTGAATCGTCTCCTCCACACTCTATTTTCGTTGACAGGACCAAATATCTTTCTGAGGACTTTCTTTTCAAATATCAGAAGTGTGTTTTCATCTCTTTTGGTCATTACCCAGCATTCGGCACCATATGCAATGACTGGACGGAGAAGCGTTTTATAAAAGGTTGTTTTGGTTTTTCTGCCGAGCAATTTGGACTTCAGATGCTTATATAACCCATAATAGCATCTGTTTGCTTCTTATAGCCGTGCTCTAATTTCGGTGCTGTAGTTATTATCGTGGGTGATTTCAGTACCCAAGCATTTGAAGGAGTTGACGCTTTCTATGTGGTGTGACCTTATGTCTAATGGTGGATGTGTGTGGTTTGCCTGTGACTTGTTTGCCAGCATGTATTTGGTTTTGGATGCATTTATCCGGAGTCCCATGTCATTTGCAGCAGTCTCTAGTTTTAGGAGATCTTGTTTCAGTTGAGGAAGAGTTCTAGACACAAGATCCAGGTCATCTGCATAGGCTAGTATCTGGGCAGATTTTCTAAAGATACTTCCTGTTGTTTCTACTCCTGAATCTCTAATGGATTTTTCTAGGGCAATGTTGAACAACAGACATGCCAATATTTATATAATCTAACAAAATTACTACCTTCTTTATAACCAGGTTGTGATAATATACCAGCAATATTAATAAAGGAGTGCGCTGCAGAAATTTCCGTTCCCCTAGCTATAATTTTCCAACGAACCTTTAGCGAGGGCTCCTTACCAAATATATGGAAAAGAGCACTCATTACCCCTATCCACAAAAACGGCGATGTTAATAATATTGAAAACTATAGACCGATTTCTAAGCTGACATTATTCAGTAAGATATTAGAAAAAATTGTTGTAGACCAAATTAACCCAATTATTAGGACTGCAATCTCCGAAAAGCAACATGGATTTCTTTGTAAAAGATCAGTTGAAACAAATATTTTAGAATTCTCTCAGGTCGCAATATCAGCTCTACATGAGAATTACCAACTTGACGCGATATACATGGATTTCGCTAAAGCCTTTGACAAGATTAACCACGACATTTTGTTATTAAAAATTTGGAACTTCGGCATACGCGGTAATCTATATAGATGGCTTGAATCTTATGTTAAGAATCGATCTCAAGCAGTTGCTGAGAGAGGGTTTACATCATGCTTTAGACCTACACCATCCGGAGTTCCTCAAGGATCTCATCTTGGACCTTTGCTCTTTCTTATATATATAAATGACATATCCACTTGTATTAAAAATTCCGAAATAATTCTATTTGCTGACGACACTAAATTATTTAAAACTATTCGATCAACTCAAGACTGCCTACAACTACAAAATGACATTGACAATCTCACCGAATACTGCAAAAAAAACCATCTTTACCTTAACACCGGAAAATGTTTCATTGTAACATTTAAAAGAATAAAAACTCCCATCGAATTCATTTACAAAATCAATGACTCCAGTCTCTCCCGTAAATCCGAGGCAAAAGACCTGGGAGTAATTGTGGACGATAAGCTTAACTTTATTTCCCACATTAATAATGTTATTAGTAGAAGCTACAAGGGTTTAGGCTTTGTCCTAAGGGTGACCAAACCATTTAAGAATATTGACTGTCTAAAAATTTTATTTAACGCATATGTTCGAAGTCACGTGGAATTCGCAACCACTGTATGGAATCCTCATTATAAGTTGCACATAAATAACATAGAAAGAATCCAAAAAAAATTCATCAAACACCTCGATTTTAGAACTAGGCGATTTGGTATCAGTTATGAGGAATCTTTAAAACATCACCAAATGTTACCACTTAACAAAAGAAGGGGTATAACTGATATATGTTTCCTATATAAATTACTTAACAACCAAATAGATAGTCCGTATCTCTTAGGACAAATCCCATTCAACTGCCCCGCCAGACAAAACCGCCAGAATCTCCTCTTTTACACTAAATACTCAAGAACAAACTATGCAAACAACACTTTTATTAACCGCAGCTGCAATATGTACAATAACCTTAATCATAAGCCAGATATTTTTAACAATAGCCTACATTCATTAAAAAAACAACTAACATCAATATTATAATGAATACTTTATGTACCAAATTGTACAATTTTTGGTATGTCCAATACTGTATTAATATGACAACTCACCCTTTCCTCCTCTCCTACCTTTCTTCATGTCCCACCCTCGCTTCATAAAATACACTCATACACACACACACATACACACACATCACAATTGTACACTTACACCACACTTTTGTCTTTGACTTTGTACTGAATTGTCTTTATTATGTATATTAATCTGTGGAACAATGTAATTGGCTTACTTTCCTGATTGTTATTTTTTTATTAATGTAAAACATGTAACAGCTGTTTTGTTTCCCAAAATAAAATAAAATAAATAAATAAATAAACCCCGCTACGTAATTTATTCGCTATTCGCTAATTCCACCACCACCCGATCGGCATATGAGGTCTATAAACGGCCCCTTCACAGAACGCTAAATGAGCGACAAAATATGCAAAGCACGAAAAGTAGCTCATGGAGCCCTCTAGATTAGCCATCTCGGCACCATATGTGCAAAAAGAATCATCGAATAAAAGATTCACACTCGTGGAATGTCATCGACTTCAGATCTTTTCAAATGTAAAGCATTAAAGGTGTGACTAAGATCTCACTAAAAACCATAACCAACCTATAGTAAGGCACCACACAATAATTATGATTATGACAGAACTTCTTGTCATAATCATAATTATTGTGTATTAAGAATATTTTGTGATGGATTTCAAAACACCTTGGTGTCATTGCTCTGAGCGATAGCGATGCCCCTCTGAAGCTTGAGGCCCAAGACCCCGTTCCCACTTGTCGTGTGTTAGGTCCGACAAAATGTCGGATGATCTAGTGGCAATACATTTTAAATGGAGCTGTTCACACTTACCGTTATAGTGTAAGTGTGAAGAGTTCCATTTAAAATGTATTGCCAGTGGATCATCCGCCATTTTGTCGGACCTAACACACGACAAGTTGGAACTGGATCTTAGCTGAAGGCTAAATTGCCTAAATTTAATTTGAAAAAATCATTACGTTGATCTCTATGCGGTTTTAATTTTCGAATTTGGTTCTTCGTCCGTGTCGTGGCGTAGAGAATAATTTCTGATTCACGGACAAGCTGAAGGCGTTATGTAACGGACGAGATTGGATTAGGTTTAAGTTATGAAATGTATCGCGGAAAAATAAAGCCAATGTGCCTGACTCTGATTATATTGTATTATATTGTAATGTAACTGGGTAGCGGCGAGGATACATGTGTAGGGCCTAGCCGGGAAATGGTGAAAGTCGTTCGGCCGCCGGCGGATACCCGCCGCGGTACACGACTGCACACCCCCGCGCAGACCGACTAGCATGCCTCACCGCGCCCGAAAATCGTTGTACCGCCGGCCGCTCATTGACCGGCGGCAATATATAAATATACGGCACATTGTGCAAAATATAGGTTCTTTCATACCACTACCTGCGTTTATAATTTATCTCTTGACTCGACGCTGCCTGAACCTGCTTGGAATACGGAACACTCGACGACCCTGCCTGAACCTGGACTACCATTTTGAACTGATATCAACCACCGACGGAAGCATTCATCCCGAATATCTCTTCTACATAGTATACGAGTCGTATACTGTGTAGCGAGCTGCTGGAGCTACGTGGAGACGACGAGGCGATCCACGGTGAAGAGGCGAGCCACCGCCTTAAATAAAATAAAGTGCTGCGTTCGGCTAACCACTGCCGTCCGTAACATTTTTGGTCCTTCGAGCGCCGGATCGATCTTCATCCAGTGTGTATAATCGCCAAGATGACTCCATCGTTGAGAAGCGGGAAAAATGCTGCCAAGGAGCTGGAAGAAGATGTCTCCGACAACGACTCGACGCACACAGTCGAGACAACGAGCGAGGACACCATCGTACAGCTACGGAAGGTTATCCGTGAACAAAAAGTTCAACTGGAACGACAGCAGAAGCAGATGAACGAGATCCTGAAAGCACGCACGGCCGGACCCGACCATGCAGCACCAGGAACATCCAATGCAGACCACGTCACGCCGGAGCCAACCGCTGAGACCGAGGCCTCCAGGCGAACGCGAGAATGGGCGACAAAAGAATCGGATCGGATGGCGTTCTTCACAGTCGCCTTCAACGAAGCCTGGCGGGTAGCGTCAGCACCCGATAGCTGCCCGTCACCCGAGCAAGAGACCCGCAGTAACAATACGCCAAGGCACAACACGTGTATGGCGAGAGACAGTACGGCGGTAGCCCTGCCGCTGTTCTCCGGAGACGCCATGGACTGGCGTAACTTCAAAAGTCAGTGGGATCAGTCAACTCAACTGTGCAACCTGACCGACGCAGAGAACATCCTCCGGCTGCGACAAGCGTTGACCGGAAAAGCGCACGAAGTCGTCTCAGCACTGTTGACCGACGCAAAAAACATACCCGAAATAATGGACAGGCTAGAAAAAAACTTCGGTCACCCCCAGATGATAGTGGGTGCGATGGTGGACAGGCTGCGCAGAATACCGCGCGTCGCAGAGCCAGCATCCATGGACACGTTGCGGGACTTCGCATTGGCCGTGAGCAACGTGGTTTCGACAATCAGAGGGGTCGACAAGACGTACTTGATAGCACCTCAACTACTGGAAGAGATAGTAGCGAAGCTACCGATCTACGTGCAGTTGATGTGGTTCGATACAGGAAGAAATAGAACCACCAAAGCGACCACCCAAGAGCTGTCACAGTGGCTAGACGGATTGTGCAATGCGGCGCCGAACATGGGCAGTCTACGCTCAGGTAAACCGGCAAAACGAGATGCGCAACGTCGAGACGGAAACGCCACTGTCCACCACGTAGTAGAGGAAAAGAAAAATACACCGGCCTGTGACTTGTGCAATGAGTTACACCCGCTGTACGATTGTGCAATATTTCGGGAAAAAAGTGTAAACGAACGTTGGACATACACGAAAAGCAAGCGATTATGTGCCGTATGTCTACTTGCCGGCCACAGAGCGAAGTTCTGCAAGAAGAAGAGGAAATGTGGTATCGAAGGATGCGACATGCCGCACCACCACCTACTCCACAACCCTCGCAACAACAACGCTGCGCCGACAGAGAGTGTGTGCAATAATATTGCACGAGACGGCTTGGAAACAGAGACGCTCCTGAAAATACTCCCGGTGACAGTGAACGGGCCAACCGGAGAAGTGAAAATACACGCACTTCTCGACGAAGGGTCAACAATCACCTTGGTAGACGCAGCAGTGGCACGCGAAGTCGGCGCCGACGGACCGGCACGACAGCTGAGATTACGCGGGGCAGGCGGAATGCATACCGACGTTCAATCACGCCGGGTGCGACTGAAAGTAACGGGCGACAGCCATCAATACACAGTCGCTGCCTACACCGTCAAGGATCTACGGCTACCACACTCGCTGATGATGAACGCCAACGCGTGCAATGGCCGCTCGGGAGCGTCGAGACGCACCACACTGCCGCAGATGCTGCTAGGGCAAGACAATGCCCACCTAATTGTATCCCGCGAAGTACGGGAAAATGGAGGCGCACGGATTGCGTCACGCACTGCCCTTGGATGGACGGTGCACGGCGGCGGCGGACCAGCGCACGAAGAAGTTGCACAACATACCGTCGCTTGCACAATCGCCGCCCAATATCGGGAACTGAACGAGTTGGTGAAATGGAGCTTCTCGGTGGACGCACTGGGAGTCACCGCCGCCGCCCGTGAACGGGAAGAAGACAAAAAGGCTGTGATAATCATGCGAGAAACGACGAGACGATTACCAGAGGGACGGTGGGAGACCGGCCTTCTGTGGCGAAACGAAAACTCACACCTGCCCGACAACAAGAATTGCGCAATAAATCGGCTTGCGCAATTAGAGAAAAAATTAAAAGCCGATGAGCCGATTTTTTCTCTTATGTTACTTTATATTTTCATATTTACATGTTTTCTATGAATGCGTGTACGTGTTCTATGTGAAGTACTAATATATAATAGTCTGTAATTGGCTCAATTTATATGTAATTGTTTTATATAAAAAAAATTATACAGCTGTTGACTATTTATAAAAATAAATAAAAATAAAAAATAAAAAAAAAAAATAAAATGGCGAACGCATACCGCGAGAAAATGAAAGACCTTCTCGCCAAGGGGTATGCACGCCCATTGGCTGCCGATGAAGCTGTCACGGCAAATCGGAAATGGTATCTGCCTCACTTCGCGGTCATCAACCCGAAGAAACCCGGGAAGCTGCGCATTGTCTTCGACGCCGCCAGCAAGTACAAAGGAACGTCACTGAACGACACCCTGCTCGCTGGACCGGACCTCTTATCATCGCTGCTCGGCAATGTTCTACGTTTTCGCGAAGGAAAGATCGCCGTCGCCGCAGACATCAAGGAGATGTTTCTGCGAATTAAAATCAAGAGGGAAGACCAGGCGGCTCAGCTATTCCTGTGGAGAGACACCCCCGGAAAACAGCCCAGCACCTTCGTCCTGACATCCATGATGTTCGGGGCGAAATGTTCGCCGAGCAGCGCGCAATATGTTCGCGAACAGATCGCCGAAATGTACCAAGCGACGCACCCGAAAGCTGCAATGGCGATCCGGAAGAAATTTTACATGGACGATTATCTGGACGCAGCCGACACGCCAGGCGAAGCCGAAACCTTGGCAAAGAGCGTAAGCGCCCTCCTCAAAAGCGGCGGATTCGAACTCGCCAACTGGGCGTCAAACTGCGAATCCGTCCTAGGAGACATACCTAGACACAAGAGAGCGCCGGCCGCCGTAGATATCATCACTTGCGGCGAGTCCACAGAGCGCATCCTCGGAGTCCGCTGGGACCCGAAACGAGACGAAATATCATGTACGTTCGATCATCTACTGGGGGATTGCGACGAACACCCGACAAAGAGGAAAGTCCTGGCGGAGACCATGAAAATATTTGATCCGCTCGGCATTGCCTCATGCCTCACCGTGCGAGCCAAGGCCCTCCTACAAAGAATATGGAGGTCTAGCATAGACTGGGACGATACTCTATGGCCGGAACACCTGTACGAGTGGCAGGCCCTGCGAGCAGCGCTGAGCACCGCCCATTGCGTGATTCCCAGGTGTTGCCGATGGTATCCCAACGCACGGAGGACCCTACACGTCTTCAGCGACGCATCCGAAACGGCGTATTGCGCCGTCGCCTATATGGTAGAAGGTACGCCAACCGACACTCGAGTAACCTTCCTCACGAGCAAATGCAAAGTGACACCGCTACGGCCGCTATCGATACCGCGCCTCGAGCTACAAGGGGCTCTCATAGCGGCCAGACTAGCCGCCACCGTGAGGAGGGAGTGCGAGAAGCCGATCGAGGAGACGGTGCACTGGACCGACTCAACGACAGTGTTGCAATGGCTGAGGACCGACCCGCGGTCATACTCAACATTTGTCGCCAATAGACTGGGCGAAATAGACGAGCTGACAGACATCAAAAGCTGGCGGTGGGTGCCGACCGCACTCAACCCTGCCGACCTTGGCACCAGATGCCAAGAGATGCCCGACCTCCGACCTGATGGCATGTGGTTCGGAGGCCCCGGGTTCCTGAAGAAACCACCCACTCAATGGCCCGTAGAAAGGAGAACCCACGTACGACACAACGAAGTCGAGATGGAGGTGCGGCCGCAGACCGTCTTGGTGACGTCACAGCTGCGCGGTCGCGACAAGAGCCTTCCCGACATAGCGAGATTCTCATCGTGGATTCGCCTAATCAGAACAACGGCCTGGGCAGTGAGATTCACCGAACGATGCCGGCAGAGGGGGCCTGGCGGGCCCGAACTCACATCAGCCGAGATTGCACAAGCAGAACGAAGATGGGTTGCGCAATGTCAAGACGATAACTTTTTCGAAGACGTGGGCCCGTTACGACGGGGGGAGCCGATAAAGGCCAGCAGCCGATTGAATATGCTGAAGCCCTACGTCGACGAAGAAGGAATACTGCGAATGGGCACGCGACTCAACGCGCTCAGTGAGATAGCGCGCGGCGTACAAGCGCCGATCATCCTGGACGGGACACACCCATATACTCGACTCTTAATAAGGCAGCATCATGAACGCGCCCAACACGCAGGAGTCGAAAGAACGATGGCCGACCTGAGAGCCTCGTTCATGATCATCCGTATGAGAACGACGGTGCGAAAGGTGCTACACGAATGCTTACGCTGCCGACAAGCGCGAGCGAGACCGTCACCACCAATGATGAGCCAACTACCGCCGGGACGGCTTGCCCACCACGAGAGGCCCTTCACCCACTGCGGCCTCGACATATTTGGGCCGATGATGGTCGCCGTCGGGCGGCGCAGAGAAAAGCGCTACGGCGCTCTGTTCACGTGTATGGTGACTCGAGCCATTCACATAGAAGTCACCTCATCGCTCAGCACCGACGCCACGATAATGGCAATCAGACGAATGACTGCGAGACGCGGTCAACCGAAAGTTTTCTACACCGACAACGGGACCAACTTCAAAGGCGCCGACAATGAAATTCGGGACGCCCTCGCAGATATGCAATCAGACAAGCGGATGGCCGCTGAGTTGGCAAACCGCCGCATAGAGTGGCGTTTCAATACGCCTTCGGCGCCGCACACTGGAGGCGCCTGGGAGCGTTTAGTGAGGTCTGTGAAGATCGCACTAACAGCCGCTTTGAAGGAGCGAGCACCGCGTGAAGAAACGCTATTAACAGCGATCGCGGAAGCGGAATACACCATCAATAATCGACCCCTAACACACGTATCGGCCGACCCAAGAGATGAGGAGCCCCTAACGCCTAATCACTTCTTGCTGGGATCGGCCGGACGAAGGCCGAACCTGTCAATCTACACGTCAGCACAGGAGGAAGTGTGCCTTCGTAAACAATGGAGGCTGGCGCAGCAGATAGCCGACATGTTCTGGCGGCGGTGGGTACGAGAGTACCTACCTACGTTAGCCCAGAGAAGAAAATGGAGGGAACCGGTTGAACCCATCAAGACCGGCGACATAGTCATTGTGGTCGACGCTTCCCAGCCACGCAATCACTGGCCGCGAGGCCGGGTGATCGAGGCGATCACCGCAGCAGATGGACAAGTACGCACCGTCCGCGTACAGACAGCCACCGGTACATACCTCAAGCCAGCCGTCAAAGTAGCAGTCCTTCCAATCACCGCCCGCTAAGAGACTAGTGCCGCGGAGCGACACGGGGGGAGGATGTAACGGACGAGATTGGATTAGGTTTAAGTTATGAAATGTATCGCGGAAAAATAAAGCCAATGTGCCTGACTCTGATTATATTGTATTATATTGTAATGTAACTGGGTAGCGGCGAGGATACATGTGTAGGGCCTAGCCGGGAAATGGTGAAAGTCGTTCGGCCGCCGGCGGATACCCGCCGCGGTACACGACTGCACACCCCCGCGCAGACCGACTAGCATGCCTCACCGCGCCCGAAAATCGTTGTACCGCCGGCCGCTCATTGACCGGCGGCAATATATAAATATACGGCACATTGTGCAAAATATAGGTTCTTTCATACCACTACCTGCGTTTATAATTTATCTCTTGACTCGACGCTGCCTGAACCTGCTTGGAATACGGAACACTCGACGACCCTGCCTGAACCTGGACTACCATTTTGAACTGGAATCAACCACCGACGGAAGCATTCATCCCGAATATCTCTTCTACATAGTATACGAGTCGTATACTGTGTAGCGAGCTGCTGGAGCTACGTGGAGACGACGAGGCGATCCACGGTGAAGAGGCGAGCCACCGCCTTAAATAAAATAAAGTGCTGCGTTCGGCTAACCACTGCCGTCCGTAACACGTTATATGTTGATAAATGACCGCACAATTCGATCCCAGTGATAGTTTTCCCGCCATATTAAGAAAGTTTTACGCTTTGTGATGCTAAAAGTGTTGTCGATTTTTGTAGTCTTACAACAAGCTCAAACATTTTTCCGTTATTATGAAATATGAAACACTTTAATCTTCCTTGTATGTAGGTGTCCACCCTCTTCACTTCAAACTGCGACAAGATTGTATAACATTATTTATTACTAATGAGTTCTGAACAACGATTTAAATCCATCTATTATATTGACATGTTTATGAATTATTGTCGACAAGGCAGGCCTATATTCAGCACTAGACAATTGAGGGCTAATGGATGATGATTAATGAAATACAAGATTATTCAAACAAAACCACAAAAAACATGGTTGGTCAAGTTGTGCAGTGCATTTTTACTCCTCACTACCCCAAAGGCGATAGAGTGGAAAGAATTGGGCAATTTTTATGTTTTTTTTTTTCATTGTAGGTTGTCAACTACTAAGTATCATGCTGAGATTGTATTCTAAAAGCTTCATCACAATGTGTGTGCTGTGTACTATGCGCTATGTACTGTGTACCTATGGTATATTTATTCTACTTTATCGATTATTACTCCTCCCATTCTTTTCAAATTTTGCAATATTGTATATCAAATACTTGCTTAGACCCCATTAGATTTCAAAGTGACCCCAAACTCAGGAAAATTAAAATTTAATATTTTATTTTGATACTTGCCAAAATGGCACATTATTTTCATAAAATGGTAAAATGATAAAATATTTAAATCAAAAATAATTTAACAAACTCATTTCATGAACGTGCTGAAAATTTTCCAAACAAAATATGAATACTTTGTGGAGTGAGGAATATAGCGTTGGTCACAACCCACTCGTTTTAATTCACAAAAATTAAAAATTAAATATTTTGTTTTTATACATTATCTGAATAACCAAACCATTATGCAGTTTAAAATTCGTTCAATATTATTGATAAGATAGTATCTTAACCTTAACATCATCAAACATATTTTCTACTTGTATACATACATATAACGTTCATTTTGCTTCTATTCAAATTGTCCATTCATGTGTGCATCTTGATTGCATTCTAGTATATACAAACGTGTACAGAATAAATTGTTGATGATAGACTATACGTAGATACATATACTGTACGAAGTTAAATTCACGTTGATGTATTTTCACGATTGAAAAGCTATTGATTAAGCCCGACTCAATAAACTATATACCTACCATGGATGGTATAATATATTAAGAATATTTTAATTCAAAATTCCCCCTAGAATGTTTTACGAAACAGTAGGTACAGATTTCTTCAAAAATGATATAGGTACTTAGTGTAAAAAGACTCATTTTATATTGTTGTTTGTCACGTTAACTAACCAATTGTCAAAATAAAATATACCATTTATAATATTGAAGCCAAAACCAATATTAAAGTTACATAGACAAGCTTGAATTTTATTTCTAGTATTTTCTCAAATTTCGCCTTAAAAACATTATTAAAGTAGGTAGGTACTCATAACAGCTCAGTATTTTTTCTTTTAAATAAATATACATACATATGTAGTAGTAGTACTAACGTGTCAATATAAAATATATATTTGATCAAGGAACAACCATTCCTGTCATTTCAGTAACGTATATCAAATATTCTCAAATATTAAAGGACATCGAGATATAGGCAGAATACGAAGTTTATCTTGTGAACGTCAACTCAAATAAATCTAGAAAGTCCTTTTCAAACTCTGAAATTGTCGGAATTTTTTATTTGACTTGAAATCATGAGAAGATTAGGGTTTCGAGAAACAAGATATTCGTGTGCCGAAATATAGAACTCGCGAAAAATTTATTATAGGTAATGTTAGCTTTTCCAACTAAGTATATAAAGACAACATTTACTAATTAACTCTGGATGTACAGTATATTCATAATACATGTAACTTACTATAATTGAAATGAATTTATATAAATAAAAGTTTATTTTTATATGTTTCATCTCTAAAGCTGAATAATATAAATTACCACCAATTTAAGCGCTTAAATAACAAAACTACATAGGTATACTCAATACCCAACATAGCTTCACAATACATAAATCATATGGAAGAAAAACATTGCGGGAAAAAAATGAAAGACAAAAAAATATTTCATTTAGAGGAAAAGTAAAGGTAAAAATAATAAAACAAGTAAGACAAAACAAAAATTAAATATATTTTACAAGACGAACAATCAGAATAATTAATTCTAGACTATGTTAATCGTTTTAATCCTAGTTATTCAGCAATGTTCGGTATTTTATATCATTAATACACGATCATTTGAAAACTACAGTAAATTTTAATTAAAATATTTTGATAAAAGAAATAAGTAACTATTTTTCATCCACTTCATTATATAACATTATTATTTAAGACAAAGTTTTTAAAAAAAGGTACATTATTTACTCAAAAACAATTCACACGATTTAATATTTTTTACTCATAATTGACATTTAGGTGGAATACAAAATTATAGACGGACACACACAAAGAACATCACGAAAGTTATTGATGATAAATAACAAATATCATGTAATCTCCCACACATTGGTTGCAAGAAATCGTCGACAATATTTAAAGGTCCTTGCAATCATTTTTTCACATTTTTGGGCTGTATCTCCTCTATATTCGTACATATAACTGTGGGTATATAACCATTTTAAAAGTGGTTCAAGAATTCAAGTCTGAAAAAAATGATAAATATGTCACGTTTTCTTTTAAGATATTAAGGGTCAAGTGGAGAGATTCTTTCCAAATGGAAATATCTTCCATCTAACTAGTGTTTCCAGCAATAATAAATAAGTAATTGTAATCAAATCCAGGACGCCAGAACAGAATTTAAACGACTTACCATAAAGTCATGTTATAATAAGTGAATATCGAGTTGAAAATCGCCCTCTATACATATGTACATTTATAAACTAACTGTTTTACAGAAATATCAGATAAATAAGTGAAATTTTTAAACATATTTTTTTTAAATATGTCGGCCTTCATGGCTCAGTGGGTTGCATGTCTGACTTCTGAGCTAAAGGTCCCGGGTTCGATTCCCGGTGGAGACACAGTTTTTAATTTGTGTTTTCAGTCTGAATCTGTGAGACGATAAATATCGTAAGTCTCCAGAATGTGACAACTTGTTAATGGGTGCATGTTAAATTAATATTTGACATAGTACCTGTTAGTTGCCCGAGAAGCAAAATTAAATAAATAAATAATATTTACATGATATATACTCATAATATATTTACAACGTACATATAATTGAATCCCTCATCGATATTCCAAACGTGATGGTTCTCTCATTTAGCGTCTAACGTTGGTCGATTGGTATCTATAAGAGGTCACCTGGATCTGAAACCTACCAATAATACCCAGACTGGAAGTATTGGAATTCCAACATGAAAAGGATCGCATCAATACAAAACGCCATACCTACTGCCAATGCCACGCCATAACCAATTCATTCAGAATTCTAATATAAACGCCATTAATTGAAGTTTTAATAGCGGGGGAAATATAATTGTACATACCTACATAATACAATCAGTAAACACAGGCCCATCGTCGATTATGTTTTATGAATTCATATAGTCCATAAAAATATGTAGCAAACACACGCATCTTAAATTCTATTGTAAAAAACTAATATATTATCATGGATTCAAAATATAAAAAAAATAAAAACTATTATTCCGCAAAACAAAAATCAAGAATTTTTGTATTTGAAGTTAAGCTTTTGTGCAGAAACTACTGTTACTGTCCGTTCTACTTTGGGCGCTTGGGACGGATGTTTTAAGCGTATTATTCCAAAACTAACGAGAAACTTAATAAAAACACATGTGTATATAAAAACAATCCAGTCTTCCTGATCAGAGAATAAATAATTGGCTGACCAACTAAACTAAGCTAAAATCTTATCAGTCTTGGCAGTCGAAATTACAACAGAAATTCAAATTGGAAAAAATCATCCCAAATAACTATATTTTTTTCCGTTTAAACGCAAACTACATGTGGCAAAATTAATTTTTGTTGTTAACTCAAACATTGATTGAACATAATATAAGCTAAAACTTTGCAGACACTGCAACAACCTACTAGTATAGTACATAATATAATGAATAGTTTCATTACAAGGGTTGAGTTAGGTTAAATTTCACATTTATCAGACAAGAAAGTAACTATTTAAGATACTCAACGGGAGGAAAGTTTATCAGAAGCTATACAAGTTATGTATAGTATTTGAAAATGGCTTGATTCAAAGAAACGGAAAGATTCCTTAACAAAGCATATTTTTATTTTTGCACACAAAAGTCCTGCTATCGACAAAGTAATATTAACAACAATATATTAAGTTCTTAGGAACTAATGTGAGTTTTCGGGATCAGGTCACTATCTTAGAAGTTATTCTGGAAAGAGGACCGAGTTTTAAAAATCATGCACGATTGTGTCGTCAAAGCTAAGTCTACTTTTTTAAAGATCTCACACATAGCCAAGGCAAATTTGGGTTTACAGTTTCGAGTCTCTTGTATTTTCTATGAGGCAGTTTTCATCGACATTGCTTGCTATGCGGCTGGCTGTTGGTCTCACGCTTGTGAGCTTGTCAACACATACGAAGAATTTTGATCTCATGCCAAAGATTCGCTCTTATTGCTTTATCCAAAGTATATGGAACGAGTCCTACCGAAGCATTGCCAATATTGACAAGCGTGACACACCTGGATCTGGAAATGCAGCGTATAGGTGCTATTTTCAATCATATGCTGGGCCGTTCTTCTGTAATTAGAAATGTTCTTCTTTTTCCTCCAGAGGGCCGAGTGTCACGCAGTGTTCTCGAAAGAAGTATTTTCGAAAATTTACAGAATATCTGGCAGTCCCATTGGACGGCTTGCTCAGTGGGTAGAATATCGTTTTTATTTCTTCCTGGCGTGAGGAATCGACTTAAATCTTCCTGGATTGTTCCCGATTTTAGGACTTCTGAATTTTTCACAGAACACGGAAATTTCAAGAGTTATCTTCACCGATATAAAATTGCCTCCTCTGTCTCATGTCAGTTCTGTCAATACCCAGACCAAACTTCGGAACATATCCTGTGGGATTTTAGCCACCCAATGGTGTCCTCTTATAGGTCGTAGCTCCTCGTTGCGTTTGTTTTTTGAAATTTTGTACTGGGTCCATTTTTACTCCTCACTACCCCAATGGGAGAGTGATGAATTCGTAATAAGTTTTTTTTTTGCAGATTATCAACTAGTATCATGCTGAGATTAGGTATATTCTTAAAGTTTCATCATAATGTATATGTGTGTGTACTGTGTAGGTACTATGTGATATGTACGGCGTGTTTATTTTACTTTATCAATTATAGACTTAAGTAGGTACTCATTTGATTCTTTTCAAATTTAAAAAAAATGCAAATTTAATACTCGCTTAGACCCCATTAAATTTTGAAGAATATCTAATTAGTGTTTCTCATTTTTTTTAACCGTCAAAAAAATTAACCATAAAATGTTTGAATACTTTGTAGAGTGACTTGGTAGTGAATAGTATAGTGTTGTATACAATCCACTGTTTTTTTTAACATATTTATGCTTTAAATATTAAAGCAGATTCTAGCGATATAATGACATTCTATTGTATTTATTAAATTTATTATACGCATAATATCTCCATACATTTTTATAAAATTACATAAATAAAAGTTAGATAGAAACCTCTGTGGGAATTATTTGAATAGAAAAATGTGTGACAAAATATCTAGGATTTTTTATACCTAATATACTCAGATAAATATATACCTACATATGTATTGACATGCTATCACCATAATATAATAATTAAGTCATTTGATTGAATAACTAAATATACCTTTGATAAAGTCGTGCTTATTCATTATGTATTTAATATCTATGTATGTACTTATATACTGTCGTCGATATAAATTAACTATGTTTGCATGTTCTTAGTTTTTCGAGACGTAAGTATACAGACGTATATAAGTACCTACTATATAATAATCAACGTTATTATGAAATAGTAATAAGATATATTTAGTGACTACACTTAATGATAACTTTTTCAAAGAACACATAATATTTAAACCTACCTACATCTACATACTATCAGAACCTTTCAAATTCCTTAGCAGTTTATCACTCTATTTTGTTTATAATAAACACATATCATATCGCTGTTTTATGATGTCAATTAACTCAATAAATACAGCATCAAAGTTCAGCAAAAAACTGTCTCCACTGTGATTCAAATCCAGTACATTTGGCTCAGGAGTTATATGAGCTACCAAAGCTATGAACATCCGGCTTACATTTTAATATACACCTATTCATTTGGAATTTTTGCTAGGCTTGTCAACTTAATTACGATTATGCAGCATTAGTATAATTTATCTATTTATTTCACATTGTCTGATGTTTTTTTTTATTACATTTGTCATTCTATGACACAATAAATATTTTTTAATTGATCAAATTGTCTTAATCATTGTGTGTGGTAAAAAAATATTTAAAAAAATTAAAACATTAACAGTGTTATTGATAAACGTGGTTCAAATATTTAACTAGGGTTGACCCCAAATTGATCACCTATCTTATTTATAAACATAGATCAAGAGTTGAACCGTGATTCAATTCAATGAACCGGCGCGGCGGGTAGATTAACACCGGTTCAACTTGACATTTCACATTTTCGGAGTAGTTTTGATCGGCTTAAATAATTTCGATAGGCTTGTTTAAACAAATAAACATATGGGAAAAACATAAAAAGCGATTTTATCGATTAGAATTTTTTTCGCTTTTTTGTCCGTCCCGGATATGGGCATAAACCAGGATGAATTTGTTAAGAGTGCTAGTTTCAGCCACTTTATGGGACCTCGCACTGGGCCTACCTGTGACAGAGTGTTTGAAGTACCGCCGACAATAAGACACAAACTCATTGAGTGCGGAAGAGTCTTTGTTGAATGGAGCGTGTGTAAGGTCAGAGACTTCATACCAATAAGTGTGTGCTCAAGATGCCGGATGTATGGCCATACAAGTAAGTTCTGCAAAGATCCCCCTCGCTGCGGCCATTGTGCTTCTGGTGAGCACGATTTTTCAGTATGTCCTGCTAAAGACAGTCCACCAATTTGTGCGGTCTGTTCATTTTTCAAAAAACCAGCCTCTCACAAATCTGGTTCTGATGAATGTCCAGCATTCCAGGCATCGTTGAGCCGCGCCCTTTTGACAGTTGATTATGGCCAGTAGCATATCCGTATCAACAGGTCTCAGAATCGGACAGCTCAATCTGGGCCGACGTCGTGCTGCCACCTTGGAGCTTAAACAACTCGCCCATCAACTGAATATCGATATCTGTCTGGTTCAGGAACCATACACTGGCGACGGCTCTATGTGTGTGACGGATTCAGACTTCCGTATAATTTCTGCCACTTGCTGTTCCATGGATTTACCCCCTCTAGCTTCAATAATTATTTTTAATTCTTCAATATCTTATATTTTATTAGATCATCTTTCCTCGAGCACTACAGTCGTGCTTGAAATTTCTCTTTCAGGTAAATCCATGTACCTAGTTTCAACCTACTTCAAATTTGGCGACCCGATAGAGCCATATGTGTGCTTTCTAGATAATGTAATGAGTCATCTAGGCGGAGATTCCATCTTGATTGGCGGTGACTTCAATGCTGAGTCCCCTCTATGGTGTCATTCTACCACTGCAGGGTCTAGGAAAGCAAAAAGAGGTGAACTCTGTGAGGACTTCATAGCTCGGCACGAGCTTTCCGTTATCAATGATCCCTTTAGTCCTCCCACTTTTTCTGGTGCGGTTGGGTTTGGCCACATCGATGTCACTTTGGCTTCGGCTCAAATAGCTCAAAAGACTTCCTCCTGGCGTGTTTATACAGATTATTCGGGTAGCGATCACGAACTTATTGTCTTTACAATTTCTACTTCACCTACTGACTCGGTTCAAAAGTCTCATATTCCAAGGCGTTTTCGCACGAGGTGTGAGCGCATTGTCGAATTTGATGCTGAATTTATTCGATTTCTGAATCGCTTTAACCCAAATGCTATGTCTATATCTGATACTGCTTCTGATTTCACTAACAATATCATTATATGTGCAGAAAAGTCAATTGGCAGATCTACTCCAGAAAAATTAAAACCAAACGCTTGGTGGCACTCAGGACTCGATTATTTGAAACGCAGCGTTACACGTGCACGTCGAACTCTTAAATTGGGACGCAATAGGAACTTTGCTGAGTTTATTATTCTCGACTTGTACTCTGCTTATAGACGCGCACACAATCTATATAAAAATGAAATTATTCGTGCGAAGAAGGTAAGTTGGCGACGTTTGGTTTCCGAGGTTTCGACTTCAGATCCATGGGGTGCGGTATATCGCGCCGTTTCTTCTAAGAGAGGAAATGGCGCAACAATATCTTGCATCCGCGATGCAACTACTGGTGAGTTCACAACGTCTCTCGATTCAACTGCTTCCGTTTTTCTGGACGCGTTGATTCCATCGGATGATCCGTCTACCGACAATGTTTTTCATAAATGGGTACGTGCTCTTCAACACAACATTCCTCAGACACCCGCTTCGCCACCAGTTTCTGTTGAGGAACTCGATTTAATTATTGGGAACCTTAAACTAAATAAATCCCCAGGCCTCGACCGTATCGACTCTATTTTAATACAAAGATGTTGGCGTTTGGCTCAATTTGAAATGGTTTCCCTCTTAAAAAGATGTTTAGACTGTTTTCCAGACTGTTGGAAAACGGGCCTCATGACTATAATTCCCAAACGATGCGATCGTCCTAGCACGGACCCAAAAGCATATAGACCTGTTACTCTCCTGCCTATTCTGGGCAAGATTCTGGAAAGACTTATATGCAGTAGAATTGAATCCCATCTTTCTAACTCATGTCCACTTTCTTCTCGCCAATTTGGCTTCCGACCTGGAATTTCAACAGTCGATGCTATAAATTATATGTCAGAATTTGTAAGACATTCTGACGAAAAATATGTTATTGCTATTTCCCTTGACATTAGTGGTGCATTTGACAATGCTTGGTGGCCGCTCATTTTGCATAAACTGAAGTCAAGGAATATACCCCGCAATATATATCTGATAGTTAAGAGTTACTTTGAAAATCGCCGCATAGTCCTGCCTGGGGGACAATTTCTACATACGCGACAGGTAAGCATTGGATGTCCTCAGGGTTCTGTTCTCGGTCCACTTCTCTGGAACATTCTTTTTGATGACTTGCTGGATCTTCCTCTCTCCAGTAATTGTACGATTCAAGCGTATGCCGATGATGCATACATCCTCGTCCGTGGTAATTCCCGTAGATTTATTGAGAACTCAGCTACTCAAGCTCTTTCCTTAGTTTCCGACTGGGGTGTAAAAAATAAACTTTGCTTCGCTCCTAATAAGACATATGGCTTGGTTTTCAAAGGCTTACTACGTAGACAGCCGTCTATTAAGTTCTCTGGAACAAATGTAAGTTTTCGGGACCAAATCACTTGCCTAGGAGTTGTTCTGGAAAGAGGACCAAATTTTAAAAACCATGCTCGATTGTGTGTCGACAAAGCTAAGTCAGCTTTTTTAAAGATCTCACACATCGCCAAGGCACACTGGGGTTTACAGTTTCAAGTATCCTGTCTTTTCTATAAGGCAGTTTACCTCGGCATTGCTTGCTATGCAGCAGGATGTTGGTCTCACGCCTGTGAGCTTCAACATATACGTAGAATTTTGCTCTCAGGCCAACGATTCGCTCTCATCGCTTTATCCAAAGCATATGGAACGAGTCCCACTGAAGCACTGCCAATTTTGACAGGCATGACTCCCCTTGATCTGGAACTTCAGCGTAGAGGGGCTGTTTTCAACCTTACGCGAGGCTGTTCTTCTATGATCGGAAATATTCCTCTCTTCCCTCCAGAGGGTCGAGTGTCACGCGGCTTTGTTGAAAGGACTGTAAATGAAAATTTGCAGAACATCTGGCAGACTCGCTGGACGGCCTGCTCAGTGGGAAGAATTACCTACTTATTTTTTCCCGACGTGAGGTATCGTCTTAAATCTCCCTGGGTTGTTCCAGACTTTTGGACTTCCCAATTTTTCACAGGACACGGAAACTTTAAAAGTTATCTTCACCGATTTAACATTGCCTCATCTGCTTCATGTCATTTCTGTCAATACCCGGACCAAACTTCGGAACATATCCTTTGGGAATGTTGCCACCCAATGGTGTCCTCATATAGATCGGAGCTCCTCGTTGCTGTCCGTGGGCCTCTTCAAGGTCCCATTGGTCATGCGGATTTTGTGATCTCGAAGAAAAATTATAAAGCTTTTAAGGTTTTCTGTCATAGATATGGTGCCTTACTTTTAGAAGATTCCCGTTAAATTAATTATTTCCAGAGATCTTGGTCACTTCTCTGATGGTCTGCATGTAGGGGGATCTGAGGTCATAGACAGTCCACGGGTGTGAATTTTCTGTTCGCACTCGTTGATTGTTTCTTTTTGCACTATGGTGCCGAGATTGCTAATCTAGAGGGCTCCATGAGCTACTTTTCGTGCTATGCATTTTTTTTTGTCGTTCACTTAGCGTTCTGTGAAGGGGCCGATTACAGTCCCCATAGGCAGAGCGGGTGGTGGTGGGAGTAGCGAAAATCGATTAGAATTGTTGTTTTACGTTGGATTCAAACAAAAATATCAAATGTCAAAAAGTGCAATAGCTAGAGTTTGACAGACGCGTACATGTTCCGTGCCGAGCATAAGTACTGTTCTGTGGTCATGACAACCAACTTAACAAAAATAAATTCGGTGCTGTCGTATGAAATAGAGCTCAAAATCGATATCAACTGAAGTGCGGTTTTAATGTTTCATAAATATGGTTTAGTTAAGTTTGGAATAAGACTTTGAACCGGGTTCAATTGAACCGTGATTCAACCATGAATCAAGGATTTTTTTGAAATAACACTTTTAAAAATTTGCCGTACACAATTCAGTTCATAAAAGTACCCACTTATATGTTTACATAAATGTTTCCGAGAAATATTAATAAGGATCTTGAAAGATCAAAACATGTCAAATATACATAGCTAATATGCCATTTAAAAAACGACACATTCTTAAAATTGTACCATTTAAAATATATTCTTAAAATTGCACCAATCAAAGCACGTACGTCAAATGTACGTACAATAACTTCAATGATGAAAAAGTATATAAATTACCTGTGAACGTGTGATGGGTCCCTTTCCACCAGTTCTCCGGGAAATCCTGTCCATGAAGGCGGAGCCCCTGGAGAATAGTGTCCAGGTTTGCAGGCGCATCTATACCCACCGCGACGTAGACCCCAACCCTCCTCAGACATACACTGAAAATAACAATACAAATTCAACATTAAGTCATAAAATATAAAATAATCTAAGGAACGAATTTATAAAACGTAATTTGTTCAATTCTTAGCAAGACAATATCTATATATGTTGGTGTGGTAAGCATTCAAGTAGGTAATAAGAATGTCTTATAAAATAAAATGTAAATAAATATATGTTTGGATAAAAATACGAGTCTATGTTACGTCGGGGTCGGCGTCGACGTCGTCTTACAAATGCTTCAGATAAACTAAAAAAAACAATGTTTTTCAAAAAATTCTTAAACGCAATTCCTTCTGCATCCATTATTTAAAACGCTTCTATCCATCATTTTTACGAAGAATCTAAAAAGGAAATTCATAATAATTTGTATAATATTCTTACAAATTAATTGTACAAAAAGTTATTTGTAAGAATATTTTTAAATGTGCCACAAAAACAAAGCTATGTATGAAGATATTGAATAATTTTCCCTAATATTCCATTCCATTCCATTCTTTAAAATTTGTATGTTTATGGTTCAAATTATAATTTATTTATTTTTAAATTATTATTATTATAATTTAGCTTCTATCTTAATTTAGGATAGTGAAAATGAATAATTTTATAACATGGTTATGTTTATAAAAAAAATAAAAATTTTTACTGTGTTTATTTTTAATTTTTTGCTATTGTATTCACTTGAAACTTCATACTACTTGGGTTGTTTGTAAAAGATTGCCTTATGGCGATAAATCCGCTTTTTTGTACTTTGCTATTCAAAAATTCAATGAATAAGTTATGCAGGTTAGGTCATTTTTATCGCACAATATCTTGAAACATCATGTGAGTGAGCAGAACACAAATTTGCTTTTTTTGCTTGGTTAGCTTGATCACGTGTCTTGAAATTTCAAGACGTACTAAAAAATGTAACGTAACTATTCAAAATAAATTAATATGAATGATGATAAAGTATTGTGGGGCAGTGCAGGATGACGACCATCTGCTGTCCTGCCCAGAAATGGACGAAGGCTGTCACATGGACGGCCTGATAAGATTTAACCGACAGGGCGATTTCCGCCGCCAAACATTGGAGTGCCGAAATCTGATTTCCGGACTAGTTAAGTAAGTATTAAAGTTTTCACTCTAAGAAGTGTTATAATATTTTGATTTGAACCTGCGTCTATTGGATTATAGATGCGAGACAAGTAAAATATATTTTTATTCCACAATTCATAATGTATTTTTTTTTAATGAATATGTCCTTGTAAAACAAGTACATATACACCTTCCTACGTTCCCTAAAATAAGCAAATAAATGCTTGTGCTATAGGTGAACGAAATCAGTCGAGGCAGGATTCGAACTCGCGACCACTGGATTGCTAGCCCAGCGCGCTAACCGCTCTGCCATCGACCCATCTAAATGTTTTTATAATCTAAATGACCCATCTAAATGTTTTTATAATTTATAGATCATTGAAATGTTTACAGACAGTGAAATCAGACGATGAAATTTTAAATAAAATATTATTATATTGATGAGATCAAGATTGAGATTTAAGATACAACGATGATAGAACTGACTTACGAAAATTGGTATAATTTTAGTAAAGAATAAATCAAATTCGTCAGAAATATATTTATATTAACTTTATATATCTAACTCGCGAAAAATAATATAATTATCTTAACATACTAAAATATATAATACACGGACAAGAATATTTTTTTGCGTGTGGTTGTGTCCAATAATAATCCAATAATAATAATGTCCAATAATGAATATTTGATTTACACAAATCAAATATTCATTTCAAAATGGTATATTTTATTCACATCACGATTTTTTCGGCTCATTTAGATTTCATTACTTTATGTATATGTGGCGCGTTAATAACCCCTTATTCTATTACATTTAAATTTACTAAATTATAAACATCAAAATATAATCATCAAATGCTTTGTATCAACAATCAGATCTACGATTTCTGAATAATTTGACATTGTAAAAATAGAAAATAAATTTAACCCCAACAACTGAATTTCATAATATTGTCTTTTCTCTTACTACTACTTTGCATAGATTTTTATTATAATATATACAAGATGTCGTAGTTAGCATATTTTGAATTTATCGAAGTGAGGCATTTTTACACGGAATTTTTGACGTCTTGGTTGGCAGACCACATCGTTTTTCAATAGAGAATAACCACTAATTCTTTGTCGAAAAAACACTTTGTTCATTAAGATTTAGACTGGGAAGTGTTGAAATGTAAGGAAAACTTAAATATGTTGCCAACCAAAACGCCAAAAGCGCGATATTCCATGACTCACTTTTTGCACGGAGTAGGTACTCCATCCAGTATATTATAATAAAAATCTATGCTACTTTGTATGTTCTTATTTTGCCTAAATTCTTATTTTTTATACTAACCTATCAATATGTGTAAAGTAAATGCCCCATTACGTACCCACATGTATGTTAAAAATAAAATAAAAAATAATGTCAAAATAATTACAGGTGCTCATAAAAATTGTTAAAATTATTATACTGGCAACACCAAATAAACAGTTTGACATTATACACGTTGTTTTATCAAAAATGATTTGTAAACAGAAGAATGTAGGTTAGGTAATGCCTTAGATTATATAGGTAATGCATTTAAACTGTGTACCATTAAAATTACGAGACTGGACAGGAACAACATTACGAGACTGGACAGGAACAACATTACGAGACTGGACAGGAACAACATTACGAGACTGGACAGGAATGAGAACTGTCGAGGAACTATTCCGAGCTGTCCAAAACAGAGATGCTTACTCACATATGATAAGTCAACGATGGGAAGACATGACACGATATTCAAAGACGATGAAAGATCTCTAATATCTTGACATCGTTCTGCCTAGAGAGGGACGGTTTACGCACACACGTGATCAAATAAACCAAGCAAATTCCCAAATTTATCTTCTGCACCACCACGTGTTTTTTCTTAATGTTTGTAAATAACTTTAACTCTAAGGAATTAACAAAATATGTCACAAAATGTCTAAAAAATAAATAGTTCCAACAGATAAGTGTAACAAAATGCTTCATTCCCCAAAATGGTCGCCACCATATCGACAGTATAATGTGGACAGTGACACACTTCCTAACAATGGGTATGGCCGCTCTATAAATATAACAATGTCGTGACTGATTATAATTATTATAATTTGATAACTGTTCAACTGCCTTCAAAATGGAAAGTCGCAAGATTGTTTTCTTTGGACGTCACACGAAAACTATTATAAGAAAGTTGACATTTATTACATCCACAATAGGTCACTCGAACCTGTAAATAGGTGATTAGTTATTACAACGAAAAAACTGACCTCATCTAAGAAAACTATTTACCATCCGTAACACTGTAAATTTGGTAACAAGATAAGGAGAGGGGTGAAGAGAAACGAACCAATCCTTATTTTGATGATGTGATACCCAAATTAACACCATGTGGAAAAGGGTGCAAATTAGAAAGGCCATGTGTTGGATCTTCTGCATTTTGTATTGGAAATAATTAATGAAGAATCTACTTGGAGTGGTCGTCTTCGCCGGGAGTATCTGGAACAGGTGTGCCACGATATGGATCGCACCTCCTAAATCGATATAAATTAAACAAACTCTGGTTTGTTACATCATTTATGACTCAAGAACGGCTCTACCAATTGGAATGATTTCTTATTTGTTTAATTCATCTCTTCTCCGAACAGCACAATAACTATTAAAATATAGGAAAACATAACGGATAAAAAAAAATACGGAAAATCACGTAAAAAATATAATAAAGAAATTTAATCTATATCTATATAAATAAAACAAAATCTTGTTAGTTATCCAAATAAACTATTGAACTTAATATCTTTTTTTGTATTCATTTTATTACGTTATCAAAGTCCTTAATTAAGTTTAGCTAAAAGCTAACTCAACATTCATTGACTGTTAGGCGATACGAAGTTCGCCGGGGCAGCTAGTTAATTATGAAGGATCGCAGAAAACCGAATGTAGGAAAAGATGCATCGCTTTGCTAATACCAACAAATCCCTATGATTGAAACTTAAGATGATATAGCTTTCGGTACAAATAATTCAAGCAAAAGATCATACAAAATTATATGGCGAACGTTTTTTAAGTAGATATGCCTTGAAAAAATAAAAACATGCTCATCCAGGGGGGCAAGTCTGGTTCAATCGGCGAAATCAAAACCCTCGTGATTACCCATATCATGGATGTAATTATTATATGGAGTTCTACAATATCTTTAGATGTATGTCATAGAACTCCATACAATAATTATATCCATGATATGGGTAATAACGAGGGTTTTGATTTCGCCGATCGAACTAGACTTGCCTCCCAGTTCCCATAAACTAAGGGAGAGAAATAGGTCAATCCAGGAGTAAACTGTATAGCTTGTCAGACTCACCGTCTACTCAGGCATCGATATACATGGGAAGGCATATCATATCAAGTTATATCGTGTATACAAAAAAATAGGTATTCCCATCAATAATAAAATCCAACCAATAAAAAAGCCAAACGTCGTTTTATGGTCAGAAACGACTGAATTTTTGGAAAACATTGAATGTGTGTATTTAGAACATGGTGTTTGTGTGTGACTACGGCTACAGGCATCACCATTCAGACCCTTATTTGCTCTGAGCCGTGTCAATAAACACAATGTTTGGGACAAATAAATTCATCGCATTTGTAAATCAAATTTATGATGCCTTCTCGCTAAAATGGCGACACAACGGAAGTAGGGTATGTTACATTTTTTTGTGGTCGCATAAGCTAATTGTATAATATAAAAAGCATCCGAATAAACTAACAAGCCGTTGGGATAGACACATGGATCTGTTTGTCAAATTTTCTGCTCTTGATTTTATATTATTTTGAGTTCATCTTTTCGATTTTCATATAATATATGACTATACACCATCATAACCAAACAGATTTTTATTTATCAATCCAATGCAATCAGTTTAATAATATACTTGTTTTATCAAACGTTCGTTATCAATTCCTGTGCACGAAAATCGTTGTAAAAAACAAGATCAACAAGATCAAATATCTCAAGATCAACAAAACTTCCACACATTGTCAATCAAACAAAAGACTGTTACCATAATCAAAATTAGGTAATGGAATAGTTTCATTCCTTTGAGACTTTAAAGATTTTATTAAATGTTATAATAACACAAAAATTAAATGTATGATCGCTCCTTTGTCTCTGGATTAATCTTGAAAATGCTTTTTGAGCAACTACATTTCAATAACAATTATCATGCTTAACAGAATCAACTTTACTAAGGTAAGTTGTCGCCAAATAACTTAAACTTTTAGCTGAGAAGGGGGGCGATTTGCACGTAAACCAATGAAGCAAAAAGACTCGTTCAAGATGTTTAGCGAATATTATACATCGCTTTGATGAAAGCAATTTGAAAAAAGAAATAATGAAAACAAAAAATGCTGATCATGTTTTTTTTTGATAATCAATCATTATCTATGTATCTCATACATAGATATAGAAATAGAAGATTGATAACATTTAGTAGGTACCAGGATTATCAGTTGACAACATTGTATACAAAATCGCACGTCATCCACACACGAACTGTGGTCGGTTGAGTGGTCACGGAGCACGGAACTCTGCAAATATGGCCAGCGCTGGATTCCACGGGATGATATTATAGTCAACAGTTGGCACATGGTATGAATATTTCATGGGGTTAATGAGTTCGGTGGAAGAGCCTTTCAAAACGGTCGAAAATTTCCCGGCAAATTATACTTTATGTTTAATGCATGACAGAATTACGTAGGTAGGTACCTACCGTTCTTAAAGATTTTCTTTTTGATATGTATTTTAATTTATTTATGACGTGCTTAATAAACATTCGTCATTAAGGAGCGGCAAACGATGAGGTCGCGAATAACATAGAACTATCACTTATTCTTCTTCCTTTAGTACTGTCTCCTTTGGGAAGATTAGCGAGCGTCAGTCTTAGTTGACGCTCAAATATGATGATAATTTCGAATTTTCGTTTAGAACTTACCTATCTGTTACTTGCGTTCGTTTAAATTATCAACTATTATATTATTATTTCGGGCTCTTTAATACCTTCTCAGGTTTATCGCCTGGTGGGATTTGGGGTAGCACGAGCAATGCTGCCAAGTGCTATCCTTACTGAGTGTATATAATGTGGTGTTTTGTGTGTTGGTGCCATGTGTAGTATTTATGTGTTAGTAAGGTCAGTAGTGTCGTCGATTTGGAGGAATTTCCTCACAAGTCTGCATGTGTTTAATATGGCTGCTTTTTGCAAGGTGACGTATGTGTATTTAGGTAATTTGATGGTTTCTAAACTGCTGAATAAATTTAATGGAATAATTCCTGTGGTGGAAATTACTATTGGTACTATTATCACATATTGCATGTCCCAGATTCGCTTGATTTCGTCTTGCAAGTCAGTGTATTTTCTCTTTATTAGTATTAGTATTATTATTATTATTGACGAGGCAAACACCCAGCATAAAGCTGATGTGCTTGAATGAGTCCACAGTGTCACTGTAATCCATCTAGTCTGTTCTTAAAGGAGTTGACACTCAGATCCTGACAACCAGATCCTGAGGCAGCCTGTTCCAAGCATCCATCACTCTATTACTTAGGAAGTGTTTATGTGGATTTTGAGCAAACACACTTCTATTCAACTTCAGGCTATGGTCACGCAAGTGCTCATTTTGATTGCGAATGTATATATGGGGCAGTTCAGGATAGCCATAATGATTGTTCAACACTTTATATGATTAAAAGATACCTAACGCATTGTTCTCCATTACAAAGGTAGTTTCTTAGCGAAAAAATCGAAATTGGTATCGGATTTGAAGTAAAGAGAAAGGCGATAGAGTTATCTCCACCTTGTACGCGTCGGCCCTAAATAATGTTTTTTTATTGAATCACTCCCTCACCACTACTCGTGTTATCTGTGACAGGCGAATGCCACTGAAGATGAAAGGCTATGTCTACAAGACAATAATCAGACCGGTGCTGATATATGGTAGCGAGACCTAGGCCGTCACTCGAAAGCAAGTTCATTCAGTGCAAACAGCCGAGATAAAGATGTTTAGGTGGATGTGCGGAGAGATGTGCTTCACAAGGAGAGATAAAATCAGTAGAGGTAGCCTAGACGTATGCGATGTCTTCAATAGGCTGAGGTGGTTCGGTCATATTCGAAGAAAACCGCCAGAAAACGTATGTAACACTGCACTGAACTATCGAGTTCCCGGCAAAAGACCAAAATAGCGTCCCAAAAGACGATGGAAGAGCTTGGTGGTGGAGGATATGCGGGCATGTAATATCTCTGAGGTTGGAACGAAGTGGAGGAGCGCAGTAAGAAGAACTGACTCCATCACCATTCACCATGTGAGATAAAATATAAGGAGGAGAGAGACCCCTTTTTGGTTACGAAGCCATGAAACTCTTCGTCATCCCAGTTTTTGTCACGTTGTCTTGTCTGTATAAAGTTTTCTTGTCCTTATACAGTAGAGAAACTTAAGATATCTTTTCATTCGTCAAAGAACAATATCGTACCGATCACAATCAGAAGAGTTCATTTTTAATTACTACGAAAAATGCGAGACTTCATATAAAATTAGAGTATACAGACTAGCAAAATAAAAAACAACAATGGCTATGATAATGTGGTGTTTCGTCATATTATGACCGTAATATAATAGTGTCATCACATTATGACCGTAATTCCGTAATCTTTTGTTATCTTGACCATATTATTATAACTTTTTCAACACAATTATTATAATACGACTTCCTTATATTCCAGCATACATATTTCGAGATTGTTATTAGTAATTTCTTATTGATTTAAATACTGTTATTTATTTCAACAATCATAGATATCCATAAGTAATACTTAGAACATAATTAATTATTTATTGCAAATTAATACAAAAAAATACGTCACCATAGTAGTTTCTGGATCACAAAGATGTGGACCTCCAAATAGTTCTGCTAGCGCTGGGTCGCATTGGTCCAAGTGAAGTGGCAAAAATACAGCAGCAGCGGCCCTGTATACAAATATCATTATGTTGTTTAACTGATACAAATAACATATTTATCAACAAATCGATTCATTAACAATATTATAAACAATTCATAACAGTTCATTGTATGCGTATGCCGATGACATCAATAGTTTCAGTGAAATTCAACACTACATCCTTAAAACTGTATTTCGAAGACCCATAGGCACCTAGTTGCATCTTTTAAATAATCTTAATAGTATGAGTAAAGACTTATGACAAGGAAATTTAAGTTTCTGACCCCCAAGTCAAGATTCAAAAATACGGAAACAAAAAGCTTCCGATACTTTTCGTGCAATAAAAACTGTAAAGATGAAACTGCATTATAAAAATAATGACTACGCCAAATGTTTCTAAGTGGTAAATTTCAAAATACATTTTTGGTTCATAGTTATAATTTGGGGTATTTTAGAAATGATCTAAACAAAAACTAGGAGTGCCCACCCGGTTTGCTTTAACTATTTCATTGGTGGACAGATTTTGGGTAGGTGTGAGGAGATCAGGGACCTGGGAGTAGTCATGGATAAGAAACTTTTGTTTGGAGTCCACGTTGAAACTATTATTGGGAAGCCATATGGAATGTTTGGTTTTATATTGAGAATTGGTAAACCCTTTAAGTCGCCCTTAACTATGACAACTCTGTACTATTCATTGGTTAGAAGTCAGTTGGAGTTCGCGTCGGTCGTATGGAATCCCCAACATTGCACATATATAAACAGAATTGATGGATTGTAGAGGAGGTTCGTGAGATATCTCGACTTCTGACGAGCCAGAATTTTGATGATTATAAGCTCGCTGCTCGACATTATGGAATAGCCACACTCGTGAATAGAAGAACAGAGATAGAGATGATGTATTTGTTTGAGATCATAAATGGAGATGTCGATTCTGTTAATCTACTCGAGCTGGTACTGTTTGAATTTGTCTCGCCGAATCTTTTTTGTCTTTTTTCGTACCTCACATAACTTTGATCATTCTGTGATACGATCCATAGTAATAATAATAATAATATGTAAGCAAGGCACTGATGGAGTTTACAAATCTAAACAAACCAAGTATTTTTCTAATACGATGCTTGCGAGAGTTTCCATTTAATTTGGCCGAGAGACAAAAAGTTTCCCTATTAGGATGACAGAACCAATCAAAGAAACTTGTTTTCCTTGTAAAGTACGGCCGGTCGAGGGTCTCTAAACTTTTATTTCAAAGGAGAGACTCTTAATTCAATTTGTAGAAGAAACAGAGAAAGATACGGACAAATGTAAAAATATATGTCATGTTTCGGGAAATTTCCCGTTCTGACAACGGAGTGGATATCACTGATTGATGTTATTTAATTTTCTTGGATAATTTATTTTAGGGAAACTTAACAATTTGATAGTACAATTTATACATGATACAGTTACAGAACCAAAATAAGCATTCCATCAATACAGCAACAAGAAGATAATTAAAGAATACACTCAAACTCACTCACATTATGAAACCAGTCAACTTTTTGACATTTCTCATATACTAAAATTCCGTATAAAATTTTTAGTCGAATCTGAATAGGGCCTACGACTTAAATTGTTTGTAAACCTTACCTAGTAAATAATTATTTTATTCAGTATAATTTAACCTGAATAATTAATAATGCTTTCAATGTTATGTTTAGTAAAGTCATCAAAATTAATGTTTTATTACAAAGCAACGTCAACATTTTACGACAATCGTACAAAGATCTTGTAGTGTAAATAACATCGATTTTGCCATTAGCCGTCTAAAGTATATTTACCTTTATATAAAGGGCCTGGATTTTGTTATGTTTACCTTTAAAAGGGCGCCTGCTGCCAGCTTACCTATTTATCAATTCGATATTCCATCATTAGGTACTACTTAGAATAAACGGAGCTCTCAGACCAGTAATGTCCGATCTAAGCATCTCAAAGGAAGCCAAAATTGCGGTACACAATGCAATGATGATGTATGCCCGGAAATAAGGGCAAGACTTGCCGCGGCAAGTAGATGCTTTTATGGACTGCTAAAGCACTTAAGTAGCGGACGTCATGGATCGCGTAGCTACATTGAAATGGCAATGGGCGGGACATATTGCTAGACAGGAACCCGCAAGATGGACCCCTAAAATATTGAGATGGAGACCTTGGGAAAGTAAGAGAGGCGTCGGAAGATCTCAAAAAAGATGGTCTGACGACATAGCCGCTATGGGGGGTAGAAATTGGCTACAAGCAGCAACCGATAGAAGGAAGTGGAAGAATATGGAAGAGGCCTATATCCAGCAGTGGAAGACAGAGGGCTGAAGAAGAAGAAGAAAGCACTTAAGGTCACGACTCATCTCTCGTAAAACAAAAACCCTCATTTACATTTAACTTTTCTTAGACCGGTCATGACATATGCATCAGAATGCTGGATATTGACCAAGAAGGACGAAAATGCATTGTTGGTGTTCGAAAGGAAAATACTTCGCAAAATATTTGGTCCTGCCTGTGAAGGAGGATTTGGAAGGATCCGGTTTAACCACGAGCTAGAAATAATGTATGGCGAACCAAACGTTGTCCAATACATCAAATACAACATCTACGTTGGCTCGGACACGTTTGTAGAATGGAGGATAGCCGGGTCCCAAAGAAAGTATTGGACACCTGTCCTGAAGGAAGAAGAAGCAGAGGGAGACCTAGGATGAGATGGCTGGACGACATCGAGGGCGATATAAGAGCGGTTGGACAGACAAATTGGAGGAGACTTGCTGTAGACAGGGGGGGATGGAGGCAGTTTCTTGAGGAGGCCAAGGCTCGCACCGGGCTGAAGCGCCATTGCTAATGATGATGAAACATGGACGTGGTAAAAGACGCATGAAAGTAGAATAAATACTGTGGAAATGAGATCACTAAGAAGAGTATGCAATAGAACGATATATGTATGATAGAATAAAAAATGAGGACATAAGGAGGGAATGCAAAAAGAAGAAGAGTATTATAATTAAAAAGAAAGTGAATTCCTTGAGGTGGTTTGGACATATTGAAAGAATGAATTATGAACGACTGACCAAAAAAATATACATGGGTTTAAGAGATGGAGTGAATAGCAGGAGCCGCCCCAGAAACGGATGACATGACCATGTGAATGATAGTAAGAAGCTTGAATAATCGACGAGCATGTATGAGACGATGCATGGATGTAAAAGAAGCTAGGAATGCGTGCAAAAATAGAGGAGTATGGCGCTCGGTTCTCTTTGCTTAAACCGTAAGGCATATGGCGTGATGGTAAGTATGTATATGAATCATTTAAATATAACTAGTTGCATGTAACACATGAGATCCAACTGTCGATGGCGATAGTATGTATAATTGAAAAATACGTACCAAAATATTAACACTTAAACACAATTTAATAAATATTTTAAGATATGTTATGTTCTATACAAAACATGTAGGTATGTATAGGAGAGTATGGAGGTCAGTCTGTTTTTCCTACCCAGAATATAAAAACAGCATGATGGTATGTTTGGAGATTAAGTAGGTATCAAACGATTGAGTGAGATATTGTGTTGATGTTCATATATTTTATAGAAAATTAAATTATCTAGTTGGAGGGGCTTTTTTCGATATTTTTAAAAACTTCGGAAATATAGGCAGTTAAACACACAAATTTATCATTAAAAAAATGTTTTTCTAATAAAAATTGTTTAAAAAACTCTCGAGATTTATATATGTCTATATTTATACCAATTTTCAGCGTTCTAGCTTTAATGGTTTTTGAGATATGTGAATAAATAACACATACACACCTACACGTTTTGTATATGAAGATGTATAAATAAATTGAGGTTGTAACTATGTCACTTACCTATGATCATCGACTGTGACAGAAACGGAATAACCATGTAACCAGAAAGAGCCATTTCGTGAACAGTCCCGCCATGGTGCTGCCCAACTACCTTCTGACCGGTTCCAAGAACCAGCCAAAGTTCTCCAGTACAGAGTCAGTGCGCTTGTATTATTGCGTTGAAATATTATCTGAAATTCAAATACATAGGTATTGGTATCAACTAGATGAAAGCCCTCATCGGTGTGGTCATAATTAAAGATAAATTACTTAAATTACGCCGAATAACTTGAACTTTTAGCCGAAAAGGGGGGCGATTTGCACGTGAACCAACGAAGCAAAAAGACACAAAGTTGCATTATACCAGTTGCATTATACAAAATTATACCAAGGTTTCAATTATTACTAAAATTAAAATAAATAAATTTATGTAGGTATTAGAAATATATATAGCATCTACAAAGCACCCAAACTGTCTGAACATATAAAACTAAGCAGGCTAAGATGGGCCGGGCATGTTCAGAGAATGCCATCATCACGGGTATCAAAAAGAGTCTTAGAGGGGCACCCAGGTGGCAAAAGAAAGGTCGGGAGACCGAGGCTGCGATGGGAAGATGATATTGGGAGGGATGCATCCCAGCTTTTGAATGTGCCAAACTGGAGGGTCGCAGCAGGTGACAGGAGAGGTTGGAGGACAAACTTGCTGGAGGCCAAGGCTCGATATGGGCTGTAGAGCCATTGAAGAAGAAGAAGAAGATTAGAAATAATTTTGTTTAGTATAATGCAAAGTACACAATATATTGTATAATCAATATTAAAATTACAAATGTGTTGAGAAAAATAAAAACTTTGATGAACTTCGTTATATTTTCAAAATCAGGTAATGTATGCAGAGATAACACTTCTAAATCTTCCTTTATATATGAAAATACAAAACATATTAAGGAGACAATTGATTAACAATTAAACGAAATATCTTTTTGTGAAACAAATGTGAATGTTTTAAAATTCAAATGACAATATTATTTAACTCGAATCTCATTCGACAAGGTGCTGACCAATGCTCGAATGCCAATATGTAGAATGTTAACTAAAAGCCTACTCCAGTTTTATTACAATTAGCCCAGTTAAGAAACAAAGGGTATATTTGGTCAACTCTTTAATTACTCAGATCCTTTTACTTTTAATGGAATACACTTTAATTGGCTTAAATAGAATTAAACCCTCAAATCGAAACATCTGTTTTGCAATTACGATTTGTGCCTCAATTTCAAACCAAGGTAATTTGACCTGAAAGTTTTACAGGAATATGTCGATTTGCTTACTCAATTATATTATGTTTTATTGAAAATAAAAAAAATATTTGAATACCTGCATGGTTAAAAACTTTTCTTTACTCAATTATTTCTTACTACACATGCTTTGACGAGCACCTCGTGCATTTCGAAAGAGCTCGTTCAATTTGTCTATCTATCTGTGTTATCGATTATTTTTAAACTGGTTTTATAAAATAAGCTTCTATCAAGTTCCATCAAATCCTTGAATTGCTTATTTATGTGTCTTTTTACTTCGTTGGTATACTTGCAAATAGCCCCCCTTCTTGGCGAAATGGCTCAAGATATTTGGCGACAACTATACAAACAAGAGCTGCCTCAAAGAATGTGCTATCAGGAAGATACCTAACATTGAAATCTAGATCACAGGGTGCCAATCATATAAGGAAATTAGAAAATGTTTTAAATGAATTGGGCGTACTGGGTTCGATCCCCAAAAGAGACAACATCATATTTCTAATTCAAAAAGTCAAAACTTACAAGATGATTTTTGAAGTGAAGCAGTCCGAGATTGATTTGAGGTACACCAAGGGCCACAGCTAGTAGATCTGGACGTGGAGTGAGAGCCGCCCTAGCCAATGCGGCAGCACGTTCCGGGCTAGCAGCACGCTTAGCCACAAGACGGGCCAACGCGCTAGCTAAGTCCGTGGCCACTTCACGGTCGGAGCGCGCCGTCTGTAAAATCATTCATTCATCGTATTACATTTGAGTACAATTCTCAGATAACTTCTATGTCATATTTATATTTGGGAACAATTCAAACACAAATACATCTTTTATGTTATACATAAATGGACTTACTATTTACACCAAGATATAAGCCATATATATTTTAAAAGAATGAATTGTAACCAATCCTAAACTTTTGATTCCTTATTTAAAACAGAAAGCGTTTCATTTAAGAGAACATATAATGCTAAATCTAGTGACCGAAAACATATTATATTATATTAAATCCGCCTAATGCACTAATATGAAGTTACGTGTTAGTAGGGGTAACTATCTGAATATATAAGGATTATACGTGATTTGAATTATCGGAAACCCAAAATTTGTTTATTTTTTGCATTGTAAGTTCAAACCATACTTGAAACGAAGAAAGTTTATCGGTCATTCACTTTGATTTTATGCACTCTTTAAGCATATAAAAGATTTATTTCTCTACGACACATAGTTATATTTCTCTACGACACAAAGGATATTCATAATATTTTTTTTATGGGAATTTAGGCTGAATTTTAAAATTGTATGACGAACATTTACTAGAGAAATGTTGGAAACATTTGTGTTATTTTTTCCAGAAACACACTGTTTAACATATTTGAGGAATTTGATTTGAAATTGGGGTGTTTAGGTTTATATACCCCCTTAAGAGTGAGTTTTGAGTACACTTATGATTGCACATGGTGTTGTCATACGTTAAAAAAGAATATTCCCCACAATAATTGTGGATAATTAGGGATGTTTTTTCTACTTTTATAATATTAAAATTGTAAAAGTAATTTCTGATAAATCTGCACACGTTCCTGGCTTCCTTTACATCCATTGATCGTCTCATACATGCTCATCGATTGTTCAAGCTTCTTAGTTTCCTTCTTTCAAAGTATCATTCACATGGCCATGCCATCCCTTTCTTCGGATCCTGCTAATCACTCAAATCAAGTCAATCAAGTATCTTGAACCTGGCTTATTGAATAAGTTTTTTTATGTTTATATGTATTACACACACTTCTGTTTTTTTATGTTTGTTATTTTTGCTATTTTGTACATTTTTTTCAATTGCCTTTTTTTAATTTATTAATTGGAAGAAATCAAGAATAATTTTATTTTATTTGTTCATAGTATGTCACACGCTATACACACATTTATTTTATTTGTTCATAGTATGTCACACGCTATACACACATTTATTTGATTTGTTCATAGTATGTCACACGCTATACACACAAAATTAATCGGGACGAAATTCATAAAGTACATTCTACATCTACATGATACCTGTTTGGAAACGGGTGCAAAAAACATTTATTATGAAAATTACAAGTAGGAAAAAATTTCAAGAAGACACATTATGAAAAATACATGTATAATTTTGTTGGTCAATGTAGGTAACTGAATTCAATAATTTAAAAAAATACATACATACATTTCATATTAATTAATTATAATAAAATTTCATTTGCACACATTTTGTACAACAATAATTATGTAGGTATAAATTATTTTATTCTTTTGTATTTACTATCTTCTTTTCACACGAGTGCTTGCACACTGGTAAAGGGCAATGGGCAATATTTTTTTTTTAATAAAAAATGAATATGTCCTTGTTAAACAAGTACATATACATCTTCCTTTAAATCGGTCGAGGCAGGATTCGAACTCGCGATCACTGGATTACTAGCCCAGCGCGCTAACCGCTCTGCCATCCACCCATCCATATATTGTTCTTTTGTTTATTCTATGTTTTTTATATGTCTTTGGTTATATATGTTAAATGATTTGTAAAATAAATAAATAAATAAATTTAAATGTAGATACTTTTTATTTATAATGAAATTATCTGGTTTTATACAATAAATGTTTTATACATACAAATTTTCGACAAGAAAAGGAATTCATAGCACATTAGTGTTGAAGGTTGATAAAAGAAGCTAATGACGTTTGTTTACATTGAATTTCGTCTTGATGTTTTTGTACGTAGGTATAGCTAATCACTAATCACGTACCTACAAGGGAACGATGAATGGCGTATCCTTAAATTAGATGTCTTTCGTAAAACCAAAATAATAAATACAATCGGATTCATTTCCAACTGTCGATTTGTTTTAAAAGAATTTATTTCTCTTAACACGAAATTTGTATGCAGGGTCTATATTTTTCACGGTTTTTCCAACTTTGAAGTCAAAAAACACCAACTTAGAGGCTTCGCAGCATATAGGTTCTATATATGTATGGATTTACTCCGAATTCGGAGTTGAACTAAGTGTGTCTGTGTGTCTGTCCGTCCCTTATAACTTTTGATCCTCTCAATTCACAGAGCCCAAAATTTCAGAATAATATATAGATAGTTATTGGCCTACAAAACTTTCTTACTCAGAATATTGAATTTTTGTTTCAGTCAAGAGTTATCAACTTTTGAATTTTTACTTTATTTTTCCAAATATCTCAAAAACCATAAAATCTAGATCGCTTAAAATTGAGTATAGACAAATACAAAATCTCAAAATTATTTTTACAAAAAAGTTTTTTTACTATAGATTTATGTGTTTGACTACAGTCAAAGTTTTCAAAGTTTTAAAAAGCATCGAAAAAAACCGAAATACCCCAACTAGATAATTTAATTTTCTATAAAAAATACGATTATTACGGTGGCAGAGCGGTTAGCGCGCAGGGCTAGTAATCCAGTGGTCGCGAGTTCAAATCCTGCCTCGACCGATTTCGTTCACCTAAGCACAAGCATTTATTTGCTTATTTTAGGGAACGTAGGAAGATGTATGTGTACTTGTTTAACAAGGACATATTCATTTTATATAAAAAAAAAATTAAAAAAAATATAGCAGTACATCTTAAACTTTTTTAACAATTTTTATAAACATTGAAATTCGTGACGATATCGTTTCATACAATTGGTATGGCAGTGGCCTATAAACAATATCTAAAGCAACTTAATAGTTTGATACCTACTTAATCTCCAAACATGCATACCTACATACCATCATACTGTATTCATATTCTGGGTAGGAAAAAAGGACTGACCTCCATACTGTCCTATCTTGACATACATACCTACATGTTTTGTATAGAAAACAAAATATCTTAAAATATTCAATAATTTGGATTTATAGTTTGGTAGGTACATGCAACTTGTAAATACGAAATCTGCACACATACCTATTGAGTCAGTTTCAAATTCAATCATACAAAATGGTTCTTCCCCCACCACCACCCGTTCTGCTTATGGGGACTAATAACGGCCCCTTACAAAACTCTGAAAGAACACAAAGAACATATGAAGAGTCCGGAGAACTCTAAAACCTTGCAGACACTGCACTTAATGTGCCAAAGAGAGCTAATCACGTTGAAACTACTGGCTCACTGCTCAGTGATAGTGAAGATAATAGTGCACCGAATTTAAGACAGAAAGTCTTGAAAGCCCTAAAATTGCTCTTCGTGGCTACAAGGTCCGCATGTCCAATGGGTCCAAAGAAATTCCCTCGGACATCGTCGTAGAGTTCTCGTCGGAAAGTTAACACGGAGAAGTTAGTGCATTCCCATAGGATATGCTCAGAAGTCTGTTCAGGGTTATCACAAAGCTGACATGAGGACGAATCGGATAAGTGAAAACGAAAGAGATAGCTTTTGAAACTGCCGTGTCCAGTAAGGAATTGCGTGGTCCAATAATCGGGAACAATCCACGAGGATAAAATTCGAGTCCTCACATCGGGAAGAAATAAAAATGTAAGTCTGCCCACGGAAGAAGAGGACCAGCGACGTTGCCAAGCAAACCATATAAGTACCTACTTTGTCCAAACTATATTATGTCTTCTACATATTATAGCTATTGCCGTAACAACATCATTACCTACCCATATCATCCTGTCGATCGATATCTTCGTATTAATGTTAGTAATTATTATCTTTGAAGTTAATCATCATCAAATTTGACAAACCTTTTTAATGTGATAACATAATATTATCTAATCAACCACTAAAGTCAATAAATATAAGGCATATAGTGAAGTAGGTACCTATATCTTTCCAATAAACGACATTCTATCGTTTCTAAATAATACCTCTCATACATACATAATATGTATGTATGTATGTATATTTTATTTAGATGTAAAAAATAAATGCATTTTCTTACATCTAGTATAAACAAAAAGAATATTAACAAGTTGAAAAAATAACAAATTTACACAGTAGGTATGAATTATATAAAAACAACAAAAAACAAGAAAATATTCCAATTTACACAAAAAACAAAGGAAGCTCACAATATCTTAAATGAACTATTCCGTACATATATTTTTATTTTTTATTTTATTTTATATTACTTCTCGGGCAACTAACAGGTACTATGTCAAATATTAATTTAACACGCACCCAATCACAAGTTGCCACATTCTGGAGACTTACGATATTAATCACGCCATGTCCCTCACGCAGTAGGCAGAGAGAACTGAACGCCACAATTTTCTGTCTTGACACATTCATCGCCTCATTCATGAATCATCTCATATGTGTTCGTATGTTGTCCACGAGTATAACATTTCCGTCTTTCAGAATATCGTTCACATGGTTGAGACATCCTTTTCTTGGGCTCCCCTGACATCTGATTCCTTTCGCTTTGTTTATTATCTTCGTTAGGCGTTCTTTATTCATTCTCTCCGAGTTCCTGAACTATCTCAATGTGTTAAATTTCATTCTTTTAATTACATATTTTTTCATCTAGCATTCTTTCATCGTGTCCTCATTTCTTACCCTGTCAAACATCGTTCTATTACAAATTCTTAGCAATCTCATTTCAACTGCATTTATTCAGCTTTCGTGCAAATTCTGCCATGTTCAGGTTTCACTTGCATATTTCAAGGTTGGCACAACGATTGCGTTATGAATGGCAACTTTGACATCCTTTGATTTGTTGCGATCATTCATAACTGGTCTAAGTGCTCCGTTCACTCTGTTTCCTGTCATAACACGTCTTTCGACATCCTTCCATTCCGTTTAAACATGCTTCCCAGTTAGAAATACTCGTCAACTTGCCCGAGCCATTCGTTCTCTTCTTTTATATGACAGGCTGTTCTGCTATCATTCTTTTCCATTGCCATTGTCTTTGATTCGCTGGCATTCATCTTCAGTCCGTTCTATATGCATCCATATATCATACTAACAAGATACTGTAACTCTTCCATTCTCTCTACTCACTGTACCTTATTGTCTGCATACATCAAATCACGCACTGTTACAATACTTAGTTTCAGACCATTGCTTTTATCCCTAGGGGCTTTTATGCAGAAATCAATGTACAGATTGAAGAGCCATTGTGACAGCACGCTACCCTGTCTAACGCCATTATTAATAGAGAACCACGTTTTATAACTGTGTCGTTAACGCGAACACATGATTCGCTATTCTCATATTATAATGACTCGATTGCGCGTACCAGCTTGTCCTTCACTCTGTACACTGATAGTATATCCCATCATCTTTCTATGACAATTTTGTCATAGGCCTTTTGCAGACCCATAAAGGCACAGAAAATTTTCTGGTTCTTCTTGTAGATTAAAATATACATAATTGCATGGTACTTCTTATATATTACATGAAATAATTCATTTTAAATAAAACGTAAGCATACCACTCAATGACTCTCTCGGACATAACCTGTGGGACTTAAAATCCCGTGGTTTGAAAATGGTATACTGTGAAAAATTTGATGTAAGTACTTATTAACCTAATACTTATTTGAATACGCAGCAAGGAGTTAGTAAAAAAATCATATTGTAGACGAAACAATTAAAAAAATCTCCAAATTTTCAAAGTGCTAATAATTTGGAATTGGTTTTAGTAGGTGTGTATAATTTTGAAATGTATCTACTTTCTGCATTAGATTTAAGTAAATTTATTGAGTTTTCTGTTAACCTACACATTCTGAATACCAAAAAGGGGACATGCAATAGTATAAAGACTTTTATTTTAATGAAATTGTCAGTCATTTAGATATGTGTTTGTCCATAGTGTATTATAAATGTGAAATCAGAATACTTATCTTATTTAACTAATTTTGTTAAACGAAAGTACCTACTTATAGATAAAATCTTGATATTTAAGGAGTAGCAGAGAAAAATATATGACTAGATTTTTTGAAAAAAATATAGGTACATTATTTGATTTCTGCCAAACCTTTATTATGTGAGGCAGAGAGGTATACATGTAACGAGTGATAGTTGAAGTTAGGAGAACATAACATAGTAGAATAAAAAGTAACCTTTATTCGATTATTTTTTTAATAGCAAGAATAGTTTTTAAAATATCATAATAATAAAAAACTCAGCAGGTAGATTTTCATATAATCTTTCGATTGAAATAAAAATCTACTTAATAGGCCTTGTAGTTTTTTAGTTACGTACAATAGAAAATTAAAAAAGGTTTTACTAAAACTAATTTTACAAGAACAGTATTAAACTAATCCAAACTTTAAAAACTCATGCAATAGAAATAAGATGTAAATACAAACTGTACTCTATTTGTAAGACGTAGGTACCTACCTTTTGAGGGTACTGGGGAAATGATTTTCAAAATAAACTATATAGCCTACTACAGCCTCTTAAGGGGGGGACTGGTGCCAACGTACCTATTTTTCAATTTGATCTACCATCATTATTTCATATCAAATCGTTTTGAAAAAAATAATTTAGATAGTTTGGATATTAATAAACAAAAATATACCTTAACTTTTTGATAATGTTCTGTATAAATTCTTGTAGAAAAATAATGGCATACCCCGATTTTCAACGTTTATCATATATTTTTAATAAACTATAAGGCGTAGAGTAATATTTTTTTTTAAATTAAAGAAGACAAAAATATCTAGAAAAATATGATGTAATGTTGCATTAATGCTTCAGGTTTAGTAAATAAACCTAAAAAACATTTATTTTCCATTCAGAGCCATTGCGTAATAAAAGTTTTTTTGGTTTATTTACTTAACCTGATGCGTTAATGCAACGTCATATCATATTTTTCCAGGTATTTTGTTCTTCTTTAATTTATAAAAAAAATATTGTTCTATACCTTATATTTTTTTAGAAATTTAAGATAAATGTCTAAAATCGGGGTATGCTTATTATTTTCCTACAAGAATATATACAGAACATAATCAAAAAGTTAAGGTATATTTCTCTTTATTAATATCCAAACTAACTAGGTTATTTTTTTCAAAATGATTCGTTTAGTAATAATGATGGTATATCAAATTGAAAAAATAGGTACGTTGGCAGCAGTCACCCTCTTAATGAAAAATTCAATTAAATATTGATATAAAATCTAAAATTCCGTAAATCAATATACAATCTGGATATACGACAGCTGTACACTAGATCAGTCATGTATTTATTCTTCAAAAACGAATCAAAGTTCACGAAACTAAACACCGAGGATACAAGGAGCAAAACATCGGGTAGCTATAGAGTTCCGAAAATGAATTCCAAATTTGGACAAAGATTTTTTACATTTATCAGCACTTAAAGGATTAAGAAATGTCAGTAAGATTATGGCTACTTGAAGTAGGTCGACATCAAAATAAAATAAATGTATACCTAAGCAAAAATAATGCAACTTATTGGTTATTTTAATTGTGAATTTTTTTTTATTTTAATATTTTATTGTTACGATTTTTTTTTCCTTTAACTTGTTCATTTTATTTTTTTGTATAATATGCAAGTGCAATATTTTGAATAAAAATTGTAAGAACTATGCAAACTATACAGGTAGTTACTTCGGAACACACTCTGTCCAGTGAAGTAGGTATCTTTAATATATTTTCTTTGAAATAATAATAATAATAAGTCATTTGTAGAGCGCCGTTTAATGATTCGAGATCATACCAAGGGCGCTGATAGTCTAATGTTGTGTTGCTCTCTGAAACAAAGCTGTTTTTAATCCTTTAGTGAAAGTGCTCTTGCTTTGAGCACTGTGGACATCTAGAGGCAGTGAATTCCACTTAATAGGACCACTCACACTAAAGCATCGGTCATAGTAAAAATAATAATATTAAATAAAAAATAATAATAATGAAAATTTTTGTGTCGTATTTCCAATTTTTATTTTGTAAGTGTATCTCAGTGTTTAACGTAAGCTGCATACAAATTTTAATCAAACATAAAACAAGAAGGAAATTAATGCACAATAAATTAAATTCATACCTCAATGAAAAATATAAGTGCATTAATATATATTATATTTTTACCTTGAGTATAAATTTAAATTTATTTCAAAAAGAGTGGAGTTGTAAATGCATGTATCAATATCATCGCGAAATCAATATTTGTATAACGAATGCATGAAAATATTCCAAATTAATGTTTGTTAAATATAAATACCAACACAAAACAATTAATTAATTCGCTGCAGTGCCTTGTTTAAAAAAATAAATTATAATGATTAAATATTTTGCATGCGATAAATTTGAGGAAATGTCTAGGTTTTCCTCATTAATTACATCCTACATATTTTTTTATGTATTTCAATTGTTATTTTTAATATATTTGCGATTGAATGATACATGTTTTACATTCCTAAATTACTAATAAACGACAGACCAAGAACATATTATAATATAAATGTGAAAGAATTGAAGTGAAAGGCAAAACACGGCATCGAAAAAGAAATAATAATCATCTTCATAATTGAAGATGTCACAATTCAAGATTACAAGGAGTCGTGAAAAGATGTAAGTAATAAGTGCAATACAAAATTAAGATTGTATGTTCCTCGGTTCTCTATGCCTATTTTGGCAACAAAAAAGAATGATTAAAAATATACCATCAATTTGAACGGAATTCATAATATAAGCCATCCTCAATCACTTTTGATGATTTCCTTAGCTCTGCTTTTCAAGACTGATGAAAGGAATTACTAAGATATTGCTTCGTCACAATTTGGAAAAATATTTCGGAAAATACTCCATAAAATAATTTATTACTTATAATTACCAAATAATTATTTAACTCTCTTGTATGTGCTCAAATTATCTAATTGCTATGATTAAATGTCTGAATTGAAAATATTTTTTTTCCAAAACAAACATCTCTGTACCAATATTTTGTATAAATAAATCAAATTAATTTAATAATTTCACGATTGTTTTTATTCCCCTTAGTACGTTAAAATTGATTATATCTATTTCATTATTTTTAAGTTAACTATGTTAACTATGCGAGATTTAATATTTTTGGGTTTTTCGTGGCAATAAACATTTTGTACATTTTTTATAAACAAAATAGAGTGAAACTATTCGTTTTATTCAAGCTCGATGTATAAAATCATATCAATAAATATACCTAGCTATTTTCTTTTAGTTTTTTACTAGCCACTGAATCGATGCTTCAAGAAATATAATAATTTGGAAATTATCGGGTCCGTGGACATATTCTGTATGTCAAGGACGCTTTTCAGGAGCTACATTAGACAGGAATAATTAATTGTTTTGTTACCATCAGTGAGTACATGTAACATGAAATCAAGGTGGGCTGATAAAGTTACAACATCTATACTGTTTACATTTATTATGACGTCAAAATTTTATTTGTACGTTGCCCATTTCTTCGAAATAAATTAATAAATAAAAAAAACAAATAAATTACATAAGTATTTGTAAATTAAGAAATTTTACGTAATTTACAATGACCAAATCAAAAAATACTGTCGAATTTTAATAGAAAAGAAAAACTAGGTACATAAATGTGAATAAGATGAAGAATTGATTATCGCACTGACAATAGAATGGAGAGTTCGAACTCCATAGCTGCCTCGACAATTTATTCGCCTATAGCGCAAACTATCAGTGTGTGTTTGTGTGTGTCAGGGTGGGTGAGTGTGTTTGTGTGTAAACCTTTTTGCAATGCACCCAATCCACCAGGGTGGGAAGTAATTTAGTTTTTATAGGAAACAATGAGGATTAAGAAAAAAAAATGTAACAAACCGGTGGTGGTCGTGGTATAGCTGGAAGTGCGCGTGCATCGCAAGGGGTGGTGTCTGTGAAGGGTAAAGATGTAGATACAGGAGGGGTCTCCAAGGAGCCAGACCTAAGGACCCCATCTGGGTCCAAGTCCTGGTCTCCTTCCCCTCCATCAACACTTCCCTGCCCCCCTCCAGCTACACCAAGCATCACAGCCAGCAGCACCCACGCGCTCCTCATACCGCGCGATAACAACGATGGTCACCTCATGGTCCCACACTGAAACAATACATTATTTATTCATACATTATAAATTACATAATTTCCCGCGTACATAAAATGTTTGATTGTCCGCATAACGCTATACAATATTTCAAGTACCTTCTTCTTTTTCAATGCTTTTTATCACCAATACCAGTGTTCTAGATCAAGTATCAAATAAAATCAAAACATAAAATTCAACAACGATTTTTAAATGTAGTGATTACCCAGATCGTTGTTTGTGTTTGAAAATTTTTGAATGTATATAGTAGTAAATCCAATCCCAATTTCATTTTGTTTATTTTATCGATGAGATTGTTTTATAAAAGTTGTTTTGCAAATTGGGATGATTCTGCTATATTTTATCTTTTGTGTTCGATATATCTATGCAGAAAATGCATGTATATATATGTACAAACTTAATTCTGTAAGAACAAGCTTTTCGTTTTAATTTATAAAAAAAAACAATAAACCTGTAAATTTCTCACTCGGCAACCATTTACGATTTATCCCGTAAAGAACAAGATTTTCGTTTTGATTTACTAAAAAAATACATCCTATTTTCTCGCTTCACTGCAATTTATCATTTATTCCGTAAGGGCAAGGTTTTCGTTTTGATTTATTGAAAGAAAAGAACATAATAATACCTAAGTACTGAAATTTTAAGTTTTATTTAGCCATTGAATTTTTATTCCGAAATAAGAAGCGATTCGTTTTAATTTATTAAAAAAAAAACATTATATTGAAAATTTTCACATACTTTTTAGAAAAAAAATACGTTTTTTATTAGGTTTTGAAAAATACATCCTTCAAATAACCACCATTTTGCTATTCACACTTACGCATTCTTTCTAAGGTACCTGTCGTAATGTTACTCAATTTATTCCTTCAATTTCTTCTGGCCTTTAATTACTGAATGGTTCGATGATTGTTATAGTATACTTTATCTCTAAAATATCTTCACAGGAAAAAGTTTAGAGCGTGGCGGCCAAGTAATTTCAGAATTTCGTGAAATCATCCTCCTAAAAATTTGCCTTAAGAGTTCAATTGTCCGGCGAGCTGTATGGACAGAAGCACCACTAGCACAAGCTGTACCTTAAACATGCAGCATCATGACGCTGGGATTGCCTTCGAGTTGACATTGAAGGTTATATTCCATCCCCTCGTGGCCTCTCAGCACGTGGTTAATCACTCACAGACCCCTTAATATGAAACCACCGGAATAAAGAAAGTATAGATTGTTTATGTGGTAGTTTTCTGACCCCAAAACACAGAACAGTAGATTCTTTGTTCTGTACCCTAAAATGAAGAGTACCTTTGCGTTAGCACAATTATTGATGGTTTGCTTTCTATATAGAAATCGATTATTTCAACACGTTGTCCAACTCATTTCAACATCTTATAAATGACATAGTAAAAATATTTTTGTTGTAAACGTATTACTTTTCGCCGACGATTTGAAGATAAACAAAGTAGTGGAATGTCTTACCGACTATCATATCTTACACTTACAAGATAGTCTAAATAGATACAGGAATAGTGCTATCGTAACTCTCTGCATTGAAACATAGACAAATGCCAGCGAATGCAGTCGTGAATATCTCCACAGGTATTTCTAAAGACCCTGATCGACGAGCGAGTAAAACCGCGGTCTTATGGCTCGTCGGCAAAGCTCGCCGGTGTATCATTGCAATACCGCGGTTATGTGAGTTGACGAGCCTGGCTCGTGGCTCGTCATGTTTGCTTAATTTTTTACTCGGCTCGTCGTTCAAACCCGCGTGTCGATGACATGTTAACCTCAATTAGACTTCGATATGACTGTTTCACTCGCTAGTCGATCAGCACCAACGAGCCGCGAGTAAAACCGACGTTCTTATAAACCGCGGTATAGGCTCGTACGTACCGATCACCCACTTAAGGATAACACTTTAAGAATATGAAATCAAATATAAAAAAAAATGTAGAAAGTTATTTGAATTTTAAATAATGGTATTGTGACTTGAACCAAATTGTACCTACATTTTTATTATATGACAATAGGTTTGATTGTTTTTGTAAAAACTAAGTATGATGTTACTTTTAAGAACTGCAAAATATTACAAGATCGAATTATGTAAGAAGATATTTTTGTTTTTCATATTTCCCATCATGGTATTTTCTCCTTCATTCAACAAAGAGCATGGGGATGACGGATTGCGAGGCACACCACAAAACAGAACAGAACTCTCCGTAAATAATCTACATTTCCCCATAATGGAGTACCGACATAGAAGATATCGTGTATGAACTGAAACCTCAGATTCGACCTTAACGTACATAGGTATTTTTCTTTTATCCGAAAATAACAGAGAGAAAAATATATTTTTCCGAAGACAAAATAAAATTGTTTTGGCAAAGAATACCAGAAAATACATTGAGAAAAATAAAGGAAACTCCTTTCTTCTTCGCACACATTTGAATGGGTGCAAATTGTCTATTAACACGTCCCTCTTGGGGGCATGGGGGGGGGACTTCGAGGAGGGATGGATCGGGTGAGGAAGGGCGGGATATCTGATTCCCCATTTTCACCGAAGTGGGAGCATTTTTGTACCGAGTCGAAACTTTTTTTGGGGGTTTTTAAATTCCAATTGAAATGTTTAATTTATGCGATGAGGTCCGCCGCGCCATTTCCAATTAAAAGGGTCACTAATAGGCTTCGATGAAAATAAAAATGTCGACTGTTTTCTTCGACCTTTTTCACTGCAAAAAAATTTTCGAGCTGCAATAAATGTTTATATTTGAAAATAAAAGTTTTGCTACGTCATTTTAAGAGTTATACTTTAACCGTTTTAATAAAACAATATGGTATCACGTCCATTTTTACGTGTAAAAAATATGGGTAGGTATTTAACATTTAAGGTCGGTACTTACCAACTATAAAAAATAGGCTTAACTCAAAATAACTTTTATAAAAAAAAGTTTGATTAATTTTATCATAGAAATGCATCATCAATTTAATTTTATGAAATATTAATTTAATTTTATGAAACATTAATTTAATTTTATGAAACATTAATTTAATTTCATGAAACATTAATTTAATTTTATAACATCAAATGAAACAAACAAAGTCGGCCTTCGTGGCTCAGTTGGTTGGAAATCTGACCGCTGATCCAAGGGTCCCGGGTTCGATTCCCAGTGGAAACACAGTTTTTAATTGTGTTTCCAGTCTGGATCTGTGAGACGATTAATATCGTAAGTCTCCAGAATGTGGCAACTTGTTAATGGGTGCGTGTTGAATTAATATTTGACATAGTACCTGTAGTTGCCTGAGAAGTATCTAGTAAATAAATAAAATATACACAAATTTTAGAGCTCCAACTGGTCGGGAAATTAGTTAAAAATCAAATACAAAATACCAGTATGAACAGATGGGAAGATAAATGAAAGTGTGGACAAATGAATCCTTCCTATAAAATACTGCAAAAATGATAATAATTTCATAATAATGCTTTTTCATGGCTATTTCCTATCCTGTTTTAATTCCTACACAAATATTTTAATATAGGTAGGTATGTATATAATATTATTATATACCTACATATAAAATATGTCTCCGCGTATCTATACATTGAAAATGTGTTTATTCTGACAATGGAGATAAGAAATTTTTGCGGTAAATTTTATTATTTTTTTGGTCAGCGTAAATATTTTCACCTCCCGAAGAGCTTTTTTAGATTCAATCCATATTTTTGTTTTACCACTGTACAGATTTTGAGTACGTAGGTACACAGATACGTTGACAGTAGAAATATGTTTTCAAAATATTCTTGCTTTTTAAATAAAATGAAGATAACACGAAGGTGATATATATATTGGAAAAATTCAAATAAATATCTGCATAAACAATTTAACTTAATCCAATTATAACAATTAAATACCTACTTAAATACAATTTAACATTAATAATTAAATACAATTTAACAATTTAACTAATCTTTAATGAGAATGTTTAGGTAGGTATATGATTAATTCCTGATTTTTAATGTTAATGTGATAGAACAAAATAAATAAAACTTTTATAAGTATTACCATAGTACACATTGGATATTAAAATTAAATTTTATTAAAATTAACATTTTATATTAAAATTAAAATTAATCGAAGAAATTGCCGTCTGGCAATATACCCAACGGTGTAGGATTATATATTTTTTTTAAAATGAATATGTCCTTGTAGTAACCCGAAAAAATGTAATGACTATCGCCTTATTAGCCTTATGAGCCACATTCTGAAGTTATTTCTGAAGATTATACATGCTAGGATAAGGCTTAAATGTGAACGTGACCTGGATGGCACACAGTTTTGGTTTAGGAATGGCTTTGGAACCCTTGAAGCGCTGACAACAATAAATATATTACTACAAAAATGTTATAACCAAAGGAAAGACATATATGCCTGTTTTATTGATTACGAAAAGGCTTTTGATCGCGTAAAACGTACAGAATTGATTAAAATGCTTCAAAGGTGTGGCGTAGATGACAAGGACATTAGAATACTTAAAAACCTGTACTGGGACCAAAATGCTGTTATCCGACTTGGAAATGGAGTCACTTCTCAGTGTATTCCCATACAGCGGGGAGTCCGGCAGGGATGTGTATTGTCACCTACACTGTTCAATATGTACCCTGATCTGGTCTTCAAACAGGCGCTTGCCGATGTGGATATAGGAGTTAAGGTTAACGGTGTAGCCATCAGCATCATAATATATGCAGATGATACTGATTTACTTGCAGATAGTACTGAGGACCTCCAACAACTACTAAATAAAATCAACTCCGCCAGTGAACGCTTCGGTTTGAATATAAATGTCAGCAAGACCAAAATGATGATTTTAGTCGGGAGAGCCACTCAAACGTTCGCCTCAATTTGGGCTGTGTTGACATTGAAAGGGTGAAACAATTTAAATACCTGGGCAGTATTATTACCGAAAACCTAGACCCTGATATTGAAATAAAATGCAGGATAGAAGCGGCCCGTAATTCTTTTGATAAAATGAGAAATCTCCTCTGTAACGACGACATCAATCTAAAACTACGCCAAAAAATGATCAAATGCTATGTATGCCATGGTCGGTCCTGCTCTACGGAGTTGAGGCATGGACCCTCAAGGTTGGTATTATAAACCGACTGGAAGCGTTCGAAATACGGATTCATCGTAGAATGCTAAGGATATCCTGGACCGACATGGTGAGCAACATTGAAGTCTTGCGTAGAGCTATAACTGACAGACAGTTGTTTACGACAGTCAAGCTCCGTAAAACTTCATATTTTGGTCACATAATGAGAGGCGAAAAATACTTGATCGTACAGTTGATCATAAAAGGAAAGATTGAGGACCGCAGAGGGGTCGGCAGGAAGCAGCTATCCTGGCTCCGTAACATTCGGGAGTGGACTGGAATGAGGCGTGTGGAGGACTTGTTCCGCACCGCACAGGACAGGGAAAGTTACTCCCGAGTGATCGTCAACGTCGGGGGGACCCGACAGGACACATAGAGAAGAAGAAGTAACAAGTACATATACATTCTCATACATTCCCAAAATTAAGCATAAATGCTTGTGCTACAGGTGAACGAAATCGGTCGTGGCAGGAGTCGAACTCGCGATTACAAATAAACCACTGTATTACAAATCCAGCGCGCTAACCGCTCTGCCACCACCCCTCTTTATGTACCATTTCTATTTACAAGAAGTTAAATAAATCATGTCACTCAATACAAATTGATGATACAAAGTTTCAAAACACGCTGCTACAACACAGTACTGTTCATTTGTACAATTTCCTATAGTTAATTTTTGAACCAACATCACACGACATCAAGTATAAATAGGTACTATTGACACAATTCACTATAGTTTATGACAGGTACAGTGCAAGAAAAATTATGAACTAATATTTATATATATACCTATATTTATGATGATCATTATGAAGTTTAGTGAATCTGAAGTAATTTGAATGAATATTATATGAAAAATGGAGGAGGCCACACAGGGCTGTAGCGCCAATGATGATGATGATTATATGAAAAATGTCTTTAAAAAACGTATTTTTCACTGTGAATCGAGCTTAGGCAAATTGGGAGTCACGTGGATTACTAGACATTTTTGTCATTTAATTTTTATATCAAGAATTTGAAAACCAATCCAGGTTTTTGGACATTAATTAGATGCTTACCAATGTATGCACATTTAATTAAATCCATTTAAAAAAATTAAGATATATTTTGCATATATTGTAAAAAATATACCTTCTTACAATTATTAGAAACGCCTTGATATCCTTTGGAAAATTTTGAACCAATTTTCATACATGATTGTAGAAGAATGTCAAAAAAATGAGAGTAAATTGTGTATATTTAGTGGAATGAATATATTTCTATGCATCGTGATAGATTGCGTATTATTCAAGCCAATGAGAATTTGTTGATTGAATAAATTGAAGCACAAAGCGAAAGTCAATCCTGGTTGTATTATTGTTTTAATAGATTATTCACAATTGGCAGATCAAAGCTTCAACCCTATAAAAACAAGATCATATCCTGAATAGTGAAGGGGATAAAATATTATTTTAAAAATCATTTTGCTGTATCTGTTTTAAACATTATGAACATTAGATTCGAAATCGGTTATTTAATGAAGTTTACATAACTTATTCACTGTATGCATAAACATAAACAATAAACACATACCCTCTCTAATAAACAATTCATAAAACACCAAATTTAATTATTTTTAAATAAATATTTTCTAATCCAACAATTCTTAACTAAATATCAATTGGAGGGATATTTCGTATTCGTTTTTGTATATTTTATTCACTCAATTTGATGCTTATGTTACATATTGAAAAGTACTACAAAAACTACATTTGGAAAATACACCTTAGTATCTAATCATAATGTAAGAACTAAGTTCTTGTTTCACTATTCATTCAGTAATAAATAGTGAAACTAAATTTGATCATCATGGACTTTCATCGAGAAAATTTGATCATTGTAGACTTTCATCAAGAAAATTTAATCATCGTGGACTTTCACCAAGAAAATTTAATCATCATGGACTTTCATCAATAAAAGTTAATCATCATGGTCTTTCACCAAGAACATTTGATCATCATGGTCTTTCATCAACAAAATTATTTTGAATTTTTTTTTTTTTGTTCGTTTCATTCTTGATTTTTGAAGATTAGTGATATTGTATAAATAGTTTAGACAAAATTTAAATATCTCAAATTTCCAGGTCGTGAGATCATTTTTTCAGTTTTAACAGATGAAATCATAGAGAAACATTGAGAAAAAAGGAACCGTTGTCTATGGAAACTAATCAGCTCTAAGTTTATGTTCTTCACACATATGGTATCCATTTTATGTTCACCGGCCATTCAGTTTGATCTGTAAAGAGGACACAAATTTTCATATGTGTGTACGGCATACACACAAAAACATCACAACGAACTCAAAGTATGCACTCTTTACATGATACCCGTTGGGAAATGGATGTAAAAAATACGCTTAAAATTGTTAAATCATGACTCTCCGCTATTCCATAATGTGGTGAATAATAAATACGATTGTTTGGAGATATGGGAGTGTAAAGATTTCATATTTCTTGGAAAAATTGGATTTACCAATATTCTTGGGATACCAAAACATTCACCGATCATTGCTTATCTTCGGCTCAATCCAAGATCTCATGCAGAAGCAACCTTTTCTTAATTTCTGATACTGACTGAATTACTCTCATACCTGTCATCGGCTGGTTTACGTGATCACTTTATGCGCTTGCGCATATGTAATTAAAAAAAAATATTCGGTTCAACTATAGTGTTTGCACGAGGTATTTCATAATATATTTTATCAATAATAGGGTTAAGACAGTAGACCAACTGCCCACCTTTCTAGGGTATAACAAATGACAATAATACGTACTTACACTTAGTATCTAAATACTGGAGAAATATAGTCAACCTGAATTATCTCTGACCTAATAAGGGAGTCGCGCCAACACTGTTCACCTACATTATTATGTACATATATTGTACATATACCTACATATTATATTATATTGTCGACCCATCCTATCACTCTTGAGGGACCTGTTTGCAACGTTAGTTAAACCTTAACATAGATAATTAATTATTTTATATATACCTAGAGGAACTTGAGGGAACTGCATTAATTAATACGACACTATTTTAAACAGTGTAACGATCCTGTAACAATCTATGATGGTAAACGTTGTATATACAGAATAAAACCATTTGAATAGTGATACATACATTATGATCACGTAAATCGAATGACTGTTTTATGAAATAATAATAAGGTAATACATTATATGAAACATATTGGTTCAAACAAAATATCAGTAGTAGAACTACATAATATATAGAATTATAGTAAAACTAGTTGCATGTAACACATGAGATCCAACTGTCGATAGCGATAGTATGTAGGTATAGTTGAAGAATAAGTACCAAACTATAAACTCATAAATCAAAATTATTGAATATTTTAGGATATTTTATTTTCTATACAGGATGGAGGTCAGTCCTTTTTCTACCCAGAATATGAAAACAGCATGATGGTATGTATATATGTTTGGAGATTTAAGTATCAAACTATTAAGTCTTCTTATATATTGTATATAGGCTACTGCCATACAAATTGTATGAAGTGATCTTCTTTTTTTTTTTTTTTAATAAGGCACAGCCACCAATAGAGGCGGATTTGTGCTGTACAATTTAGATCATAATATATTTACTGTTGAAAAGAAGAGTAAAAACAGAATTCCATTAGATCTCAGAGAAATAGGGGTTTACATTAAATGATTGCAAAAGGGAAGCATATGTACAAGCAATTAAAGAATTTACAATAAAACATTAAATACATCAGTCACCTTCTAATGGTCGAGTGAAAGGCTTCCTACAATCAGCTATATCTTTATACCGGTGGTGGAGATGAATTTAGCGATTTCTAATATTACATGTCGTGAGCCAATCGCCAACAGATGCTCCATATTAAAGGGTCTTTCTATTTTCACCACTTCTCCGTACATACCTCTATCCGAGACCAATGGGCAGGCAAAGAACACATGGTTCAGTGTCTCGAGATCTTGACCGCACTCGCAGTATGGGCTGTTAACAACTCCTATTCTGAATAGATGAGGGGCTATTGATCCGCATTCTACATATAGTTGAGACGACACATTTGTTCAACTGATAAGCTGTATACCAAGGCTTTCTTGGAATCGTAGGTTGAAGTGATTTTAAGTGATCTTCTTCTTCTTCTTTTTATAGATTGACACTGACACCTGTTTTTTTTCAGAAACTTTGCCCGTCCCTCAAGGCCTCTTGTGACGCCGAGCTCCAGCTGCTCTATCTCTCCATCTCTTGGGTGGTCTACCTCGTGGTCGATTACCAAAAATTATTTGTTGGATGAAGTGATGTCGTCACTTAATTCAATTTTTATAAAAATTGTTAAAAAAAATTGAGATTTACTTCTAGAATATTAATATTTTTATAGAAAATTAAATTATCTAGTTGGGGTGTTTCGGCCTTTTCGATATTTTTAAAATATTGTGATATATTGGCAGTTAAACTCATAAATTTATAATAAAAAAAATATTTTTTTTAATAAAAAATGTTTGAGAAACCCTGGAATTTTTTTGAAAAAAGTAATTTGAGATTTTGTATTTGTTTATTCCAATTTTCAGCGTTCTAGCTTTTATGGTTTCTGAGATATATGGAAAAATAAACCAAAAATTCAAAAGTTGATAACCCCTGAATGAAACAAAATATCAAAATTCTGAGTATAAAAGTTTTGTAGGCCTATAACTGTTTATATATTCTGAAATTTTGGGCTCTGTAAGTTGAGCGGATCAAAAGTTATAAGGGGGGGGGGGACACACGAAATATTGTTGTAAAATGTTGTGAAAAAAGTAGACCATGCATACAATTCCTTCCTACACGCGTTTTGGATTTAAACTGTCTCATCCTTCAAAAGAATTTCATACTCTTGAACGAATCGACAGTTGGAATACCTATATCATAAAGTGGCAGGTATTTCAAACCAAATAATATATACTTATAGCTAAAAATTACAGTTATACAGCACTGTAAACAATAACATAATCGACTGTGTTTTCTTACTTCGTGATATAATTTCTTAGTTATATTCACATCATTTACTCTTATCAGCCAATATATTGGAATTATTATTTCTGAATTTATTCTGATTGAGTATCTTTCTTTCGTATGCATTCCTTAAATCTCAAAGTCCAGAACTTTAGAGATTAATTTTATTTTACCAACACTAATGGTGGAATCGTCAAAAGAATTCCATGTGAGCTATTTTTTTTTTTTACTTTATTTTATATAGCTTCTCGGGCAACTAACAGGTACTATGTTATAACAGGTACTAATAATTATTTAACACGTACCCAATAACAAGTTGCCACATTCTGGAGATTTAAGATATTAATCATCTCACAAATCCAGACTGAAAACACAATTAAAAACTGTGTCTCCACCGGGAATCGAACCCGGGACCCTTGCATCAGCATGCAGATACCCAACTGAGCCAAGAAGGCCGACTATGAATACTATGAACGTTTCTACAAAGAAAATAAGTAATCTTTTTCTTCTTGTGCCGTTCCTAATGGAGGTTGGCGACCATCAGGCCCAGCTCATCCCGACCTTGCGCCAACGCCCCATACTCCGTCTTCCCTCTAACTTTCCCTCCACTATAAGTTATAGAAGGGCATATCTATCACCACGGAATATGTGGCCAAAATATGCTGCTTTGCGTCTCTCTCTTTCTCCATCATATTAGAACTCTTTCATTGGAGACTATCGACGCATGAGATGCGCATCAACCTTCTATGTATAGCCACATGTCGAATGAGATTGAGATTTTGACAGTCCAACCTTCCACCCCACACGACAATACTGGCAATACGTATGCTTAAACAGCAACTTGTACTTAGATTTAGATCAGCTCTAGATTAGCTTTAGATTGCACGGCAGTTTTTGCATTTTGTAGAAGGTGGATCTCGCCATCTCAATCCTGGCCTTTGTTTCGGAATCTGGGTTCCACTCATCATTCAACCAGCACCCCAATTATTACTATTACAAAAATAAATAAAAAAATTAGAAAGAAAAAATAAAATGTTTCTTGATAATAATGTTAGTCACAGGAGCGAATGTTTACCTATAAATAGGTACCTACCTATTCTAAATTGCATCTTTACCTATCTGTTTGTTATACTGATATTATGGACAGTGTATTTTGCAAAGGGATAAAAATACATAAGTCTTGTCTTATCAATTATCTTTTTCATTTTAATATAGAGATACCCGTCAATAACAGTGTAAGGTTTGCTATGTAGACATAAAATAATCAATTACGATTTTGAAAGAAATGAAATTCTGAATTGCAAGGCGTACAAATAGAAACACTTTTATCTAAGAACAAAATAGACAATAGGAAATCCAGTCAATAGTATTCTTCAGTTGAATGGGGAAAGAGAGGAAGGACAAATAAATTGACAAAAGTAATATAAGAAAGGATTGTACTGACTTTAGAACATCGAGGGAAACAAGTCCATCATTAAATGAGGTGAAAAAAAACAGTGCATTATTTTCCGGAAGAACATCTTCCTAGGATCCCTAAAATAAGCAAATAAATGCTTGTGCTATAGGTGAACGAAATCGGTCGAGGCATGATTCGAACTCGCGATCACTGGATTACTAGCCCAGCGCGCTAACCGCTCTGCCATCGACCCATCTAAAATTATTATTGGCAAAAAATAAATTCGACTTATTTTATTCCTGTTATGTCCTGACGTTTTGCCTCAGTATGGCATTTTACCCAATAAAAGTTTAATTATATCAAAAAAATACACTATGAACTTTTGCCTACATAATTATGGAGTTTTACAGTATTATCGCTAAAACCAACAGTTCACATCGAAATAAAAGGACAGTCAATAAATCACATATTTCAAAGTACACTGTAATTATTTTGATATTTAGAACTAATCTTAGGTTTTATAAAGTCAAATTACTGATTAAGAGTCCACAAAGATGACAGAGCGATCGTTTTGGCTAATTTTGCACTTATCAACATTGACAAAATATCAATATAATAATTTACCTAATAATGATTTTATAAATTCATACATATCGACAGAACATACACATATTACATACAAAACATACAATTGCGCAATTAATGAATAAACCCTTCACAATATTATATAGATATCTGGTAAATTTGTGCCAAAACGACAAATTGTCCATGATCGATGAACGTGACTGACGGTATTTTTATTAAAAGGGTGTATGCAGCCAACGAACCTATTTTTTCAATTTATTCGAAAATCGGGATTTTTTTATTATTTTTCTACACGAATTGTATATGGAACATAATTAAAAGATTAAGGAATATTTTTCATCAATTATATTAAATCTATCTTAGTATTTTTTTTTTCAAAATTATTCCATAAGTACTTAATAATGATGCAAAATCCATTTTTTTATTATTCCTGGCGAAGAAGGCGGTCGTTTCAAATAACTCACTCGTCATAACATTGCCGGCCGCCGTGGCGCAGTTGTAAAACCGTTTGCTTTCTGTGCGGGCGTCCTGAGTTCGATCCCCAGCAGAGGAGAAATTTGTTTAAATTATTTTCTCACGCTAATATTCCTTCTCTGGGCTGGAAATACTGTTTAGTTGAAAGAAATTGCCATATGGCATTTAGTGTTTACTATTATTATTGTTGTTCACCAACGAGGTTCGTCACCTATTCAATCCATGGTACCTTTATAGGAGTGACGAGACTGGCGTGTGCACACCCGCATCTGTCGCTGATTTTCCCACATTGTGGAATTATACCGTGGTTTATGTACACATTAAAAATAATATGTGCCGTTTTGTCATGTTTCTTTTAAAAACCTTTATAAGAGATTCGTTGTTGAGGCAAAGCAGTTACATTTTTATATGTACATAGGTACAATAATGTTGATATATCATTGACTGCATTAATGAACTTACAAAAAATGAAACTAAACTCGTTCCATTGACCAAATTTCATAATAACACCCAATAGTACCTATCAATTTATTTTCACGATACGCGGAAATAATGATCTAAGAAAATTCTTCTATGAGCATTGTTATAATAATGAAATATGAATGTATTAGTAGGTATATACCTACCTACATTTCTTTAATATGGTAATATGTAAGGAAATGTAATGTACGGCTTGGTAAACCACCTCACTCATAAGAAAACATGCTAGCGTGTCCAAACTCATTATAGGCTAGTAAACTCAATATGAACAAAACAACACGACAACAAAGAAACGTGTGGAAATTCCAAGTGTTTTACAATGTATTACCCAATCATGGTAATATGTTATTCCGAATCTAGATGATGATAATAATAAGTTCACGGTGCAGTGTTTAATGACTTATTGACATCACAAGTATAACATCAACATGGTACTTATAAATGCTAAGTGTCTGAACAATGGCAAAAACGTACATATATACCGTATATCTTAAGTATGAACTTGTTAAATATGTGTCCGCATTCGAAGCTCAGTTTATATCTGACTCCTAAGCCAAAAGTCCCGAATTCAATTCCCGATGGGGACATAGTTTTTGTATTATTTTTTTCCTAAATCACAACGACAAAATGTAATAGGCCTTAATACTTGATATCATTTTTATGTTGTTTATGTCTTAACGCTGTATTTTGTCTGAATTTAACCCAAATAAATTAAAATAAAATAAATAAAATAATAGTGTTTTCAAACTGCACGTGTAAGAAAATTAATATCATTAAGAATGTATCTTGTTTCGTGTTAACTTGGTATTGGGTGCGTGTTAAATTAATTTTCGACCTAGTAGCTATTAAAGGTAGCCCAAAAATATATGTACAAAATAAAAAAAGGGTTAAAGCTATTTTCATAGATACAACAAATAACATATGCTTACGATGTGATACAAAAATACACTCGATTTAATCTTGATTGGTAGAATTTATATGCAAGTGAGCTTGAAAAAACTGTAATTATTATATCTATAATTAAAAGTAAACCACTATTTGACTCTACATGAATTTTATTATGAGCGATAGGCCTATTTCGCCTTGTTAGGGCATTTACTAGCTTAAATTTAAATTTAAAGCTAGTAAATGCCCTAACAAGGCGAAATAGGCCTATCGCACATAATTAAATTCATGTAGAATCAAAAAGTGGTTTACTTTTAATTATAGATATAACTTATAATGAAATTCTACAAAATAAAAACTTCGTCGATCTTCGTGTAATTATTATATTTAAAACAATAATGTTTTTTGGAATATATCAATAAATTATATTGGAATTTAATTGTAAACGAGAAAGTTGTGGCCAACTCTATACTCTTCATTATTAAGATACTTCACGAAGTATTTAATTTTCTATTGAAAATATTCAGCATTTTCATTGAATGAGTAAATTATTTTTATTTAGTATTTTATTACGAAAACTTGATATTTCTTCAATGCCATTTTATGAAAGTTATGTGCCTTATTAACAATTTGAAAATAAAAACACCAAATTTTAAGTTTTTTGAGCTTCGGGTCAATTTGAAATATTTCACAGTTAAATAAATTGAGAAAAACTAATCAGGTATCCTTCAAAAAGTAATGGGGTCTAAGGGTGTACTAGGTACCCATACAAATTTTCAAAATTGTGAGACGAATCGAATAAGTTCTTTAGTCTATAATCGATAAAGTAGAATAAACACACCGTTCATAGTATACAGCACACATACCTACACACTGATACATTGTGATGAAACTTTCAGAATACAATATCAGCATGATACTAGTTGATTATCTGCAATAAAAAATAACAATAAAAATTGTGAATTCATAACTTCCCACTATATCTCCTTGGGTTAGTGAGGAGTGAAAAATCGGCGTTACACGGTATGTTTTAATTTAAAATCTTAGATGCAAACTGTTTCAATTTGATTATTTATTGAATTCCTTTAGGATGCGCAATAAGCAATGCACACATCTCAGGTTTTACCTCATTAGTTTGAGTATGATCTCATTACCTAAATTGAACGGCATGACTTTTTCTCCTATTTTGAAGACAAATGTCGCTTGAAAGTAAGTCAGATCTTAGAGTGATATTGAAGACAAATGTCGCTTGAAATTAAGTCAGATCTTAGAGTGATATAAAATTTTAATTCACTATGTCGATTCTTTTTAAGAAAAAAGTCGTGCAATTGTCCAATTTTTGCTAGATTTTATATACAAAAGGCTGGGAAACGTAACATATCGTTGCGATTTCCCTTTGTGAATGTTCTGAATAACATTCTTAAATTACAGATTTTTTTCTGGGACATACATCTTTACATTTTCACAATTTTTATTTTGGCACTCAACATTTAATATCAAATACTACACAGGAAATAATAAAATCCCACTCTTTGTGTTTAAAACAATTTAATAAATATGTAACAGTTTTCAATTAATAAAAAAATGTGATAGTTTAACCAGGTTTCCTGAGAATTCACAAGAAATGCACATTACATAACACATAACTTCACATAGGTCAATGATATCCTCTAAGGCTGTGTTTCTCGAACAAAGATTATAGTAAAAGTATAGTTAAAATACTTAAATTGTTCAATTCTTTTGGTTATTTCATAGAAATTTGATGCCGTCAAACAACTAAATTTTGAACAATTTTGTGAAATCAAAGTATTTTAACTATTACAGATACTTAAGTTGAAACAACCCAGCCTATGCCTGATTTTTGACAAATTCGGTTGATATCTTTTGTATAAAATATCTCAATAAAAACATTAGGTACCTACTCTTGCACTAAAAAAATGTAAACATAACATTTAACACATAAACTGTTTTAAAACTGGGGGGATCATAATATTGTGTCCAGGTTCTGTATAGTTATCGACTGAAAAAAATGTTGTGAAAGGAAAGGGAAGTTTTAAAGGGAAATTTACGCTGAATGTTGTGACGAATATTCACTAGAGAAATGTTAAAAATACTTTCGAAATTGATTTATTTCAAAATGCAATGTTTAGTTTTATAAGTCCTCTTAATAATGTATTGCTATATCAACTAAAAACAATTTTACTATTAGGTAACTCCTGTATTTATTGCTTATCGTGATGTAATGTATAAGTCACCATTACATACCCATACTAATTTTCCTTAGAAAATAATTTTTGTAGAATATCTACTTCGAGATAGGGAATAAGCAAAAAGGACGTAATAAACAATTGGATCGAAGTTATTTTAGTTTATATTCACAGGAATCTCCTTTCAATTAAGTTTAACCGATGCGTGATCTCTGGTAGTGGTGGTGGTGATGGCTGTGGTTACCAACAACACCGCAGAATATATTAGGTAGGTAGTTGATGGTAGTTGGTAGATATCTCTCTCAGACACTGGCTAAAGTTATTACCAACTAAACTTTAACTCGACGTTTCCGAATCCCGTCATAATTGGCATATTTCAATGAAAATTACAGACAATAATTCATTTGTGCTAAGATAAATATTTGAAAACTGAAAAAGGCGATTACAATCACGAATACCGGAAAGATTAATCAAAGAGAACCTACTTGTTATCTATAGTTGCACGAGAGGTTGATATACAAATCATAATATCAATAGGCAAAACTTCGACGGATATAGACGAGAAGAATGCGGATAGAGATTTGGAATATGAAAGAGCGAGACAGAAATATTACTAATTTTTGAGTGCCAAACCAATAAAATATTTCGTCCTATATCTACAGAATGCTCGAAAAATTGCAAAGCTATGGGATATCTTTGAATGACGAAAAATTTCATCAAAACACTCATTTCTAATTAATATATTTTCGGTATTTTTTAATACATAGGTAGAATTTATTTTAATTTCGTTAATATTTCATTAATTGCAATTACAACGTTGATAATTCCGATTAATGTAATATCGGAATTATCAACGTTTAAAATTATACTTATAAAAAGATAGGTATAATTTATTAATAAACAATAATTAATTATTTCTAATTTTTCGACTGCTAATACGTCATGGAATTCCATTATCAATATTATAAAATTACTTAAAAAATAAATAAAAACACAAATTTTTAACTTTAAATTTTTAATGCATTCAGTAGATGTTCTTTGAGCGAAACGCGTCACTGGTCAATATTTTAAATTAGTGGAATAAAGAATCAATATTGAATAATAATTACAATTTATTAATAACAATAAATAAATTATTGTATACAGTAATTTTATCAATAAATCAATAAAAGTTTAGTTTGTCGATCGACAATTCTTGATAGAACTCCATTTTATATATAGATATATTACAAACATAAAAAAATTCTTGGTATTAGGTCTATTGAAATTTATTTGACTATCGACACGTTTCGTGCAAGGCACATCGTCAGAATAATACTCTACAAGACTGAGACTAGTGGTTATATACAAGTATTTTTTTTATATTTGTAATACGAGTATATCAACATTCTGTTGTAATTTTGCTTTATGAAGCTGGAAGAAATTGTCGGTTGGTAATAAATACACCTTCTTCAGCGTATTTCCGTCCACTCCTGAACGAAGGCGTCCTCCATTTGACTCTACTTCGTCCTGTCCTGTACAGTCTGCATCCAGGATGCGCTAATATTTGGTTGTGTATCATCCCTCCACACCTCTCATTGTCGTACGAGGTCTCCAAGTCAGCACTCTTTGTCCACTACATGCCAGTTTTTAATTTTAGTTGGCCTTCGTGGCTCAGTCAATTGAATATTTGACTTCTAAGTCAAAGATTACGAGTTTGATTACATATAATAAATGTGCCAATTTGTAATTGCACATCAAATTAAAAATTTTCAGCGTGTGTTGCACGAGAACCATAAAATTAAAGTAATGTATCAAACCTTGTTTAATTGGGGTTAAAAATCCTAGCCAATTAATTGAAATTTTACGGCCTCAATAGTAGGTATAGTAGGTACGAGTCTGTTATGATTTACTTGATTGATTTATTCAGCTGTTTCATATGCCCAGTGTGTTTTCTTGTTTCTTTTCATAATAGATAATACTAATATTTATGTGAATTGCCATAATACAAGCCAAAATATTATATTTAACATGATACCTACAGAAATAGTACAGTGGAAACAAGTGGAAATATAAATATTTTACAATTGATTACTGCATCTACGTTCGATTTTATTGTACCTATATATTTCGTTAATTTATAAGTATTTGATATTTATATACACATTTGATATTTATATACACAAATATTTAATCTCCATTAAAAAAGAATGGGTTGTAGCCAATTCTCCACACCATATAGTAAGTGTTCATTCTTTCTTCTTGAAAGGTTGACAATCTCTAAATGCATTTACTGAAGTACATTTTTATTATATTCTTAAACAAATATACATAAGATTCCCAGAGGACAAAAGTTTTCAAAATACACCGTACACACAAAAACATTGTCACGAAACTCATTTTCTACATGACACCTATTGAGAAATTTTAAGTAAAATTGCATTACTAGCAACATGAGCATGTATGAGACACTGCCTCATCAATGTTGATGAGGCGATGTATGTGTCAAGATAAAAGAATGCGGTGTTCGGTTATCACTGCCTACCCATTGAGGAAGATAGAAGTGGAGAGTAAAAACACTTGTCTATAGAGACACATACAATATCAATATGAAGTTGATCATTCAATTTTCCCTTACAGAAGCTATTTTACTTCTGTTATATACATTTTTCATACAAATATGAAATTTATTTCACATTGATATGGCAAACCATAGATTATTTTCTTTAAATTTTGACAATCCTTGAATGTATTTTGGATGAGTGTATTTTTGTTGTATCGAAAGTTCAAACAGTATACAAAAAACTCGATTTTCCAGACCGTGAGAGCATTTTGAAAATTTGGACATATGAAATCATAGACAATAAATTAACGGATATCTATGGAAAACTAATCAGATTTAGGTCTATGCACTTTACACATATGATGTAAATATGACGTCGATCGGACTTATAGTTTGGGCTGTAGAGAGGACACAATAAGGATAATTCCGTACGCCGAACGCTGTACGCCGTACGCCATACATACAAACACATCACAGTGTGCACACTCTACATGATACCCGTTGAGAAATTGATGTAAAAAATACGCTTAAAATTGTGAAATCATGACTCTCCACTATTCCATAGTGTGAAGAGTAAAAATTAATGGAAAGCGATTCAAAATAAAATATGAAACATTTTACAAAAATGTTCTCGTAGATATTTTACAATAAAATAATTTGTTGTCCTACTGTTTATACTGTATGAAATGTTGTTTCAATTTTACTCTAGGTACATACATTAATTTTTGGATATTTTGTTCAAATCCACTCAATAGGGTGCATTCATTAGAATATAACATACCAGGTTCTGCGCTAAGTATCAATATTGTAATTTCTCTTTATCACAGTTTTCATAAACATTAAAAAAATACCTTTTAAAAAGCACTCATATCATTCTAGCCTTTTTTGCAACATATAAGTATTATTTGTATTTATTAATTCGTAATTCGCAAATGATATCTGCGAAATGGTTTATTTCCAAACTTTCTAATAGGGTGATATGTATATTTAATATAGGCTTCAGAGAATGCTGTCCAAGAGTTCTTGCATAATGCGCCATGAAAAAAACACTTTCGTCATATCTGGAAATCGTTAAACACGGTAGTGAATTCTGCAAAAAAATAACTCATAATAATTCGTAAAACTGTAAGAATTAAAAATACCTATGAACCTACACAAAACGTATAAAAATAAACTAAAATATTTAAATTTTTCATCACAATAAACAGTTTATTGCACCTTACACAAGTGGAGAAATTACAGCCGAAAAGCAACGTCTGATTTGTTTCAACATAAACAATAACAGATATATAGAACACCCGTGAATCTGAGTAAAATGAAATATTCGATAGAAAAAAGCACACAATACGTATTAATATTAGCAGATTATGATAATAAAATGGATGAATGGGAATATTCAAGATCGACATTAATAACTATAATAACCATAGACTCATCACTTAGATGGGATAAACATATAGAACATGTCACTAAAAGAACACGTCAGTTAGTATATATCTTCAGGAGTATAAGAAATATTGTCGACCATCAAACTATCAAAACTATTTACTACGCACTCTGTCAATCCATCATTACTTACGGCATTCTTATTTGGGGCAACTGCGCAAATTCGATATTAGATTCTGTTTATAAGAGTCAAAAACTTGTGATCAAAATTATTTTGTCCCGCCCTATAAGATTCCCTACTCGAAACCTTTTTGAAAACTTCAAAGTCTTAACTCTACATCAACTCTACACTAAATGCCTTATTTGCTACTTCACATTTAAAGACACCGATAAAACACGAACACAACAAACAAGATTTACACGTACGTCATCTCACTTAAATTACCATATCCCTCATCCAAACACTAGCCTTGCTCAGCGACACTATTCATATCAAGCTCCCAGTGTTTACAATACCATCCCAGATTATATTAAAAATATCAATCACTACCAAAGGTTCAAAAGGGAAATAACCTTATGGATCATTGAATCAAATCCACCACAATAACATTTTTCTCATTTATTATGACTTGCTTTTTGTTTACTGTATGTGTGTGTGTGTATGTGTGATGTGTGTGTGTATGTTTATGGTCCAGTATATTACGTGAGTATGGAGAGTGCCTGTGGATGTATGCTAGGTGTATGAACAATTGTGCTGAATCCACTTTAAAATAATGTTGTTTAACTTACAAAACCAAAGACTGCATCCAATATAACACAGGGATTATCCCTAGCATATTGGAGAGCAATTCGCTAATTGACAGCAAAGCGCAATAGAGTGTCAATGGTTTGGATGTGTATGTGCACCTTTCCATTGTCTCTGTCTGAAATATGTATAGCATTTAATCTTTTTTTTATATATGTACCTTTATTACTGTTGTCAAACCTCTGTATGTAAAATGTCATGTTTATTATAAATAAATAAATAAACTCAATCGATTGTTGAGAAACATTATAATATATAAAACAGTTTAATCACGTAACAGGAAGAGATTTCAGGTTAGATATAACGTCTCTGTGGACTAAACTTTTATATATAGACTAGTTGCATGTAAAACATGAGATCCAACTGTCGATGGCAATAGTATGTATAGTTGAAAAATACACCAAACGTTTGGGCTGTAGAGAGGACACAAAAAGGCTAATCCGTACGGCGCGCCGTACGCCATATATACAAACACATCACGACGAAACACTGCAATATCACGCTTTCTGTGCTCTCTCTTCATGATACCCGTTGAGAAATTGATTTAAAAAAATATGATCAACTGTCGATGGCGATAGAATGTAAAATTGAAAAATACGTACCAAACTGGTAACACTTAAACACAAATTAATAAATATTTTAAGATATTTTGTTTTATTTTTTTTTATTTATATAATTAAACTGCACACAAACAACACTAGGTAAAAAATTACAATGAGTATATAATTGTTAAACTATCCCTACCTAGTGTCAATTACTTGTGGCAAACCAATTCATATATGTAAGTAATAACATATTGGGATGTGAATGTGTAGTGGGTGAAAATGTGTAACGAGGTGTTATCTTGATTTTTAACTGAACAGTAAGTTTTTATATTACAAAACATGTAGGTATGTATGTCAGGATAGAAGAGTATGGAGGTCACCATCGCCATCGACAGTTGGATCTCATGTGTTACATGCAACTAGTATTATGTAAATACTAATGCGATCCTCATTATTATTTCTTATCAGAAAGTGCTCTTCCTTCAATGATGTGACAGCTGGTATTTTACCTCATTAAATATTATTTCTAAGCACACAGTCATACCCTCGAACCTTTTCATTATTTACACTGTTTGACTATGATTTATTTTGCATTCAAATGATTTTTATAACAATAACACATTAAATAGCTAAATATAATAGATATGTAGGTACGTTAATTTATTTAGACATTCATACATATTGAGACTAACACCTAGTGTATACTTTAAATGGATTGTAAGTCATAAAGGAAACAATAACACTATTAGGACAAACGTGTGAATCGGTTACATTACTTCTTTGACAATATTATCGCAATTATGGTAAACAATTATGTTTAACTAAATGAATAACTACTTGGCTCATCTCGCAACACTATTGAAATCTAGTAGTTAAAGACCCTGGACAGTGTCCTGGCGATTATGTACCAAGAGGGCCGACCACGACTAAGACGGGATAAAAGCACAAAAGAAGAATAATATATGGTAACATTCCAACTCATGAAATATGATCCGTATAATAAAACTTACTATTTTCAGAGCCATTAAGGAAATGCGTCATGAACCCTATTACACTATTGGTAAGATCCCGGCAAATCAAAGATTCAGATTTCATGAAATTAGCATCTGTTTTTCTATGCATAACAGAACCTGCCCAATCGCAATACGAATATTATAACATTTTTTACTCCTCACTAACCAAAGGGGATATAGTGGGGAGTTATGATTTCGCAATTTTTAAGGGTATTTTTTTATTGCAGATTATCAACTAGTATCATGCTGAGATTGAATTCTGAAGGTTTCATCACAATGTATCTGCGTGTGTGTGCTATGTGCTGTATGTTGCTTGCTGTGTGCTATGTACAGCGTGATCATTTTACTTACTTACTCAGCCTCTTCTTGAGTCCAGTATTGGACAAAGGCCTCCCGCTTGGACTTCCACTGGTCTCTATCCTGTGCCATTCTTCGCCATTCAGGACCTGCCACTTTTTTGATGTCATCGGACCATCTGGTCTGGGGCCTTCCCACGCTTCTGCTTCCCGTTCTTGGCCTCCAGTCCATCACAGTTTTTGTCCATCGTCCATCTGACATCCGAGATACAGGACCCGCCCAACTCCACTTTAACTCCGCTATTCTTTTGTCCACATCCGCTACTCCTGCAATGTGTTCTTCCTAATCCATTCATTAGTTTTGTGGTCCCTTAGTGAGATATTCAACATTCTTCTTTCCATCGCTCTTTGTGTCACTCTTAGCTTTTCCATCATTTTCTTAGTAAATGCGGATGTTTCAAAGCCGTAAGTGAGCACAGGGAGTACACAAGCGTCAAAAACTTTTTTCTTTAAGTAGATTGGGATATTTGTAGATTTAAGAATATTTGATAATTTGCTGAACGCTGCCCATCCTAGACCTCTTCTTCTTTCTATTTCAGCTTCTAAATTATACTTGTGTGATCATTTTACTTTATCGATTATGTTTTAACATTCGATTATTTTCAAATTTTGCAAATATGTATATCTAATACTCGCTTAGACCCCATTAGATTTTGAAGGATATATGAATAGTGCTTCTCATTATTTTTGATTATCAAATATTTCAAAGTGACCCCAAGCTCAGGAAACTGAATATTTGTATTTTTTTATTTTCAAATCACATTCATAAAATGGCATTGAACAATTATGAAGTTTCCATAATAACATATTTAAATAAAAAAATAATTTAATCAACTCATTTCATGAAAATGTCGGCCTTCGTGGCTCAGTTGGTTAGATATCTGATAGCTGTGCCAAGGGTCCCGGGTTTGATTCCCGGTGGATACAGTTTTTAATTGTGTTTTCAGTCTGGATCTGTGAGACGATTAATACCGTAAGTCTTCAGAATGTGGCAACTTGTTATTGGATGCGTGTTAATAATATTTGATAAATATTATTAATACGCATTAATTGGATAATTAATATTTGACATTATTAAAAGCAATATTAAATAAATAAATAAATAAAAAATGGTGAAAATTTTCCATACAAAATTTTAATAATTTATGGAGTGACTTGTTAGTGAGGAGTTAAGTGTTGGCCACAACCCACTCGTTTTAGATTAATAACTGTAGGTACGCATTATTGAATAATTAAAAAAGGCATTGTGTCAAGAAGCAAGTTTTTTTTCGGGTCATTTTATCATGTTTTTTAATATGACATGAAATGCTACCTCGAGCGAATTCAGCTTTAGCATGAAAAAATGAAATGATTGATTTTATATTGAGTTTATCGCAAAATTAATATCTGTTTTAAAAAAATCGTAAATATACAATCCACTCATTGTCCAATCTACCCAATGCAAAATATCATAGTCAAAATGAAAATGAACTGAGAGCAAAATATTTAGCAAGAAAGTATAATGAATGCACAAATATTATAGACATTATTTACTACTCTTCAGTAGGTCATGTATTTCCTACGTTTAGGAGGTCGTGTATTTATGAAAGTTAAATAACTATTTTCAACGTACATCAAATGAAATATGTCGACCGTCTTAGCACAGTGGAAATCCTTAGTTAAATTCCTAGCAAAAGAAAACATATTCAAATTCACTTTTCTCACAAATCTTCTCTGGACTGGAATTGTTATGTTGTTTAATTCGAGTTTTATGTTTTATTTTTACCTTTTTTTTATAATGGCCCAGAGGCAGATTTTTCTTATAATTTTCACATCGAAAGAAATGTCAACAAACGAATGAATGAAAAACAAATATTTGTATATTTAAATGTCAAATGTACGTACTTAGACGAACAAAACATATGTTCAAGTATAACTTAGAATTTTAATGAAAAACTATTTCGTTTCATTACAATGTATTTCCTTATTTTAAAGTTAGTATTTTCAGTGTAAATGTCGCCATTTCTTCAAACAAAAGTATTCCATACATTTGAAATCTTGTTGACTTTCGTTACCATGGTTAAGATCAAATATTCATACTATTATTTTAGTATGTAATATAATATATGTGTAGCTATGTAAGTATGTATAATGGATATGTATTTTTTTATTTATTCGTGTTCATGTCGCAGGCTAGAACCAAGGCTTCATGTTTATAATTAATTAATTTATGAGTTATCTAGATTTTGATTTATTTATTAATTTATCTCACAGAGGATTTTTTTGAAAACGATGTACTTGGAATTCATTCAAGAAGAGAAGACTGTCATGGCTGAAATTTTATATACACACTTGCTTTCGATGACGATTAATAAAAACGAGTGGGTTGTGGCTAACACTAAACTTGATTAGTTTTTCATTTGTATATTTTTTGTGTGTAAAATTGTTATTGTGATTTTAACTGTCGAAAGTTTCAGAAACGGTAGGTAACCCCTTAATTCTGGATAATTTTATTTACTGTAATTCATCTTATTGCATGGTAACATTTCCTTGCACACTTCTTCCTTGCAAGTCAGGCGTTATTTGAAAATGGCAATATCTTACTAGTACACATTTTTGAAACCCAGAAACCAAGTATTTTGTGAACAATTAGTAAACTTTTCTTTGCAGAGAATGGAACCCAGAACACCGAAGCAGAAGTCAAATAACTTACAAATTTGCAATGCCGCGGGGGTACCATGTGCCTACTGGTATTTTAGGTAGAATTAGGTTACATCAAATTGTATTTTGTAGTTATGAAATTTTGTAAAGAATTTTTATTTTTGATAATGCGATACCTACTTTAAGATTGATCAAAACCCATCAATATTAAGAGAACTCATTTTATAATGTCAATTTGTTATGTAATTCAATTGTTAATGAATGAATAAATAAATAGTAATATATTACACTTTCTTGCACCATGCGCAAGTGAAAACTTTATTTGCGAATGTCAATTTCAAATAAAACAGTGTTTTCAGCTCAGAAAACCAAGATGAAAAAAATCTCTGCTGGGAATCGAATCTGAGACGCTTACACAGAAGTCTAACGAATAATAATAATAATAAACACTTCCTTGCACCCTGCGCAAGTGGCGAGTTTATTGCCGTTAGGCAATTTCTTCCGACTAACCAGTATTTCCAGCCCAGAGAAGCAATATTTACATGAGAAATGAATTTAAATAAATTTCTCCTCTGAATAAATTATCACTTTGACAAAGTGAAAGAAATATTATTAAAAAATCATAGTAACAATATAAATAGATAAAAAAATGAAGAATCGGACTAAAAGTTTATAACGCGCGATATTCCCAAATTAAGTGGATCATTTTTCTTCTTAAGATGGAGACAGATGTTCCCGATAACTTTGAATTCCATCGAGGCCGAGAAGAGATACAACCGAAAATAGAGATAGCAGCATATCGACAAACAAACATAATAAATCTCGGAACAATTTCACTAAAGCGTACACTGAAAACACATTCACATAAATTACTTTCCTAAATTTGACTTTCAAAAATCCTTTGCTTTCGATAACAACGAATTTCTATTATCATCGAAGCGTACATAAACGTTGAAAATACAATGATAACAAATAGCTTCAGAGTATTTGCTATCAACATCTGAATATTTCTACATTTTGTCAAAATACATGTATAAACACGACACGAAAACATTTTCAGAGAAAACTAACAAATAGGTATTATCAAAAAACACTAACATTTGATATTGCCTAAAAAATATCACGGATATTTCATACTGTCTTACCTCCTGCAATCCTGGTGAAATATACGCGCTCGCTTTATCCTCGAAAAGAAATAAATATCCAAATATGTCGTAAGGTTACAAGAGTACATTTTCACAATATTAATCACATTTGCACATTTCACTTTTCACACAACTATCAGATTTATTAAATGATAATATATAATCGCGTGCCGACGCGTATCCCACTGTAAAAGGGTAGTTGGTAAGACGCGAAGGATGAACCACGGCGGTAGCCGCGAAGCGCGACACAGGACTGGCGACGCCGAGCACCGTTCCACCTAGCGCCCCCTAGCGCCGCGACGCCCAGCGCCCCGGACAGCGGCGCTAGGCGGCGCTCCGCCCTTAGGGCGCGCATATTTATCGTCATTCTGCAAACATCCCTATATAATCACAGTTAACACACGCACGTAAATATAATTACACTTTTGTCATATTATGATTAATGTATGAAAAATAACGACGCATTATATCGACCGCGTAAAAAAACTTCTTGAATAAATTATTTGGGAATTATTTGGATAACGTAAATTATTTAAAATTATATATTAACGTATTAAAATTTAATAAAGCGTTATGTGTAAAAGTATAAAATGAATATATTTTTGTATATAAAAAAAAATGCACTTTCAAAAATAATTATTTGCAAAAATATAGTAATAGGTCAAGAATTATTAATACATATTTAACTATGTTTTCATTGCGTGTTGATATAAAAAAAATATGTATTAAGCATTAAATGCAATGTCATTTACGTAAAAAACAATTTATAAAATATATGTTCTGTTTTGATCAATTATATAATAATGATAATACATGATAAATAAATATATACTTCATTTATCATTAAAAATATATTTTATTCATCATTGGATATACCTATTTAAAATAAGGCTATTTTATTTCTTTGGATTTGTCGAACCACTCCGACTGCATAACCATGTAAATGACATTTTGAACGAAGGAAATTTAACGATCGTAAATAATCGACAAGAATAAATGTACCCATTTATAAGAAAGCGCTAAAATAAAAGGCGTGGAATTGATACAAAGACAAAAATGTGTGGCATACGCTTCTCTTTACTAACTTCATAAGAGACCAGACGTGATGATATCTTAGAAGTATTAAATTAATTTTCTTCTATTTTGCTAACATTTGTTATGTACCTACGTAAACAGATGATTTAGAATGGTCGATAGTAGAGCGGTTAGCGTGCTGGTAGGAATCCAGAGGTCAAGAGTTCAAATCTCGTCTCGACCGATTTCATTTACTTAATTTAGGGAATGTATGAGGATGTACATGTACTTGTTACAAGGATATATTCATTATTATAGAAAAATGTTTCACATGCATCGTCATTGTTTTTTCTTTTCTCTTCTGTCAATTTCTTCCGAGCAAGCCGGTTCCGATGCGATGAAAAATTGAAGAAAATGAGTTTTCGCGTGAACGATTCACCTATTTTTAGTGATAATCCTGGCACGCGGCCGCGGTGACACCCGCGTGCAGTGCGCGTGCGCGCCCGCCCGGGAACATCGACCTGAAACCGTCCGGTGCGGCGCGGCGCGGCGCGGCGCTACCATAGCAACCCGAGATTTGCCACAAACAACACCTAACTTATGTACCAACACACACAAAAGGAAAACATTCCATCGCTTGATCCTTAACTGAGCTGACGTGCGCTCGATCAAATCAATTTTCGTGCAGTTTTTCAACTTGACGCTGAAAATGAACAATCATATTTTCCAATTTATAAACAGACAAATGTGGGTACCCAACTAATTCAATATATTTCTGCAGTCGTGCATAATTTGACAATATTTTATTTGGTTTTAATAATATTATTGTTATTTAATATTTTGAGGCTATCTGAATGATGATTTTCTTTTCCTAATTTTCCCATTCCTATCCATTGTCTTGTCCTAAACTTCCTTGCTTGTTATGCATCTATTTATTTGCTTAATTAATAATTTATATCTATTGTTTTTTTTTTTGTCAATCTTAGTTTTATAAAATTATTTTTATTTGTGGTATTTTAATTTTATTTTTTAGAACTGTGTTATAATAAAAATTGAAACCGGTTTTTGTTAATTAAAAAATCTTATTATAAAATAGAAAAGAAATACCAAAAAAATTATACTAATTTATCTTGGTATTATTTATATGTCAATTATTTTTGTCTCATACTTAATAAAAAAAAATAATGTAAAAATAATAAATGTATATAAACCAAAAAAGTAAGCACATTTGCACCGATTTTCATTTTGTATAATTATTAATATTAATCAGATTTTTGTTTCATAAAACTTAACAAAAAAAAAATTAAGTATGTTATAATAAACATATTTCTAATCATATTTAATCTAAGTATATTTTTTCTATTATTATAAAACGATTAATTAAATAGCATTCTTTTTGAATTTTATGTACCTACGTGATTCATTTCATTGTTTAGAGTGCATTTGATTTTTATTCAGAACTTCATCACAGCTTTAGCAAAAGTTTGTTACGGAAAGTTACAACTTGTATAAAGTTCTTAAAATATATAATTCACGTATTTTGTAGTAATATTTCACTGTCGCAATGTTGCTCACATCTTGATCTATAAAAGTACTGTTTCTCTTATGATGTTATTAATATTTATTGCTTATAATTACATTCTTCTGTAATGGCAGTTCAAATGTTCAATGAATACAATTTTGATACAAATCATATTATAATAATCAGTGTCAATTTCCTAATTAAAAATAAAGTCTTTTGAATATTTATATTTTACTAACCAAATAAAACAAAACACAACTGGGGGCTATATAAAAGTAGAAAAAGATGTAAAATTATTAATTTATTATAAAACAAACTATCGATCTATGTAGCATAAATGCTTCAATCGGTAAATAGAATATTGAATTCTTTAATCAACACTGTTACTTCGCAGTAGGTACGTATATTACATACACACACTTGAGTTTAAAAACAGATTTATTATTAAAATCCAATTGAACAACAATCTCTAGTTTTATATTGGTATCTTCTATCGTATCTCAGGCGTCCAAGGGACCATTTCCAGCTAGTAAATGGGATTTCATGGAATAATGAATTTTCAGCCATTTTGGTTGGTGTAGAACATGGAACAAAATAGAACGACACAGCTTTTAGATATTTTTCAGTGTTTTAGAATTTAGTGAATAATTTTGTTGGTTGTAGATAAACTCAACAAATAAATTATATTTAGTATCACGGTGCTCAGGATGTCAAGAACCTTATCATGATTATTTATAATTTTATGACTTATTTCATTGTTCCTGCGTGCAGAGCATTTCTCCTGGTACACTAAGAAAACTACTATGAACAATCGAGATTATTTATTATTGATTAATAATTTATTTTTAACGGCGCTGGCCGATTTACTAACGATATTAATAACAATTAAGCACTACAAATTATAACACTCAATTATTATTATTACCATTATACACTTCCTCAAAAGAATTAGCAGATCAATGCGTAAATTGTAAATTATTTAAAAGAGCAAAATAAAATGCAACAAATGCATCATCAAGCTTTCAATTTGGAATAGTTCACCCATCCAGATACTTAACATATAAAAGGATTAGGCTCTGAGGAGGTCACTATATTACCTAACAATCAATCAATCAGTGGCGCTACAACCCGTCGTGGGTCCTGGCCTCCTCCAGAAACTCCCTTCACCCCCCCCCTGACCATCGCTTCCTGCCGCCAATTTACAACGCCCATCGTCCGCAAGTCCCTCTCTGCTCCATCTAACCATTTCAGCTTTGGCCTACCCGACTGATTCCCGAATATTAACGTTTAAAAAATCTCTAACGATTCTGCATGTAAGTATTCATTATTACCGTTTTTTTGCATTTTTAATATTAAGTTTTTCGATAAATCTAAAATTTCTAATTACGGATTAACGATTTTGGAATAATGCCAGTGGCTGTAATATTATTATTTTTTATTACATACTCGTATTGCTATTATTAATTGAGAATATATTAATAATGGAGTTCTGGTTTTAAAATTCAAATATTTTTCTCAGTGTAACGGATAGGAAAATATTCGCCATATACGGAAGGTGAGAGAGTTACTCTAAATATCTTCCCCATTTCAGCAAACAGATTGCATTCACTTACTTGATCATGCAAATTTTAATTTTATATTTTAAGTACCTTAAAAGCATCGCTTCCTTTAGATGAAAAATTCACCAACAAATAGCCATGAACCGTCGGAGGTGGTCCGCAGTGGTAAAAGCTGGTTGTGAGCAAGCATCTCAGCTAGTGATAAAAAAATACATATTTAAGAAATAATATAAATAAACAATATCTATTAAAAAAAACAAATATTTATTTGTTGTGATGATTTATTGACATATTGAACACTTCATATGACATGGTAAATACTTTTACATGTTATTATCGTAATATTTATATAATTACACTTATTTGAACCCCATGGGTTATAAAGCACCATAATATTTAAAATAAAAACTCACACAAAACTACATAAAATAAATAATAATTATTATAAATAAAATATTATAAATAAAACTAGTTGCACGTAACACATAAGATCCAACTGCCGATAGCGATAGTATGTAGGTATAGTTGAATAATAAGTACCAAAATAAAAACCCAGAAATACAAATTATTGAAAATTTATTACACTTTGTTTTCTATACAGCACATGTAGGTATGTATGTATGTCAAGATAATATAGTATGAGAGTCAGTCTTTTTTTCCTACCCAGAAAATTAAAAAAAGATGATGATATGTATGTATGTTTGTAGATTAAGTAGGTATCAAACTATTGAGTGAGATATTGTGTAGTGTATACTGCCTTACAAATTGTATGAAACGATGTCGTCACTAAATTTTTTCGATATTTTTAAAAACTTTGGAAATATAGGCAGTAAAACATATTAATTTATCATAAAAAATGATTTTCTTAATAAAAAATGTTTGAGAATATCTAGATTTTTTTGAAAAAACAGATTTGAGATTTTGTATGTCTATATTTATACCAATTTTCAGGGTTCTAGCTTATATGGTTTTTGAGATGTATGGAAAAATAAGTAAAAATTCAAAAGTTGATATCCCCTTCTGAAACAAAAATTCAAAATTCTGATTATGTATAAAAGTTTTTTAGGCCTATCTATGTATTCTGAAATTTTGGGCTCCGTAAATTGAGCGGATCAAAAGATATAAGGAGGGGACGGATGGACAGACGGACAGATATACACACAGACACACTAAATGCTGCGAAGCCTGCGAAGTTGGTGTTTTTTTACTTCAAAGTTGAAAAAAACATGAATAATATAGACCCTGCATACAAATCTCGCATATCTTGGCTTGATACGTTGTCGATACGATAAGAGAATAAAATTCTTTTGAACAAATCGACAGTTGGAAAATTATAGAACTATGTAGGTATGACATATGTGTAAAACCAATTTTGCAGAGATATTTAGGTGATTTTCGCAGTCTACTACCCCACTCCATTAGGAACGTTTTTTTATTTTATTTTTTTTTATTTCATCATTTTTCATAAATTGCTTTAAAACATTACACATAAAACATAACGTTATTTGTCTGTTGCAGTGCATCCACAGAGGCGCACCAATCGGATTGCCGACACAAATGATTCTTCGGCATGGTAATCGTATGCTCGGCTCGTACATTATTTTATTCAATGAAAATATTTAATGAAAATAAATTAGATTGAATCAAAAAAATATATAGCCCATAACTTTTTATTGAATATACCAACATATCTTAATACCAAATTTCATCCAAAATCTTTCAGCCGTTTTCGCGTGATTGCTGAGTAAAAAATATCTAAGCAGCCAAAGATTCGAATTTCTATTATAGTGGTCTATTTAAATATAGTTTAAACAATTTAAATGACATTTTCCCTTAAAAAGGCGATATGATTTTACCAAAGAAAATGCTCATACAAAAATGACAGAATCGACCAGATCATTGCTTCTCTTAGCAACGGCGTCGGTATTCCGACAATCCGATGCACGCGCTTCGTCCATCGGCATGTGCCTTGCTCTTCCATACGTAAGAATTAAAAGGGTCAACGACCTTTTGTCCAGCATCCTAGGATTGGAATGCGCCCACCCTCAACTTAAAGCAGCCCATTCACGATCGTGCCATTCGGCGTCGCTCCATATGGACCGGTTCCATTTGGCGCATTGTAAAATTTTCATCACACTCACGGGCGCGCCATCGAGCTATTAAAATTAGTATACGCAAGTGGTCGGCACTTTCGCATTAATAAGTTCCATATCTTTTTTAATTTTAAAGTAAAAATGAGTTATAATTCTGATGATGAGTTTTATACAACTGCTACATAGCGGTTTGTTTATATATAAAAAGAAAAAAACAAAGAGAAAATGTTGTATTTTCGCATTCACGAGAGTGTCAAACAGCTCGGAGCGATGAGATGGCGCAATGTACCGCTGGTTTTCACACTCACGAGCATGCCGTACCGGCAGGACGCGTCGCGGTACTATGGAGTTTCGATCGTTTGGAATTCCATTTTGGTGTGTCAGGCCAATTGGGCTGCGCGGGTTTTGACATTCACGAGCGCATTTTGGAGTGATGGCAAGCCATTTGGAAGGATGGCACGATCGTGAATGGGGGCCTTAACTGGCCCTTATGACCACACCTAGCTCCAAAGCGACCTTTAACAGATATAGAAAAATCATAATAAAATTTTGATATTTCTTTCGATATAATACGCACGTGTATTTTTTTAAAATTATTAATTCACTTACAGAAACATCGCCTAAACATAAGAATAAAAAAACAGTTCTGTATTTTACTAAAGGTAATTATTGTTGTTACCTTATTGCGTATTTACTACTTACATCGTTATTATAACATTCTGCGTATAATCTTGAAATTTTCGTTTATAAACAATATATTATTGCATTTTTTACATTACATTAGGTATACATATTTGCAATTTTGATAAAATAATTATCTTTCAAAATTTGATTTTATGTAAAAACTGTATCTTCAGTGAAAGCTCCCAAAATCCTAAAAGAGTTATGGCTAATAATAGCTCTCATCATCTGTAAGGAAGGCGTAGATGATGCTGCAGGTCGATGGGCCATAACTCTGAGAACGAACTCTTTTTCCGACGGTTGAGGAAATGGGTTATCCTTCAAAGATGGATGTGAAGAACCCATTTCAGAGGATCCTCTAAAGAGTGCACATATCCGACCTCCTACTTCGCCTCTAGCCCCACTCGGGACTTGAGCTTCGCCCTTAGATATCAGTTCAGCAAAGAACGATCGCACGTCTTTGCTTAATGTCGCAGTAGTGGTATAGTCAGTCTTCAATTTGAGAGAAGTCAAGCGAGCTATAACAGCTTCCACAGCGTACATCTGTTCCGCTAGATGTTTGTATTTATCCGGTACCACCCTCTCCCTAGTAAAGTTGATCGCTGTAGACTTAACTCGTTCAAACATTGACTCCAGCTGTGGGATTTCAGGTCGATTTTCACAAGCCTGGCCGAGTTTCTCAAGTACAGCTAAGGTCAACGAAGGCATCAATAAATCTACTATTTGTGTGACGGTCCTAGATTCTAAAAAGTGTAATATCTTTTCTGCTTCCTTGGTGTCGTCAAAAAGCCTCCTTTGTCGTTTAGCCGGAACAGGTTTAGCAGACTTCCATACGTCGACCCACATGTTATCGGGAATAAGCATCCGAGCACTGAGATGACCTTTTTTCTGTCCTTCGTCATCCACATCATCCTCTTCAATCCAGTCTCTAGGAGAATACCAACGAATAAAATCTTCAAATACTGCACCGGGATTAGCGGCTTTAAAAGATTCCATGTCCGACAGTAAGGAAGCACTCATTATTCTGGCTATCGTCTCCGACCGAGCGGGACCAGTTTCCAATGTTAACATGACTTCAGCATCTTGTTCTAGCTGATCTTCCGTTTTAGGAACTGGTTCCTGAGTAATGGGTATATACATTTGATCACCGGAATCTAAAAGTTTTTGATTGCCAAACTTTGCCAACCTACCCACCGGTCGGTTCCAAAGTGAATGTTTTTTCGAATCAACCGCAGAAAGGCTTTCATCATCACTACATTCATAAAATTCATCCTCAGACTCTGACGAAGTCTCTTGAGAAATACCAGATTGTTCCATCGCAGCCATGTCGTGGGCTTTTCGTCTTTCGATGCAGACATTGAGCATTTGAAGTTTTTGATGTAAAAGACAGGTGCGTGAATTTGGAAAACCGTCCATGACCCTGTGAATATAGAAAAAAACATCTTCAATAATGTATTTGCATAAGAAATATATGAATAACAGACAGACCAATAACCTAATAATAGGTTGTTATAACAAGAACCAATTTTTTGTGTGACATAATAGATAATATGAACTAAATAGATCTAAGCGATTGCATATTATCCTAAAACATCAAAAAGGTTAACAATTCCATTGATATTACTTATCCAAGAGTTTATTATCAGTCGTTGTAATGTGGAACGTGTGAACTAAATAACAGCATAATCGTGTGTCGGATGAGAAAAATGCGATCACAGATTAAACAACTAGTTTTAATAACGGATCGAATTAAATCAGTCGAAACATTATTTTCACACGTATTACACAAAAATTAATTACAAATTACACTCCAAATAATAATAGTTATGCCATAATAATACATTACTGAATCTGCCGATTTTGTTAATAGTTCCAACATTCATACTAAACAAAATGGCACAATTATACTATGTACACCCTCAAAATTAGTGCCAATACCCAACCAACTGAGCCACGAAGGCCGACAATATTATAATAATTACAGTGAAAATATTATAATGATTGATCCTTCATTTCATATTCTATTTTTCTATTGCTTAGCCACTTATCGATTCTGAAGCAGCCTAAATAAAAATATGACGAATGATAGATACCTCAACTTTTAGATTAGGTTTGCTCATCAACTCATTAAGCTACAAAATCTAAGTATTACGTTGAGGGGAGATCGAGTTATTTTCACGTATTCAAATAAATATTCTAATAAAATACAGCTACTGACGGTATTAATAAAATAAAACAATGGCTAGATGCAAACCTGCTTACATTAAATATTGACAAAACGCAATACATGACATTCAGTATAGATTCTAGACGGCAACCTAGCCAAGACAAAAATTTAATCATACATGACTGTACTCACGAGCAAAGTTGCTTTTGCAAACCACTGACAAGGGCTCCATTGTATAAATATTTGGGTATCTACATTGATCACAACTTAAGATGGACAGAACAAATAAACACAGTTGCAGGTAAAATAAGAAGGCTTATTTATATTTTTAAAAACATTCGCAACATAATGACTAAAAAAGACTTAAAAACAATATATTACGCGTTAGCTCAATCGATTATAACACACGGAATGATTGGTTGGGGTGGCGCTGCTAAAATTAATATGGATCCTCTTATTAAAGCACAAAAAGCTTTAATTAAGGTTATAATAAAAAAACCATTTACATATCCAACAGTTCAATTATTTAATGATTTTCCAGTTTTCAACATTCCACAGTTATATATCAAAATTATTTCTATACATTTTCATAAAGATAAAACAATTCACATTACACCGCAACACAATTACGAGACGACACGCAGGAATTATCTCATGACTCCAAAGACAAACACGACATTCGGACAAAGACATTACTTTTATTTAGCTCCAAAATTTTTTAATAAGATAAAAAGTGAAATAACGGACATACAGTTGATGAATAATTTGAAACACAAGAAAACAATAGAAACATGGATTAGAAACAAGGGCATTATATACTGCGGAAACATGATCAAGCTACAATAGTTTATATTTAATTTTTATAATAGGTATATTTTATAACAAGTTTTAGTTAAATACAAGTTTAATATTTTTCTGTCAGATATAACGCAAAAAAAAAAAAATCTGCCACCTCGGTACAGGCTCAGCCTAGTGAGGTGGTATATACCAAATAATCCTATAAAAAAAATGTTTCATATAACTTATTTAAATTGTACTTTTTTGTAATATTTTTATTGTTTGTGACTATATTGTTAAATTTTGTTTGGTTTCAATAATAAAAAAAAAAAAAAAAAAAATGTCAGCAAATAAATATTCAACAATAGTAACCAAATCATACATTTCACTGAATAAAATGTATATCTATTTTTTCCGAGTTAATTGGTTAAAGAAAATAAAGTAAGTACTACAATAGGTTACCTACTTATTATAGGATTTGTAAACAAGATTTCTTAAAATCCTAAAGCTGTCTTAGGATTAAAATATTTCCTAATACACTATTTATAAATCATAAGGCGATCTAATAGTACCTAGGTACTCACAAAGTAAGAATAATTGATAAAGAATATTATGTTTAAAGATTTTTTATGAACATGCAATTCAGCACTAATTATAAATATCTAGGTTATACACCTACACGTTTCATCAATAAATTATACACTTAATCAACTGATTAAGGTATGCTGGTGTTAATATTTTAAAATATGAAAATTAAACACCTGTCCGGGTAAAAATCTATTACCGCATTTTTAAAACAAAGGTAAAAAACGATGATGATTATTGTCAACAGTTGAAAGTACCAACCAATTTAGTTTCAGGTACGAACTTTCATATATTATTTCGATATGAAAGTGCCTCGATTACAAATTATATGTCTAAACTAATTTTCTCTTTACGCGACATAAACATACCCATAGTCATTGTGACACCCAATTTGTGAAATCCAAATTACACATTCCCATGCTTCTCTCTCAAAAGGCGAAGTTATACGAAACGGAACCATGTTCCACAAAATAAACGAAAAATGTCAATCAAATTTAAAATAACAAGTAATTACAAGTACGACCTACATAATATTATCTTAATACTATAACTGGGCATTGATACAAATTTATTATTCCATGACGTTCGACGAACTGTTACATACAATCAATATAACATTATATTAGGTATATAAATATCATTATTCCGATATATAAAACGTTACGCGAAATATAACTGGAAAACCGCTACATTAACATCTTAACATATCAATAAAGAACGAACCAATAATTTTCAATGTCAATAAAAACCATCCTAGTTATCAAAAGACGATAAAATTTAATGTCTTCTTCTTCGTTTAGTAGACCTGTCGGTCTGTAATTCAAAAACTATGCCTCCTGAGATGATGGAGTCCAACTATCCTTCCATCTATTGGGTGGTTTACTGGGTGGACGGTGACCAGAAGGGATTTCATTCGCTGCTATATACATAAGTCTATCATTGTCCATTCTGGGTACGTGGTCCCTCCAATGTCTTCTTCTGGATCTACTCCACCGAACGGTGTCCTCTATTCTACGTGTTTTTCTTATTTCAGCATTACAAAAACACGACACGTCCTTTCACAAAAAACTATAATAAATATTAGAAATTAGGGTTGCCGCTAGTTCCGTTTTATAAAACTTCACCGTGTCCCGGCCCCTGAGTCAATTGTCCCGGTATTTTAACAATGTAACTTCTAAATCTAGAATAATGAGAAAATAAAGAGCAGTGGCAGAAATTCAAAAAAGACATAAAGTTGTGACGATATGATGCTCATATAATTAAAGATTTATATGATGCACTGAGGAGTTAAGGTAGTTTCGAATAAATGAAATTCACATTTGAAATCTTACCTCATATTTCCGTGTCTAAAATCTGCTGCTTTATTTTTACTAGTACCGAGATAACTCCTAAAGAGGGTTTCCCAACAACGATTCAAATGGATAGGCCATAAAATCAGGCATCCGGGTCTGCTTGTATTATCGCCGAGGGAATGACGGAGGGCAGAAACTATAGAGGTCGCCCTAGAGACAGTTTTATGGACCAGGTGATTAGTGAAGTGCGCTGTATCAGCTACCAAGAGATGAAGAGGCTGTCGGACAACAGATATAATATATGTGTAGAGATGAAGTACCTACTTGGTTCAAACCAATCCCAGGATTATTACCATAAAGAAGAAGACGATGTGATGTATAAACGGTTTTATAGACAAAGACTTGACAGCTGTTTAGACATTATAACTCCTCATTTCAGAATGAAACTGCAGATTTTCTAATTACAGCAAAACGTAGATACATACCTAAGTTTTTAAATTCAACCTTTAACCATACATTGACCAATCGCAGCATCTCGATAATTACGGAAGCCTCAATGAATGTTAAGATGTGCGCATTTCTCAACAAAATACAACTACAGTCTGTATAATTATGATATATGTAATATAATTTTCATGTTTAACTTCTTCGGGATTTAAAGATCAGATGAGGCTTTTAACAAAAAACATAAAATGAATATGCACACTGGCGGGCTTATTACTATTAGGCAATTTCTTCCAACCAACCAGATTTATATAAATAAATATTTAATTTAGGTAAATAGAAACTATGGGTTTATAAAAAACACGGCTATGCATGGCAAACATGGTAAAGGTGGTTGGACAAAGTGACATCGGAATAATAATTATGTAAAAATAATGAATAATGATAATCATTTTTCATTTCTTTTGTATTCAACTATCTATGAATCAAAATGAAGGCCTTAAATAGTGAAACAGCAAAACTGGCAAAACGGTCATCCTGACTAAAAAAAAAAAAATATTTGTAGACCAAAAACAGTGCGTTTTAAATTATAATATCCATCCGATCCCAATACGATCCGATTCGCTAAGAGTTTTGTTTTTTTTTTATAAAGGCTAGCGTCCATACAGGCGTAGTGGACGGATCGGACGGAGCGTATCAAACGGATTTGTTTGTAGCAGTGCATCCACAGAGGCGCACCAATCGGATTACCGACACAACTGTCATTCAGATTTGTTGACATTTTTCCAATTGAAATGCAAATACAAAAATGATTTATTTCGGCTTGGTAATTGCATGCTCAGCTCGTAAATGATTTAATTCAATGAAAATACTTAGTGAAAATTAATAAGAATGAATATTTAAAATATTCATGTTTTGTTAACCAGTAATACTCATCAAACATTTTTGGCTTATTTGTTGTATTAATGTCTGGTTGTCTTATGTACTAAATTGGCTGTATGTTTGTCTTCAATAAATAAAATAAAATATAGCCCATAGCCTTTTCTAGGATATAGGTACAAATCTCAATGCCAAATTTCATCCAAAATCTTTCAGCGGTTTTGGCGTGATTGAGTAACAAACATTTGAATTTATAATATTATTGAGATACTTCCACTATCTTTCACTACAGAGACTCCATCGAAGCTAAGGTGAAACTCGCCTCCAAAAAATTTAGCGTACTATATAGAGCGCGTAGGTATTTCACTAAGACCCAGATCTGTATACTCTACAAAGCGCAAATACGTCCAATTATTGAATATGGTAGTCACCTCTGGAGTGGCGCCCCCAATACCTACTGAATACCCTCGACGCTGTCCAAAGGCGTGCTATACGTCTGATTGATGATCCATCACTGACTGATGGATTGCAATCACTAGAACACAGACGCAAAGTCGGTATTTTAAGTTTATTCTATAGATACTACCACGGGAATTGCTCAGAAGAACTTGCATCTTTGGTCCCTCCTCCACCCACTCGCAACAGAGTCACTCGCTTTACTCAATCGCAGCACCCATTCACAGTAGACCTTCAACATATACGAACCAGTCGCTTCTCGAACTCCTTTATTAATACAGCAGCCCGAATGTGGAACGATCTTCCGAATTCTGTCTTTCCACATTCGTACAACCCAGGTCTTTTTAAAATCCGAATTAATAAACTCTTTTCTAGATTGCAAACCCCTCCCAACGCTACGTAGTGCGCTTCTCCGGAAGAGTAAAATGGACCCAATTCCTAATAGCTGGTGTCCCCTACGTAGACATGTTAAAAAAACTATGTAAATAATGAAAATGTTTATAAAAAAATTAAATGATATTTTCCATAAAAAAGCCGATATAACATCGCCATAGAAAATGCACATACAACAATGACAGATCCGATCGGATTTTTGCCTCTCTTAGCAACGGCGCACCGTTGCATTGGATCGTCGGTTAAATCCGTCTGATGCACTCCGTCCGCTGCCGATCAGTGGACGCACTTTATGAATTCCAATACAAAGAATTCTAAAATCCGTCTGATGCACTCCGTCCGCTGCCGATCAGTGGACGCACTTTATGAATTCCTATACAAAGAATTCTAAAATCCGTCTGATGCTCTCAGTCTGCTGTGCCTGTATTGACGCTTGCCTTTAAACTAAAAGTTGTAATTGGGATCAGAATCAAGTTTCAAAATCAAGATGGTGAAAACTTTAACGACATAATAATGTGGCGAGTTGGTAGGCATACAGCAAATGCAACTAGAGCGGGGCAGTACAATAATGTTTAGTATCTACTTCAATGGTAAAACTACCGTGCTCGGCGAAGATAGTAGGTAATTGTAATAAATACTACCTAATATTTGATATTACCAGAAATTGAAAGTCAGCCGATTATGGTAGATATATGTTAGAACCTAGATAACAATGAATGATTGCTAGTTTGTAGAAACTAAGATGACCTATTTTTCGCTCCAATAGACTTTCAAAGCAGACCAACCACATTCTGGGATTAAAAGAAAATGTAGGTAACTACAGATTAAAAATTAATTAATAATAGGTGAAATTCAGGTGGTTTTTTTTCTTTTATCTGCACTGTACCATCCTAAAAAATACATTATTTTGGTCTTACTTGATTTCCAGATAGTATTATAAAATATGTATAATTATTGTAATATGCGCAATAACAAAAACTATAATGCCTACAATATGAATTATGTGGGTGAATAATTTTGTATAAAGTATCTTTATTTTTTATGTAAATTAATTATTTTCTCGATGTAGGTATTGTAAATTGTCTATGACTAGTAACAAATAAGATCCAACAGTCAATGGTGATAGTATGTGTATAGTGTAAGAATACTTAAAAATTCGTCAATGTTATAAATAATAATAAATAAACGTACCAAACTATAAAAGCTGAACCCAAATTATTTGATATTTTAAGATATTTTGTTTTGTATACAAAACATGTATGTCAGGATATGATATTATAGTCAGTCAGTCCTTTTTTCCTACCCAGAATATGTAAACAGCTTGGTGGTATGTATGTATGGAGATTAAGTATCAAATTATTGAGAGTCTCCGTAGTTATTGTGGATTCTGCCATACAATTTGTATGAAACGATGTCACTTAATCCAATTTTTATAAAAATTGTTAAAATATGTTTGAGATGTACTGTTATAATGCAATTTTTTTATGGAAAATTAAATCTAAATTGGGATGTATCGGCGCTTTTCGATATTTTTTTTAATATAGACAGTTAAGTAAATAGTTCATAAATAAATATTTTTCGTAATAAAAAAGTATGTGAACTTTTTAATAAAAAACGAAATGAGATGAGATAAAAAAAATATGGCAGTAGGTAAACCACATAAATTTGTCATTAAAAAATATTTTTCTTAAATTTGAACAAACCAAACCCATCATCAATATTAATATTATAAAGCTATTATTGCGGACAATCGATGACCGATGACTAATAATAATTGATTGTGAAACATTGCTCGCATATTTTCTAAAATGGAGAGACATATTAAGGTACGAGGAAAAACCAGTTATCGTATAAATGTAGGGCTAAACATATGACAAGAATGTAAAAAAGCACACAATAATCAAAGAACAAACCTGGCTGTGATAGGTCAGCGCTCTCTGGATTTGCTGTTAGGGATCGAGGAATACGGATGAATCAAGAGGGCCTTGGTTAGGTGCTGGTGAAATGTTGTTTTGACGACCATAGCAAACAAGAAGAAGAAAGGATGAAAATAATATCTATCACCACAATACATTAAAAACTGTGTCAGAGAAAAGAACTCCCTAGGAAGCATCTCACACTCGGGTCGTCTGGATTACAGAGATCAATTCTGCTAGCCCTAGAACAGGAATACCTAGATGGGGCAGTAAAATATTTTTAATGAAGCATAATGTGATAAAAAAAATGCTTTTTTCTTTGAAGAACTGGTAACAACTTTGTATCGTAGAGTAGCATAAGACAGATGGATTGGTCCTGAATTATTAAATGGCGCTATAAGTAGTAATATAAATATAGAAGTGTAGGGCTGAAACTGTGACACGGACGATAAAAAGCTCATAAATAAGCAAAGAACAAGGCAGAAGGCGCTAGACTGTGTTACTAATGAACTGTTACTTGGACGAACAAAACAAACAACAAGAAGAATGGATGATAATAATATGTGGCCAGTGGCGTGCTGTACTAAGTGGCGGTGGACAAGAAGGGGCAGGTGGTACTGTGAGCACGTGGGAAGGCTTCGCGCCTCGAGCGATGACCCGCATTTAGTCTAACCCAAGACGCCGTGGTAGATGCACACTAACTAAACGCACGGCCACCAAACACAATCACATAACTCTCGACTTTGAATTATATACCGAAACGACAATGTCAATCTAAGATGTAATCGAACGAAACGCTCAAAATAAAACAAGTGTTCTAAAATCGAAAAAATACAATGTGTTATTCGGGAAAAAATGTGTTGAAATGATATTTCATTCAAAAAAAAAAGTGATTGAAATGATATTTCATTCTGTGAATCCAGGATGTCCTGTTAACAACCAAGGAAGATAAAATGTTTACCAAAAGCACTCGCAGCTTCGTCGGAATAAAGTGGAAAATCACAGGAATGATGGATTTAAAAGTGAGTTTTTTTTTGCACTGACATTAACAGACCACGAATTGATATAAAATTGACACATTAGATTATAATAAAAATGTCAATACTTATATTAATTTTCTGTAAAAAACAAATTCTTTAAATTTAAAATAAAAATATTACTATCAAAACAAGGAAACAAAACAAAATTGAAGTAGAAGATGAACGTTAAAGTTTCATAACTTAATTATTTAATGTGTGTAAATAAATAGCATTTTTGTCTTTAATAATAAGTGATAATAATAAGGATGTATAAAATAGCTTCAATATTTCGAGCTGATGTAGAACGATATAAAATTAACAATTTTCTTAAAATAATTCGAAACAATGCATCGTTACAATATTACGATGTTTATTGTATTTTATTGCTATAATTAAATAATTTGAGAAATAAATAATAACTTTTATTAATTTATTAAATAATAACGTATTTCTTAATTTACTAACGAGTAAAAAGATAAATAGTTATCGACAATCAAAATCATAATTTTGTGTTTTGTTTCGTGAAGTAGATGCATTATTTTCATTTTGTTGTCATTTAATTAAAAGGTGTCCGTCAAAATGTAGGTCAAGAAACATCCTTTTGACAAACAAAATAAAAATATGTCTAGTTTGAACGTCGATTTCGATAGATAAGGTAGAAATAATGAAGCGGTCGATGCGTGAAATATAAAGTGATAAAATATTCCAATTAAATAACAGTAAATCTATACGTGGTTTGCACAATAAAAAAATTTATTATGTAGGTACCGGCGCTATACACTCGAGACCCATAAAGCCGAGAAGAGAGACTTTAACAGCTAGGAACGAGTAACACAAACAGACGAGGTATATAACGGTATCTGGAGCTGGCTTAGTTCAATGGTTGAATCAGTAGCGAGTAGAACCTACATTCCTGACGGACACGAGACAGTTCCGTCAGTACGTACAACCGATTGATCTCAAAGTCAGTGAAACGAACGAGACATAAATAACTTGCGATCAAACGGGTCTCGGCGGGACTAAACTGGATCCTTTATGGAAACTGACCTATATACAATAAATTATACAGAAATGCGAGAAACGTGCAGTCGTACAGTCCATAGAATGTAGGTACATATATAAGACAAAACGCATAAATAAAATATATGTAGACGGGTGGTGGCAGAGCATTTAGCGTGCTGGGTTAGTGATCCAGTGGCCGCGAGTTCGAATCATGTCACGACCGATTTCGTTCATCATAGCACAACCATTTATGCTTGTGATATAGGTGAACGGTACAAGGACATATTCATTCTTTATTAAATAGAAAATAATAAAATTTTAATTTTCGCGATTGGGATGGCATTAAGATTGTAGAACTCTAAAGTTATACTGGTATTATTATATAGAACGATCGTTTCACCTAGGAATGGGTTGTGAAAGTCCTTCAAACACTGGTTAGTTAAAAGAAATTGCCATATAATAAATTCGCCAGTTGCGCAGGGTGCACGGAAGTGTTTATTAAAAATAAATATTAAACATAAATTCTAACCGAACTTATAATTTTATAAAAAGAAAAGACTTTTGAACAAAATAACATAAAAAGAGTAGAAAAACAACTTACAAATCATAATCAAAATGTTAATAGCGTAGAATTATAAATGAAGTCACTGTCTGGTACAAAAAATAGGTCTTACGTCAAAATATTGTTTTTTTTTATTTATTGGTAAGATACATGTTTGATTATTCATATTTATAATGCATCCTGTTAAAAACACGTATCAAAGCAAAAAAAAACTATCCGATTAAGGACTAAAAAATTTGCATAAGAATTACAAATATCAAATCAAAATAAAGCTTAATGCAAAACCTCTATAGTAAATATCAAACTCAAGGTCAAATTATATTTCTGGAATTTACAAGTCGGTGATCGAAGGTGATGTCATAAACACAAACCTGTTACGGCGAGGGAGCCCAAATAAACGCTAAGAGAGTTTGATCACGCAAGGCAAAAAACTCCTATATTCAAAATCAGGAAGACTTATATCTGAAGCCCAACTTATATTTTATTCTGTCACGCTATTCGGATTCAACAGATTAAAACAATACACAATAATAATATTGTTTAGTTGCCAGTAGCACAATATGCAACAAGTTGAAATGAGGGTAACACAGCATTTTCACACGAATATCAACAGAGCTCCATTGAACTTGCAACACTGCTTTAAATATACACATAATAATTACTATTTTCATGATACACTTTTTGTGATACATATTCAATTTAGATTCACATTAAAAACTGTTCCTAAATGCGAATAACTATTTTAAACTTACAATAGGTGCTTTAAAAAAAGAATTGGCGGTTATTGCAATGATTAAATGTAAAAAAATATAAATGTTATACCTACCTACAATACAACCATTTATTTTGTGTAGCTTCTCGTTAGGCTAACAGGTAATATGTCAAATATTAATTTAGCACACACCCAATAAGAAGCTGCAGCATTTTGGAGACTTGTAATGTCAATCATCGTCTCGCAAATGCAGTCTGAAGACACAGGGTCTTCAATGAGACAACTCAATCAATCTCTGAATCAAGATCGAGCTTCGGGTGTTTTAATATTTAACCACGAAAGCCGACGGATTTTTGTTGATTTATGTGAATCAGTTCATACCAAAACTATCGATATTTTTTACTTACAATTTATTGAACTACGAGGATTATGTTAAGTGTTAGATTTTTCGCAAAACGCTAGAAAATTTTCAAGGATATTGTTATATATTTAAAAAATAGGCATGCATTTTTCAAAAAAACAAAAATATAATTTTACAAATATTTTTGATACCTACTTTTGTAAAGTTTTCGTATAAAGCGAAAGTTTTTTATGATCTTTGTATTATTATACTACCTACATATTTTAATGTTGGTGTTTATGGCAGTAGGTACAGATGTATAAATAATTACAATAACAATGTTCTCATTCAATGAGTCATTTTAATGATAAACGTGAACTCCCAATATAAAATGAATTTACTAGTAAATATTAATAGCACAGAGTATTAAATTTAATAATCTTAACCCATGTCCAATAGATATTTCGGAGATATATAAGTACTAACAGAAAACCATTAGCTAAAATATTCACTAGGAGCATAGCAACAATCATATACGTATATCTATAGATATTTATAACCAATACTGAGATAGAATCATAAAAAAATGTTGAATAAAGGGAATAATTCGCCATAATAATTGTCGGCCTTAGTGATTCAGTTGGTTAGGTAACTGACTGCTGATCCAAAGGTCCCGGGTTCGATTCCCGGTGGAGACACAGTTTTTAATTGTGTTTTCAGTCTGGATCTGTGAAATTAATATTTGACATAGTACCTGTTAGTTTCCCGAGTAGCAATATTAAATAAATAATATTGTGATTAGATGTTTCTTGCAATTTACATTTTTAGCACTGTTGTAACAACTGTATAATATATTGTTAAAGGCCTTTATCCATATGGCCAAACAAACCACATAACTATAGAGTATTTTTAGTTCCAAGTACAAGGTTAGTCTATAGTAACTTTTTTTTATTTATTTTAAGAAATGTTTTACAGAATAATTGGAATACAGTACTAAAATTATAAAATATAAATCATACATTTGCATATAAACACATATACACTCAAATACACATATTCACAGAGCTGCATATATATACCTACACAAATACATACATACCAACATACATACTCTTAAAATATATTAATTATATCAAGTATTTTCCAATCACACTTTTTGAACTACTTAAAAAAACATGCTCGATCTTATGCTTATACTAGATGACTAAATAACTGAAAAAGTCTTGTTTGCTCGTATGTATGTAGCCGGTAGCCAGTATGTACAATTGTTTGTTTTTTTTCAACACTTTTTAATAATAATGACAACCATTTATAGATAAGAGATCTATAAAGCTGTTTGTATTTACCTTGCCACAAAAGTAAGATAAATAGATAATGATTGAGTGTTGTTGTGTTTTTAAAAGTTGAACGAGGAACCTTGAAAGACTTCGGAGGTCGCAAATCGTTTAACTGACCTATCATGATGTACTCAACACATACTTCAACAAATATATTGTTCGTTTTCCGTACAAACAAGTTGAAAATAACACCGAAACCCTAATATTTGAATTTTATAAACATATATTAGAACAATTATTTAAACTGACCTATCGTGATACACTCACCGTATACTTATAATGAATGTATTGTCAGTTATACATAGATCAAAAATATATTATCACAATTTATTATTTTAATGCACACACAACTACATACTACATGCAGCTTCCTTGTAATTGCACAATAATAATAGAACACTTCCTTGCTAGTGACGAGTTTACTGCCATATGGTAATTTCTTCCAACTAAAACAGTGTTTCCATCCCAGAGAAGCAATATTAGAGAAATAATGAATTTAAATCAATTTCTCCTCTGCTGGGGATTGAACCAACAAAAAAGATAAACAGTTAATAGGAAAATATGGAAATAAAGCTCTCTCAGGACTTGTACCTTTAGTTAATTCAATGATTTTTGAAATATTTCTATTTAGTAGAACAATTCTAAAAGTGATCACGAGAAGTTTATCGAGATTTACTTATAACATTTCCAAGTGGATCAGCTGTAGGTATATCACTTGATATCGAGTGGAACGCCAAAAAAGTGAATCCGTTGTGTTGTATTTACGCAAATTAAAATGATTATCCTATTATAATCTCTATACTGTACCTATTATTCAACAGGTTGAATAATAGAATAGAAGATATTGTAAAAATCCAGAGAAAAAATGATCTAGGTAGATTGAAAGAATATTCTGACATGCGATAGATAAATCGCTTATAGTCTTTTATCAAAACATATTATTTGTGAATTCAACTTTTGTTTGCCTTTTCTAAATGTATTACTTCCGACATAAAAGTCGAGATTTAGATTTTTTGTATACCGATTGGTAATAATAATATAACTAATAATACGCTGCGATTGTTTACAGCATATCGTTGGATTATATAGACAAATATGAAATTGATTTAAACGTAGACAATTACGCATTTATATAGATCAACATTTCCCAAACTTCATAGTGTATAAAATACCTACACAATACTGCAAACTTAATGACGTATATAACTAATTGTACTTGTGTATAAGCACAGTAAACCATTATTGAAAGGATAACCTTTTTACAACTTAACTATATAAAATTATACTTATGATAAACTAATTGTACTTATTTTATAAAAATATGAAACATAATGAAATGAAGATTTTATGATTCCAACGATTGGAATTAGATATGTATGGTATGATAAACTAATTCATCGATAGCTATTTATTACAGATTTATGATATATCGTCGTCTATAGTTCATCGCCTTTATACATTGCATTAATAATCCTAATTTTAATGAATCCAAAATGAGGACTTATCAGTTGCCATTCAGTCTGAGAAAGAACCGGCCCTATCAAATAAATCATTCACGGTTTAAACAAAGTTAATTGTCCAAAATTTCAGAATATATAAACAGTAATAGGCCTACAAAACTTTTATTTTTTCAGAATTTTGAATTTTTGTTTCGGTCAGGGGTTATCAACTTTTGAATTTTTACTTTATTTTTCCATATACCTCAGAAACCATAAAAGCTAGAACGCTGAAAATTGGTATAAACATAGAAAAATACAAAATCTGAAATTTGTTTTTTCAAAAAAATTCCAGGGTTTCTCAAACATTTTTTATTAAGAAGAATATTTTTTTTATGATAAATTTATGAGTTTAACTGCCTATTTTCCAATTTTTTTAAAAAAATATCGAAAAAAGCCGAGACACCCCAACTAGATAATTTAATTTTCTATAAAAAATATTAACATTATAGTAGTAAATATCATTTTTTTTAACAATTTTTATAAAAATTGTATTTAGTGACGACATCGCTTCATGCAATTTGTATGGCAGTCGCCTACACACAATATCTAAGAAGAATTAATAGTTTGATACTTTATATCTAAACATACATACATAACATCATGCTGTTTTCATATTCCGGGTAGGAAAAAAGGACTGACCTCCATACTATCCTATCTTGACATACATACCTACATGTGTTGTATAGAAAACAAAATATCTTAAAATATTCAATAATTTGGATTAATGGGTTTATAGTTTATGTACTTATTCTTCAACTATACATACTATCGCTATCGACAGTTGGATCTCATGTGTAACATGCAACTAGTCTATTGTAGTCCAACTGTCGATTCGTTTAAGAGAATGAAATTCTCTTAAATATGAGTATGTACCTCTTTATTTGGAAAAATGCGGGCCAGGCTCTGAAGTTTTAACTAACTTTGGAAAACACTGACGAACATAAAAATGATACATCTATTTTTTTCAAGAAAAAAAAACTAAATAAATGGTTTAATCGATCATTACATTCGGATGATGATTTTCATTTCTAAATCCGCTCTACAATTCGATTGGAAATTTAATTGAACCATATTTGGCGATCAGCTTTCTTGATTATCACGGCATGGCTGACGTACGTTATAATTTCAGACAGCCTGGTGCACATTCAGCTTCGTGCTTTAATCTTACTTCTTCAACATTATTTTCTCGCTGTACCTACATTTGTTGCGAGAATCAGAGCATTTCGAACAACGATCGATGACGAGTTAGCTGCTGGCTGTATATATTCTCCTATTTGCACATGTAAATCTTTAATACGATTATTTATTTACTGTTGTACGAGAGATAGGAAGGAAATAGACGAAAAATCAGGCACCCGTATGTGGTCCAATAATATATGTAGTATGCCATCGCTGTTTGACTTATTTATCTTTCAGAAAGTGCGTAGCGGTAACGGTACGTAATTTTTTTCAACTATAATTAACCCATATTTAAAATCGAATATAGACACACTGAAAGAAAAATTAATAAACTGGTTTAAAAACTAAAAATTCGTTTGTATAAAACAAGAATAAAGATTTTTTATAAGGAATTTTGATTTTAAATCTAAACTTTGTTGTCAGTATGGGGATGAATTAATTTGGAAGTCAAAATATTTTTTTTAATTACGTTATCATACAAGCTGAATTTTGGTGTAAATAAATTAATGTTTAATTGTAAAAGCCCCGTAAAAATCGCGCAATACTTTCATACACCATTGGCAATACAAAAATATATATTGCACACTGACTGATTAGGCAATTTCTTCCAATCAACCAGATTACATGACATATATTGTACAACGTAGAAAGATTGTTAAGATTGCTAAAACACAAAAAAATGAAATAAGAAAAATAGACTAACCCAAGATAAAAATTAAAAACAAAAAAAAACACTTCATAGCATAAAAAAGGATTGGAAAGTGACAAGGAGAGGAAATCGGTATAAGGTGTTTACTAATAAATATTCCTTAATAGTTTTTTATTGAAAATACAAAGTGAGATAGAAGACGCAATAGACTTCTATTTCATAGTCTTGCTGAATTTACTTCGAACGACGAGCTGAGAAATATACCGGCAATTTTAATATAATATACAAAAAAAACGATTTGTCACCTCTCCAAGTATCAAAAAAAAATGCAATGGGGCATGTTTTTTTTAGTTAAATTTGTAAATGTGTCATATGCAAAAGTTATTTGTTATCCTTCAAAAAAATTAATACTGCATAAAAACCTACATTACCTGCATCCATAATTAAAGCATAATATATACACATAATTTAATTGCATTCACATTAGATTCATTAATAATTCATTATCAATTAACTTTGAAGAGTTGTATCCTACCACAAGGCCACACAATACGAAAACCATGCGATGTAGTTTCATAAATGACTTCCGCATATTTTTTTTAAGAATCCGGAAAAAAAATAATTAGGCGTGGCTAAGAATCGCACGAAGAGGCTGATATCGGCGGAGGTTCTCATACCACACAATAGGTACTAGTATCAAATATTATGTGGTGTATTTCATACGCAAAATTGAGGATAGATTTTTATTAAACGACACAGTATACAGCCGATGCCGTGCTGAAGGGCTAGCCAAGATGCAAAAAACGAAAACGTTGACGCTAAACGTTATTTTTTTTGTATGGGATTTGACGTTTGATAACGTTTGATAACGTCAAATCCCATACAAAAAAAATAACGTTCAGCGTCAACGTTTTCGTTTTTTGCATCTTGGCTAGCCCTTCAGGGAAGATTTTAATTACTGCCACTACTGTAAACCTACTGACATATCTGTGTTCATACTCTGCTGCCTGCTAAGCGTCCGCGTGCGTCACAGAAATTAACACAATAGTGGCCCAACACTCGCAGTACTTCATATTATTTTAATGTTTAGATCTAACGATACGCATTATATGCATTGAATAGATTTAAAATATTCCTGAAGCTGACAAAGGAGGAATATTTTGTCACGATTAAAATACCCAAAAAATGGTACAAATATGACATTTGCCTACAAATTTTGTTAATCAAACTTAAACATACACAAACCAGTGGCTTCTCTAACTCTTTTATTAACACAGCAGCTGAAATAGCTGGTGTCCTTACGTAGCCATGTTTAGTAAATGTGTGAAGATCTATTGTATATGTTTAATAAAATTGGAAAATCAAAAATGATATAGATACGTGAATCACATATTACCGATTTTTAATATAACAATTAAATGAAAAAATATTTACCTAGACATAATTAAGATATAACAATAAACAAAATAAAACCTGCTAATATTCCGTGCTATGAACTGGTTAATTCATTAAATAAATAATGTAACAACGAAGAAATAAACCAAGTAATACATCATATTGGTAACACTATCGTTACGATAGTAAAAAAAATATTTAAAATGAATAATTTATCTACGACGGCGTGTCTACGAACAATTTTTTTTTTCTCAGTAGTATATATAAATAATTGATAAAAATAATTATTTATTCTTGACCTATCAACTTCTAATTGCCTGTTAAATTATTATATTAGATGTAACACTGTAATGTATAGCTATTAGTTTCCAAAAAAAGGATAAATAAATAGAAACTATAAATGACTAATCCAAAAAGTTGCGGTTTGACCAATTCGTTATTTTCAAAACCAATACGATATTTTTTCGAAAACTTCTAATGTGTTGATATATCAATAATCAAAACACATGTTTACATGGCATATCATGAAACATCGCTATAGGTGCTTAAATAGTAATTATATTAGGACATAATAGTTTTTCAATATTATGTCAAAAATGGCATTTTACTGAAAATATATACAATATAAAATTGCTATACTAAATATTTTATTATGAATACCTACTTGATAATTCTACAAAGTCATTTTATGAAAACGATGTACCATTTTAGCAATTTTAAAGTAAATATTTCAAATTTCAAGTTTCCTGAGCTTGGGGACATTTTGAAATATTTGACAGTTCAAAAAATACTGATGGTTCTGATGGGGTTTAAGCGAGTATTGGATATAGAAATTCCCAAAATTTGAAATAAATCGAATGAATATAAAAGTTTATAATTTATAAAGTAGTTAATAAACTCGCCGTAGTAGTACAGAGCACACATACACACAGATACCTACATTGTTTGTGATGAAACATTCAGAATACAATCTCAGAATTATACTAGTTGATAATCTGCAATAAACACGCCGTAGTAGTACAGAGCACACATACACACAGATACCTACATTGTTTGTGATGAAACATTCAGAATACAATCTCAGAATTATACTAGTTGATAATCTGCAATAAACACGCCGTAGTAGTACAGAGCACACATACACACAGATACCTACATTGTTTGTGATGAAACATTCAGAATACAATCTCAGAATTATACTAGTTGATAATCTGCAATAAACACGCCGTAGTAGTACAGAGCACACATACACACAGATACCTACATTGTTTGTGATGAAACATTCAGAATACAATCTCAGAATTATACTAGTTGATAATCTGCAATAAACACGCTGTAGTAGTACAGAGCACACATACACACAGATACCTACATTGTTTGTGATGAAACATTCAGAATACAATCTCAGAATTATACTAGTTGATAATCTGCAATAAACACGCCGTAGTAGTACAGAGCACACATACACACAGATACCTACATTGTTTGTGATGAAACATTCAGAATACAATCTCAGAATTATACTAGTTGATAATCTGCAATAAACACGCCGTAGTAGTACAGAGCACACATACACACAGATACCTACATTGTTTGTGATGAAACATTCAGAATACAATCTCAGAATTATACTAGTTGATAATCTGCAATAAACACGCCGTAGTAGTACAGAGCACACATACACACAGATACCTACATTGTTTGTGATGAAACATTCAGAATACAATCTCAGAATTTTACTAGTTGATAATCTGCAATAAACACGCCGTAGTAGTACAGAGCACACATACACACAGATACCTACATTGTTTGTGATGTAACATTCAGAATACAATCTCAGAATTATACTAGTTGATAATCTGCAATAAAAAAATATCCTTGAAAATTGCGAATTTATAACTCCCTACTATAATTATCCCCTTGGAGGAAGTGAGGAATTAAAAGGTTTAGTTTGTTTTTTAAGTGTTACTTAATGTACTTTTATATAATTTGTAAAGATTATAAAAAGTACATACATTTCTTATTAACGCTTTGAACATTAAAACCCGCATGTTAAAAAGTAACGGAACGTCGTAAATAACTGTTCATTGATATTTCGGTTTTACACGTAACTATAAAAATACTAGGAAATAAATTCAACACCTGCTTAGAATATCTGAGGCCAATACAATGACATAACCATGCTTAATCAATTATCAAATTATATCAAATTATAACTAGTCTTGCAAACTAAAATAAAACATAGGTACACACCATCAAGGGGCAAGCAAATTATAAGCTTACAATTTCCGCGTATCATCAACATTCATACATCGTTGTAAATGTTCAAGCTTCTTAGATTTTCCTATTTCAGAATGTCATTCAATTCTCGACGTCTTCACATTCTTGGAGTCCTTATTTCTTTCTCTGTCCTACTACAAATTCTTCTGAGCAATCACACTTTAACTGCATTTTTTTAAGAATGAATATGACTTTGGAACTAATGAATATACTTCCTCATACATTCCCTAAACTAAATTAGGGTATAGGTTAACGAAATCGATCGTGACGAGCGCGCTATCCACTCTGCCACCGCCCATCTTTACATTTATTATGTTTTCATCCGACTTCTGCCTTTTAGTTACTTAAATAAACCACAAATTAATTTTAATAGATGAAAATGAACTGCCGTGAATAAAGGTATGCGGTTTAAAGTTAACATCGCCTGTTATTTGTCGTGAAATTAAAGGTCATTTGGAAGATCCGTCCGATTTCTAGACATTAATGTTCAATGGACACATCATAACCCGTTCTCACTAACAAAGATACACATCAATAATATCTTATCCACACGCCGCTAAAGGCCGTAACCAATGTGCTACTTTGTCTGTCATACAATACATATATATTTGTTGCATTATCTGTGTATGTATGTACCATGTCTAATAACTTGAAGAGCTTAAACCAATAATACAAACATAGATTATTCGAAAATAAATAATTATACTGAGCGCGACAAATGTAATTATACTTTTTGCGTCTATTCTAAATAACGGTATTTTTTAAAAACATTCCATCGAGATCATGAAGACTTCATATTTGATCAAAGACAGTTAAATAATGACAAAATATGCAGCTTATTCAATTACTCTACATGAATTCTACGTTTGTTAATGTTATTTAATATTATGCAACGTACATTCATAATATTTTTTGACACAATATTTCTTTAGTGTTATACCACTATAACTATAGTCGTAAAGTTTTTTTTTATCCAAATACAATGCAGAGAAAAGAAAATGAGAATGAAAAAAATACAGTTGAACTGTAGGTAATGTTTTTTTTTCGTGATTATAAAAAGCTTCTAAGTATGTATTTATGTATTAATAGAATGATTCTTTCGCCATGGGATAAGAATATGAATTGAAAAAATTGAAATCATTAATTATTTCAATCAAAACATTGCCATTTAAAGACAAAACAAGAAACTTGCATATATTTGAATATAACGAAACCCACTTTTAGGCAGTTTCGTTTCAATAAAACTGCATTCCACTTCAATTACAATCAATACTACATAACTGTAACCCAAAGTCAAAAAACAAGTTATAGACTGCAAATAATGAATCTGGCTGCATCTTTGCAGACCCGAAAGTGAAAATGTGGCACAGAGCAATATCAACCGGGACAAAGCTTGCAGCGGGTCAACTGACCATTCCACTACGCTCTGCCTAGTTCCAACGAAACAATGAACAACCATAATTACCTAACTAAGGTCTGACACTTCCCTCTCGGCCTCAACTCGCAGTCAGAGTAATCGTGTAGAACACAGACGCAAGTTTGCTAGACAAGGAAACGAGATAAGACAAAGTTATTATAATGTCCCATCCGGTTGGATCCACCGAACGAAGAACGTTCTGGAAAACGATTTAATTGTAAGACTCGTGACACGGTCATTTCAACTTAAACCGTATACATCACTTTGTACACGGTACACGGTAAGTATTATAAAGTTGAGTAAACATCATCACAAAACGAATACCTTCAAAAACGAGTCAAAAATAAGTTAATTGGTATACTTAGTTAAAAAAATATCTACCGTACGGATTATTCTTTTTTCGTATGTTCTCTATTAATCAACGAATGCAAATTCGAAGAAGACCAAAAATCAATACCAAATATTTCTTGAACCACTAAGTTTCTTGAAGTATATCGCAATTGTTATTAAAAATTCTATTAAATGAAAGAAAACATACAGTGAAAACTTATAATACAATAATTCCGAGGTGTTTTTCCTTATATATATATAACGGTCTGCCTCTTCGATCTGCTCTTCGTACTACACTAACTAGCCCCATTCACTCTACTGAATTCCTCTTTTGAAATACAGTCAGCAAGACAATGGAACACCACGAGTGATGATTTTACAACTTACAACGTCTCAGTCACAACCCTGGTGTCTCTATAGACAACTGTATTTTTTACTCCACATTGATATTAACGTACCTATTAGTATTCCAACTGTCGATTCGTTCATGAGAATTAAATTCTCTGAATGAATCGACATTATTAAGCCAAGCTGCGTGTACGAAGGAACATTTTGTATGGCGTAGTGGACTTTTTGCATGCTAATAACACCAACTAGAGGCCTCGCAGCATATATGTTCCCCGATTTACTCAGAATTCGGAGTAGAACATTTTATGTGAGTTTTGTGTGTGTGTCTGTGTGTGTGTCCCCTTATAACTATTGATCCGCTCGATTCACAAAGCCTAAAATTTCCATTACTATTAAAAATATCGAAAAATGCCGAAACATGTAAACTAGAGAATTTAATTTTCTATAAAAATGTATACATTATAGTAATATATGTCAAACTTTTTTTAACAATTTTTATAAAAATTGAGTTTAGTGACCACATCGCTTTATACAATTTGTATGGCAGTCGCCTATACACAATATGTAAGAAGACTTAATAGTTTGATACTTAAATCTTCAAACATACATACATACCACCATGCTATTTTCATATTCTGGGTAGAAAAAAGACTGACATCCATACTGTCCTATCTTGACATACATACCTACATGTATTGTTTAGAAAATAAAATATCTTAAAATATTCAATAATTTGGATTTATGAGTTTATAGTTTGGTACTTATTCTTCAACTATACATACTATCGCTATCGACAGTTGAATCTCATGTGTTACATGCAACTAGTAATAATGTTATTTATGTATGTTTTTTTGTTATAAATTTAATCTATCTACCACTACACTATTTATGGCTTCACGTTTATTTGGTTGGTTGGAAGAAAAAGCCTTATGGCAATAAACCCACCATTGCACACATTGTTGTACATGAAATAAAATAAATAAATATATTACAATATCACGCCCCTAAACGAAATAAATAAAGATGACTTAACTTTTAAACTTTCTAATCCAGATATAGAAATGTAAATTTCTTTTTTATAAAATTCATATCCTCCTATACTGGCACACAATCAAACGTCAAACTTTCAAATCCTGTCATGCGTTCATTATCTCTTTTAGCTACATCCACACATATTTAGAGACACTCTATATTCTAACTACATATATTTACATATTTCCCACCATTCAAAATTTCGTAAATATCGGCTATTATTATTGATATGACAAACAAAATATTTCATTAACATTTTAAATACAATATTCCAGATGTCTGCACGTTTACAACACCTAATATAACATATGAAAGTGGCGGTAGAGAGTGTATAGAAAGAAGCGATCATTATTAGGTATATATGGTCATTAGACGTATTACAATCATCTTCACATAAACCATGTAGTGAAGATTCATCATTACATTTATATCATAGCCATCATCGACAGTTGAATAATAAATAGACAATCATACGAAAATCTAACGGAGTTGATCATTACATTTAAATGTACAAATTTGTAACGGCGAAAGATCAGTTTTATGATAATTTTGATGATTATACATTTTTCTTTAATATTAACAATCAACCCAATATAATTTTGACAACGGCCAAGGCGTTATCTTTAACAAAAAAAAAACGGACACAACAAGTGATGTTATATAAGAATACATTATTTATTTTTTTGTTGCAAAAATTTATTAAATTATATAAAGCGGTTATATATTTTTTATTTTATTTCTATAATCAACGCGTAACTAATTTCAAATGGAATACCGTACTGAAATGTATATAAGAATAATTACACAATTAATATGTATCATTTGAAATGAAATGTAATAACAGATTTTTAATTATCTCAATAGAGACAAAGTTGGAATATTTATTGTATGAGAACCGGGAAATCAAGGCACCTACAGGGCTGACGACCTGTCATCGGCTGGTTTACGTGATCACTTTATGCGCTTGCGCAACGTTCACCAATTATGCCTTTTTTTTAAATGAGATCCCTATCAATTCAATTTTGAAAGTTCTATATATTGTAATACTGAAATTCAATTGAAATGTAATAATTTAGTTCAATTATTTTTTAAATTATAATAAAATATAAAAATAGCTATTTAAATAAAAAAACTTATAATGATCACATTATGTTCCAATTTGAAAATTTACTGTCTTACTAGACGAGTCTGTTCTGAGGTAGTATTTTATTTTTAATTGGGTTGTAGGTTAATAAGCGTAAAAACATAAACGAAAATAAAACAAAAAACGACATCTCAGTTATTTGAACCCATTAAAACATTTTTATCCAATGAAATTGTACTCTAATAATAAACAAGTTTACTTACATCTTTCTACGTTCCCTAAAAATGCTTGTGAGTGAAATCGGCCGAGGCAGGATTCGAACTTGCGACCACTGGATTACTAATCCAGCGCGCTAACCGCTCTGACATCGACCCAACCGTTGATTTAATCAAAAACAGACTATAAATCTGTCACATTGAGATTAACTATTAATGTGTGTCCAACCTTTTATATGTATAAAAATTAGGATAAATGAAGATCATCTTGTTGAAATAATTCTGATAATAGTGAATTTGGAAATCTCTGAGAGATGATGACTAATCTAATTTATAAAATACAGATAAATAAATAATTCAATTCTGAATATGCTACCGTTATAACTTTAAAAAGATTATTCATCCAATAATAGCACACTGTAATCTAAACTAGTTTACAATTTGTCTTCCTCATACATTTACATTTTAATAATTGTAATTTGTATTTTATTTTGCTACACAATATGAAAAATAATAGTTACATATTAATGTTGTGTAACGCATTTACTTACTTATTTTATTAAAGATATGTCTGCATTTGTTTTATCTTATAAAATATAATTATTGAAAGAATTTCTATTTGATTGCACGATTTTTTATAGAATTGATATTTGCTTCAAACAAGTATTTTTTTTAATTAAACTAAAATGTTAGTGTATATGTTCTTAAATGAAATATATTGAAACAAGATTCAGTAGTATATTCACTGAATTACTATTACACCGCATTTCCACTACAGTATTTACATATTATATCCATTACATACACGAAATTCTAATTACAATCGGATATTGTAGCTTCCTGGTGTAACAATTCTATATCTTGACATTTTTTCACAAAAAAACAATTGTACAGCCATATTAAAAACTTGCTTTTCTATTGATAATGAATATGGGTATACCTATACATATACATTGTAATAGGTACAGTACATAAAGGTAATAGGTACAAAGTATTTATCAGAATATACTGTTAGACACTTCAGGAAACAAAAATAATTTACTAGTTGCATGTAACACATGAGATCCAACTGTCGATAGCGATAGTATGAAGAATAAGAATCAAACTATAAACCCCTAAATCCAAATTATTGAAAATTTTAACACATGTTGGTATGTATGTCAAGATAGGACAGTATGGAGGTCAGTCCTGTTTTCCTACCCGGAATATGAAAACAGCATGATGTTTCTGTATGTATGTTTGGAGATTAAGTACCTATCAAACTATTAAGTCTTCTTACATATTGTGTATAGGCGACTGCCCTACAAATTGTATGAAGCAATGTCGTCACTAAATTGTTAAAAAAAGTTTGAGATGTGCTAATACCATGTTAATATTTTTTATAGAAAATTAAATTATCTAGTTGGGGTGTTTCGGCTTTTTTTGATATTTTTAAAAAATTTGGAAATATAAGCAGTTAAACTCATAAATTTATCATGAAAAAACTATTTTTCTTTATAAAAAATGTTTGAGAAACCCTGGATTTTTTTTAAAAAAAGTAATTTGAGATTTTGTATTTGTCTATGTTTATACCAAATTTCAGCGTTCTAGCTTTTATGATTTCTGATATATATGGAAAAATAAACCAAAATTTCAAAAGTTGATAACCCCTGACTGAAACAATAATTCTCACGTCTGAGTGTAAAAGTTTTGTAGACCTACAACTGTTTATATATTCTGAAAATTTGGGCTCTGTAAATTGAGCGGATCAAAAGTTATAAGGGGGGTGACGGACACACACACAGACACACACACACACACACACACACACACACACACACACACAGACATACACACACACACACAGACACACACACACACACACAGACACACACACAGACACACGAAATGTTCTACTCCGAATTCTGAGTAAAAATTCCTTATTTTCATGCGAAAAGAATTTCAGTATTACAATATATAGAACTTTCAAAATTGAATTGATAGGGATCTCATTAAAAAGGCATAATTGGTGAACGTTGCGCAAGCGCATAAAGTGATCACGTAAACCAGCCGATGACAGGTCGTAAGCCCTGTAGGTGCCTTGATTTCCCGGTTTTCCTACAATAAATATTCCAACTTCGTCTCTATTGAGATAATTAAAAATCTGTTAAGAAATACATTTCTATTAGATTCCTAAACAAATATTAATTTCATAGAGGACAAAAGTTTTCATAATACACCATACACACAAAAATTGTATGAAACTCATAGTATGCACCTTCTATATCATATATGTACCTATTGAGAAAATTATGTAAAAAATAGCTTTAACAATAGACGAGCATGTATTAGACGATGAATGAATGTTGATGTAGATGAATACTATTAGGTACATTTATATTAATGGAGGGTAAAAAATACAGTTGTCTATAGAGACACCATGGGCATGCCTATAACCTTCGGACTAGGCAAACCCTGATAGAAAATTGGGAAATGTCGAAAATTTAATGTTTTTTAGCATCGTTTTTCATTTAGGAAACCATGAAAATATTTTAAAATCATATGCCAAAATAATATTTACATTTGTGACCCTGTCAAGCATCGTATCTACAAACGGTTCTATTTTTAATCTTGTAGTATGGTTTCAATAAAACAGACAAAAAAACAGACATTAGATCTTGATTTTTTTAACACAATATACATAGGAAAGCCAAGACTTTCGGCTTCTATAAGAAATTCCGCTACTGATGAGACACATACAATATCAAAATGAAGTCGATAACTCGGTTTTCGCATACAGAAGGTATTGTACCTGTCTTATATACATTTTTAGTATTCATTATCTTTTGGGTTTTTTATTTATTTAAGGGATAAATCGGAAAGTGTTGTGATAAATTATAGTTTCCTGAGATGTCTACAGGAATTCATATCGTATCATTTCAGGAAAAAAGTAATTAATTACTAATTTAAAACCAACACCTTATATAAATCTTACTTATGAGATTTCATAAACGTTATTTTATAAGATCGGTTCATAAAACCAAATGGAATGCAGGTGGTTCCTACTTACAATACTTTGTTGGAAATTCGTTTTTATTCCATGAATAAACCGTTTGATATAGTACAGAGTTTTATCGAATTCTATAAAACGACACCAAGCTATGTACTAAAAATCATTGGAGTTCATTAGTTTCATTTCATTCTTCCAGTAAACAACGAATTAAATCACTTTGATCTCTTCAAAAGAAATCTTGTCTTATAATAGTGTTTTTTAGTGTTTCGTTGTGTTTTGCAAATATTGTGAAAGGCAATATATCCAATTATATATATTAACATATAAAAATACATCCTGCTCTATATAAAAAATACTACTAAAATATACGTTTATCTAAAATATATGTGTGTTTAAAAATCATATTATATTTTTAGTGATAATATGATATAATGATAGCTACGTCCACCTCCACCCGCTCCGCATATGGGGACTGAAAACTTCCCCTTCGCAAAACGCTACTAAGAATGACAAAATGTGCATGGCACGAAGAGTAGCTCCAGAAGCTCCTCTAGACTCGTGGTCTCGGCACAATTGTGCAAAAAATAAAAATCAACGTCGGTGAAAATAATATTCGCAGACATGGATTGTCGTGAGAGTACTTCAAGCCTGTGACTGTAAAACTGGGCATCAGAGAGTTGACCAAGGACACTCTGAAATTTCATTTTTTTATTAAGCAGATAGAAAGGCACTATAAGCATGGCAAAACAATTTGAAAGCTATAAAGTTCTTCTTCGAGACCACTAAATCCGCATAGCCAATGGGACCTTGAAGAGGCCCCCGAACAGCAGCGAGGAGCTCCGTTCTGTTGTGGGACACATTTGGGTGAGAGCATTCCCAGAGGATGTGCTCCGAAGTTTGGTCAAGGTGATGACATAACTGACATGATGACGAGTTGACAAGGCGGAATCTATGAAGGTAGCTATTAAAGCTGCCGTGTCCTGTGATGAATAATGATATTGAAAGTAAATAATATTTTTTTGCTTGGTATATTATCACATATATTATGTATGTTTTTATATACGTACAATCACTCGTAAAATCACTGGCCTAGGATTTAATTAATTAAAAAAAATACTAAAAAGGTGGACAGGTGACATTATCCGGCATGCGAATCGTGGATGGAAGCAAACAGCTCAAGACAGAAATAAGGGGAAAAGTTTAGAAGAGCCTTTATCCAGCAATGGATGGAACATGGCTTCGAAGAAGAAGAGAATCCGATAATTCCCAAGTAGTTTTATCATAATTTTGTAATATAATAATGACATGATTTGCTAAAGACACAGTAAAGTTACAAGATAGTGTTGTAGATGTCGGTATATAGTAATGTTGGTTTCAGTAAAATATTTTAATTAAAAAGTACTCTCTCAAACGCCTGTGAAAATGATTACCACAATCTGACTACCTCTGGATACAAGAAACTAGGATATCAGTAAGGACACTCAGTAAAATATTATAATTAACACGTTTTCAATACCTAAGTTAAACAATTAGTATTAACGAAACTTACATTATTTATCGTGAAAATAAACATTTACAAAGAATGTTGATTTCACGCAATTTAAATAATCTAGAGAACATGGGTTCGAATCCTGCCTCAACTGATTACACGTGGACTACATTCACATTTAAACAAGCAATTGGTTATTTTGGGATATTTATATGTACTTGTTTTTTTATCAAAGACACGTCGATTCTTTATAAAAAAGCTGAAAACTGAAGTTAGATTTGGTACACTTGTTACAATCGTGCAGAAAGAAGATGACAGAAGATAAATTAATGACCTACGTTATTACGTACTTGAACATAATCATAAGTATCAGTCTCCATAATGTGGCAACTTGTTGTTGGGTGCGTGTTAAATATTAGACATGGTAGCTGTTAGTTGCCCAAGAGGTAATATAAAATAAAAATAAAATAATAAGTGACAAGTCACTATAGTAAGGTACTTGTACAACTGTCGAGTTGTTGAGAATTTATTTCTCTTAACATATCAACAAAGTATCAAGCCAAGATACGCGAGATTTGTATGCATTGGTATTTTTCACAGTTTTTCAGGTACATCTCAAACTTTTTTTAACAATTATTATAAAATTTGAATTTAGTGACGACATCGTTTCATACAATTTGTAAGGCAGTATACACTACACAATATCTCAATCAATAGTTTGATACCTACATAATCTCCAAACATATTGTACCATCATGCAGTTTTCATATTCTGGGTAGGAAAAACAGACTGACCTCCATACTATCCTATCCGGACATACATACCTAGGTACATGTTTTATATAGAAAATAAAATACTTATCTTACAATATTTATTTATTTGTGTTTAAGTGTTTATAGTATGGTACGTAATTTTTTTTTTATTTATTTATTTATTACAAAAAGACATATTTTACATAAAAAAAATACATAGCAAAAAAGAAATTACAACACTTTATAATATGACTTCCTTCAAAAAGAGATATACTCGTGTTTTTTGAAGGGAGTTGCAACTATTTACACAATATAGAACAAAAACAAAGTAACAAAATAATCATAGGTAACAAAAAACATACTTAAAAATAGACATAGGTTTATATGCTATATTAAAAAAAAAACAACATTTAAATATCAATTACGATTAATAAAATAAGTGCATAATATCTACATATATAACTACAATGAATAAATAAAACCAGTTTTTATACACAGACCCTCTTTATATCTACATAAAATTTCTTTAGATCGATAATATCCGTATGTTTCTGCTCAGGCAACAGTTCGTTAAACCACTTAACGCCAAGAAACGTATAGTGGTTTTGTGCGTAGGCCGTTCTTTTTTTTTGGTATATTTAGTATTCTTCAATTATACATACTATCGTCAACGACAATTGGATCTCATGTGTTACATGCAACTAAGTATATTAAGTAAATTTCCTAAGTAGATATAGATAAGTACATAAGTAGGTAGGTATTTGTAGCACATATTATGGAAGTATCCTACGGTATTATTGTTAGGTATATGTAGGTATAACTATAATAAATAAATGACCTAAGTTAATATTGATAAGTAGATATTTCAAACACATTTAGAAGTATCCTACGATATTATAGTTAGGCAATTGTAACTATTTACGACACGTTAGGAATGATCTATGTTAATATACTTGAAACTCGCCCTACATTTCTAACACACCTATGACAGTATTATAAGAAAAATTTACCTGCGTCTTCACACTATGATTTCAGATTGATAATGTACTATAAAAATGATTTAATGATGATACATTATTTCAAATGTACGATTAATTTATTGCAAATATGATAAATACTTGAAACTTATACAATGATTAAGTATAAGTACTTAAATAAGGAGAGGTCATCAAAACCAAAACAAAATATTATGTATTATTACGAAAAAACTTAGTGCTAACACGTACACAATGCCTACAAAGCATTCAATGCTATACGGTACAGCTGAACTCACAAATTAGTGTAAGAAAATTTTTACCAAAAGAAAAGTGATAAATTGCCAAAGCAAAGCCCGACAAGTATGTATAATTTAAAAATGTAGTATGTAGGTACCTACTTCAAACTGGCCCCTCTAGTGACAGCCAATATTAGTTTCCACAGCCAGATATCATCAGCCGTATAGATGTTTGCGTTACGCAATGTTCCAAGAAGGAGTTAACTTATGTTGTAGATACCCCAACAATAACGGTTCCGGAACATTCTTGCTGATACATTTTTGACACACTTTTAAACTAACGGCACTGCGACGTCCCTCACTGACTCACAATCATATCATATATTTACATTTTTACTCATCAATCTGCATCGGCTTGGCGTATTCACATATTTTTAGTACCTACCCATCTACTCATGCGTATTTCTCAGTAAAACAATATTTCTTATGACACTCGAGCACTCGTTGCCCCTAGCATGCTTTCTCATGAAACTATCGCCATAGTATTTGTTACACGTTACTTTCGTAATTTATTGAATTTGTCATATTATTCTAATGACTAATTATGAAAATAAAAGTCGAAGTTGGTGAATTGAAGACGTTCTAATTCCTTCGCTTAGAGCTAATGATCTGTTTGACTGAAAGCCGCTACTCTTGGAATGTCGAGATCCAACTATACCCTCTTATATAAATAGTAACAAAATATATGGGTAAATGACGAGGGTTTTGATTTCGCCGGTTTGACCAGACTTGCCCCCCTGTTTTATTTAATGCCCTAGGTATATGTACCTCTTCACATCTTCAATATTCCTATTTCCAATTTTGATATAATAATTTCTAGACCAGACGTACAAATATAAACAACACATAAGGTGTCTTAAAGTAAATGCATTTTGGTCTTAGCAATAATACTTTCTTACGTGTCTCCCTGCGCTTATAATTCGTCGAAGTATTACTTGAATACTTTGTGTGGAAAATATTCCGCATTTTCATGAAATGATTTTGTCAAGTTATTTTTGATTTAAATATGTTATTATGAAGACTTGATAATTCTTTAATGACATTTTATGAAAATGATGTACCTTTTTAACAATTTGAAAATTAAAATATCAAATTTAAACTTTCCTGAGCTTGAATTACCTTTGAAATATTTGACAGTTCTAATATAACATATCGTCAACCAATATAACTGATTGATCAAGCATTTCGTTTATAGGTACCAGCTAAAAGGTTGAAAAATGAATTAAGTTGTAGAAAGATATGTATTTATTATTATTACATGTGGTATACGAGTAGGAATGTAGAACAAATTAATGAATAGTAAAAGAAAAATATATGCATAAAAATATAATCGAGATAAAATACGTCTGATGGACAGTTAGAGTTAGGTATAGCAACCAACAGAGATTATGTCAGGGTATACAATTCCAATACACAATGATGAGACATACGACCAACCGTTCCTAATAGAAATTCTAACCGCATGATTACTGGAATCGAAGCGGATCTGAATCTACCGTCATTTTGTGAGAAACTGTTAAATGAATGATAATCTTGGTGAAGTCTGATTTTATATTGTAGATAGCAATCGTCAACGTTCACAGATTAATTATTAATAAACTTTTTTGAAACATAATCATATATACATATAATAATAGGTAAATCGGTGGCAGATCGATGCACTGGTCTAGTAATCCAGAGGACCCGGATACCTACAAATTCTGCAACGACAACTTCAGTCACCAAGTAATTGTTAATTTTAGGTAATGTATGAGGATTTGTGTATACATACTCGTTTCAAGCGCATATTCATTTTTTTAATAAAATATACAGGGTTTATTTTCTAAAAAGATAACTTTTTTACGTCGATGATAAATGTTGCTGCCTAAAAAATAATTCGCTATCGTGAGTAGATAAATAATAAGTTATCAATAAGAGTATGCATTAAGATGTATTTAACTGATAAATACTAACTAAATTGAGCTTAGAATAAATTGACAGGTATATACATTAACGAGTAGAAAATTTAACACTGGGAACTTAAAATAAAAAAATCGCAGAGCATATCAGGGTTTCCAAAATATAAAAGCATTTTAATGATAGACTTTAGTGGATAATTTCATAAACAAAAAATAAACGAATGTCTTTGTAAATCAGAAAAACAAATCAGCAAAGTACCTCAGTATATTTTAAAAATAAATTTTGGGTTGCACAGATGAAACAAAATTTCTCATACGCCGTGCACCATAAGCAAAACACATAACACGCAGCATACAGACAACACGACACTCATTGAGAATTTTTAGTTCAAAAAATACGATTAAAAACTTCGGAGAGTAAATTTGCAAAAACTCGTCGGAATCGTCGTTAATTGTAAACTTGACACAAATCGAGTACTAGGTCAGGTCTAGTTCAAGTTGAATATATCGGTGCAACAAGTTATAAAACAGCATTACCGTAAGTGAAACTCCTTTGAGCCACTCATCGTTTACTCCATATATATCTTTAACAACACCACTAACATTTGACGTGCAATGAAGAGATTAGACCACTGGGACAAGTAACATGAACGTAAACGAGTTCCCGCCCGACTCAGATCAGGTGAAACAACCTAATGATATTTAATAACACCATTCATTGCTTTGATCAGACTTATGCCAATCTGAGGTGATACAATTATAACGAGGAATAAACCGAAGAAACGTGGAAATTTATAGATATAAAGTAGCTTTATTTTATTTAATCGTTGATAGAGAAAACAGCCAAATCTAAGACATGGCATTATAAGTAAATAAAAATAATACAAAAGCAGGCAGAACCAACCACGACCGTATTTTGGATCTTCCTACGAACTGAAAGGAGGCACCCAAAGTTAAGAGTGATGGGTGCCAATAAATACTTATATTTCATACACACTGTAATATTTTCACAATCTAGCGGAACTTTATTGAAAAATTCAAAAGTAAGCAAATCAAAATATATAATATGGACACAGTAGCTAATTAATTAGACTATATGTTTTGATACTTGTTTTCTATTGAACAACATTGGCTATCATATGGCAACCCCGGCAAGTGACGCTTGCGTAGTCCGTAATTCTAACTGTAATTTTGTTCGAAAATTTGAGACATTTTGATCCAGTATAAAGTGAGTTTATTTTAACATAAGTTTACAAATACACACATATAATTAAAGTTCACACCTATCGCTACTTTACAAGGTAAATTCTGAAATAAATATTCATGTTTTTGGCCAGTTGCAAAGCCATTCACTTGCATATGTCAAAATTTTAATATTTTTGAAGAAGTATGACTTTGCTTTGATTTTAGAAAAAGTATCCGAGGGTATCCAACGAGATATTATTTTTTTTAATTGCTTTGATATTTATTCTTTAAGATTTAATAAAATTTAGCTGCCCATATTTGCCCCACTCATACATTTTTTTTTAATTTTCTTTAAGGATACCTAAAATTAAGAAAAACGAAATATTTGAAGTATGGCTTTCAAGTAGCAAAAAAGATCGAAATAGGTGCATTTCAAATTTCATAATGCAGGAAAACAGACTGGTCTATCTGGAAAACACACTTAGAGAACTGAAAATCTTTGTCAGTAGTCATATTGCCAAAATAACTGTGAAGTAGGAAAAAAATACAAGAATTTCACTGAAATTTTTGGCTGAATATGAGGCATGGTTGGAATTGTCTCCTAAGTTTCTTAAGATGCTACCAACTTCAAGCTTGTCAGATTCGCTTTGTTGTATAAGATCATCTAGGCCTAAGAAGTCATTCGAAATATGTACTTCAAAAGTTTAAAAGAGATAAATCTGAGAGTTAATATCTACGAAAACTCAAGAAGAACTAGTGCTTGCCACCGTAGTTAGTCTGAGATTGTCCAGGAAAAAAGATGCTGTCAATCTAGTGAAAGAAGTAGCTTCAGCATCTCCTTCCATAGCTTCTCAAATAAAAGAAAGCGAGAAGAGATTTTTTATGTACTAGATCCAAAACTCTCTCCAAATGAAGCTTTGGCGCTAATGGTCAATGTCAAATTGAACACACACCAATCTAACATACTGAGACAGCAGTTGAAGAGTATAAATATAAATATACATCCAGCTTACAGTCTTGTCAAGAAAGAGAAAACAGAGTGCTACCCTCCGCAAGGTTCAATCATAGTATCTGACGTCTCGGCCGACATTCAGCTACAAGCACTGCTCGACCTCATAATCAAATAATTTTGCTCATTACAATAAAAAGTCTTTAGTGAAGTGCCTGGATTAGCTGCCGGGTCATTACGACTAATTTCGAAATGGAGATGTGACGGTAGCTCAACTCAGAGACGTTAAAAACAGAAATTCGGCGCTGATTACACAGAATACAGTGATGAAAATTTGTTATCTATCACATCGCTTAGTTGACGATTGAATTAACACAGTCATATGGGAAAATCCTTGTCTTAATTCCACCAGATTTTCTAGACTTCAACGTTTTATTAAAGTAAAAGAAACTAAAAATATTATAAAATATGAAATATTCCAAATGGAGGAAAAAATCGCAGAACTGGTTCCAACATAATTCATAATTAATAACTCGGCAATACATAGTTTATTTTATTTATATTGACTCTTAGGTAACTGTCAAATATATATAGGTATATGTAGGTATTAATTTTATTTTATTTTATTTAACACACATCATATAACAAGTTGCCATATTTTGAAGACTTGTGATGTTTATCGTCTCACAAATCAAGCCTGAAATCACATTGAAAAAACCGCCACCCAACAAGAATCGAACCCGAGACCTGTAGCTCAGATCTCAGATGTCTAACTTATTGTGCTATTTAAAAAAAAATACGCCCAAGTTATGCAAATATAGCTAGAATGAATCGTCATTTTCATTTATTTTTTACATGAAACTCTGTTAATTTGGATAGATTTTAGTTATGTACACACATAAATAATATATTTATGAACATCAAGGGAAAGTTTCAAAAAAAACTATTCAGTATATCCCGAGATACAAATTAAAGTAGTATACATTGAATAAAGTTCCGCTAGATTGTGAATATATTACAGTGTGCAACGCATACAACGAATCTAGATTTTTTTCTATATGGGTTGGTGACAGAGCGGGTATCGTGCTGGGATAGTCATCCACTGATGTCGAGTATGAACCCCACAAAATTTATGCTTAATTTATAATTATAAAGAAACTCCGTAGAATTAAATTCGCCACAATGTCAACTATTCAACTTACCAAACAAAAATACGTATTTAAGTATACGTATTTATTGTAATAACTACTTAAATACGTATTTAAGTAGTTATTAAATGAAACGGACAGTATAAGACTAGTGTTAGAAATATATACACTAATAACACTAATTAAACATAATATACTTGCTGTATTCTTGACTATGGATTTCAATAAACAAAATTTTCTCTGGATTAAAAAAACACTTTATTTTATTACTAATAATGATGTTTTATTACTAATAACATTTTTTTGCAAATTCTGTGATGCAGAAAATTATAGTAACACTCTGGTCACATATTCATTGACGCGTGCTATAAACCTTAACACACACGCAGAAGAAAAATATCGTACCCATCCATACCACTTTCCGTTACAAACATTCAACGGTAACGTTGACTTAGTTATTTATCGCGAACTAGACTTAATTAAATATTATGGTTGAATGAACCTGTTCGAACTATCTCAACACGTCGCGATCATTTACATGGATATGTAATTAATTGCCGATTGTAAAACGGTAAACGAATTGGAAAAACTGATATATGTATTATAACACATAAATGTTCGACCAAGTATCCTTCAAAAGCGGTGGTGACTGAATTATTAATATCTTCAACAGTTGGTTTGTAGACAAAGTTGAGATTTGCTCACAACTCTAGAAATACTACAATCATTTTTGTTTATAGAGTTGGGGTATAGTCCGTTATTCTGGGTAGTTCAGGATTGCTTTAACCACATCTCCAGAAATGCTAGGTAAAATCTTAACTGTCTATAGAATTAGAAGTGTCAAAAATTAAAATATTGTAATAATGAATTAGGTTGCATTTTTTATAATCTTCTTCTCCCTTGCTTTGTATGTGGCGACTGTTGGGGTCAGCGCTCCTCGTCCTTAAATTATTAAAGGTTCTACTGTCCTTTATTATGTCACCTAGGCCATGCCTCTGCAATTGGTTTCATCTTTCCACAATCCAGGAATTCTTTGGTCTTCCTATGGATGTAAGTCGAGGAAGATCCATGGAGATTGGTTGGTTTACCGTATTGCATTTTGTTTAATACACTGAGAACAAACAGTGATTCAAAAACCAGCATCGAAAATTAATACTTTTTTAAAGAATTTTGTTTTTTAACAAAAGGTGAAATTCCTCGAAACAAGTACATAGCCGGGTTCACTATTTATATAAAAAATTAACATAATAACCAAGTTATCAATGTTCTGTTTATTGATTAGAAGTTATCATTATCAAACTTATATTTACCATACCATACCATCACGCCCTTTCCCTATTTGGGGTAGGCAGAGAGAACCGAACGCCAGACTCCTCTCTTTTGACATACATTTAAAGCTTCGTTCACGTCCGTGCATCTTCTCATACACGCTCTTCTGTTATTCTTACTTTTAACGTCTCCATCTTTCAAAATTCCATTTATGTGATCGTACCAAATTTTCCTTGACCGACCTCGACTTTTCGTTTCATTTTATCAGCTTTATATACTTTATTTGTCAGACGGTCATCAAACTTAAATTTAATTATAAAAAAATATTTTAATTGTTCATAACAGATGAATGGATGGGCAGAGCGGTGAGCGCGTTGGGTAATCCAGTGGTCGCGAGTTCGAATCCTACCGCAACCGATTTCATTGACCTATAGCACAAGCATTTATACATTGTTTAGGGAATGTATGAAGATGAATTGTATATATACCTACTTCTTGTAACAATGACATGTTAATTCGTTTTTTCAGAAAAAAAAATGGTAAAAAATACGAATTATTATTTTCTCGTAGATATGCTATGATATTTGAAAGTTGAATATATAATTAGGTACGTATTAAGCACTTTCCATAATATCAAATACATTGATGTTTGAAAATACATTGACCTATGGTTGAAACAAATCCATCATCGATGTCCATCAGCTTATAATCTGCATTAAAAGTCACGACAAACCATTAGGATTAGTCAATAAGATTGCCATCGTAAAAGTCAATTCACTTTTTATAAAACGACACATAAAAAAATCAATTAACCGCTTTTACATAACGTCACAATAATTAAAAATACAGACACACCTTTCATTAAATTTTATAAACAAAAATACTCTTAGGTATAGAAAAATGATCATTGCCCACATTATATTAATTTTTACGTCATAACTGAATTCAAACAGTTTGATTTATATGATTTGAATCTGCTATAAATAAAAATGCAAACATATTATAGGTAGGAACTTTATAAACCTGTCCAGTAATCAAATTTAATGTGTTAATGCCCGGTTTAATAGAAATAGGTACCTATACATCAACTTAGCTCACCAATTAAATTTTTTTTTATTTAACCCATTATAGCTTGTTCAACGATTAAGATAAATTTTATTAAAAACAGTTGATTTCTCTTGCTACGATAAGTAGGTACCTACTTATTTATTTATTTATTAAACTTGTACATTATAATGTGTACAATGGCGGGTTTATTGCCACAAGGCAATTTCTTCCAACCAACCAAAGCAACGTGAGGTCATAAATAGTAAATTGGTATGTACATTAAATTTATAACAAACGAAAAGAATATTTAGAGTAAATTCACAGCAACAAAGGTAGAGGGAGGGGAGGTAGGATAGATATGGGGTGTCAGTTAAGAATTATTAGACAGGTAAAACAGCTTTAGTTTCTTTTTAAAAAGTTGAATCGATTGAGACGTCGTAGTATCATTACTTAAAGTTTTCCATAGTCTTGCTGATTATCCATATATTATTATCCATACTTATCGATAAATCCACATCAAACGAAAGGGAGAATGATTATAAATATGTAGGATGTAAAGTGATACAAAAAATTAACACGACCACGTTGCCAAGATGTTATGTAATAAATCAAAACAGGAGGGCGTGAATGAAATAATTGCGAAAATGTATGCCAAGACAGAAAAAATCTTTGAATCACAATTGAAACATAACGCATGGTAATGTATTTTTCGTAATAATAAGTTACTTTGTCTTTATAACCTTGGCGCTAAGGCACATCCATTAAAATAGCAGTGTAGGTAGATACTCGTCTTTATTTCTTCTAACAAAGATATCTTTCGAACCTTCACAAAACAATGAATCATAAGTTGGTGTTGCGAGATATTGTTGTGTGGTTTTGACAATGACACGAGTAGGCCGATATCTGCGTAGGAATTGCAGATTGCATAGCTAATAATCCCATAATATTCCGCATATTTGAACAAAATGACATACAATCACATTCTTAGCGTTGAAACTAGTGTGATCCGTGACATCTCACTGTTGTGTTGGGAAGAAACCGCGGGGTCATGGTAAGCCGTGAGAACTGAACAATAATACGCCAGAGAAGGTACAACTCTACCTCAGTCATCTATGTACCTCCATCGAACCATACAATAAACAATGCTAAAAAGTTTGCTGTCATACCTACTTTCTAATATTTTGTACCTTTAAATAGGCACTATTAACTTGATATGAATTTGATTAGCAAAACATATAGAGCAGCTAAGAATCATGAAACTTTAATAGGTCCAGAAGTTTTGCATCAACGAACAGTCGGAGTTTGTCGTATACTTTTTTTGAATACAAAAATAATGACACTTTGCTAAATATACGGTGCAAATAAGTCGTTATAATACACCTTTCGAGGAGTGTTCTCCCTAGTAGAGTTCTTTAAAATTAACTCATTTATTGTTATATATTAGCAAAGTAATTTTAACATTTTTTATTAGTACGTGTGTTTTAGTTTCATTTTTTATTTTAAAATATAGGAAATACTATTATTACTGTGAGTATTTACTACAAATACATTATGAATAAACTTTAATATTATATAAGAATAATAAACAATCTACAAATTACGCAATATTTTTTAAATTAATGAAAAAGTCGATTATCCAGTAGATAAATATTTGGCAGATCACGCACGCATATAGGTAAGTAGGACATTAGTACCTACTAAAGCTCACGAAAACTTAATCATACTATTACCCAATACTTACAATCGACATAATGATATTATATTATAGAACGGTATATATCAATATTTTGAACATTTGTCACCGGTATAAAAATATGTAGATTAAAACCACAGAGTAAAGAATATACAGAGCTGACATAAACTACGATTTTAGGCCAGGGGATAGTTACTTAAAACATGATTAGTGACTGAAAACATGATATATTAAAACAGCCTAATGCACTATCAAGATACATGTTAGTAAGGGTAACTATCGCGTGCGATAATAAGTGTATATACTAGGGTGGGTCGAAAAAAAGTTTTTTTTTAATTCCGAAACGCTTTAGTGAGGAAAAGTTGCCTATAATAATGTGAAGAAAATCGCCATAAAAAAATTAAAATCGGTTAACATCTTCCGTTCGCGCATCGTACTTAAAGTTTTGAAAAATTTAAAAAATCGCGCCTATTCCAACTGTCGATGCGTTCAAGAGAATGAAATTCTTTTGAAGGAAGAGGTAGTTTAAATCCAATACGCGTGTATGAAGGAACATTTTGTATGGCGTAGTGGACTTTTTGCATGCTAAAAACACCAACTTAGAGGCTTCGCAGTATTTATGTTCCTGTACATGGATTTACTCAGAATTCGGAGTAGAACATTTTATGTGAGTTTTGTGTCTGCGTGTGTGTGTGTGTCCGTCCCCCCCCCTTATAACTTTTGATCCGCTGGATTCACAAAGCCTAAAACATCCATTTCTTTTAAAAATATCGAAAAATGTCGAAACATGTAAACTAGAGAATTTAATTTTCTATAAAAATGTATACATTATAATATCTCAAACTTTTTTTAACAATTTTTATAAAAATTGAATTTAGTGACGACATTACTTCATACAATGTGTATGGCAGTCGCCTATACACAATAATATATGTAAGAAGACTTAATAGTTTGATACTTAAATCTCCAAACATACATAGGTACATACCATCATGCTGTTTTCATATTCTGGGTAGAAAAAAGGACTGAACTCCATACTGTCCTATCTTGACATACATACCTACATGTGTTGTATAGAAAACAAAATATCCTAAAATATTCAAAAATTTGGATTTATGGGTTTATAGTTTGGTACTTATTCTTCAACTATACACACTATCGCTATCGACAGTTGGATCTCATGTGTTACATGCAACTAGTATGTAATTTTTTTAAGCAAGTTAAAACTTTCGAAATAAACACCATTTATTTTTTATGCTTGTTTAATGGTTCAAATAATCTATATAAATGTAATCCTTATCGATAATAATTTTTTTTCCGTTCGCATAACGTATTTGAAAATACGGAAATTTACCTATTTTTATTCAATTTTCACTTTTCATTGTGTTATTAAGTCTTCTTAGATATTGTGTATAGGCGATTATCATACAAATTGTATGAAGCGATGTCGTCACTATATTCAATTTTTATAAAAATTGTTAAAAAAAAATTAAGATGTAGGTACTCCAACAATGTTTATATTTTTTTGTAGAAAATTATATTTTCTAGTTGGGGTGTTTCAGGTTTTTTTCGATAATATCAAAAACTTTGGAAATATAGGCAGTTAAAAACGTAAATTTGTCTTAAAAAATGTTTGAGAAACTGATAACCCCTAATTGAAACAAAAATTCAAAATTCGGAGTATAAAAGTTTTGTAGGCCTATAACTATTTATATATTCAGAAATTTTGGACTCTGTGAATTGAACGGATCAAAATTTCTAAGAGACACGCACACGCGCACGCACGCACGCACACACCAGATAGACACACGAAATTTTCTACTCCGAATTCTGAGTAAACCCGTAAGTATATGGAACATATATGCTGCGAAGCCTCTAAGTTGGTGTTTTTTGACTTCAAAGTTGGAAAAACCGTGAAAAATATAGACCCTGCATACTATAATATCTCGCGTATCCTGGCTTGAAACATTGTCGATATGTTAAGAGAACAAAGTTCTCTTGAACAAATCGACAGTTGGGTAAATGAAGATTTTGGAAGGATAGATAGGCAGGCTATAAGGATGGATCGAGTTGTAGAATATTGATACGTTCAAAAATATTTTTTAAGGTCGCCAGGATTGTTCGTATATCGTGAAAAACACAATTGTCTTTAAATACGATTTGTTTTTTTTTTCAATGTTTTAATATGTAGGTAAATTACCTATTTTGTTGCGTAGATAGGTAATAAAAATCAATGAAAAAAATCTAGGAACATGACACAATAAAATGACTGCTTAGATTATATATTTCTATGAATGATTGATACAAAATGGCAAACTTGTATAAATATATTGTATTATGGACAATAGAAAGATATCTGCATAATATTTATACACATAGAAACGATATTCATCGGAAACAGGTAAGGCCGTATTAATGATGAGAGACTTTTGATGGATGAGTAACAGTGTCAGATAAAACAACAATCATCTAATTGCCAATATTATTATCATTACTACACGGCCATCCTTGATTTATGCTTCGTGCCGTTAATGAACGCACGGATCGACACTTTTCTAAAACAATAATGACAGAAAAGTGTACGACAACTTGTAAAAGAAATACAACTCGATTATCCAGATATTTGAAAATGGTTTTACAACAAACGCAGCGCGACGCACGCCGCCGCCGCGCCGGTTTGACAAGGGATGTCACACCACATCCTGGATGTTACAAGATTTTCCTACTTACATCAAATATATTTTTGTTATATTTATTATAAAGATTGAAAATATATGTGCAATGTGCATGAACCTAACGAAAAAAAACTTTATACATTTAGGTACTTCACTTTAGAGGGGGCCTGCTGCCAACGTACCTATTTTTCAATTTAATATTCCATTTTTTTTTTAATTAATTTTTGGCGTTCCACCGATATCGAGTGATAAAGTGAGTGAGTGAGTGAGCTATAGCTATTATATTATCGTTGTATTATCTTATATTTTTAATCAACTATAAAAAGAGCGTAGAGCAACATATTTTTTTTAAATTAAAGAAGACAAAAATATCTGGAAAAATATGTCTTGACGTTTGCATAAATGCTTCAGGTTTAGTAAAGAAACCTAAAAAAAATATTTTCCATTCAGCGCCATTGCGAAGTAAAAGTTTTTGAGGTTTCTTTAGTAAACCTGAAGCATTAATGCAAATGTCATGACATATTTTTCCAGATATTTTTGTCTTCTTTAATTAAAAAAAATATATATTGCTCTACGCCTTATACTTACAGACTTTTATCCAACTGTCGATTGGTTCATGAGAATTCAATTCTCATGAACCAATCAGCGTTCTAGCTTTTATGGTTTCTGAGATATATGGAAAAATTAACCAAAATTTCAAAAGTTGATAACCCCTGACTGAAACAAAAATTCACAATTCTGAGTATAAAAGTTTTGTAAGCCTATAACTTTTTATATATTCTGAAATTTTGTGCTCTGTATATTGAGCGGATCAAAAGTTATAAGGGGGGACAGACAGACATACACACACAGACACACACACACACACACACACACACAGACACACAAAACTCACATAAATGTTCTACTCCGAATTCTGAGTAAATCCATGTATGGGAACATATATGCTGCGAGGCCTCTAGTTGGTGTTATTAGCATGCAAAAAGTCCACTAGATACACCATACAAAATTTTCCTTCGTACACGCATCTTGGCTTAATAATGTCGATTCATTCAGAGAATTGAATTCTCATGAACGAATCGACAGTTGGAAAACAAAACTCTAAATTTAACCTTTTATGCACGAAAAAATGTTGTAAATCACATATCAGGTGATATATAATATTTTTCGTGTTTCATACATTATTAAGGTAAATTAGTGTGCATTTTTGCGTACATCCGTATACCCAGGGTATACAAGGGCCTTAAAAGAGATGACAAAATAATAATGTATTACTTATATTTCCAGGTAATATGGGCAGTGACAATATGGATAGGAGTTGTGAACGCACAGTGTCCATGGCAAAGATCTGTACCTTCATTACAGCCAGCTTGTCTCTGTGCACAGAACCTTGCAAGAGAACTCTCTGTACAATGCGATCAGGTAAAATATTTCAATTTTACTACTAGTTGCATGTAACACATGAGATCCAACTCTCGATATCAACAGTTTTTTTTATATTTATTTTGTAAGTTATAACATAGACATGGATAAGTACAAAAATTTAAATCATTACAGTTTTTTTTTTCAAATAAGTACTGTCCCAATAAAATTAAAAACTTGTGTATGGGATTGAAAACTTGTGTGTGTGATTAAAAACTTGTGTATGGGATTGAAAACCTGTGTATGAGTATCTATATATAGTTGAAGAATATGTACCAGACTATAAACTTTCAAATCCAAATTATTGAATATTTTAAAATATTTTGTTTTTTATATATTTCTATGTTTTAAATTATCTAATTGGAGTGTTTCGGTGGTTTTCAATATTTAAAGAAAAATGGAAATATAGACAGTTAACACATAAATTTGAGAGAGCTGGGGGACATCCACGGGGCAAAGCTAGGGGCGTTGGACTGGCTGCGGGGTTTGAATTTAAGGCTCTAACGTGCTCTATAGACGCAGCCTTTTCTGGGCGCAGAAGAGCTTAGCCATTCGAAAAATGTAAAAAAAAACATAAATTTGTCATAAAAATGTCTCGTTTTTCGTAATAAAAAAAGTTTGAGAAACTATGGAATTTTTTCATAAAAAAATATTTGACATATTCTATTTGTCTATATTGATAAAAAAAATGACTGATCTAGTTTTATGGTTTTTGAAATATGTGGAAATAAAAATTCAAATGTTGATAACCACTACAAAAATCCAAAATTCTAAGTATAAAAGTTTTGTAGGTCTATAATTTTCTATATTTTCTGAAATTTTGGGCTCTGTGCATCAAGCAGATCAACAGGTATAAGGGACACAGACACAATAATTGTACTTTGTTAGCTTTTTACTTCAAATTTGGAAAAACCATACAAAAAGTCCAACTACTCCATACAATTCTCTCACACGGGACTAAGGTTAATACTGTCTATTTACTAAGAGAAATAAATTCTCTTGAACAAATTGACAGTTGGAAAACATATTTCATATATGAATGGTTCATGAATTGAGATGTTCAAATTCCAAGCATATATAATAAGTAATCAATTAATGTGGTAAAGATGATGTGAACAAATGATTAAATATAAAAAACATATAAAGAAAAAGTTATCTTTAATCCACCTAATGGAAACACGAAGTTTTATTTTTTGATAGTCATATTGAATTTGTCATAAAGGTAGAGAAAAAAAATAATAATTCAAGATTTTCAATTTGTCTACAAAACTTTTATTAAAAAATTTACCTATACTTATACCAACTATAAAAATAAACAACAAACTGACAGATAGTGAGTGATTCTTTACCCAAAATTTACTAAAATATGAACTAATTTAATAAATAAACAGGAATAACATGGCTGATACGGGAATGTATCAATCTTGCACAATTTTAATTGATATCTTCAGGTTTCAAGCATCCTAGTACACCTTGGGGATTATTAAAAAATTAAATATATATTCCTATGTTTCAGGTTGAATTCCAAGTACTCCTAAAGGCCTTGGATACATATGCCAAGAATATTCCATTGGACCTCTTATATGTTAACAATTCAACAATTGGTAACTTACAAGATAACATATTTGCCAACCTGAGGATACACAATGTACAACTATCTGGCTGCCAAATAAAACATATTGCTCCTGATGCATTTAAGGGACAAGAAAATACAATAAAAAATCTTAATCTGCAAGACAATGAATTGACTGAAGTTCCAGTTGAGAGTCTTTATGGGTTGGTTAACTTAGCATTACTGGATTTATCTAAGAACAAAATAACGAAAATAGTTGATAACTCTTTTTCAACATTAAAAAAATTGACAACATTAAAACTTTCAGACAATAATGTTACATTGTCCATAGGATCATTAAAAGGATTGGAAAGTACTTTAAAAAATTTTAACCTTAAAGGAACCAAACAGAAAAGAGTGCCAGAATGCATACGTGGATTGAAAACATTAGCATTCTTAGATTTATCTCAGAATAGTTTGAGAGAATTGCCTGGACCAGGTGGTGTGAGAACTTTTGAAGGTCTCGATTCCTTGACAGCTTTGAATTTGGAGAGAAATTTGATTCAAAACTTAGGTGATTCAGCTTTTGCTGGTGTAAGAACAACACTAAGTTCTTTGAGTTTACTAAATAACCTATTACCAGATTTTCCAACCGGAGCAATAAGTGCACTTTCTGAACTACGAGTTTTAGATATTGGTTTTAATCTTTTAACAACTTTACCTGAAAATGCTTTTATAAAAAATCCCTCCATTACATTGCTCGCTTTAGATGGTAATCCATTAAACACCGTTCCAATAAAAGCATTAACACACTTAAATAATACATTAAGGGGTCTAAGTTTAGGTGGGCGCTTCCTACACTGTGATTGTAATCTTCGATGGGTTACAGAATGGATAAGAAATGGAGACCTTCAAGTGACATCTAGAGAAAGAAATCCGCAATTTTGTGGAAGCCCTCCACGTTTCAGAGACCGGGGTTTTTATAGTATACAACCTGAAGAACTCACTTGTGAAGATGAAAGTAAAGTGATAGGAATAGCCACCGTTGTAAACGAAGAAACTGACGTACCAGTAATTAATAAAAACAAACTTGAAACTACCAGCAAACCTTCAACAACTAGTACATCATCAACAACAACCACAACTAGTACTACAACTACCACAACAACAACTGAAATTCCTACTAGCATTTCAACATCAACATCAAAATCATCAAGTGTGGGAACAACTTCAAAAGGAACAATAAAACCAACTCAAAATAGTAGCATTGCTCCTAAATCTACTCCACCCCCATGGAAACAAAACGCAGTAACAAATGCATATCAAAGACCTCCCCTTATTCTTGGGTTTCCACCACAACGTTCAAAGGCTGACGATTCTAATGAAGTAATAGTCAAAAATGCATACAGACAGGATAACTCTGTAATTATCCAATGGGATTCTGATACAGCTAATATCTTAGGATTCAGAGTTGTATATCGACTATTTGGAGACAAAAGTTTTAAACAAGGACCTCCTTTAGAAGCCAGTGAAAGAGAATTTAAAATTAAAAATGTTCCAGCACAGGTAATATTTTTATTAAATATCCATATGGTATATTCAATAAAAAATATTTACTGAATATAAGTAATACTGTTTCATTAAAACTTTTTTCAGGAATGTATTGTTGTATGTGTTATTTCCCTCGAAGAAATTAATGTTAGCCCAGACACAGTACCATATTCGCAATGCAGAGAAGTCAGAACAGTGTCTTCAGCAACATCAAATATGGACAAAATAACAATAGCTGCCAGTGCAGCAATATGTGGTACAATTGTTATAGCAGTAATTGTATTTGTGGCAGCTAGCAGAAGAAGATCTAGGAAAATGCACAACTTACACCAACAACAAATGAATGGAAAATCTGGACTACCAATTGGAGGACTTCCAGTAAATTGTTGTACAGGAATGGGAACAACACCGAGCCCTGGTGGGCCACTTTCATCATTGGCAACACTTAGTGCATTTAATAAGCACCAGGTAAATAAACTAGACTCAAGTTTAGATTATTTTTTTCTGAAAATATATACCTACCTATTTTAGAAATAAATTGAGAACCAAAATAGTAGTAGTACGCTATTCAACTAGAAGTATATAGCTATTCCACTAATTTATTACACAGTCATTAAAAAATCTATGACGATCTTTGAATAAAATTATATGGTGATTAAAAATATTATAAAAAAGTAATTATTTTGATCTCAACAAAAAACATAATTTAGTGAATGATATATAAATATGTTAAAAGTAGTCACGAAAATAACTTATGAATTCATAAATAATTATCAGCATCCTTTCTAATCAACTTTGTATCAATTTTTTTAACACACTAAGTTAGTACACTTTTTGTTACATGTATTTTAGGACTGGGATCAAGTTTCGGCTTATAGTGGAAGATCAATACCAAGACCAAGAATATACCCTATGGACAATGGACCAGCAATGATGGCCGATGATCTAAGATCTCATGTGTCACACTTTAGCAACACTGGTGGTAGTAAAATTGGTAAAACAAGATCTATAGCAGATGGACAATCTCAACATAGTTTTTCAAACCATTCAGGGAGATATCTAGCAAACAGTGCTTTTCCTAGTAATCTAGTAAATTCTAGATCAGGTAACTATTCTTTGTGCTTATTTAATTACAATTAATTAAAGAATATCAAGGATAATTAAAATATTTCTGTATTCAAAACATATTTTATTTGAAATCAATTAATGATACCTAAATGTAAAATTCAACATTTTGGAATATCTAAAAAAATATTCATAATTTCACATATGAGTACAATCATTCAAATTGAAAACAAATTACCTATATAATTGTTAAATATTTGTAAAAATTCTTATTTTAAAATATATTTATCCTAATATTGATCTATTCTGGATCAAACAGAAGTAATAAAGTTTTTTAAGGCATGTAAATATTTACTTTTACATCCTTTTTAAGTCTTGTGTCTATGGATTTAATATAAAAATTATGTGATAACCTATATTTAATAACACTCAATTCTATTTAGATTTGCGCCAATCACGCCAATCATTAGCAGGAGCATCTGATAGGATGTCTCGAATGTCGTTCCCTGGAAGCCACGCTCATGTGGCTCCTTCGGTGGCTTCGTCTCGCAGAACTAGGCCACGTTCTCGCTCACGAGATCACTCTGCTGTGCACGGTCGACCCGCAAGCAGGTATTGTTTCAATTCTATATAACACACTCTATTTAAAGAGCGATAAAGTATCATCACATTAACTAAATATAACTCTTTCTAATTTTTATTTAAAAAGGATTCTTAAAAACAAAAATAAATAACTCGAAAAGATAATCTAAAAAGAAAGAAATTCAAGCATTGCACAATCCATCACTTGTTAATGTTTATTAGAAGCACTCACATACATGTCATGTTTATACATATATCCTTGAAATGGGAATCCATGGTCTTTTTGCGAATAGATTTATTATGTTAAAAAAATAATGAGAAATATACATGACAAAAAAATTGAATATTGTGAATGACTCATTATAAAAATGTTTACAAGCATTTAACTCAAAAACAATTGTACTAATATGGTTCTAGGCAATTGGTCAATGTATGATGCACACTAATTTCAGAATAAAGATGGGTGGTGGCAGAGAAGTTAGCATACTGGATTAGCAATCCAATGGTCGCGAGTTCGAAAATCCTGCCACAACTGATTCTGTTCACCTACAACATAAGCATTTATGCTTAGTTTAGGAAATGTGAGAGGATGTATATGTACATGTGACAAGGATATATTCATTCTTTATATTACATAAAAAAATCACTAAAGTGAAATAGTTCATTGTTATTCACAATTAAGTAAGATTCCCAAAAAAAATGATAATGCTAAAGACAAAAAAATAAGAGTTCAACAGCGATATTCCAATGAGTGAAGTATCAGAGTTTTTCGAATATATAACTGGTGTTTAAGTTGAAGGGCGATATCCCTATATTTTTTTAAGATTTTGTTGTGTCTAAGTTGTTTATAATTTGTAAATTTATGTCTCGCAATATTCATATGGAATGATATGTAAAAAGTAAATATAATTCATAAAGTTTTACTACTTTTAATTACTAATTTATTAAAGTACTCTTACTCTATAATGAAATGAGAGAGTAGTAGTACTTTCCTACTCAATCATTTCAACTTATCATATACCTCAATCATTAGAACCTAGGAGCATAAGTTTTGTTAGATGACCTCAGCTTAACTTTGTCTTAAAAAATTTAGGTATATTTTTTTATTATTGTCTTATTGTGTAGGTACACAAAAAATGTCATAAAGAAATTTATGCATTTCTTTTAAATTTTCCATGAATTATAGTAAAATTGGAATAAACAAAGATTTTCATTGTAGGATTCATGGCCTACATAATGTTTAAAAAATATTACTTTATCGCTCTCAATGAATTGCACTTATTTAATGTAAAAATTAGTGTAACTTGTTGGACTGTCACAGATACAGCATTGGGGGCTCCACGCACACACTCAACAACTACTGCGGGGATACATCAGACAATTGGACGGACCACGATATGGACATCTATATGGCCCGCAATCCCACCACCAGGGGAGGATTGGTGCCATTATAGACCATATACAGTGCCAGACTGACATCAAACAACTACACTATAGGAAAACTGCTAGGACAGCAATCCAAGGATTGGTGCCATCATATTGAGCTAAAAAAGTGTTCTTTTTAGAGAATATACTCCACTAAATTATCTCCGAAAATAAAAATATATATAAAAACACTGGACAATGTTATTGCCAATAAATTAACAATCTGTGTTGTGCTACAAATGAAGTTATTATGTGTGGATATATACATTATCAACAATGAATGAATTATGTGAAATTTTAAGGTCAATTATGTTTTTTAAAGTGAACTATTAATATTAAGAGTGAATTAAAATGCACTAAAAACTTTTTGAAATGTAAATATTTTTAACAAGCAGTAAAAAAGAGACCTAAGTGTGTATGAAAATATAAGTTAAGTAAAAATAAAACATTAAAAAAAAATTGTATACTTATTCTATTTCCGTCAGAGAATAATTGATTTTACTAATGTAATATCAACTAGTACCTTCTATTTATAATATTTCACTGCTGTGTATCCTTCTTTTTAAGACCTAGAGTCTTCATGTCTCTCTGTATATATGTCAGTCAGATGGTTTGGTGATTTTTTCAGATACGGGTGCCAACTTAAAGCCCCCCACACATACTTATTTTGGACTTTGTTTTTTAGTGTGACTCCTCCCAACCATTGCAACATACGCATCTATGTGTTATAAATCTTTTGTTTGCGAGCCTTTTTAATTCATATCCTGCTTCTGTACAATAATGTTAGTCTGACAGCTGTTTTATACTGCCATGTACACAAAAAATAAATCGAAAAATGACTTAAGTATGACGTAATATAAAGTAAGAAATTTTTCATGTGAAATAACTCAATATTTCCTATATTTTGTGAACAAAAATCCCTACAATGTGTTTACTTTTTTTTATAATTAGTGACTATTTGTAAGTAAAAAAACAGCATTTCACTGTCTCTAAATAAAAACACAATAATTATATCCTAAAATATTACATTGTTTCCAAATATATTTCCTATAAATAAACTACCTAATTTAGATATCTGTGACGGCTTTGACATGTTTCGTTTGAAAAAATACATCCAAAAAGGTACCTACAAACTTGGCCTGTGATTTTAAATCATTTGTGTTTTGGTAATTACTGTGTTTTTAGTTAGCAGAGCAGTGGTAACCTTTGGTTTTTCATATATTTTTGGGTCGCACAAAACTCCAATCAACATTCACCATTTGATTTTTATTGTTTTGTGTATTGATATTTGATTTATTATGCTGTGTTATGTTCGCTACAAAATGACTGAGCTCGAATATGACTAACCCTAGATACTGACCCTGCCAGAAGGACTGAACCATCTAGCTCAATGTTCATGTTTACGGTAACATCAGAGTTAAAGTTCCAGAAAAAATTATAAAGTTCTACTCAAGTTCTTAAATTAAATATTCTGAAAAGTTTGCTTCCATGCATTTTTTTAAAGACTGATATTATACTAAAGAATTTGAATATAAATTTTGCACAAAGGACACTAGTTCACAATATTATTATATGGATTATATGCATTTCATTAGACATAAAACAAAATCTGCTATATTTACAAGTAGCATAAAAAAATCAAAATACAATGTAATTATAAACACTGCTGCACGCTAAATGCAGAGCAAATTTGGGCAATTGTTTACAAGTAATGTCCCTGGCCGATGGTAATAATTTTTAAATCAATATATAGAAGAACGCGAATATATTACGGGAATAATAAAAACTTTTGGCGGTAAGGCTTTAAAAAATTATAAAAAAATTATTAAACTTACGAAAGATGTATGGAGGAATCCATTACAATTTGTTAGTTTTCTGACACTATTTGGATTGCCGAAACTCACCGCCAGGTGGCGATTCTGCCCCCAAATTACTAGCGTTTTGAAATCAAATTCTTAACAATACAATCGCAATTTGCAACATTCACACCCGTGATATAAATATTATAATACAGTATATGAAGCAACTCGCTCATGCAAGTTGCAATAATAACTATATACTAACCTAACCAACCTATTTAAACCAAACTTTTGGTAAGAATAGGTTGGTTAAGTTTGTATGTAGTTATCATTGCGACTCGCATGAGTAAGTTGCATTAATTACCAAAATTTTTCAAGAAATATAAATGTGAGTATAATTAAAATATTATATTGTAATATAAGTCTGGTGGTGAATTTCGGAAACTTGAGTAGAGTCAGGAAACCAACCATTTTTATTATGGATTCCTTCATTACATTTCTCGCAATTTCATTTTATTTTTTATAATTTTTTAAAGCATGACCGCCAAATAAAATTTATTTTCCCGTAATATATCCGCATTTATATATCTATTGATATAAAAATTATTGGGATCGGCGAGGGACAATTTCTTAATGACAACAGAATTAATACAGATTTTAATTTATTTTATAATAGAGATTCATTATAAAAATGAAGTATTAAGAAAACTTACCCTTCAATATTCACTGAATTATCCCATCTGTATCGCATTTCTTGTGTGAATTCAAACCAAATATGAACTAAGGCTCTAACATCACCCATCGCCTGAGAAATATGAGCAGAAACTACAGCAAGCCTCCATACTAGATCATGTGATATACTTGCCTTTAAGGCATCTCCACCAATGGCAAAAGAACTATTTTTGTCAATCTGAAAATTAATAAGAATAAAATTTAATATATGTAAATGTATAGTATATTAAAACCACACATATTTCAACATTATTATTATAGAATATGCACTATAATTTATTTATTATCATGTTTTCTAAGTTAGACACTCCTTAAAATGAAAAATATTTTATGACATTCAAAAATGATTATATAAATGGAAAATGTAATTTTGAAAATGTGTTTGTGACTTTTACTAAAAATATGTAATTAATTTACTTATGATATATAATATAAAAAAAAACCAACACTTACAGATGCCAAATCAGCGTCATATTTTGATATTTCCAAAAATAAAAACTGTATTATGAGCTTCATGGTGTCGTATGATAAAGTATTGTAATATTTACTATTTGTTAGAAATGGCTGTCCTAAAGACTTCATATTATTTTTAAATGAAGCTTTTGGAATATTCAAAGTGCCAGATGCTGGTTCATTTATATATACTTCATCCAAGAATATTTTTGATGTCATTTGACTCTTCGCAAGATTGATAAAATCATTATAAAATTTATTCAAAAGTCCCGAAGGTTTTTCTACATACTCAATACTTAGCTTCCAAAAAGGTGCTAATAAAGGATCATAGTCTGTGTAGCTTTGGGAATCGACCACAGTATCTTCGGAAAGCTTTAACCAAGAAACATATAAATATATATTTTTTACTGGATCAGAAATTGCACCAAAAGGCAACGTAGCAAAATTGCTGATTCCTAATGTTTTTCCTTGTAAAAATTCAAAATCTGGAGGTTGTTGCATCCACACTAAAGAAGCGAAATCAGACAAAACATATGTAAACTTGGTTGATATTTGAACAGTATCCAGAGGGACTGTTGATGAAATTTTTCCTTTGAAAATATCTAAAAGTCCAATCAAATAATGACACTGACTCGGAACCTTTTGCAAATGAACCGTATCAAATTTTATGCATAAACCTTTATGTTCACATACTCCAACATAAAATTGTTGCCAAGGTTCAAGACACTGAATAAACATAGGAACTTCACAACCAGTATTATTAATTGCTACATTCACCGAGCTCAAAATTAATTTTATATCATAGGATTTAACGGTTCGTTTTGAAGTTAAAACAATGAAATCCCTTAGACCAAACCATGTGGCTAATAAAGGTACATTATGATATTCATTGGCTAATTTATCAAAATCATTCTCCATTGTAGCAAGATCACACATAGCTTGACACTGCTTGCCAGAATCCTCTAAAATATCCATATTTGTTTCAGAATTATTAATATTCACTTTATATCTAGCTATGCTAAATGAATAGTTTTCAATATCAATATTTTCCTTGGTAATTTCCCAACTTAGCTTTTGAAAATCTCCAAATTTTAAAGGAGGTTCTCGTGTAGATTTGGATAATTTCCATAACATTGAAACTTCTTCTATTCTTAAGATTAATATTTCCCAGTCAGATACTGCTGTAAAATCTTGTAAAAAAGCACCGGTATCATCTATTTCTTCATTCATTTTTAGCACAAACCTGTAAAAAATAGTAATTCAATATTATAAAACAAGTATTGCCTAATGGCAATAAACCCGCCAGTGTACAATATATTTATTTATAATACGTCCTATTCTGACACGTCTTAGTTTATCCGTCTGAATTTTAGTATATGAGATATGTCAAAAAGTTGACTGCATTTATATGGGACTCATTACGTCACACCGCACGGATAAAATCCTTTTATACACAGTTGCCCGTTGGTTACAGACGTTTTCGTACTCTGAAACGAATCAAAATAGGACATATTATGTACAGAAAGATGTATAAATAAATAAATAAAATAAATATTTCAGTGGTGGTATTCTATTTATTTTCCACATTTTTTAATAATAAATAGAATATTATTCAATAATATAAGCAGTATACGAATATAATTATTGTTCTCCTATAAAGCACACTAAGCGCACATTATCTCGCCGGATAGGCAGAGAGAGATAAGCAAACAACACATACATATTGATATGTACTATTTGCTTCTTTAAAATTCTTGCAAGATCATCTATTATTCTGACTTCTCACAAAAAATAAATACTTTGATAGAAATAAGAACAATTAAATCTTAACAAACACTGAAGCTATTATAGCAAAACATAAAACCCTTCAGTGAATCACTGACATGATTTAGGTTACTAATTTATTAATGGTAATTGTATGTCAATTAAGAGAGTGAAATTTGCGCTGTAAATAATATTTTCAAATATCAACAGTAAAATGTATTTTTAAATTCAGATAAAATTGAAAATAAAATAAAATAACACCAAGCTGGATTTAGGAAATGTATGATTTTTGTCAAAAATGATTTCAATTATTTATTTAATAAATGTTAACAATGGCTACAATAAAATAACTGTATTAGCATCTTCCACTAGGAAAGCCGTGTCAGGAGAAGTAAACTCACACATTTAATTAACAAATTATGCATATAACATCACTAGACACAACAAATGAAAACAGCAGGAAATTGTGTAATTGATGCAAAATCATAATTTATTCAAAAGTAGTGCATACCTACTGTAAAACAAATTGTTTAACAGTTGCAGAAAAATGTTCAAAAAACAGTCTGTATTTTGTAAGTTGTATAGATTGAAAACATTTTTTTCATTGACAATAACATCTCAATAGAGATGGAGTTGGGATATTATAGAAGAACCAGGAACTCAGGCACCTACAGGGCTTACGACCTGTCATCGGCTGGTTTACGTGATCACTGTATGCGCTTGCACAACGTTCACCAATTATGCCTTTATTGTTCTTCTATAATATCCCAACTTCGTCTCTATTGAGATGTTATTGTCAATAAATATATCATTTGACTCCCGACAGGAAAAAAATCCAATGTTTGCGTATATGCAATTAAAAAAAATATATTCCATTTACAAGTTTTTCAGTTCATATTGTGAATACTGACAAGTGAAGAAAATGTTATCTAACATAGTATTAACAATTAAAAATAGACACAACCGAGCTGATTAATAGATAAGTAGGTATGTAGTAGGTACTATAAAAAAATCTTTGAAAAAATGACTGAAAAAAAAATAATAAATCTGTGATCTAGGAATATATTATAATATCAATGTTTAAACAAAATGTGTGATAAGTGCCAGTTAACTCAAAGATAGAAATACACAAGAATATTATATTTTTAATAAAAGTACACTCTGTGCATCCTCATATATTCCTTAAAATAAGCATATACTTGTACTATGCAGGTGAACGAAATCAGTTGACACAAGATTCAAACCCTAATATACTGAATTGTTAGACCAGCGCACTATTGCTCTGCCACCAACCCATTTTATATAACTTTCCATTATCCTATTAAGCATAATCATTTACACGTTGATAAAGTTTGACATTTTAATATGAACAATTTAAACTAATGATAAAATATATTATTGACTAAGGGTAAGAAAAATATTTACTTGATCGCAAAATGTAAACAAAGAACTTTAAGTACTGACAAGTTGAAGTAGACCACTTGGTTTTTATTAAACACAAATAAAATAAGAACTACAGTAATTTAACAAAAATCCGAATATCACTATAATATTCACTAGTGAATAAAATATTATATTATGTGATATTGCGAATATATTTTGCGCTAATGAAAATCGTCATCTGTCACAAGACTGTCATCTGTCATATCGTGTATTATATTAATAAGTTCTCTTTTCTATGATTATATTCATAGACCTAATTGAAATCATCATAGACTAATAATGACCATAGATTTTTATTATAATATACTAGATGTAGTACTCCGTGCAAAAAGTGAATCATGGAATATCGCGCGTTTGACGTTTTGGTTGGCAACATATTTCAGTTTTCCTTACATTTCAACACATCCGAGATTACTGTTCTCTAAACTGATGTACGTTTCGCTAAATAAAAAACGCTGATACAAAATTTGTATTTGCCATTTAATGGCTCCACGTTAGAATGCCAAATTGTTATCGCGTGGGGCCTAAGTATTATAATAAATGTGAAAAGGATACTACGTTGGGATGCTTAATTGTTATAAAAACGTTAACACCACTATTGCCAAAATTGTTTACGTTAAAAACCTACTGCTTTGAAGGCCTTGCGGTGGATAACACTAAATTGTTAAAAAACGTAAATATGGCATGTAAAGGTTTCGAACAATACATATATAATTGCTGGAAAGGACAAATTTAACATATTAGCTCCTGCTGAAAAGTAAAATACAAAAATAAACATTAAACGCTGTATCAGAAAAGAAACATCTTGTATAGCAGAATCGGCTGTCTCTTACTCTTATTATTGTTTTTTTCTATTTTGTTTTTATTTCTGTCATTTAATTTTTTTTGTAGTAGTTAATTTTTTTGACCAGTATTATGTATTTATATTCATTATTATATCATTTGTAAATGTATTAATCACTTCATATTATCAAAAAACTGTTTACATGTAACACACAATCAACATTTTTATTTCTAATTTTATTAAAGTATACCCACAAACAGGCTAAACACTGTGGGATTTTTGGTAGGTGTAACATATGTATATAAGTGTATATGTGTATGTATGTTACAGTAAATATGTATTATATACTCTGTACCAAAAAAATGTTAGATAAATACATAAATATGCCTGCAAAGACTTGTATATAAAATTACAGGCATGGCAAACATATGACTGGAAAGATCTTACCAAACTGCTCTCCAACCAGGACTTCAATGAAGCACTTACACTATCACTTAATTACTTTTTTTATAAATTAAAACTATCTTAAAATCACCCCCTTTGCTAATGGTATCTGAAAGAAATTTTATTATTAATACTTAATTTCACCCCCGAAGATTATATAGATCTGAAACACACTTAATCACTACTTTATACAATTAAAAATGCTAAGGCCGTCCGACACCCCAGCGGTTCTACTAGCGTTAGAATACGTATCCATGGCTGAACTTTCGGACGCGACTTACTGACAACTGACTGAACACACTAGGGTGGTCCTGCGCCAGCGGGACAGGGATAAATGGGGAGGGGGGGTAAACCAAAGAACCTGGTGGAAAAACTCATATTCAAGGAATCTGTTAACTGCATTTTACACTTTCAATACAAAAGATAATATTTAAATATATGAACAAGGCCTGGGGGGCCGCTATAAGCCGTTCCTAGTATTAATAAAAGAAATACATTGGGCGAAAGTAAAATAATGGGCTAAATACTCCCGTCGGGGGAATGTGCAACGATACGCTGCTTCGGTTGTATATTTCTTCGGTGATTTCGGTATCCGTAATTTCGGATGTATTTAATTCGACGGTCCGTCATTAAATGTCTAACATTGCAGTGAAAATAGTGTTGTGTTGGTGACTATATACCTCCTTGCATCAGAACAGATTGGAAAACCTCAGGACAATATCGATGAGTCTTCGGCTTCCTTCCATATACAGTCCACAATCCTTTCCGTGGTATATTAAACCTTTTTATATGACACAAGGAAATATATCACACATTTTTGGTCACAATACTTATGTAAATATCAAAATCTTAATTACACAAAGTGTTTTTTTCGACAAATAAATCCGAAAACAATTCACATTAGTCGTTATTCTCAATAGGAAAACAATGTGGTCTGCCCATCAAAACGTCAAAAATCCCCCGGAAAATGCCTCACTTCGATTCATACTTCGTTTGTTAACTACGACATCTAGTATATTATAATAAAAATCTATGAACTTTATACTCAAGCATAGTGTATCATAGATTTTTATTATAATATAGCATTTAGCAAGTTTTGTATGAATTGAAGTGAGGCATTTTTCCGGGGGAATTTTGGTGGGCAGACTAATACCGGGGGGGGGGGGGGGGTAGAAAGAAGGTGTAGAAGTCGCCTTCCAGATTTGACTCTCTCGCAAGCGGAGAGTTCAAAATCCTGACGATTCCACCTTCTCACCATGCCGTATCGTAATAACAAGGGCTCACTCCAGTAATATAAGAATTTTTTTAAGTTAATTCTCTCGTTTCTGTTTAATTATAGTTTTTAAATCAAAATTCAAATTGAGATAAAATAGGCATACAAAAAAACATACAATAAATTTACAGGTGCGATCCCAATCGCAGAATACAAAAAAAAACAATACATTATATAAATGGGCGTAGTCATGCCCATGACGCTACAAAAGGAACATTTACTGGTTACATTTAAAATCACATAGTTCAAAATAAAAAGATCATTGATCTTCACTTGAAGTTCTATTTGTTTTTCATTTTAAAACTAAAGTTCACTGTACCTTGTTTGCAGGGGTCAAAGTAGAGTTCGTGGCGCGACTTTTAAGTCTAGGCGCCCGCAACATACCGCTGTTCGCAATAACGCTGGGCGCTCGTTCTGCGCAATCTCCTGGAAGATCGCGTTAGCTCGTTCCGTGTTCTTCGGTGCGTGATGTCCACTTGTCATCGTTCGGCGCTGAATATATTTTTGAATTTATTTCTAATCCGTTCTTAATTAAATTAATACCCTTGTCGATTAGACTCGTAAGCCCCAAATACGCCCCCACACTGCCATTTGGTCTTGCCAAGATGGATGGGTGACTATATTTAGTCTGTTCTTGTTCCCACACTGCCTCCTGGGTCAGATAAATGGTGAATATAATTTTCGATCTCGACGATGTCAACTTGGTCTTGCCAAGGCCCGTAGGCGAGACTGGTTACTGATTTAACTTGAACTTTTTTTTTATTTAAAAAAATTTAAACTTTACTACAGCTACCGAACGATAATTACGTAGATTGCACTCACTGTTTTTTTTTTAATAATAATGTTCTTTTCTCTTTTTTAAATAAGTTTGATCATAAACTAAAAACTTTGAAGGCGGCAGCCAGGGCGTAAGCCCTGTCCGCCTCACACGGCCCTCAGGCCCACTACTTTTCGTGTTTCGACTGGCTGGTGACTGACTAATACTGATAACTTTTATTTTATTTATTTTTTATTTTATTAATAATGCGTATAAAAAAGTACATTTTTTTTATCAGCGCCTGCCTCACTGGGATTCCATCCCGTGATGAAGAGGGCACAACTTCAACTAGACTGACTCTTTTACTGATTAATTCAGGTAGTAAGGTTGTACCTTATATAATAAGGTACCCCTGTCCCGAAGGGAGGGGGTACAGGGGTATAAAATATTCAAAATATTGGCACGCAAATCATTTGTGCACACTAACATAAAAAATATTTTAAATTTAACAATAAGCATATTTTGCATTCTGCGTGGGATCGAGACTAACATAAATACATTTACTCTAATTAAGTTAGTTAACAGATTTTTAATTATCTCAATAGAGACGAAGTTGGAATATTTATTGTAGGAGAACCGGGAAATCAAGGCACCTACAGGGCTTACGACCTGTCATCGGCTGGTTTACGTGATCACTTTATGCGCTTGCGCAACGTTCACCAATTATGCCTTTTCAATGAGATCCCTATCAATTCAATTTTGAAAGTTCTATATATTGTAATACTGAAATTCTTTTCGCTTGAAAATAAGGAATTTTTACTACAGCCATCTATGGGTGAAATTATGAACAACAATCTTATTATTTTTATTTATTTTGTTGGAACGCCATCTATTGAGAGAATTGGTTTTTTGTAAATAATGAAAGCTACAATTCTTATATCTGAGGTGACAATGCATTTTTCGCATAGAAGTCACCTCTGAATTGCGCCAGACTTATAAGGTCATTTTTGTCTTATTTACCTACTTGTACCAATGTGTAAGTAATCGAATATTTTTTTTTTTATTATTGCATATGCGCAAACATTGGATTTTTTTCCCTGTCGGGAGTCAAAGATATTTTTTAACAGATTTTTAATTATCTCAATAGAGACGAAGTTGGAATATTTATTGTAGGAGAACCGGGAAATCAAGGCACCTACAGGGCTTACGTCGTAAGCCCTGTAGGTGCCTTGATTTCCCGGTTCTCCTACAATAAATATTCCAACTTCGTCTCTATTGAGATAATTAAAAATCTGTTAAAAAATATCTTTGACTCCCGACAGGGAAAAAAATCCAATGTTTGCGCATATGCAATAATAAAAAAAAAAATATTCGATAAGTTAGTTAACCCTGGCCACGTAATATTTTAGCTAATATTTATCGGTGACAGTGTTTTCAGTGTTTAAACCGTTTATTTCTAAGTGAAATTTTATTGAGAAGTGTCAAACGCGCAATTCCGTCTAAATTCACACTCGCGTGGGCTGTATGAGAGCACTATTACGCGGTGTGTGACATTTATCAGAAGTGACGTGTGAGACACAATCAACATGGAAATAATAATGTTTTTCGTGACTATCCTGAAGGAATTTACAATGAAGAGCGTCAGACACTGATTTATCAAAACTCGTACTCGCGAGAGCTGCAGTAAAGCCCCTAACGCGCGATATATGACGTTTATCAAAAGTCACGTGTCCGGCGCGTATATTGCAAATATTTTCATTGAAAATTAAAATTGCCTAACGCGAATATACCCTTTCGCGATTTACACTGATACCCTCCTCCCAAGAGGCTTGGAGGTAGAGCTCACCTTTTTTAAAATCAATAACAAGTCGAAGCACAGGTTCATGTCACAATTTAGGTGAAAAGAAAATATTAATTAATGCAATCGTGGTCTGACTATACAAAGAAAAGAATGTCAAATTGTTAATGGTCAGACGGAACGATTTTGTCACAAAATAAAATATTAAAATGTCTAATGAAATAAATAATTAAAATAAATGAAATTGTCCATAAATTAAAACGTCACAAATCTAAATATAAATAAGAGTCAATATTGGACATCACACGTTAAAACAATGTCAATAAAATAATTAAATAAAATCACACAGCCGAATAACAAATGAATAACGAACGGAGAAAAAACAAATTATCACATATAAGTATATAGTTTTCTGGGGCACACATAATTTCCTCGTCTCGGCCATGGGCGTGCTGATGCACCGCCAATGCTGGAATGGATCGTCGTCGATGGGCGAAGGGGCAAGGCTATCGGCGACAGCAACCTCGGGTCCCAGACACCGGCAGATGCCGGTTGAGTGACTGGCGGGAGCGACAGCGGCGGCGCGAGTCTCAAGGAGACGCAGGCCGTTGCTCCAGGGTCCAGCGCGACCCAACAGCGTTTGGAACACTTTCCAAACTCAGCACCCGCTTCGGTCCAGGAAAGCGGCGCTCTCGCCGAGTGGTTGTGCGCCGATCCATCTCGGCACTCCAGGTGTCACATCCATGGCTGCCGGTGTGGAGCGAGCCTAACCGACACCCTCTGGTGTGGTTTGCAGCCGCTCTGGCCACAGGGAGCGCGGTCCGTGTCGACACGACGCGTGTTCAATTTCGACTGTCAAAACTTTTCACCTGTCACTCGTAATGTCACATATTTTAAGTTATGTGTTATTGTCATATTTTTTTCACATTTTATTTTTCGTAAATATTAGTTTGTGGTCTGATTTGGCGCCGAATTCAAAATAAAAAAATAACGCGAACAGGAGAGGTCGCGTCAACACGTTTGTTCATTTCAGCAACCAGATCCATTCCGGGAATTATGAGCAATACGGCATCAGTGAATTCGTCGGTGGCTAGACCCAAAGAGAATATAACCTACGGATAGCTAGACCAGCATGCTGATTTTGTATAAACACCAGAGGAGAAGAAAGGAGTTAAGTACTATTTTATCTGTGGATTTAGCTCGTTAACACCAATGTATGTATATTTTTGGTATTTTGTAAGCGAATTTTCTTTCGTTGTCTTAACCCCAATAAAATACTCGGAGTTAAAATTATTTATTTATTTGTAGAATAAGAGTTATCTCCTGTCAAATCACGCGACGAATTTACTTCTATATTTTCTATGCACGCGAGTTTGATATTGTAAAATTGACTAATTACAGTAATTAATTCATCCATAATCATTTACAAGGTGTGTATTATTTATCTTGTACAATATTCATACATGTCATATTATTGACCAAATTTATTATTTATTTTAGTATTTGACTTGTTTATACATTCGTTGTTAATATTTCGACTTAGGTCTTTGGAGGCTTAATATTTCATGAATTTGACGTTTCAAACAATGAAACATGACGTTTTTCTTTGAGTATAATAATATAACATGAGGACACTAATCACGTTTTGTTTATTTGCAACATGTCATACTTATTTTTGCGAGCGTTAAAAGACGATGAAAAGCGATAAAAAGACGATGGTCCGTTGGACATGCCGAAAGACTTCTTAAGACTGCCTTGTTTCGTAGAGCCAACAAATAAACTACAGCGCCCTTGGAGTGATCTTGTATCATTAAACGGCGCTTTGTAAATTCTATTTATTATATATCATATTATATTTATCATAGGGCAGAGAGAACATCTATTTACATTTTTTTAGATTTTATTAATATTCTGCTCCAATCAATTGTTTTTGCATAGCGACTAATGCTGATCCATGTGGCATAGTGGTACTTTGTTTTAACTTCAGTTAATTCAACGACAACGAAATTAAGACAACGAAAGAAAATTCGCTTACAAAATACCAAAAATATACATACATTGGTGTTAACGAGCTAAATCCACAGATAAAATAGTACTTAACTCCTTTCTTCTCCTCTGCAGGGTGATTTTGTATGAAACACCAAGAGTTGTCTTAACTCTTGTCTTAACTCCCGAGAAATCTCGGAATTTGGTATTTTGTATGGAGTTTTCCGGTGTTAACTCCGTGAGAAAACTGAAGGGGGCGTGACCCAAACATTAGTACAAATTTGCCATATGTAAATAAAATTTCTGTGTCCAGTTTAATTTACATATGGCAATAAATAGATGTTCTCTCTGCCCTATGATAAATATAATATGATATATAATAAATAGAATTTACAAAGCGCCGTTTAATGATACAAGATCACTCCAAGGGCGCTGTAGTTTATTTGTTGGCTCTACGAAACAAGGCAGTCTTAAGAAGTCTTTCGGCATGTCCAACGGACCATCGTCTTTTTATCGCTTTTCATCGTCTTTTAACGCTCGCAAAAATAAGTATGACATGCTGCAAATAAACAAAACGTGATTAGTGTCCTCATTTTATATTATTATACTCAAAGAAAAACGTCATGTTTCATTGTTTGAAACGTCAAATTCATGAAATATTAAGCCTCCAAAGACCTAAGTCTAAATATTAACAACGAATGTATAAACAAGTCAAATACTAAAATAAATAATAAATTTGGTCAATAATATGACATGTATGAATATTGTACAAGATAAATAATACACACCTTGTAAATGATTATGGATGAATTAATTACTGTAATTAGTCAATTTTACAATATCAAACTCGCGTGCATAGAAAATATAGAAGTAAATTCGTCGCGTGATTTGACAGGAGATAACTCTTATTCTACAAATAAATAAATAATTTTAACTCCGAGTATTTTATTGGGGTTAAGACAACGAAAGAAAATTCGCTTACAAAATACCAAAAATATACATACATTGGTGTTAACGAGCTAAATCCACAGATAAAATAGTACTTAACTCCTTTCTTCTCCTCTGGTGTTTATACAAAATCAGCCTGCTGGTGTTTATACAAAATCAGCCTGCAGGTAATGCACCTGCATCAAGACCATACCTATCGTTTTTATGTAGAGAATAACGACTAATGAGATTTTTTTTCAGATTTATTTGTCGAAAAAAAAAACACTTTGTTTATTAAGATTTAGAGATCAGTTATCTAGAATGTGTTGAAATGTACGGAAAAACTGAAACATGTTGCCAACCAAAACGTCAAACGCGCGATATTCCATATAACTCACTTTTTGCACGGAGTACTACATCTAGTGTATTATAAGAAAATCTATGAATTGGAACAGATAAGCATTTGACATTTTCTATACATTCCGTTGTGATTCCGTACATATTGCGAATTGCGATTACAAAAAAATAAAGAAATTAAAATTAAACTGCTTGTTATATTAAACAAGTTGAATGAGCTAGTTTGTAAGTATTCCGTAGTGAATTTTCATATTTACGGAAATCACGCTGATTTTATTAACGTGGAGATAACAATCATCCATTTATATTCAAAATGTCAGTTCAAAAACAACAACTATCTTTGAGATGGAATAATTACGTGAGACATGTCACGAACATTTTTGATGACTTAAGAAATAGAGAAGATTTGATAGATGTAACACTATACTGTGAAGGGAAAAAAATTCGAGCGCACAAAATGCTTTTATCAGCTTGCAGTACTTACTTTAGAGAGGTTTTTAAAGAAAACCCTTGTCAACATCCTGTTGTTATTTTTAGAAATGTTCAATTTGAAGATCTCAATGCAATTATTTACTTCATGTACCATGGGGAAGTAAATATAGTAAAAGAACAGCTTGCTTCCTTTTTAACAACTGCAGAATTATTAGAAGTACAAGGATTAACTGACGAATATGAGGATAAAGATCAGGACAAACATTTTATTGATAATGAATTACAACTTGAAGATAATCTGGTACAGGAAGAAATTTCAAATTCTTTCCCACATACTAAAAAGCGAAAAGTTTCTATAAAAAAACATTCAACTTTACATCCCAATAAATGGATAGATACTTCCTCAAATATCATCAACAATTCTAACGTCTTTAAATTAGAGGAAACAATTAACGTTGAAAACAAAACTGCTGTTATCATTGATACTACTATTCCCAATACAACTATAATTCCGTTTACAGAGCAAGGTGAAACTTGTGATTCTGAAGTATTTTTAGATACTAATTTACTCAATGAATTAAAATCTACTCAAGAAATCCAATCAATCCCTGGAATGTCAGGTATTCTTTTTGAATAGTTTAATACATATTAAAGTTACATTTTTTTTTTTTTTTTAATTAAACATATACTACTTGGAAGGAGTTTCCTTGTGGCAATAAACCTTTAGTACATTATTTTATATTCAGAATAGAATCTGACATTGCTCTTAAAAGAACTATTACAGTGAAAAGCAGTAGTGTTTATGATTTGAAAAATAAAACAAAACTTTATAAATACCTATAATTGTTTTTATTAAATTAATTTATGAAGCTCTCCAAATAAATAATGATTTTATCTAAATTTACGCAATATATATTTTATTCGTGCATTTGATTACAGTCAAACTTGGATATAATGAGCACGAAAGGACTAACTTAATTTGCTTGTTATATCAGAATTACGTATAAAACAGTTTATTCATTCAACAACAAATATTTAGTTATCAATAAAATCAATTTTAAGTAAAATAAAAATAATTATTTAAATAAATATACAAATACTTTTGAAATAAATTCGCCTCATCATTCTGAATGAAATACAAAATACTGCTGTTTAAAATTTTTTATATGGAGCCTGTCGTACATATATTATTCCTTAAGACATTCTATGCTATAATTTGCGGTAAAATTCTATATAATCTACAGCATCTTTAGCTTCTGTTGTTGTCGGCAAATATGGAACTTCTTCACTTCACTGACGTTTACAAAAACTGTTAAATACGATTTTTTTTATTTTTCCGTAGTGTAGAGAAACTGTTGAAGAGTTGTTGTACACTTTATTTTTTTTATAAACTTCAACTTTTCTCATGCCACATTCGAATCGCAAATGAGACAAGTATATTTACATACATTGTATCAGCCGGCTCATTTAAGCAATACGTAATATAAGATGAATAGGTAAAGGGGACCTTTATGGATAAAAAATATTGTCCGAGACCCTTTTTTTAGATTTCATGACTTTTCACAAGAATTTAGTTTAATTATATCTTGTAAAGTGGATTTTGTTCACTTGTTGATAACATTTTTTGTATGTTATATCAGTAAAAGGAGCTCCTTATAAAACTTAAAATTTGTATGAAAACATCCCTAAATTATCACGATACTGAATATTTCCTTAATATAACAAAGTTTGACTGTATATGATAATGTACAAGTACACATAAAATAATTTGGGTAATTAATTAAATGAAATAAAACACAACTTTGTGTACACCACTACAATTATAATTTTTATTCATTTGAATAAAAATTATAATTGTAGTGGTGTACACAAAGGTGTGTTTTATTTCATTTAATTAATTTCAAAATGATACCACAAAGTAAAAAACAATCGTTTGTCGATGATGTAATTTGGGTAACTTTGTTTTACGTAAAACCAAGTTTTTCATAAATTGCTGTATAATTTGTCAAATGCTCTTGATATTTTATTAACTATCTCTTAATTTATTTTAGATGAACCACAAGAAATAATTGATGATCCCCCTTCTAAAGAATCACAAGGTAAGTTTTCGAAAATAAAATATAATTTATAAATAGCATGACAGACAAAAGTAAATGAAATAAACAAATTCATGTAACACTCACCATTATATTTACATTGGATCAACAGTAAACTGTAAACCCCATATAAAATAATCTAATAGCTGTAGTATATGGTAGACTTCCAAGGCTAGAATCTGGTACTTAAAAAGTTATATGTGTAGTTATTATTTCTTTGAGCTTAAAACTTTGGCTCTTATCAGTTAGTTAAATATCTGACTCCTTAGCCAAAGGGTTCGATTCCCGGTGAAGACACAGTTTTTAATTGTGTTTTCAGTCTGGATCTGTAAAACTATTGATATCTTAAGTCTCTAGAATGTGGCAACTTGTTATTGGGTGCATGTTCAATAATTATGACATAGTACCTGTTAGTTGCCCAAGACACTATATAAAAAAAAAGTTTTAATTCATATCTCTACCCTATACATACCTACTTAACAAATTACCATATTATTATAATAATTATACATCAATGAAATGTATGACACAATCTCATATCTGAGGGATCAAAATGATTTTTTTCAGGGCTGAATTCTCGTATTTAAATAAACAATGTTTTTGAAGGCTTAAAAAATAAAACAAAGAAAATTAATGATTTTAGATGCACCCTTTCATCCCACTTTCATAGAACTTTCATCCCACATTCACAGAATTTTTTTGTGTAGAGAAAGTTATATTAAAAATAAAACAATATGTTTAAAATTCTACGTAGGTATATTTTTTAATTCGTCGATAGCTATTTCGCCAACTTGCTAGGGCATCTTGAAGACTATAGTCTTGAAGATGCCTATAGATGATGTCTAGTCTTGAAGATGCCCTAGCAAGGCGAAATAGCTATCGTCAAATTAAAAAATATACGTAGAATTTTAAACATATTGTTTTATTTTTAATATAATTTAAAATGGGATTCTACTACGTAAAATATCCACAAGTACTTTAGAGAAAGTCTTGAAGTTTTTAGTGTCTCCTGTGAAATGGTACTTTTTGTATGTATATTTTATTTAGATGTAAAAAATAAATGCATTTTCTTACATCTAGTATAACCAATTAGCATATTTACAAGTTGAAAAAATAAAAATTTTTCACAGTATGAAAATTTACACAAAATATATTTAAATTTACACAAAAATACAAAGGAAGCACACAATATCTTAAAAGAACTTTTTTTTTATGTATTCAACACTTTGGCGATGAAAAGCGGCAAGACCAGATGCTTCCTTCACACATTCTGGCAAATCATAACAGTTGAAAACCTTTGTAATACACATTATTTTGTGTACCTGCCAGGCAGTCTGAGGCAGACTAAAGTCCCGCCGACTTTTCGTCGGGTAGATGTGAACTTCAAAATTATACAGAACATTTTTTTGCAAATATTGCAGTGATATTTTTGAGATACGAAGTTGTGAAAGTTATCCAGCGATATATGTTATTAATATAAGATTTATTTCATTTTTTTTTTAACTTTCTCTGTGGCCCTAAGACCTCCTAGGTGGTTTATTAAGAGCCACATCTAACTTCAAAATTTAAAATAGTAATCTTCTTCTTCATGTGTCCTGTCGGTTCCCCCAACGTTGACGATAACTTGGGAGAAACTCTCCATCCTGTGCTATGAGGAACAGGTCCTTCACACGCTTCATTCCCAAATGTTTTGGAGCCAGGATAGCTGCCTCCTGATGAAACATCTACAGCCCTCAATCTTCCTCTTTATGATCAACTGAAGGATCAAATATTTATCTCCCTCTCATTACATTATTATCATAAAGTTCTCTATTAACCTTTAGCCATTATAAACATTTGAGATCGAATCACGCTTTCAAACATTCTTAATTTAAATAAAAAAAAAAAACAATAAAGGCCCTTTTTAAACGAACGTTAGAAAAAAATGTATAAAAAGGGTTCTAGTACCTTTAATAACAAAATCAACATTTTTCTCAAATAATGAACTGACCATGGAACTGACAAAAATAGAAAATATTTATTTTAAAAAAATCATGGTCCTAATGCCTTATGAAATATTATTCATATATTTTTTTTTGCTGGAAAAAGTCGATCCTGTAGTGATGTATTGTTTAGTAAACATTACTGAATAAAAAAAAATTAAAAAATCTCCCACTGCAGTCGTCAAAAGTTTTAAGTAAAATAGACTTACTTAAGAAATACTAGACAGTTTGAAGGCCAGCTCTTTTTACCCGCCATTATGTGGTTCTGACTTTGAGACTTGTCTTGCAATATAATTAATGTAAAATTCATAAATAAAATTAAACTTACCTCAATAAATCAAAATGATTCTCTTATTTTGACTTTATATTATAGAATCTTATAAAAAAATTGTATATTACGCACAATTTTGAAGTGTCTTCGAGAAAATTTTATAACAGTATGAGGTAGACCACTGTGTACAATTATATGACCTTGAATATAAGCCTCCGTGTTGATGCATTATGTTGTATGTAAGGTAAATTTATTATGATTGTTGAAAGTTTTTATATTGGTAGCAGCCCCCCTAGACAACACGTTGTTGAACTCAAGAAAAGATAACTCAATGTATGGAACTGACAGTTGTCACGTGACTGGCAACTGTCACTTCCATACATTGAGTTATCTTTTCTTGAGCTAAATGACACGTTGTCTAGGGGGCTGGTACCTTATTATATTTTTATCATATCTTTCATATTTTAGAAATTATGATATTCTAGCATAATATTACGTACAGTTTTTCGCATGATACGTTACATATTTAGTTAAAAATAATCGGAACATTATTTCTTTATTATAAATTTTCAATATTTCCGAGTGTCATAAATATTAACTCCAAATTGATAATTTCCTCACATCACAGGTGCAGTGTTTACAATAACTACAGCTCATGGCGATAGTTGGGAATTTAATTGTGATAAAGTGAAAGTGTACAAATGTAATAGATGTCCAAAATCATTCAAGCACCCATTAAGTCTAACACAACATTTAAAAATACATTCTGGTGATACAAAGTGTACAGTGTGCTCTAAAATATTAAGTCGAGTTCATGATCTTAAAGTTCATCAAGCTATTGTTCATGGAATAAAATAATGAATTTTCTTCACATTGGATAAGTGAAATCATAGGAGCGTTTTCAAAAAACTGTATTTAAACTAATAATTTACAGATCGAGATTCAGTAAAATTCCGATGTCACCAATGCTGGAAAGGATTCAAACATCCAACATCTCTAACTCTTCATAAGGACTCGCACACGGGAAAAACTCAATGCCCTATTTGTCTCAGATCATTTTCACGCTCTTATGATATGCGTTGTCATCTCACTAAAGTACATCAAGATCAAATCAGTAAACAGTAACTGAATTAAACTATGTATCTAATAATAATTTGTGATCAATGTGCCTTTCTGATTATAATAAAAGTGTCATTTTATATAATTTACAATACATTATTTTTACATCAAATTGTTTTTTATTGAGGGTTGCGATATCACTAAAAAGAAGTTAATATTCCCATTTCCTAGAAGATACATTATAATCATCACACACATCTATCATAACAATAATAATTATTGTATTACAATATTTTTTACAATAACATCTCACATAGTTCAGCAATGAATGAGGTTCACCACCCATTCTGAATATAGTGCCTTTTTAGGTGAGACGAGACTGGTGTGTGGGTATACACAGATATGTTGTGCCCCCTTTTATAAGGCAATGCACACCCGCACACCTTTCGCTGGTTACCCCACATTGTGGGATATGCCGTGTGGTATGAATGAAAAAACAATATTTTTTGCCATGGATATAATTGTTACTCAGTTTGTTTCAGTTGTAAATATTCATCTAAATTTATTTAAAAATGCTCTCAAAAACACTTCAAGCATGTAGGCCTCCTCCATACCAATTATCTTGGGCTATCTGCATCCATGTTTATCTGTGCAAAATTGGGGTCATCCGAGGTTATACACATGAATCCTATGATACCAGCCTCAGCTACATCCAATTGAGGCTCCTGTACATTAATGCCCACCTTTTTTTAGATCACATTCTATACTGTGAAGATACTTTTATTCATTTGGCATTGTTTATCTCAGGCTTGCAACAACTTACGTTACTAAAATCCAACATCAAAGAAAGATAATAAACTCGCCATTAGCCATGAAGTGTTCACAATTACATTAATTTACTAATTTCTAACTTTTTTTAATAGGTTTGTATTTGCAAGATTGGAGATTAACCAACCCAAGTGAAGAATATAGTGAACCTTGCAGTATAATTGGTGTGGGAAAAACTAGTCAGATCACTCCTGTTAAAAAATTTATATTTGAAAGTAAGCTAGCATCAATTGATTCAAATAAAACGGTGAAATTTACATGTAATGAATGTGATCGTGTATTTGTACATCCTTTATCATTATCACATCATAAAAGGATGCACAAGCAAAATATTCAATGTAAAATTTGTTCTAAATCATACACACGAAATTATGATTTGAATAGACACATAAAAACATCACATTCATCATCTTAAAAATAAAAGCAATGTTTCTTTATAAATACTTTATTAATATTTGTTGTAACTAGACCATCATTTTGAATAAACACAAATTTCTTCTGTTACTTGTTTGCTTCAATGTTGATTTTCTTCCTTATAATTTCCAACAAATCCTTTCCTCCAATCAATATTTATATTTCTTCAAATCATTGTTTTTTGCATTGCTAATCAACTTAGCTAGCTTCAATAGTTCCATACTTCCATATTATTTTGTTCTGTTACCATTATAATACAGCATGGCCCTGGATGAACTGAGATATAGGGGCAGGAGATGATGGATCAAATAATTAATGCAAACTCCGAGGTTAGTGTTTGGCTTTGAATGAGTGAAACCAAATACTACTTAATAATCGTAGAATAAAATTCTTTTAGGTGTACTTCTGAAGATCTTAGAATAAAATTCAATTGCGTGTGGTACTTCTGAAGATCTTTGCTTTACATAAAAAGTTGCCGAAGACATTGACTCCATCTTGACATGTGAATCAAACGCAGTTAGGTATAAACCAACCAATTATGGGCAGTATTTTTCAGCAGGGACCCTTTTAACTCTTTACGGCTGCACTTTCTCTCCTAGGCCAACCAAGGCCTGATGGAATATTGTTAATGATTATATACATGTATAAGAAATGGAAGAAAAGTACATATAATATACTCAATTAGCTTTTCTAAATTAATATCCCATTAAATAAAAACATTATAATTGAGATAATCTAATGAATAATACTCTAAATAATAATAAATGTCATCATAATATAAGAACCTACAATATAATTTTTCTTCCCTGTTGAACTACAAAATTACAAACATGTAGTATAATTATAAAAGACAAATATATAAGTGGCAACAATAATGGCCTGGAAAAAAACTATGTTAAAATTATTATAATCCATAATTAAAAATATGGATGATCAAACATTTTATTCTGTAATATTAAAAATGAAAATACCAGTATTTTTTATTATTCCATATTAAGGAATAAGCTTTTAAACAAAAAAAAAACTTGAAATCCAAAGTAAATTGGTAGGTCAGTTAGAATAAATACTGGCATAAAGAACAATTATAATGTCAAAGAGTATAAATAAAACCAAAAAGGAACTTGAACCGACCATAGTGAGCATAACAGACAGGCGTGTGTAAGGTCGCTCAAGTGCCTTCTCCATCGACTGTGGTTTCATACGACATAAAGTAGACATTTATCTATGTCTATGATTTGTAACATGATGAGATGTATGTCGACTTATTCCTCTAGTCTGCTCATCAGCAGCTCGCCTCAATTCTTCCATTCTCCTCTCATGCTCGGCCATATGTTTACGTCTCTGTTCCTCTTTTATCAAAATCTAAAATTAAAACACCTATTATCATTAAATGGAAATTTTCATATACCACTCAAAGAATTGGAAAATTTTATATTTCACTTGAAATTTTAGACATACATATTTATTAATAAAAGATTCTATTTTTTTTCAAAAAAAAAACACCAACTTAGAGGCTTCGCAGCATAAATTATGTTCTATATAATATGGATGTGTTTTTTGTATCTGTGTGTGTGTTCCATATAACTTTTGATTCACTTAACGCACACAGAGTCCAAAATTTCTCAAAATATTTTAGGCCTACAAAACTTTTATACTCAGAATTTTGTATTTTCGTTCCAGTCGGGGGTTATCAATATTTAAATTATTTTATATTTCCACATAATATCTCAATAACTATAAAAACTAGAATGCTGAAAATATTTATAAACATAAGACATACAATATCTCAAATACAAATACTATTTTTATGAAGTAGTACCAGATATTCTCAAACTTTTATGACAAATTTATGTGTAACTGCCTATACTTCCAAAATTTATAAAAATTCTGAAACACCCCAACTAGATAATTAAATTTCTATAAAAAAATGTACATTATAGCAGTACATCTCAATTTTTTTAAACCATTTTTAATAAAATTGAATTAAATGAAAATATCATTTCAGAATATACAATATCTACGGGGACTCAAATAGTTGATACTATTAATCTTCATACATGCCTAAGATCAAGCTGTTTACATATTGGGGGTAGGAAAAAGAGACTGACCTGCACCCTATCCTATTCTGACATACATGTTTGTATAGAAAACAATATATTTTAATATATCCAGTAATTTGGATTTATGGTTTTATAGTTTGGTACGTTTATTTATAACATACATGGATTTTTACATATTCTTACGCTATACATATACTATCACCATCGACAATTTGAACTCATATGTTACATGCAACTAGTCTATTAATTTGACTTTTCACATTCCCCACTTTTACTAATGTATTTTGTATATTCATGCCAGTTCTTCTGCAGACAAGTCTACCTCTTATATACTTCTCTCTCATTCTATTCCTACAAGACTTGTATATTATATTCTCTTCGTCAACCATTTATCACTTTTTCTTTCAATGAAGCTAACTACCTTAGTGCATTCATTTTTAAACATTCAAAATTGAACAAATGTTTCAGACTTCATTTCATAGTATTTATTCTAATTTCATTAAGTATTTTGCCATACTCAAGTTTCAGATAAATATTGGAATAACAAATTGAATTATGTATAGGTAGTTTTATTTTCACTGATCAACCAATACTGGCATTTATGCTTCATTTGCTCGCTTTAACTGTTCTTACAAAAGCTTTTATTAGTGTATAAATGTAATTCTAAAAAATATACTACCAATGCAGGGAATGAATAAATAACCTGTATTTATGTAGTATTTTTACTATTATACATAGATCATTACTATTATACATAGATCAAGTGCGACTCCAGAATATTACGTAATATCCAACACATCATTCTAAATGCAAACAAAAACATAAAAACACAATAGATCAGCAACTTACCACTTCAGGATTTAGTGGTAACCAATAAATGCAAGGTGTAGTCTTAGTTTTCTTGAATAAATCATCTAAGAGCTTGGAAGGAGCTTCTTCTTTCTTTTTAAATTTGCGAGCTGTGTGAAATAATACAGAAATAATAAACACAAGCATTTGAATGCTGAGTTGTACATAAAATATTGCTCATTAGCTCAAATTGTTTTTTTTTATTTTAAAAAATTAAAGGTCACTTGAATTTATAATTTATGGCAATATAATTCTATAATTCATACATTTTTTTTATATTTGTAATAATTGTTGGTAAATTCCTACAAGTATGCAATTATTCATTTCAGATTTATAGTCTTACTAATAAACATGTTGTAAAAGTCAAACAACCATTTAACACCCATGTAGACAAAAACGTTACTAATAAACGCTGTGTAGCACATAAGTTGGTTAATGACTGTGATCTCTCATACAAATTTTACACAACGTTTGCACGCCTGTCCAAGGTGGTTTAGCGGTGTTTTATGACAACTGTCATCTATCATGAATCAAATTTGATTTTGATCTGCATGAAAAATCTTTATAAATTATTTCGTTCTCGATAGTAGTGCATTTTAGGAGCGAAAAAATTTCAAAAAATGATATCCTTTGTCTACAATGGTGTTCGCAGGGTATTTGTATGATTAAATTATTAATTATTTTTTTTAATATTACTGAAAACCAAAATACATAATAAACAAACAATAAGTATATTTACTTACATTAAAATGATCAAAAATATTATATAATATTATATATTTATATATAATATTTTTTTGTATAAACCACTAATCTGAGCCTGTTCCGGGATGGAGTTTTATTTCCAAATTCCCATTTTAAAATGTGAAAAACATATGAAAATATCAACCACGAAAATCGCCAAAATAATAATGGCATGTGGCGGCTCTGTGCATGCGTGGGTGCAAAATTATGACATTTTTGGATTAATATCTGTTGTATGTCAGTACCAACTACCCAGTTTTAAACAGCGTGTAATAGTAAGATTTTTAAATAATTGTTGCACGGGCATGTTACACAGGTTTCAGTTACACAACTAAAACCCTGGTCAATGGATGTTCAGCAGATTTTTATTAGTAACACTGTTACTTTTCTTTCCCCTTAGTGCTTTTGTCCCGTTTCTATCGGAGTACGCATTAGTAAGACTGTTACTGCTTAAGGTAAATTATACACCCAACTCACAATATTGTAAGTTGGCTCGAACAATACATTTACAAAGTGTAGTGTCGGTTAATAGACCGTCACACTACATATGTACACATAGTCAAAAGACATAATAGGTTTAACCAGACAATATCTGCATAGAATATTATAATCTGTATAGAATATTATAAATAATAAGTATCTTTTGTTTTGTCTTCTTTCTCTTTCCTTCATATTATTTTTTTATTTTTCTTCCCCACAATTATTCCCCATTATTTTTCTACACCCTGTATATTAAAAATGCATTTGGGTAAGTAATGAGTTCGGGCCAACTTAAGTAATTTACCAATACAGTAAATTCTCTTTGCCATCTTAAAATGCAGTGTCTGCGAGGTTTTAGAGTTCTAGACTCTTCTTATGTTCTTAGTGTGTTCTAGTGAGTTCTGCAAAGTGGCGTTATCAATCTCCATAGTCAAACATATGGTTGTGGGGGAATAACAGATAAACTATATAGATAATATTTTACACTTTAAAAATGCAGAAATTATCAATCAAACAAATTAATATTTTATTAAATGTATTTACCTGGGGAAGGACTCTTAGTTCTTCTTTTACGTCTCTCTCTATCCCTGTCTCCTCTTTGCTCGGCAATATCACCTTGACCTCTGGAATATCCACTTCCTTGCTCCAATCTTTCCATACGCTCTTCCCTCATTTCAGTATCCCCTTTACCCACATCCCATTCACGGATTACCGTTCTTTTTTCATAACTACTATCCTTTTCCTGAAATCAAAATGATTAATTTAAATCAATGGCACTTATAAGAATTTCAATGATTAGTCTGATGGTAAATATTAAGACATTACAATGCAGAAAGTTGTATGTTAATAAATAAACTTACCTTCCCAATAAGATTATTTGGCATATTTGAATCTTTGTGCCAAACGTCATCTGTGTGTCCACTCACTCGTTCATCCTCTCCACTTGCAAGTGCCTCTCGCATTGCTGATGGAGAGCCAAAATCCACATTAAGTGTTTTTGGATTAGATACTGGCCATGTTACACCATGAAGAGCATGACGTGTTTCAACAGCTTCACTAAAATAAAACATCAATTTTAAATTTATATTAATTAATATAAGAGTTAGACAAAGTACCCAGAAGATTAGTATGGCAGGTTATGAAAGCGCAGAGCATACCGGGGCAGAACATGCACCCTGTAGAAGATATGTAGAACAATATCCGCACTAGAGTCAATACTTTGACAGGCTTAAGCAGTTGGTTTGAAGTTAACGCTGGCGAACATCAGGGATCGACGTCTTCCATAGGGTGAATGTGGCCTGAAGTAAATGGAGAACACTCACGTGCGTTCTGTACGAATCACATATGCTGATTGAAACTAAGGGCAAGTTCTATAAACCAGCTGTGAGACCTGCAAATGACATGTGATGTGGAGTGCTGGGCAAAAAGTACACATGAACAAAATTACATGTAAACGAAATGAAAATGCTGAGATGGCAGGGTGACGAAACTTAGTAAAATTCGTAATGAGCTAATAAGAGAAAACTTTCACTCCCAGAAAACAGGAAAGGAAAAGGACGTCCAGTACACACATGATGAGGTAATATGAGTAAAATACCAGCTGGTATTTGGGCTTTATTGAGTAAAATAAACCCCAAATACCAGCCCCGACAATACAGGACAGATCATCCTGGCGCCGAAGGATTAGGAGAGCCAACCCTACCTTAAGTAAGATAACGCTAAAGCAGCCCATTCACGATCGTGCCATCCTTCCAAATGGATTGCCATCACTCCAAAATGCGCTTGTGAATGTCAAATCCCACACAGCCCAATTGGCCTGACACACCAAAATGGAATTCCAAACGATCGAAACTCTGTAGTACCGCAAAAAAGGCACGGCGCATCCTGTCGGCACGGCGTGCTCGTGAGTGTGAAAACCAGCAGTACATTGCGCCATCTCATTGCGCTGAGCTGTTTGACACTCTCGTGAATGCGAAAATACAACATTTTCTCTTTGTTTTTTTCTATTTATATATAAACAAACCACTAAATAGCAGTTGTATAAAACTCGTCATCAGAATTATAATTCATTTTTACTTGAAAATTAAAAAAAATAGAACTTATTAATGCGAAAGCGCCGACCGCTTGCGTATACTAATTTTGATGGCTCGATGGGGCGCCCGTGAGTGTGATGAAAATTTTACAATGCTCCAAATGGAGTCGGTCCATATGGAACGACGCCGAATGGCACAATCGTGAATGGGCTGCTTTAGAAAATGTAGAAGATTGACAATATTTTTATAAAATACTAACACACTGAAAACTAATTTTGTCTATTAAAAAGTTGCCTCTATCGTAAATGTGTTTATAAACAGAAGCACTAAAATAATGAATAGATATCACCACTTGCATAAATTAATTTATATTTTTAATAAATAAAAATAAAAAACTTGTTTAGAATTAATTCCACTATTTATTTAAGGACTACAACCGGTTTCGTGCTAAGCACAATTTCAAGTAGTGCACTTGCATAAATAATTAGTATTGGCATTTTATATGTTTTCAGTATGCACCCATTGGAGCTAAAAATATTATAACTTGTATAAAATAAAAAATAAACTTACTCTTCAGTTTGGTACTGGACATAACACCGTGACTTAATTTTATCAATCCAAAAACCATTTTCTGTTAATCTGCCAGTTCTTTGTAAAAGATTTTTGAGCTGGGCTAACGTGAATGGTCTCACGAGATTTGTGATATACAATATGCAAGAAGCTTTATACTTTGGAGGGCTCGGAGGTCGTGGCTCTTTCGGAGATTCTTGACTTACAATAGAAATCTTGCGATGAGATAAATTTCCTAAAATATCCTTTTCTTTAACCTTTTCTAAAACCCCATATTTCCCATTGTGCTTCTTTTCATCTATACTACTTCGTTTAGGCTTTATCTCGGGTTCTTTATTCTTATCATCTAATAAAACATCTTCAACACTAATTGGTTCTATGTTAGGAATAAGGTCTTTTAAAGAATCTGTAGAAATGCTGACTGTTGATACTTTATTTACTTTTGAAGATCTTGATCCCCATCTTCGTTTACGTACTGACACTGGTTCAATAGCTAAACCTCCTTTAGAAATATCTTCAACGGCCTTATAATCTATTTTACTACTATCAATAACATTGTTAGATATTTCCTCTGAGAATGATTTATCTCTACTTTCTTTCTCATCCAAATTTGCGATTGGCTCACAAGTATTAGCAATTGGCTCAGCTATTACACAAGAGTTAGCGATTGAATCAGTAATTACACTAGCGTTGTTGATTGGATCATTAATACTAGTGTTATTGATTTGCTCAGTAATTACTACAGTGCTAATGGTTGGCTCAGGAATTACGCAAGTACTTATAGTTGCTAAATTTTGTTCATTGATAAGACAACTACTATTATCCTGTGATATATCTTTTTCAATTTCCACTTTATCATTGATTAAATTGTGTTCATCTTTTATATTTTCATCTAATTCACTACTTTTTGTTTCCTCATTTTCTCTAATGTCTTTAACTTCATCATCTCTTGATAATTCTTTATCTTTAACTTCTATAATTTGTATTGCTTTCTGATTTTCTTCGAGTGTCTCAGTTTTACTCAAATCTTTTTCAATAGATTCTTGATCTTTTTCTTGCACTACTTGTTCTACTTTATCAGACTGATTTAAAGATTTCTTCGCATCATTAATAGATTTTTCATCATCACATGGACTTGACTGTTCATTTATATCTGTTGCAGTAATATTAGGATCTTGAATACATGTATTTTCATTCGATTCATTTTTGTCTTGAACAACATTTTTACATTCCATTTGTTCTTTCAAATTATGTTCAACAGGAACGCTTTCCTCTATGACGGTAACAGTGCTTTCAGCAAGTTGTATTTCATCTGGGGGTTCTACATTTTCTGGAATTACATCAATAATACTTTGTTCAGTTACTTTTGTTTCAACACTTTTACTGCATTCTTCTTGACTTATATCTTTGGTAGAATTTCTTCTAGATTTGTGACGAGTTCTACGTTTCTCTTCAATAGGTTCTGATGAAAAATCTAATTGAGATGAACGATTCAATTTTTTCCTACCCCGAGGAGAACGATCCGGTCTTTCTGGAGTTGAAGAGGGACGAGAAAGGCATATTTTCAACTTTTGAATCTCCCCAGTCTCTCCAGAACTTTCAGATGTTTTTACGTGCCAAATTGGTTCGGAACCATCATCCGAATTAACCGCATCAGATTTTAATATCTCTGGAGTTTTGGTCGGTAATTCGGGTACTACAACACCTTCTTGGACCTCCTGCACATTATCTTCACTGCCAGAATCTCTTTCTGGAGACGAAGATGAAGACTTCTTTCTTTTACGTGACGGTCTACTGCGTTTAGTTTTCTCAACCTTTTCGGGAGACTTTCCTTTATTTCTTTCGCTTTTACGTCTCATCATTTATATTAGCACAAAAAATTGATTTCTGAACACACGTTTTATACACTGCAAATTAAAACAGAATGCATTGACTTACGTAAACTATAGTGAAATTCTAAAAAAATAATAAATGTAAATGGTACACCGTCAACTATCAACAATATCTCTAAAACAAATCCCAAAATTTAAGTACGCTGAAAATGGACGCTAAAATAATTCAATGGCCGCCACCAATCACTACTTAACAAATAGCAGCCATCACACTTTCATGCACTTTCATGATTCCACAGATATTTGAAATTTGAATTGCCAGTGAGAAACTTCTATGGTCAAATGCGATACCATTGACTTAATAGTATATGGACTACGCGCAAAGGCGTTTTGCTTGGCAGGTTTTCCGGCAAACATGATTTGTATGGAAAAGCGTCACGTGACTGCAGTGAACTAATGGCGGCAAGGCATATTTTCTTACAAAAACACTAATTTTATAATTGAAATTACCGGTTATTTTTTGCTCGAACGGAATAAATTTTAATTGATTTCGAAAGTTTCAAGTTAACATTAAATTGTAAATGTATTTTTTTGGCATAACCTATATAATTCATGAATATCTTACTCACTGTTTATAAATCCATCTATTTGAGATTCACATTATTTTTCCTTATATAGAATAATCTATATTATTTTATTAATAAATAAAACAATGAACTTGTTAGTGTGTGTGTGTTTGTCTCACGCCTTCTGAAAAACTAAGAGCATCTAAAAATCTAATTTGTGTGCGAACATGTACCAGTATACCTGATGCAGTGTCACGCTAAAAAAATGCGATAAAAATTGTTATAGCCGAAAAACAGTGTTGTCGAAAAACAATAATTTTTAATTTTTTCCGCGGCAACATTTTGACGGAAGACTACTAGCGCCCCTGACGGCGTGAGAGAACGACAAGGAAGCTAGCAGCTAGCACGCGCTATGGCACGCGCTCGCTTGGCATTCGACGCTGGTGGAGGACGGACGGTTTGGTGTGACGCCGTCATCGGTCGACACGCGCGTCCCGATGGCGGCCATATTTCAAGAGCACGAGGAGGTCTGTGTGACAGGACCCGTCACGCGCATGGACGCTGATGGTGCCCCAGAACCAAGATGAGGGCATCAACAGGACAGGAGGTTGGAGGCAGAGCGCAGTGTGGGGCCACCGCGTAGGGAACGCGGCGGCTCGCAGATTGGACCACGAAGGGCAATCCGTGTCGTCTGGGGCGTCGGTTCGCCTTCCGGTGAGGTCCCGACTGGTATGCCACCTCTGTCGAGATGCGCCGTCATAGCGTGTCGTGGGGCACAGAGCCAGCCATGGGTGACGGTCTGGAGGAGGAGATCAGGAGGAGAAGAAGAAACCACGCCGGACACGAGGAAGACCTGCTAGCCTGACGCAGAAGTTGGGCCCCACCGATCTACCGTCACCACGTGGAAGACAGTGACATGCCTGGAGTTAGGATGTCGCTGTACCCTGGGGCGGTATATTCTGGTCGGCGTCTTTTCGTGTGTTTGACAGTTCGTTTCGGTAGATGCCACGTGTTTTTATTTGTTGTCTGTTGTTTTGTTTTTTTTTTATTATTTTATTGCCATGGACCTACTATAATGATTTTTTGAATAAATGCGCCGTACTACTACAATTTCATAGTGTCACCATCATTTGTCTCCTTTTCTTCCCCACACCTTGGCTTGATGTTTCCTCGTGGTAGACGAGAGGTCTCATCAAAATGCTGAATTATTAAAAATATTTCAATAATTATTTTTTTCATACAAAATTTTCCAAGTCAAATCTGTCAAAAAAAGTGTACTTTTTTGCACGCAAATACCTGTTTTAGTATAAGTTAGTAGAACGTATTTATACGAATAAAATGTATTTTCAAGTATAACTTAGCGTTTAAGTGAAAAACATGTTGATTATTTTTAATTTTTTTTTATTTAAGAAACACTCACAGAGAAATTGACATTAAAAAATACAAAATAACATGTAATGCCTGATTTATACGTTGGTATAGGCGCGGCCAACGTCTCGGCGAGCGTGTAAACGGCTTAAAAGTCTACACTATTTACATGCTCGCGAGCCCGTCAGTATGCTTTGAAGCGGCAAACATGATGGACGTTGAGGTTATGTCGGCCATAACTTTCGGCCTTACGTGTATTTATTATAATATAGGATTTTTTCAATTATCTCTACATGCACATGTTCTTAATCAAACAATGGACATTTTTCAATAATTATTATTTAAAAATTCTTAAAGAAATGCATATCAAATTATAAAAAAAATATTTTAATCATTATTTATTTATTTGGGTTGTTCTAATTGTATGCCAATACCTATACTAATTTGGCAAACCTATACATGCATACAAACATGCATTCATACATAAATACATTCATACATACTTGCAACTAGTATGTATATACTATTTTATTTAATTTTTCAATAAATCCACTATTTGATATTAATTTTATGCATATGATGTATTAATTAATAAATAAAATAACATGATTGAATAAATGTATTTTATTATAAAACATATAAATAAATATAAAAATATTAAAATGAATGTTTTCACATCATAATATATTTAATCCTAAATAATTCATAATCAGATAAACTATAATCATAAATATAACTTTGAATATTCAAATTCCAGGTGTAAAATACGTGTTATTATAAATTTGGATGTCAGTTGTCAAAATTCCGATACGTCTTTCCAGCGCCAGAGCTCAAACGATTCTAATGTCAGGGCCAACGTGTAAATGACTCGCAAATGTCTGCCGCAAACCCCCTTTGACTCGTGCCAAAATACCGACACTCGATCGGATCGGGCGCGAGCCCGGGCGAGACCACGCGAGCCTATCCAAACACCCTATTTACACGTTGGAGCTCGAGATGTCTCGCCGAGCCAAGGCGAGCATGGAAACGGCCCATAAGGTCAACTCTCCAATTACGAGTGCCTGCAGCATGTTATATTAAAATACCTATGATAACATTATTATTTTGTATAATAATAATGTTTAATATATTTTAAAAGTAAGCGTTTTGTACATACAACCCCGTTATTTTATTCTCTTTTCATACAATATGTCATTTTCCTACCGAAAGAAAACATTCTTCATAATATTAAACATTTTATATAAATGAAATTATGAAATAATAAAATGATACACAAGACATTATAGCAAGTTTTAAGATATATATTGTTAAAAACTGTTAATTATTAATATTCTAATATATAAAAATCTCGTGTCATAGTGTTTGTTATCGAACTCCTGATTATTCATTGTGGTACAATAAATTTTTAATATATTTAACCCAGTGATAAAAGAAAGTGCGATTGTTATACAGGTGTCACCTCTCACCCAGCTAACAGCAAGGAGTAGGAACGAGAAATATGGCGGTATCCTATCTCTCTCACACAATTAGCTTTCTCTCACTCCCTACAGCCTACACAGTAGATTTCGGCCATTATTATTGTTTGTACATTGATCCTATCAGTGAGGAAATCGATAGTATAATTCCAGATCCGTCTACTGATCAAGTACTCTTCGATATTGTTACAACAAACATGCATGCGGTAATCTGAATCGTAATGTCTCACTACTGACGGATGAACAAAGAATCATTTACGACCGCATTATGCAGGCAGTTTTGGGAGGAAAAGGTGGATTCTTTTTTTGGATGCACCAGGTGGAACTGGCAAAACATTTATTATTTTGCTAATTCTCGCCGAAATACGATCAAATAATGGCATCGCATTGGTCGCGGCATCATCTGGCTCTGCAGCAACTTTATCGGATGGAGGCAGAACAGCTCATTCAGCATTTAAGCGGCCACTGAATATTCAAAATAACCCAGATGCAGTGTGCAACATAAAAACAAAAAAAATCGTCTATGGCCACAGTGCTGAAACAATGCAAAATTATCATCTGGGATGAATAATAATAATAATAATAAATTTGGATAATTTATATAGCGCCGTTTTTGTGAATATCTCACCTCAAGGGCGCTGAAAAAATGATTACGTTGTATCATTTCGGCTCTGGTAAGATTTGCGAAAAAGGTGCGTTTTGAGTTTTTTCCTGAACGAAGATATATTTTCGGTTTGTCTGAGGGTGTGTGGGAGCTTATTCCATGCATTTGGTCCTGCCACAGCAAATGCACGATCACCGAAATTAGTTGTGTGCACCCTGTTTATTTCAACTAATTTCCCAACCATGGATGAAGAGGCAGAACGAAGTGATGATTGTCTGTCATTTATTGAAAGCGGAATGCACAGTTCGGAGAGGTAAGTAGGAGCCATACCACGAAGTGCTTTAAAGATTATGAGACAGAGCTTATATTCAATTCTTTCGGGGACTTTAAGCCAATGTAGATTGCGAAGATGGTGAGAGATGTGAGAAAATTTGGAGGCTCCAGTGATGAATGCACTATGGCACACAAACATTCGCTTGAGGCATTGAACAGGACACTGAATGATATAAAAAACAACGACAAACCATTCGGCGACTCTCTTTTACTCCTTTCAGGTGATTTCAGACAAACAATTCCCGTCATTCCACGTTCAACGTACGCCGATGAGATCAACGCTTGCTTGAAATCATCGCCACTGTGGCGTAATGTTGAAAAAGTACAGCTAAAAGTAAACATGCGCGTTCAAATGCTTCAAGATCCATCCGCTGATACATTCTCAAAACAATTGTTAGATATCGTCGATGGAAAAGTTGCTGTCCATGAAAATACTGGATGCCTAAAATTGCCGACCGATTTCTGCAGAATCATACATAAATTCGCAAAATACTCACATCGATAGCATATTTCCGTTGTACACACATAATACATGAGTGGCTGGCAGAAAGAGTCATTTTGGGAGCAAAAAATGTGGACATCAACGATTTAAATTTCAAGATACAATAGTTGTTGCCAGACGACTTGGGGTCATACAAATCGATCGATACAGTTTGCGATGTCAACGAAGCTTTAAATTATCCAACAGAGATTTGAACTCATTGGATTCGCCAGGCATGTCACTGCACCATCTACAGCTGAAAGTTGGATCTCCGGTTATTTTACTTCGGAATTTGAACCCACCACGGCTGTGCAATGGCACGCGATTGGTCATTAAAAAATTGAAAAACATTGTCGAAACCAGCACTTTGATGGCAAGTTCCGAGGCGAAAATATATTGCTGTCACGAATCCCCGTGATTACCACAGAAGTGCTAATTGAATTAAAAAGAGTTCAATTTACAATTAGATTGGCATTCGCAATGACAATCCATAAGTCATAAGGCCAAACGATGTCTGTTTATGGCTTAGATTTGGGAACATCATGTTTGAAAAATACAAATAATATACGTGGCATGGGCAAACCATCCAGTTAGTTTGTGACTGACAAAAAACATCGTACACTGCTCTTCGAGATTGACATTGTTTTTTTTTATTGTTATAATTTAAGATAAAAAATAATTATCGTTTTATAGTTGATATCCGAAGAAAACGGAACAAATATACTGCTCCACGTTGGAATGCCACATTGATATCCGAAGAAGGCGGAGAAGAGTACTTGTCCCACGTTGGGACGCGAAATTGATATAGGGAGGCTGGGAAGAAATATATAGGTCCCACGTTGGGACGCGAAATTGATAACTGAAGAGGCTGAAAAAAAATACTTATCCCACGTTGGGACGCGAAATTGATATCTAAAAAAATGCTGAAAAGAATACTTCTATTAAAACAAATATTATCGGCTCTCATGTGTCTGAAAAGAAATATACATAACATACATTAAGCGCTGTCTCTGAAGAAGTCTGAAAGGACAAAGACACAAAAAATCCAGGCATGGCAAAATAATATATAAATTGGAAAGATCTTACCAGCCGCTGCTCTCCTAACGGGTCTGTAGAGGAAACACTTACACTACTTACATATCACTTTTTATTAATTAAAAATAACTTAAAACTATCTTATATTCACCCCCTTTGATTATATGGATCTGAAACACACTTAGTCTCTACCATGCAATCAATATATTAGTATACACAGAAAAAAAAAAACTAGAGCCGTCCGAGAGCCCTAGCACGTGGCACTACACTTTACAACTTTATAAGATAGACCGCTCGACACGCGTTAGACTCGATATACTACTCGCTGACCACTCACACTGACAACTATCGAATAACAACTGATCGACTACCACTGGCTCCTACCGAATGACAACTGACTGGACACAGCAGGGCGACCCTGCGCCCGTGAAACATGGAGTAGGGGAGGGGGGGTGGTTAAACTGAAGAACCAACCCGTACCGCCGGGTGACAACCAAGATTCCAGGAATCTGCCTAATGCATTTTACATTTCAAATTTATTTTCAATATAAAAGACAATGCTAAAACATATGAACAAGGCCTGGGGGGCCGCTATAATCCGTTCCTAGAATTAATAGAAGAAATACATTAGGTCGAAGTAAAATAATGGTTATTGGGTTTCTTTGATATCATAATGCATGGAAATATATATCACAATACCTATGGAAATATCATAGTTATCGTTTATAGTTTTTTTTAATTTAAATTTTAAGAGATCAAACTTTAAATATGTAAGTTAAGTTAATGAAGTAGGTATATCGAATAAAGAAAATGAATGGTTGGTGTTTTGTTATTTTTATAGGCCGTCATCGTTCACAGCGCTCCATTCCTCCAATATCCGTAAGGTATTATCCAACTGTCGATTTGTTCAGGAGAACTTTGTTCTCTTAACATATCGACAATGTTTCAAGCCAGTATGCAGAGGTCTACTTTTTTCACGGCTTTTCCAACTTTGAAGTCAAAAAACACCAACTTAGAGGCTTCGCAGCATATATGTTCCATACACGGATTTACTCAGAATTCAGCGTAGAACATTTCGTGTGTCTGTGTGTATGTGTGTGTGTGTGTGTGTGTGTGTGTGTGTGTGTGTGTGTCTGTGTGTGTGTCCGTCCCCCCCTTATAACTTTTGATCCGCTCAATTTACAGAGCCCAAAATTTCAGAATATATAAAAAATTACAGGCCTACAAAACTTTTATACTCACAAACAAACATAGAAAAATAAAAAATCTCAAATTAATTTTCTCAAAAAAATTCCAGGGTTTCTCAAACATTTTTTATTAAGAAAAATATATTTTTTATGATAAATTTATGAGTTTAACTGCCTATATTTCCAAAACTTATAAAATTATCGAAAAAAGCCGAAACACCCCAACTAGATAATTTAATTTTCTATAAAAAATATTAACATTGTAGTAGAAGATCTCAATTTTTTTTTAACAATTTTTTTGAAAATTGAATTTAGTGACGACATCGCTTCATACATTTTGTATGGCAGTCGCCTATACACGATATGTAAGAAGACTTAATAGTTTGATACTAATCTCCAAACATACATACATACCATCATGCTGTTTTCATATTCTGGGTAGGATCAAAGGACTGACCTCCATACTATCCTATCTTGACATACATACCTAGGTACATGTGTTGTATAGAAAACAAAATATCTGACAATATTCAATAATTTGTATTTATGGGTTTATAGTTTGGTACATATTCTTCAACTATTCATACTATCGCTATCGACAGTTGGATCTCATGTGTTACAAGCAACTAGTTAAGCCAAGATGCGTGTACGAAGGAAAATTTTGTATGGTGTAGTGGACTTTTTGCATGCTAATAACACGAACTAGAGGCCTCGCAGCATATATGTTAACATACATGGATTTACTCAGAATTCGGAGTAGAACATTTTATGTGAGTTTTGTGTGTCTGTGTGTGTGTGTGAGTGTGTGTGTGTGTGTGTGTGTGTGTGTGTGTGTGTGTGTGTGTGTGTGTGTGTGTGTGTGTGTGTGTGTCTGTGTGTGTGTGTGTGTGTGTGTGTGTGTGTGTGTGTGTGTGTGTGTGTAGGAGAACTTTGTTCTCTTAACATATCGACAATGTATCAAGCCAGAATACGCGAGAATTGTATGGAGAGGTCTACTTTTTTCACGGCTTTTCCAACTTTGAAGTCAAAAAACACCAACTTAGAGGCTTCGCAGCATATATGTTCCATACACGGATTTACTCAGAATTCGGAGTAGAACATTTCGTGTGTCTGTGTGTGTGTGTGTGTGTGTCTGTGTGTCTGTGTGTGTGTGTGTGTCCGTCCCCCCCTTATAACTTTTGATCCGCTCAATTTACAGAGCCTAAAATTTCAGAATATATAAACAGTTACAGGCCTACAAAACTTTTATACTCGGAATTTTGAATTTTTGTTTCAGTCAGGGGTTATCAACTTTTGAATTTTTATTTTATTTTTCCATATATCTCAGAAACCATAAACGCTAGAACGCTGAAAATTGGTACAAACATAGACAAATACAAAATCTCAAATTAGTTTTTTCAAAAAAATTCCAGGGTTTCTCAAACATTTTTTATTAAGAAAAATATTTTTTTTATGATATATTTATGAGTTTGACTACCTATATTTCCAAAACTTTTACAATTATCGAAAAAAGCCGAAATACCCCAACTAGATAATTTAATTTTCTATAAAAAATATTAACATTGTAGTAGAAGATCTCAATTTTTTTTTAACAATTTTTTTAAAAATTGAATTTAGTGACGACATCGCTTCATACATTTTGTATGGCAGTCGCCTATACACAATATGTAAGAAGACTTAATAGTTTGATACTTCATCTCCAAACATACATACATACCATCATGCTATTTGCATATTCTGGGTAGGAAAAAGGATCTTCCTCCATACTATCCTATCTTGACATACATACCTACATATGTTGTATAGAAAACAAAATATCTGAAAATATTCAATAATTTGTATCTATGGGTTTATAGTTTGGTACATATTCTTCAACTATACATACTATCGCTATCGACAGTTGGATCTCATGTGTTACATGCAACTAGTTGTATTCCAACTGTCGATTTGTTCAGGAGAACTTTGTTCTCTTAACATATCGACAATGTATCAAGCCAGAATACGCGAGAATTGTATGGAGAGGTCTACTTTTTTCACGGCTTTTCCAACTTTGAAGTCAAAAAACACCAACTTAGAGGCTTCGCAGCATATATGTTCCATACACGGATTTACTCGGAATTCGGAGTAGAACATTTCGTGTGTCTGTGTGTGTGTCTGTGTGTGTGTCTGTGTGTCTGTGTGTGTGTCCGTCCCCCCCTTATAACTTTTGATCCGCTCAATTTACAAAGCCCAAAATTTCAAAATATATAAACACTTATAGGCCTACAAAACTTTTATACTCAGAATTTTGAATTTTTGTTTCAGTCAGGGGTTATCAACTTTTTAATTTTCATTTTATTTTTCCATATATCTCAGAAACCATAAAAGCTAGAACGCTGAAAATTGGTACAAGCATAGAAAAATAAAAAATCTCAAATTAGTTTTTTCAAAAAAATTCCAGGATTTCTCAAACATTTTTTATTAAGAAAAATATTTTTTTTATGATAAATTTATGAGTTTAACTGCCTATATTTCCAAAACTTATACAATTATCGAAAAAAGCCGAAACACCCCAACTAGATAATTTAATTTTCTATAAAAAATATTAACATTATAGTAGAAGATCTCAATTTTTTTGTAACAAATTTTTTAAAAATTGAATTTAGTGACGACATCGCTTCATACATTTTGTATGGCAGTCGCCTATACACAATATGTAAGAAGACTTAATAGTTTGATACTTCATCTCCAAACATACATACCATCATGCTTTTTTCATATTCTGGGTAGGAAAAAAGGAACTTCCTCCATACTATCCTATCTCGACATACATACCTACATATGTTGTATAGAAAACAAAATATCTGAAAATATTCAATAATTTGTATTTACGGGTTTATAGTTTGGTACATATTCTTCAACTATACATACTATCGCTATCGACAGTTGGATCTCATGTGTTACATGCAACTAGTTAAAATGTTTTCCAACTGTCGATTTGTTCAGGAGAACTTTGTTCTCTTAACATATCGACAATGTATCAAGCCAGGATACGCGAGAATTGTATGCAGAGGTCTACTTTTTTCACGGCTTTTCCAACTTTGAAGTCAAAAAACACCAACTTAGAGGCTTCGCAGCATATATGTTCCATACACGGATTTACTCAGAATTCGGAGTAGAACATTTCGTGTGTCTGTGTGTGTGTCTGTGTGTCTGTGTGTGTGTGTGTCCGTCCCCCCCTTATAACTTTTGATCCGCTCAATTTACAGAGCCTAAAATTTCAGAATATATAAACAGTTACAGGCCTACAAAACTTTCATACTCGGAATTTTGAATTTTTGTTTCAGTCAGGGGTTATCAACTTTTTAATTTTTATTTTATTTTTCCATATATCTCAGAAACCATAAAAGCTAGAACGCTGAAAGGTACAAACATAGACAAATACAAAATCTCAAATTAGTTTTTTCAAAAAAATTCCAGGGTTTCTCAAATATTTTTTATTAAAAAAAGTATTTTTTTTATGATAAATTTATGAGTTTAACTGCCTATTTTTCCAAAACTTTTACAATTATCGAAAAAAGCCGAAACACCCCAACTAGATAATTTAATTTTCTATAAAAAATATTAGCATTGTAGTAGAAGATCTCAATTTTTTTTTAACAATTTTTTTGAAAATTGAATTTAGTGACGACATCGCTTCATACATTTTGTATGGCAGTCGCCTATACACAATATGTAAGAAGACTTAATAGTTTGATACTTCATCTCCAAACATACATACATACCATCATGCTATTTTCATATTCTGGGTAGGAAAAAAGGACCTTCCTCCATACTATCCTATCTTGACATACATACCTACATATGTTGTATAGAAAACAAAATATCTGACAATATTCAATAATTTGTATTTATGGGTTTATAGTTTGGTACATATTCTTCAACTATACATACTATCGCTATCGACAGTTGGATCTCATGTGTTACATGCAACTAGTTATAGTAAAAATCTATGGTACCTAGTAAAAATCTAAGTTGATAACCCCTGACTGAAACAAAAATTCAAAATTCCGAGTATAAAAGTTTTGTAGGCCTGTAACTGTTTATATATTCTGAAATTTTAGGCTCTGTAAATTGAGCGGATCAAAAGTTATAAGGGACACACACACACACACACACACACCCTGACATACACACACACACAGACACACACACACACACACCCTCACACACACACACACACAGACACACGAAATGTTCTACTCCGAATTCTGAGTAAATCCGTGTATGGAACATATATGCTGCGAAGCCTCTAAGTTGGTGATTTTGACTTCAAAGTTGGAAAAGCCGTGAAAAAAGTAGACCTCTCCATACAATTCTCGCGTATTCTGGCTTGATACATTGTCGATACGTTAAGAGAACAAAGTTCTCCTGAACAAATCGACAGTTGGAAAACTATTTCCTATGGTCAAATTTTTCTTCTTTTTTTATGTAGACCTTTGGGTGATTTTTATTCAAAATATTTCCTGCAGTCTAATTCTTCTTCTACTTATCTTATATAGACCTTTGGGTCAATTTTTATACAAACTATTTCCTATAGTCTAATTCATCTTCTTCTTCTTTTAAATTTGGTTCAGTTTTATTACCAACTATTTTCTATAGTCTTATATTCTTCTTCCTCTTCTATTGTGAAGACCTTTAGGACAGTTCATAAATCAACTATTTCCTAAAGTCTGATTTTTCTTTCTTATTTTTTTTTTTACCTTGAGTGTGTTTTTATACACACTATTTCCGATAGTCTAATTCATCTTCTTGTTTTATGTATCTTTTATGTACTCACCTTTGGGTGAGATTTCATACAAACTTATACCTATTTTCTAATTTTTCTTCTTATTATTTTTTATAGACCTTTGGGCCAGTTTTGATACCAATTATTTCTTTTCACATAATTCTACTGTTTTCAATTTTATAAAGACCTTCGGTGAATTTTATGCAAACTATTTCCTTTAATCTTATTCATTTTCTTCTTCTTTTATGTAGACCAAATGTGAGTTTTATACAAACTATTTCCTTCAGTGTAATTCTGGTTTTTCTTATTTTATGTATACCTAGGGTGAGTTTTTATATTAACTATTTCCTATAGTATAATTTTTCTTCTTTTATTTTTAGCAAGGGTGAGTTTTCATGCAAACTTTTCCTATAGTCTAATTCATCTTCTTTTTCTTATTTCATGTAGACTTTAGGTGAATTTTATATTAAATATTTCCTATAGTGCAATTCATCTTCTTCTACTTTTATGAAGACCTTTTAGTCAATTTTTATGTAATCCATTTCCTATTGTGTAATTCTTCTATTTCATCTTTTAAGTTGTTATAGCCGAAAAACAGCGTTGTCGAAAAACAATAATTTTTAATTTTTTCCGCGGCAACATTTTGGCGGAAGACTACTAGCGCCCCTGACGGCGTGAGAGAACGACAAGGAAGCTTATAGCACGCGCGATGGCACGCGCTCTCTTGGCATTCGACGCTGGTGGAGGACGGACGGTTTGGTGTGACGCCGTCATCGGTCGACACGCGCGTCCCGATGGCGGCCATATTTCAAGAGCACGAGGAGGTCTGTGTGACAGGACCCGTCACGCGCATGGACGCTGATGGTGCCCCAGAACCAAGATGAGGGCATCAACAGGAGAGGAGGTTGGAGGCAGAGCGCAGTGTGGGGCCACCGCGTAGGGAACGCGGCGGCTCGCAGATTGGACCACGAAGGGCAATCCGTGTCGTCTGGGGCGTCGGTTCGCCTTCCGGTGAGGTCCCGACTGGTATGCCACCTCTGTCGAGATGCGCCGTCATAGCGTGTCGTGGGGCACAGAGCCAGCCATGGGTGACGGTCTGGAGGAGGAGATCAGGAGGAGAAGAAGAAACCACGCCGGACACGAGGAAGACCTGCTAGCCTGACGCAGAGGCTGGGCCCCACCGATCTACCGTCACCACGTGGAAGACAGTGACATGCCTGGAGTAAGGATGTCGCTGTACCCTGGGGCGGTATATTCTGGTCGGCGTCTTTTCGTGTGTTTGACAGTTCGTTTCGGTAGATGCCACGTGTTTTTATTTGTTGTCTGTTGTTTTGTTTTTTTTTTATTATTTTATTGCCATGGACCTACTATAATGATTTTTTGAATAAATGCGCCGTACTACTACAATTTCATAGTGTCACCATCATTTCTCTCCTTTTCTTCCCCACACCTTGGCTTGATGTTTCCTCGTGGTAGACGAGAGGTCTCATCAAAGTATGTAAATCATTAGGTCAGTTTTATACAAACTCTTTCTTATAGTCTTATACTTCTTCTTTTTTTATTTAGACTTTTGGGTTAGTTTTAAGTCTAATTGTCTACTGTGCAGAAATATTATAAACAACATGCACACTTGATGAAAATACATAAAAACGAATGGGATGTGACCAACACTAGAATCTTTTCAATACCTACCTAAAATTTGATTTCGATGACAATATATAAAAAACAGGCTTGTGGCCATTGCTGGACTCACAACGTTTATATTCAAATTAAAAACTATTTAACATATTTTTAGTCTTCTTCTTCTTCTGTAATGTAGACTTTTGTGTCAGTTTTCTATCTATCTGCAGCTATCAGTCTAATTGTGCAAAACTATATGCACACTTAACAAAAAAATATAAAAACGAATGGGATGTGACCAACACTAGAATCTTCTCATTACTTTTGTTCAATCAAATTTTAAACCATTTCCCACTATCCAAAATTACTAAATTTTCAAAACACATCATTTGCTTTCGATGACAATATATAAAAATGGGCAGAGAGAACAGAATGCCACATTGTTCTATCTTGACACACATTCATGCTTTGTCTCGTTAGTGTTTGTCTCTTGTTCAGGATTCTTACATTTCCGTCTTTCAGTTCACATGGTGTTACCATCTTTTTCTTGGGCGCTCCCAACCTCTTATTCCATTCCTCTCACCTTTATATATTTTCTTTTTCAAGCGTTCTTCATTCATTCTTCCCAAGTGGCTAAACTATCTCAATGTGTTAACTTTTATCCAACTGTCGATTTGTTCTCTTAACATATCGACAATGTTTCATGCCAGGATACGCGAGAATTGTATGCACGATCTACTTTTTTCACGGCTTTTCCAACTTTGAAGTTAAAATACCAACTTAGAGGCTTCGCAGCATACATATATGTTCCATATACGGATTTACTCAGAATTCGGAGTAGAACATTTCGCGTGTCTGTGTCTGTGTGTCCCCCCCCCTTATAACTTTTGATCCATTCAATTTACAGAGCCCAAAATTTCAGAATATATAAATAGTTATAGGCCTACAAAACTTTTATACTCAGAATTTTGAATTTTTATTTCAGTCAGGGGTTATTAATTTTTGAATTTTTACTTTATTTTTCCATATATCTCAGAAACTATAAAAGCTAGAACGCTGAAAATTGGTATGAACGTAGACAAATACAAAATCTCAAATTAATTTTTTCAAAAAATTTCTAGTGTTAGGGTTTTATTAAGAAAAATGTTTTTTTAATGAAAAATTTATGAGTTTAACTGCCTGTTTTATATAGAAAATAAAATGTCTTAAAATATTACATAATTTGGATTTAAGTGTTTATAGTTTGGTACTTATTCTTCAACTATACATTATACATACTATCGCTATCAACAGTTGGATCTCATGTGTTACATTCAACTAGTTCTATAAATTACATCTTTCTTTATCTTACATTCTTCCCCAGTGTCCTCATTTCTTACTCTGTCATACATCATTCTATTACAATTTTTTCTTAGAAATTTCAACTACATTTATTCTGCTTTGCTTCTTCTGCCATGTCCAGGTTTCACTTGCATCAAATCGAAGTGTCAGGATTGATTATCCAACTGTCGATTCGTTCATGAGATTTCAATTCTCTGAATGAATCGACATTATTAAGCCAAGATGTGTGTACGAAGGAACATTTTATATATACATTTTATATGGCATAGTGGACTTTTTGCATGTTAATAACACCAACTAGAGGCCTCGCAGCTTATATGTTCCCATACATGGATTTACTCAGAATTCGGAGTAGAACATTTTATGTGAGTTTTGTGTGTGTGTGTGTCTGTCCCCCCCTTATAACTTGATCCGTTCAATTTACAGAGCCCAAATTTTCAGAATATATAAACAGTTATAGGCCTACAAAACTTTTATAGTCAGAATTGTTAATTTTTGTTTCAGTCAGGGGTTATCAACTTTTGAAATTTTGGTTTATTTTTCCATATATCTCAGAAACCATAAAAGCTAGAACGCTGAAAGTTGGTATAAACATAGACAAATACAAAATCTCAAATAAGTTTTTTTTTTAATTCCAGGGTTTCTCAAACATTTTTTACTAAGAAAAATATTTTTTTTTATGATAAATTTATGAGTTAAACTGCCTATATTTCCAAATTTTTTAAAAATATTAAAAAAAGCCGAAACACCCCAACTAGATAATTCAATTTTCTATAAAAACTATCAACATTATATTAGCACATCTCAAATTTTTTTTAACAATTTTTATAAAAATTGAATTTAGTGACGACATTGCTTCATATAATTTGTATGGCAGAAGCCTACACACAACATCTAAGAAGACTTAATAGTTTGATACTAATCTGCAAACATACATACATACCATCATGCTGTTTTCATATTCTGGGTAGGATCAAAGGACTGACCTCCATACTATCCTATCTTGACATACATACCTAGGTACATGTGTTGTATAGAAAACCAAATATCTTAAAATATTAAATAATATGTTGATACCGTACGAGTAAAGAGGAACAGGGGTCGGTCGGATCCGACTCTCGGGTAAGCGAGGAGTTCGATCCGGAACCTCTCGCCCTCTCACTCGGCCGTATCGTTGAAGACAAAGGCTCGCTCCAGTAATAATAAGATTTTTTTGTTGTTAATTATTGTGTATTTTCAATAAATATTATAATAGAAAAGTCCAGTTAAGGCGAAAAACATTAGACGATAACAATCGCGATCCCAATCGCAGAATACATTACAAAATAAAACATATACAGTGTACATATTGTCATGGCCATAACACAAAAACGAGAATTCATATAAATAAAGAATTCAGACAACACGGTTACGATTACATTTAAAATTAAAACTAATCGTTCATTATAAAATTAACGTACAAACTAAAATTAAATGTCCACAAAAAATTAAATTTCACAATAGCCTCCTCGTTGAAGTCTTTTCATGTTGATGTTAAGGAAGTAAAATCGTAACGAAGTTATTTAGGATATATAATTAACTGTTCATATTTTTGTGTTCATGTTGAACTTATTATTATTATTTTCTTCATACGTAAATTTAAGTAAAAATTGTTCTGGAATCAAAACCAATGTTCGTATTAATGTCCACTTGAATTTCTGCACACTTGTATAATATAAAGATTAACCATACCTTGCTTGCCGCAGGAAGTCGAATCTCTTTCGTGGCGACCTAAGTCTAAGCCCCCACAGCGTCGCGTAACTACACAAGCCTGTGTTACTAGCGGGGACGCTGGGCGCACGTTCTGAGGTCACAATCTCCTCGGAGTCACTCGTCGTCTCGTGGTTCCACTGAAGTTACTGTCTGGACACTTTCGCAACGTCAAAAGAAATTTTTTTTTATAAAATAAAAACTGGTTTAAATTTAAAATTAAACTGTTTTTTTTATATAAAATTACACTGATTTGTCCTTTTTTATATAAAGACTTATTGTATACCACTCGCTTTAACTTAGTCACTCGTCGTCTCGTAGTTCCACTGAAGTCACTGTCTGGACACTTTCGCAACGTCAAAAGAAGTTTTTCTTTATAAAATAAACTGGTTTGAATTTAAAATTAAACTGTTTTTTCTGTATAAAATTACACTGATTTGTTTTTCTTTATATAAAGACTTATTGTATACCACTCGCTTTAACTTTTGATATTATATACATATATAATTTTTTTGAGTTAGGTATATGCTCCGTGGAGCTTCGACTCTTCGACCCGTAGGCGTAGGTCTCATACACGTTAACTGACTTTCAGGTACCTGTAACTTCCTTATATAAGAAAATACCCCCGTCAACGGGGGAGGGGAAGGTACATCACAGGGGTGTTCAATCTCCAATAGTGTTGGCAAGTACATAATATCTGCACGTATAATTACATTAATAAATATATAAATAATTTATATTTAAAACATATACATACACTCTGTATTCTGCGTGGGATCGAGACTATAACGCTTATTCTACTCCTAATTAAATCAAATTAAACTGGCCACGTAATATTTCAGTAGTTATGATTTCTAACCGTGTTTTTCATCATTATGCCGTATGTACTAAGAATTTATCATATTGGGGAACGTTAAACGTGTGATTTCGTCAATATTCACACTCGCGAGAGCTGTAATAAAGCCCTATCGCGCGATGTGTGACGATCATCCAAAAGTCACACCTGAGATGCAGCCAACATGAAATAACTAATGTATTTAATGTATTGTCGTTTTAAAGTAATTCTCCATGACGGGCCAGACATTAGTTCAATCAATATTCACACTCGCGAGGGCTGTATATAACCCTATTGCGCGATATGTGATAGCTATCATGGACCCGTGTCAGGCGCGTACACTGTAAACATGTCCATTTAAGAAAGTACACAACACGAATGTCCTCCCGCGATTCACACGTTTGCTTCCTTCGATAGTCAGATTCGCTCCGTGAATTTTGAGCAATTCGGCAATCAGGGAATTCGTACGGTGACTATACCTTGATCTCCAAAAAAACATCCGTGTATCTCGCTAGGGAGTAATCCGATATGAAAGTGACGATTAAAAGTATTACATATTATAAAAGGAATAATTTGGAGGAATTAATAAAGTGGAATTGATTTATTTTGAATAATTGATATCGAATTTCAAACGTCTGAAAACACCGTTAGCTGGTTTCTATTGTTATAGAAAATAATATGCAGTTTAAGTTGAAGGTTCAGTATTGTTAAAAAGGGTTCTGATTTAAAATAGCAATTGTCCGTGTTTGTAATTAATATTATACCTGAAGTAAGGAGAAACCCCAAGTACCTGCAACAAGAATTGTCTGACCATAATTTTTATGGCGGTCCTGGCGCAGAGGTTGAGGCATTGTGTTTGACTTTTGGATTATAGCAATAAAATCATGAATTTCAATACAATATTTACAGAACCAACTAAAGAAATAGATTTCGAAAACATTTATGATGGCCAAGGTCTTAGATCCTAATATAAATATATTTACATTCGGGGCTATTGTTAGCGAAGGCAATTGACGTCACAGGGTACCACCAAATATTATACCTGCATCAATTCCTCCCGACTTCTTTGACGATCATTATTGTCTCACGCTAGCAACGCCCCGGCATCATAAGGTCCCTCTGCTCTACTAGCTTCATGAGATAGTGAGGAGACCACCTCTTCTCGGGTACCGCTACTGATTATACCTAAGCCTTCCGATTGCCCGGCCAATTGGCTACCTGGTGGTATTGGGAGCACCGTCATTTCTGGAGGCGAACAATCGTCAGGTCCTGGGATCGTTTCTTCTTGAGGTGGCTCGCGTTGGCTTGGAGCTGGTTTCATATCATCCGAATGAAATTTAATCGGCTTTCCATTTTTCTCTACCCAGTACACATGTCCCCTGCCTACGGGCAGAAGGATCTTATGTGGACCGCTCCATCTCATTGTAAAACCTCCGAACTGACCATCATCTGAAATTCCTGCCTTCCGGTGTTCCTTTATGTAAACCTCCTGTCCGATTTGAAAGACTGGTCCTTGGGTTCCGTCTCTTACATATCTTTGCCGATATCGATCTTGATTATCTATTATAGTAGCGTCAAGTTCTCCTCTATTCATTGGCGGGACTTCTTGATCAGGTGTTTCGTCTGCATCTTCCACGCACCATTCTCCTGGTCTTGCCAGTTCGAAGCCGAACAATGCTTGGCTTGGGGTTACGCCTGTCGCGTCGTTCTTCCTACTCCTTAATCCTGCTACAATCGTGGGTAGCTTAACGTCCCACTTCTCGTGCGGCTCTTCTCTCAAAAGGATTCGCAGACCTTTCTTGATCTCTTGATTCCTTCTCTCTGTTGGATTTGATCGGGCATGATAAATCGCGGTCGTCCAATGAAGGCATTTCCATCTTTCCAGTCCTTGAATCCAGTCTCTGTGTAGAAACTGGGGGCCATTATCTGTCAAAATCGCTTTGGGATACCCGAATCTAGGGTATATCTCCGTTTGGAGGATGTCTATAATACGAGATGCTTTCGATGAGGATATTGCGAATGCCTCGACCCATCGAGTATACAAGTCCGTTACGACGAGGATAAACCTTTTCTGGTGTTCGGAGCGAATATATGGGCCCATAATATCCGCTGCGATTATCTCAAAAGGTCTTGTTGGGCATATTCCTCCTTGCGGAGCGGCCTGCCGGTGGGCTCCGTGCTTTGCCATGATACATACTCTGCAGTTCTGAATATATAGTCGAACATCTCTTTGCATGTCTTGCCAGTAGAAGTGTCTCGCTATAGCACGATGAGTTTCTTCTGATCCTGGGTGTCCCGCGATATCCGAGTCATGATACTCGCTAAGAACTTCCTTTCGTGTTTGCATAGGTACTATTATTGCTCTGGGCCGTTGAGGTTTAGCTCTCCACAAAATGTCTCCAACAACGTCGTGAGTACTTATGTATCTAAGGTCTGCTAGCGGCATGGTCATCTCGTCTTGGCTCTTTAATAGGATCCATCGTTGTATTTTAGCTTGAATGCTTGCGTCGTTACGTTGGGCTTCTTTAACGAGGGTTGCTAAGGGGGAATTTGAGTCATCATCTGCGGTTGAAGCTTCAGATAGCTCTTCCTCTTCTATAAGATTGATATGGCTATCGCTTGTCTCTGTCTCGCCCACCGAAGGGTACATTTCTTCTTCTAGCTCTAGCTCATCTGTTAGTACTGGCCTGTCTGCTGGGTACCTGGACAGGGCATCTGGTAGCTCGTTTTCTCGTCCTGGGCAGTGTTCGATTGAATAGGAAAACTCTTGGAGCAAAATAGCCCAACGGGCAAATTTAGCGCGTTGATCTTTTCTATCCTGCAGCCACGTCAACGCCCGATTGTCAGTGCGGAGCGTGAATTGGCGACCCTCCAAGAAACTTCGATATTTTTTTATGGCCCATACTACAGCAAGGGCTTCTTGCTCGTTCGAGCTGTATCGACGCTGAATTGCTGAAAGACGAGCGCTTGCGTATGAAATAACGCTTCTTCTCCCGTCTTCTGTGAGCTGATATAGAACTGCTGCTATACCTAGCATGCTAGCATCAGTTTGTAGAGTAAATCGCTTATTAACTATACTGAGAGCCGCCAAAGAATTCAAAAAACAAAATAACTACAATTTTTTATGGATAAGAAACTCAAAGATCATGATTCGGAAGGACACCACCTCAAGACCGATACATATCTACAGCGTAGATCAACTAGAGGACCTCGAACGTCAATGAAATACTCATTTATATTATTATTTAAATTCTACTTACCACTGTCACAATACACACAGAAATATACATACATTCTCACAAATTACACAATACGCATACAAGACTCACTTAGACCAACATGTTACAACAATCAGTATGTGAATGCATATGTAATATTCTTATCATATAATAGATCCAATTGCATTGGATATCTCGATATAGGTGATTGTTATTCATTTGAGTGTAACTTAAGTCTAAAAATGGATATTACGCTTACGTTGCTAGTGCGTACGAATTACCTATGTCAGTCAACAGAGCTGAGCCCAGTGGACTTTTCACAATTCATAACATTTTTCTATAGATATTATTTATGTTTAATAATTGTATTTTTTTTGAGTATCAGTAATGATAACTTAATATCTACCTATTATAATGGCTGAATCTATTCATGTGTACTATCAAAATACTCGCGGATTAAGAACAAAAACTGAAGAATTCTATTTTAACGTATTGTCAAACGATTATGACGCAATATTTATATGTGAAACATGGCTTGTTGATAGCATATCCGACAGTGAAATATTCGATACACGCTATAATGTGTACAGGAGAAATAGAAATATTCAAAATAAAAGCAGAGGGGGTGGAGTGGCAATAGCTATTAAAAAACAATACAAAACTATTGTACAGAATGATTGGTATACATCGGCAGAAGATATTTGGATAACGATTACATTAAAAAGGTTGAAAAAAGTCCATTTATGTTGCACGTATATCCCAGGAACGGGCCCCAAACTGACAACTGCAGAACGAATAAATCTGGTTTCCGAGCATACTAATAGAATAAATGATTTGATAGTGAAATTTCCTGATGATGGTTTCTTGATTATTGGCGATTATAATATGCCCTTTATAAATTGGGAAACAACGGATGTTATAATGGACAACATAGATCAATGCTCTACATTATTGATAAATTCCCTTGCTTTCTCTAACTTAAAACAAATGAATAATATTCGCAATGCTCATAATCGCATATTAGACCTCATACTTAGTAACATATTAGTCTCTGTATCTGCTGCAGATGAGCCACTTGTTAGTGAGGATCCTCATCATAGATCATTACTGCTGGATATTACTCTAGCGGATTCTACGATGAAAACCTCTATACCACGCTCGACAAAACAGTTCCATAAAGCAGATTATAATACAATAAATGAAATTCTTTCATTAACTGATTGGAGTCCAGTTCAAAATACTTCTTGCATCAACGCATCTGTTGAAATTTTTTATAATATAATTAATCCTATTATAGATTCATTGATCCCAAGTAGAGTCATAAAAAGTTGTCACTATCCCAATTGGTATACATCATCATTGATAAAAATAACTAATGAAAAACTTTTTTACTTGAGATTATCGAAAAAAAATAAAAATCCCCTTGACCGCGCCACATATGAACTCTTAAGAAAAAGGCACAAAAAAATGGCTAAAGAGATATATAAACGATATATCACTTCTGTAGAATCGAATATTCAAAATAATGTCAAGAGTTTTTGGTCATATGTAAAATCACAAGGTAAATCACAGATTATACCCGACTCAATGACATATCAAACAAATAGTTCAGAAAATCCAGTTGAAACTGCCAACCTGTTTTCGAAATATTTCGCCACAGTTTTTGACTCATCTACAGTAACACATACCAGCGGTCATAGTACAACTGATCAATCAAAATTTCCAATAAACATTGACAAAAACGTAACATTAATTTATCTTAGTAAAACAGACCCCAGGAAAGGCGCAGGTATTGATGGAATACCTGGAATATTTATTAACAAATGCGCCAACATGCTGGTGACACCGGTTTTCGATTTGTTTAACAAATCACTCAAACAAGGTATTTTCCCCGCGAGATGGAAAACAGCATTAATATCTCCGATTTACAAATCTGGTGACAAACATAATGTAGAAAATTATAGGCCCGTATCAAAGTTACCAATTTTGAGCAAAATATTAGAAAAGATCGTCTATGACCAACTCTATCCCTGCATTTCTTCATTGATCACACAAAAGCAACACGGTTTTATGAAAAAGCGCTCAGTGATATCTAACCTCGCTGTTTTCACTCATTATCTCAATGATAATATGGATAAAGGACATCAAATTGATACAATTTACACTGATTATTCAAAAGCGTTTGATCGTGTTAACCATGATGTACTAATAACAAAACTTTTACAAATTGGCATACATGGAGATCTTCATAGATGGATTCAATCTTATATTTCTAATCGCACTCAACTTACGGTGGTAAAGGGTTATGCATCTGAAAATATAACACATATATGTTCTGGAGTTCCTCAAGGATCCCACTTGGGACCACTACTGTTTAATGTATATGTCAACGACATTGGAAATTGTTTTAAATACTCTAATTATTCACTCTTTGCAGACGACATGAAAATTTACAATTGTGTGAAAACTATATCTGACTGTGCAAAACTTCAAGAAGATTTGGATCGACTTGCAGCTTATTGTAGATTAAATTTATTAAAACTGAACACCTCTAAATGTTTCTCAATTTCTTACACTAGAAAAATTAATAAACACACTTTCGATTACACATTAAATGATGAACACATAGTAAAGAAATCTTTGTGTCGGGATTTGGGATTATTCTTGGACAGCAAATTAAATTACAGACAACATATAGATAAAATTACAACAGCAGGTTATAAAAAATTAGGTTTTATTTTTAGGATAAGTAAAGATTTCAAAAATCCACAAACATTTAAAATATTATTTAATTCACTAGTCAGAAGTACACTGGAGTTTGGCTCTGTTATTTGGAACCCGCAATATCGAGTGCACATTAATAATATAGAAAAAATACAGCGTAAATATTTGAAGAGATTGGCATATCGAAGTATTGTTGCACCTATTCCACCGTCACTAGAATCAAGACGCAAATGCCAAGATATACAATTTCTGTACAACATATTGAACAATATTATTGACTGCCCGGAACTTTTGTCGAGTATTGACTTTAACGTACCATTGAGACGCTCCAGACACACAACTCTCTTCCGACCTAAATTATACAAAACTAATGCCGCGAAAAACTCAACTATAAACAGAATTATAAACACATACATAAAATATGAGAAGTCCCTTGACATAGACCTATTCAGTGATACAAAACATAAACTCGCTCAAAAATTAAAAACAGGAATTTCATAAGATTATCACTAACGCACAGCACGCATGCACATACACATATATGTACACTTACACATACACACACATACACACACACACCTTCACACATATACACCCTCACACACACATATGATTTTGTATCTTGTATATATGACTGTATTTTGTAATAAATCATGATAGTATTGTAAGCTAATAATTGATGTACGGAGATGATAATTGTTATATTTGATATTTTTATACATATATACTATTCTTTGTACATTGTAAGCTTCAATTTGAAAAAATAAAAAATAAAAAAATAAAATAAAAAATAAAATTAAAATTTGGACGCGACAGTGCCAAAGGAGTACTGAACGCAAGCTTAATAGCCTCCATGGCTCCCTGAGCCCTAGTGCTCCAGACGAAAGGACGCTTCTCGCTCAGTAGGTCTGTCAGAGGGGAGGCGATTTCAGCGAAACGGGGAACATATTCACGAAGCCAATTGCATGTCCCCAGAAATCCACGGAGCTCCTTACGATTTCGGGGTTGCGAAAATCCCTGGATGGCTTCATGTACTTCCTGTGGTCTCGTTCCTTGAGGAGTTACGACGTATCCCAAATAGTCCAAGGTTTCTTTAGAAATATGACATTTGTCGGGAGAGCATTTGAACTCGAATGTGGACAGTCTTTCCAATACTAGCTCCAAATGTCGAACGTGAGTCTCCCAGTCAGCTGAGAATATTATAATATCATCCAGGTACACAAGCGCAAATTTACGTAATATCCCTGCTAAGACCTGTTGGCTCATATTACGTTGAAACCAGCCGGGCGCTCCCTTCAAACCGAATGGCATAACTTTAAATTGGTACTGCTGTCCATCGGGAGTCGTAAACGCCGTCATCGGTTTTGACTCCTTTGTCAGAGGTACTTGCCAGTATCCCTTTTTCATGTCCAGAACCGTAAAGACCCTTGCGCACCCAAGATCTTTGAGCGTTTCAGAGATCACTGTTTCGTCCTCCGTAATATTATTGAGTTTTCGGTAGTCAATACAAAAACGCCTACTCTCCTTTCCTTTCCGTTGTGCCATCACTACTGGAAAATTATATGGTGAACGTGCTGGTTCTATTACCCCATCTGCCAACATCCCTTCTAGCTGTTCGTAAAGCTCCCTCTTCTTTTCGTCAGATAACCGATGAGGTGCTGCTCTAATCGGTGTTTTGCTTGTCAGTCTAATCGAGTACGGAGTAACTTTTGCTGTTCCGTCGAAATGGCGAAAAAGACCACTGTGCTTCCGTAGTACCTGCTCAATCCTATGTTTATATGGATCCGGTACGTTCTCTGTATTTGGGAGTTCTATTGGTTCGTCTGAAATTGGGAAATTTCGTCCAATAAATAGCGCACATATTCTGTTTTCCTTACCGAATGTGACACTGCCCCAACCAGCATCTATCACTGCTTCCTGTTCCTTAAGCCAGCCTTGTCCAAAAATGATATTTTCCTGCAGCTCATCGACCACGAGAAAATGGCATTTTATATCCTCATCTTGAATTACACAAACTATCTCTAGCTCTCCTAATATATCTAGAAAAGCGTTGTCAGACGCAAGCTTAACGCGTTTGATTCTAGTTGGTTTTAGTACTGCGGGTCCTGCTACCCTAGCTGAAATAAAATTATGGGAACTTCCCGTATCGATCAAGGCGCGCAACTGTCTGTCGCCTAGGTTAACATGAATCCGAGGTAATTCTGTAAGCTGCCCGTCCGAAGTATGACATTCAGCGACGTCAATAGGCGAAAAATTCTCGGTTACTGGGACCTGTAGTGGACTGTCCAGTAATTGTGCAGGATTTGTGGTTGTATCTTCTATCATTGGCCGAACGGAGCCTCCGGCCTGGCTACTGCGTTTTTTGAATTACGCATATTTTCTCGTATTTCTGCCAAAGTGGGGCACTGAAACCAAGAATGTTGTCCTGGGCAATATTCACATGCTGGACGTTGGTATCCCTGCCCGGATGGTCCGGGACGAGGTTCTACGTTTCTATCGCGCTGTCTATAACCTCGATCCTGAAAGGTTCCTTCTGAGCCTTGACTATCTCGAAGTTGCCCTCGATTGTTGCGACTTGCGCCAGTAGCTCGGTCCTCATGGATTTCCCGCTGTCTCGTGTTATGTCTAAACCCTTCGTTTGGTATCCCTGTTTCTAGAAGACTTTGACAGTCTATTGCTGAAAATCCTATTGGTTCGAAGTCTACGTCTTCAACCTTCCTCAATAATCCCTCGAATGGGACACCTAACTCGACCCAAGCCGACAAAATATTACGATATTTAGGGCGCATTAACCTAACGATCTGTCTTATGAGCACCGGTGACATTTTCTGCCCCGGATAGAGTCTGCCGTGCAGTTGCTCCTTATTTGCAAGGAAAGACAAACCACTCTCTGTCTCCTTTTGTACACCGGCATGTAGATGTGCAACGAGTGCTGAGCCAGCCGACTCGATGCCATAACGCCTGATAAATAGGCCCTTAAACCTCTCCCAGGACCAAAACCCGTCAACATGGGGTTGCCACCACAGTTTTGCCTCGCCACGAAGTTGTTGGCTAACTCTTCTAACTTTTACTTGTTCAGGAACCGGGTTAGAAGCGAAATGACTTTCACAATTTTTAAAAAATAATAAAGGACATTCTACTGGGTGTCCAGAGAATGTAATATCAAGTTTATCTTGGTATAAATATTGCCTGGGCGCCAATAGCGGTGATTCCGCTATAAAATTTGCGTCCCTCTCACTGCTGAGTGGGATGCTAGGCGATACAGAAAGAGAATCTGTCTCCTGATCTATAGTCGCCATTGTTGTTACTTGTGACACGAGGGGTTGTTCCTCTACGTTTTTTGTGACATTTGCTTGTGAAACTTTATTCATTGTTGCTCTTAGACGCGTTACTGGAGCGGACCTGTCTGATTGGTTACCTTGTGACATAGTGATGTCACCAAACCTCCGACTAGCTCAACGGCAGGTTCGGAATCCCAACTCGATTCTCCGAACGCCAGAAAATTCGTGAATTTAACCAGCGCTGGTGCCCTCACGTCCCGTATAAAATTAGATTCAATATCGTCTGGTAGAACCAGGCGTGATATATTTTACCTAGCCTAGCCTATGTTTTTTTTATATAAAATTACACTGATTTGTCCTTTTTTATATAATGACTTATTGTATACCACTCGCTTTAACTTAGTCACTCGTCGTCTCGTAGTTCCACTGAAGTCACTGTCTGGACACTTTCGCAACGTCAAAAGAAGTTTTTCTTTATAAAATAAACTGGTTTGAATTTAAAATTAAACTGTTTTTACTCTCCACACTATGGAATAGGGGAGAGTCATGATTTCGCAAAATTTAAGCGTATTTTTTTTACATCAATTTCTCAATGGGTATCATGTAGAGAATGCACACTATGAGTTTCGTCGTGATGTGTTTGTGTGTATGGCGTATACGCTGTACGCCGTACGCCGTACGCCGTACGCCGTACGCCGTAGCATTTATCTTTTTTGTGTCCTCTCTACAGCCCAAACTATAAGTCTGATCGACTTCATATTAACATCATATGTGTAAAGTGCAAAGACCTAGAGCTGATTAGTTTTCCATAGACAACTTTTGATTTCTTCTCTATGAATTCATCATTTACGTTGTTTTTTTTTTGTGTCCTCTCTGCAGCCCAAACTATAAGTCCGATTGACTTCATATTGATATCACATGTGTTAAGTCCATAAACTTAGAGCTGATTAGTTTTCCATAGACAACGGTTCATTTTTTCCCAATGTTTCTTTATGATTTCATCTATTAAAACTGAAAAAATGCTCTCACGACCTGGAAATTAGAGATATTTTAATTTGGTTTCAACTATTTATACAACACCAAGAATCTTCATAAAATTGTATTCAAAGTTGGTCAATGTTAAAAGAAAAATATTCAACGGTTTCAAAAATTATATTTTATTTAATGGATATTTGTATGAAACTTATATGTAACAAGAGAATTTTTTTATATTTGGCAATTTTCAGTTCATTGATTTCATATTGATATAAGAATATTAATAGCTTGAACTTAGAACTGATTAGCTTTTCATAGATATCATAAAATTTCTTCATATGATATCACGTGTCAACATTGTCAAAATGCTCTAACGCTCTTTGAAACAAAATTTATCTGCTTTTTTTAAAATATTTCATACAACATAAGCAGTCTTCACTATACTGCATTAATAGTTTGTCTATCTTAACATAAAAATATACTATCGGAAGAAAATTTATATTCCTGTTAGTAACATTTAGTATGAATAAAAATGTAATTAGATAAATTTCTATTTATGGAAACGTTCAGTAATTTGATTTCATGTTATAATGTAAAGAGCTTGAACATAGAACTGATTAGCTTTCCATAAATAACAAAAAAAATCTTCATATGATATCACCTGTCAAAATTTGGAAAATGCTCTCGCGTTCTTTAGAACAAAATTTATCTGCTTTTTTTAAAATATTTCATACAACATAAGCATTCTTCCCTATACTCCATTAATAGTTTGTCTATCTTAACATAAAAATATACTATCGGAAGAAAATTTATATTCCTGATAGTAACATTTAGCATGAATAAAAATGTAATTAGATAAATTTCTATGTATGGAAAAGTTCAGTAATTTGATTTCATGTTATAATGTAAAGAGCTTGAACATAGAACTGATTAGCTTTCCATAAATAACAAAAAAAATCTTCATATGATATCACCTGTCAAAATTTGGAAAATGCTCTCGCGTTCTTTAGAACAAAATTTATCTGCTTTTTTTAAAATATTTCATACAACATAAGCATTCTTCACTATACTGCATTAATAGTTTGTTTATCTTAACATAAAAATATACTATCGGAAGAAAATTTATATTCCTGATAGTAACATTTAGTATGAATAAAAATGTAATTAGATAAATTTCTATGTATGGAAACGTTCAGTAATTTGATTTCATGTTATAATGTAAAGAACTTGAACATAGAACTGATTAGCTTTCCATAAATCAAAAAAAAATCTTCATATATATCACGTGTCAAAATTTTGAAAATGCCTTCGCGTTCTTTAAAACAAAATTTATCTGCTTTTTTTAAAATATTTCATACAACATAAGCATTCTTCACTATACTGCATTAATAGTTTGTTTATCTTAACATAAAAATATACTATCGGAAGAAAATTTATATTCCTGATAGTAACATTTAGTATGAATAAAAATGTAATAAGATAAATTTCTATGTATGGAAAAGTTCAGTAATTTGATTTCATGTTATAATGTAAAGAGCTTGAACATAGAACTGATTAGCTTTCCATAAATAACAAAAAAAATCTTCATATGATATCACCTGTCAAAATTTGGAAAATGCTCTCGCGTTCTTTAGAACAAAATTTATCTGCTTTTTTTTAAATATTTCATACAACATAAGCATTCTTCACTATACTGCATTAATAGTTTGTTTATCTTAACATAAAAATATACTATCGGAAGAAAATTTACATTCCTGATAGTAACATTTAGTATGAATAAAAATGTAATTAGATAAATTTCTATGTATGGAAAAGTTCAGTAATTTGATTTCATGTTATAATGTAAAGAGCTTGAACATAGAACTGAATAGCTTTCCATAAATAACAAAAAAAATCTTCATATGATATCACCTGTCAAAATTTGGAAAATGCTCTCGCGTTATTTAGAACAAAATTTATCTGCTTTTTTTAAAATATTTCATACAACATAAGCATTCTTCCCTATACTGCATTAATAGTTTGTCTATCTTAACATAAAAATATACTATCGGAAGAAAATTTATATTCCTGATAGTAACATTTAGTATGAATAAAAATGTAATTAGATAAATTTCTATGTATGGAAACGTTCAGTAATTTGATTTCATGTTATTATGTAAAGAGCTTGAACATAGAACTGATTAGCTTTCCATAAATAACAAAAAAATTCTTCATATAATATCACGTGTCAAAATTTTGAAAATGCTCTCGCGTTCTTTAAAACAAAATTTATCTGCTTTTTTTAAAATATTTCATACAACATAAGCATTCTTCACTATACTGCATTAATAGTTTGTTTATCTTAACATAAAAATATACTATCGGAAGAAAATTTATATTCCTGATAGTAACATTTAGTATGAATAAAAATGTAATTAGATAAATTTCTATGTATGGAAACGTTCAGTAATTTGATTTCATGTTATAATGTAAAGAGCTTGAACATAGAACTGATTAGCTTTCCATAAATAACAAAAAAATCTTCATATGATATCACGTGTCAAAATTTTGAAAATGCTCTCGCGTTCTTTAATTCAAAATTTATCTGCTTTTTTAAAAATATTTCATACAACATAAGCATTCTTCACTATACTGCATTAATAGTTTGTCTATCTTAACATAAAAATATACTATCGGAAGAAAATTTATATTCCTGATAGTAACATTTAGTATGAATAAAAATGTAATTAGATAAATTTCTATGTATGGAAACGTTCAGTAATTTGATTTCATGTTATAATGTAAAGAGCTTGAACATAGAACTGATTAGCTTTCCATAAATAACAAAAAAATTCTTCATATGATATCACCTGTCCAAATTTGGAAAATGCTCTCGCGTTCTTTAGAACAAAATTTATCTGCTTTTTTTAAAATATTTCATACAACATAAGCATTCTTCTCTATACTGCATTAATAGTTTGTCTATCTTAACATAAATATATACTATCGGAAGAAAATTTATATTCCTGATAGTAACATTTAGTAAGAATAAAAATGTAATTAGATAAATTTCTATGTATGGAAACGTTCAGTAATTTGATTTCATGTTATAATGTAAAGAGCTTGAACATAGAACTGATTAGCTTTCCATAAATAACAAAAAAATTCTTCATATGATATCACCTGTCAAAATTTGGAAAATACTCTTGCGTTCTTTAAAACAAAATTTATCTGCTTTTTTAAAAATATTTCATACAACATAAGCATTCTTCACTATACTGCATTAATAGTTTGTCTATCTTAACATAAAAATATACTATCGGAAGAAAATTTATATTCCTGATAGTAACATTTAGTATGAATAAAAATGAAATTAGATAAATTTCTATGTATGGAAACGTTCAGTAATTTGATTTCATGTTATAATGTAAAGAGCTTGAACATAGAACTGATTAGCTTTCCATAAATAACAAAAAAATCTTCATATGATATCACGTGTCAAAATTTTGAAAATGCTCTCGCGTTCTTTAAATCAAAATTTATCTGCTTTTTTTAAAATATTTCATACAACATAAGCATTCTTCACTATACGGCATACAACATAAGCATTCTTCACTATTAGAAAATTTATATTCCTGGTAGTAAAATTTAGAATGAATAAAATATTTCATTGTCAATATTTGTGGTGTGGAGAGTTTAGTGTTGGCCACAACCCACTCGTTTCTGTATAAAATTACACTGATTTGTTTTTCTTTATATAAAGACTTATTGTATACCACTCGCTTTAACTTTTGATATTATATACATATATAATTTTTTTGAGTTAGGTATATGCTCCGTGGAGCTTCGACTCTTCGACCCGTAGGCGTAGGTCTCATACACGTTAACTGACTTTCAGGTACCTGTAACTTCCTTATATAAGAAAATACCCCCGTCAACGGGGGAGGGGAAGGTACATCACAGGGGTGTTCAATCTCCAATAGTGTTGGCAAGTACATAATATCTGCACGTATAATTACATTAATAAATATATAAATAATTTATATTTAAAACATATACATACACTCTGTATTCTGCGTGGGATCGAGACTATAACGCTTATTCTACTCCTAATTAAATCAAATTAAACTGGCCACGTAATATTTCAGTAGTTATGATTTCTAACCGTGTTTTTCATCATTATGCCGTATGTACTAAGAATTTATCATATTGGGGAACGTTAAACGTGTGATTTCGTCAATATTCACACTCGCGAGAGCTGTAATAAAGCCCTATCGCGCGATGTGTGACGATCATCCAAAAGTCACACCTGAGATGCAGCCAACATGAAATAACTAATGTATTTAATGTATTGTCGTTTTAAAGTAATTCTCCATGACGGGCCAGACATTAGTTCAATCAATATTCACACTCGCGAGGGCTGTATATAACCCTATTGCGCGATATGTGATAGCTATCATGGACCCGTGTCAGGCGCGTACACTGTAAACATGTCCATTTAAGAAAGTACACAACACGAATGTCCTCCCGCGATTCACACGTTTGCTTCCTTCGATAGTCAGATTCGCTCCGTGAATTTTGAGCAATTCGGCAATCAGGGAATTCGTACGGTGACTATACCTTGATCTCCAAAAAAACATCCGTGTATCTCGCTAGGCAGTAATCCGATATGAAAGTGACGATTAAAAGTATTACATATTATAAAAGGAATAATTTGGAGGAATTAATAAAGTGGAATTGATTTATTTTGAATAATTGATATCGAATTTCAAACGTCTGAAAACACCGTTAGCTGGTTTCTATTGTTATAGAAAATAATATGCAGTTTAAGTTGAAGGTTCAGTATTGTTAAAAAGGGTTCTGATTTAAAATAGCAATTGTCCGTGTTTGTAATTAATATTATACCTGAAGTAAGGAGAAACCCCAAGTACCTGCAACAAGAATTGTCTGACCATAATTTTTATGGCGGTCCTGGCGCAGAGGTTGAGGCATTGTGTTTGACTTTTGGATTATAGCAATAAAATCATGAATTTCAATACAATATTTACAGAACCAACTAAAGAAATAGATTTCGAAAACATTTATGATGGCCAAGGTCTTAGATCCTAATATAAATATATTTACATTCGGGGCTATTGTTAGCGAAGGCAATTGACGTCACAGGGTACCACCAAATATTATACCTGCATCAATGTATTTATGGGTTTATAGTTTGGTACTTATTCTTCAACTATATGTACTATCGCTATCGACAGTTGGATCTCATGTGTTACATGCAACTAGTCATAATAAATTTTATATGTCCAGATAAAATTTATTATGATAATGAATATAAAAGATTTAGAAATATCATAATATGAAATAATATATTTCGAGTATATATTACAATAGTCACAGACCTCACTTTTGAGGATCACGATCACCATGCAGCACACCATGTATTCTCTTTCTCTACTCCTTCCTATCTGCAGCCAGGTGGAAAGTCTCGTGGAGTGTTAGTGCTATTAAACTGGTCTGGTTAGTCAATTTTATTGCTTTTCTTCCTCTGGCTCTTCTTCTAAGAGTACTTCATTATTATTTTTTCAAGACTATCCATTTCTCTGACACATGTCTGCAATTTCGAGTCAATAGACGATCTGTGATGCCTAATTCTTTGCTAGTCAGGAAAAATTCATACACCATACAAAATTTATATATTTTATTCTTATTTAAAAAAAGTTCATAATTTCTACATACTATCAGAAACAATAATTTTATTTGATATTTCTTCTGAATTATTTCATAAGCGAAATATATTTGCAATTTATATACTTTATAATTTATTTGAATTGTCAAGTTTTTAAAGATAAATCTACAGTAGATAAATTTATTTTCGTACATGTGACAAAATGTTATAAAAAGTGATTCCCGATGCAAAGTGAAAATGGCAATAGTTTAGAAATATTTATTAAAATAAATAATACGACATACGTCTCAAAATGTGAAGCACTATGGCAACACTGCAATCCTAAAGTGGTCCAGTCTTGAATCAGTCAGTATGAAATACAACCACATAGTCCTACTTAGTTCATACATATTTATATAGTCCTACTTAGTTCATACTTTAAAGATTATCAATTGAGACATTTTGTAATTACCAATGAGCATGTTATGCATGCAAATTTTTATAAAACAACATAATTCTAAGGAGTCAAAAAACTGAAACATTTTAATGATAAATATGTTATGGTTCCATCATTTTACACAATTCAGTTATATTTTATTCATTTAAAAAACTTGTGTACAGTTGTATATAAAGCATGAGGTAAAAAATACTGAACTAAAAATACATATTATAAAACATTATTTTAATATAATATGAATGCGCACATGTAACAAGCAATGATGGACGCTCCTTGGGTGCACTGGAACGTCCGCCAGCACACCCAAGTATCATGGAGATTATATTTTGTATGGATTTTTGTGTTATATTGAAAAATGATCTTTGCTCAATTTACAATCGTTGTAATTTTAGGGAGGCTGATGGCACTTTTCTATTTTACAACTATTTTTAAATATTGGTCTAGCCGAGTCTTTTCCATAATCTGTTCAACTTTTGAAACTAATATTTACAATTCCCAGGACTTCCGTTGAGAGTCGATGTTAATTTATCCAAATTAAAAATGATTAAAACATATTTTAAACACCGTGACATAGACCGTCTCAACGCAGTCATTCCTGAGCATCGAAAAAAATTTGATTCAGACAATACCGGATTTTGGATTTGCAAGTGTTCGTAAGTATAAAAGATCAAAGGTTTCCTACAAAAAATAAATAAGTGTATTTGTTTTGCTCCACCGAACCGTTAAACTTATTAGTTAGCAGCCGCCACTGGTCACAAGACCGATAGCAAAATAAAATGCAATATTAAGCACCTAATTTTTGACAAAACTTAACTTACTTATCTGACCATATTAAGCAATTTTAAAATAACACATGTCAGGCTTATTATAAACTTCACTAGGGTGACAGAATTCATGTAATAAATGATACTATAGGTAACATACTGACCCCACCTATATGTATATAAAAATAGTAACAATAGACACAAAATAATTAAAAATCAAACAAATTTTAATGTAATAATAATTAATGAACATATTACTGAATTAGGTTTTCAATATACGCTAGTTTACTTATGAATATTTAAATATATATGTAAAAAATCATTATGCTGTCAATTACGTGAATATTTGTAACAATTTTATTAAACACATAAGCCATGACTATTTGCAAGAATAAACTGTCACAATTTAGAACTCATGTATTTTTAATGCTCAAATAGGTATATTGTTTATTTTCAGGGCTTTGGAATAAGCTTGTCTCAGTATTCCAAACTTATTTAAGCTTGTCTCAGTTATTCCAAACTTATTTAAGCTTGTCTCAGTTATTCTTAACTTATTAAAAAAATACGTAGTAATAATGACCGGTATCAGAACTAACTGTTCCCTCTTCAGGCAAAATTACAACTAACACAGAATGTGGCGGTGTGCTTAAAAGAAAGCTATGGGATTGGAGGTAATTAGGGGCGGGTCTTGTGTCGGGTAGGTTAGATTGGTAGAAGGACTAGAGGTGAAAGGAAACATATTTAACAGCGGACTGAAAGTTGTTTAATTGGTTATTTTTGTTTCTTTCCAATTCAAAAAGATAGAACGAGCGGGAAATCAGTCACATAAATGCAATAAATTACGTGGTTTATACAAAGTTATTAAAAATATAGTTAAAATGTTCTACAAAGTAAATAGATCAGTATTTGAGAATATTTATATAAAACATTGCCATTCGAAAGGTCAAAACAGTTTTTTCGCCGTCTTTAGAAAAATTACACGGAGGAATGACAAACTAGTGCATGGAAATTTTATGATAGTTTTGAACCCTGCAAATTATTTCAGATTGCAGCCAAGTATTTTATCATTTATTTGTTGAGTATTACAAAAAAATATGAGTGTCAAGTATTCAAACTGAAAACTCTAGTTGACACATACCTTACACTGAAAGCTTAAAATACTGAAGTTGTTTTTTATAGAACTCTCGAAGACAGAAATGCCCAGACTAAACAGCTTTGTTAATTTTACTCACATTTTGAATTAAAGAAATATATATAACAAATAGCTATGAACTAAATTATAAAAGTAATGGGCAAACTGACTAAAATATTTTAAGTTCTTGTATGTAGTCCTTGTAATACATTTATCAAGAGATTTTGATTTACACCTAATCCTAATTTCATAATCAATGAAATTAATGAGCATTTCTTCATGATTATTTCATAGAAGAAACTGAAATTGGATTAAAATGTCATCAGCTGGTATACTTGATCAATTTAATATGTTTGTGGAAGTTTTACAAACTATGCTTTTTGCTGAGTCCCCTTGATTCCATTTTTGAAAAAAGTTAGAATGAAGTCAAATATCTTTGTTTTTAAAATAGTCAGAAACACTATGTAATGCCATATATCTAGATACAATGTTATGATTAAAGCCTCTATCCTTATATAATGTGGCTTCTACTAGGTATATTATGTAGATATCATCACTAGATAAAACAATTATTTCATTTTGGTTGAACACAAAACTTACCTGTATATTCAAATGAACAATATTTTTCGATCTAATAATATTGCATAAAGATAAAAATATTTAGTTTTCTTTACTTTTCTATCAATTAGTTATTAACTTTAAATATTGTTGTATTACTATCCGATTGTTATTAAATTATTATAAATCTTAAAAAAACAAGTGTTATTTGGTAATAAAAAGTATTAATTCAATGACATTGAATGAAGCCATTTTCTTGGACAGGTTCTGAAAGCCAGGTAACAAACAGCAGAACTTAAGCTAAAATATAATTGTTTATCCATATTTTATTGTTGAATTATTCATATTGTATTATGCATGGAGCAATTAAGTTTGAGGGAAACTACCTGTGTTTATGACTATACTATACGACCTAATAGTAATATGACTATAGGTACTACACAAAATAAGTGCAAATATCAACCTGACTTTTTTTCATAAAACCCAAAATGAGCATAGAAAATGATAGAATAATTAGATTATTTCATGCATTCATAAAAAAAACTACACAGTATATGGCTTTATGCACATGTAATACTGAATTTTATATTTAGACCCTCCTATCTATGTAAAGTTAAAGAGTATCTTTAAATCACATCATTATATTATGTAGGAGTGGTCAATTTATGAATCAGAATAATAATTGCAACTTTTATATAATACAAAATATATATTAACCCGTGATTCTTATTTAAAAATCAATTCAAAAGTGTTAATACACTTTCAAATTTAATAAACTCATATATTAAATACTACATTGATAATAATATATGGTTCTTTTTTTTTGAAAGCCGGTCAAATCAACGCTACTTTTCCTTATCAAAAGTTTAAAAAAAAAATTAAGTAGGTATATAACTTTCTGTTTAAGTTTAATTCGGTCATATTAAATATAATTTATTTGAGATACATACTATGTATTGTTTATCTAAAAATCACCAAAATTTAAATAAAATAGAATACGTATAAATAATATATAAAATGAAAAAGGTCAACCAAAAATCCAATTAACAAATTAACCCAGAAAAAATCTCCTCTAGAATACATAAACATATATTATTCTCATTAATAATTAAACTTGAATTATTAATGAGAAATGATAATATGTATACCTTAGTATTAAATGACTAAACAATATATAGGTAGGTAGGTAAGTATGTACGTAAATACATACATGCCCAATGGATAATTAAAACAACAATCTATTATCTATACATATCATTAATTTGTTTCATTTACCTAGATCTTTCCTGTGAGGAAGACATTAGTGCAAAATCCTAGCTAACAAATAATAAAACTGTGTTTGGGTACTTCAAGATAGGTTTGTTAATTTATTGTTATCATATCTTTCGGGAATTAAAATCGTACTTCACTCTTGATACTTTCACAATTTACAAATAGTTTTCTTTTGCAATATGTATTATGTTCTTAACGTGTCGTATTACGGGTGTTATTTAAGAATATTGTAAGAAAAAGTTGAGGTCCCATAAGCAGTATTCTCACAGTACGGAACCTTACCTTTTACTTACATTTTCTCAAATAACTCTTGTAATACGACCATAAACATTCATCAAACAGTTGACTTAATCCTTAAGGCCTCGCTCACATTGGATGCGTTTTCGTACGAATTTCGCTTGTGCGTAAAGGCACGAACGATCCCGATACTTGATGTACTAGGAGAGTGCTCACACTGGATGCGAGTTGGTCGTACGTTGACGTGCGTATAGTTCCGACATACGAATTCGATCCAAACTTGTTTGGATATTTTGCTCCGTTCGTACTTTGATTACACATAAATGGATACAGAAAATTTTGTTAATTTGGTTTTTGGACACAAAAGTTTATGTGATTTCTGAATATGTTATGCAATTTGATCCGAATTCAAATAACTAAATATTTTTTATGACTTGGTATTTTTATCTTTGTAAAATGTTATTTTACATTTCTCTTCGTGTGTTGTTACCTGTTTTTTTTTATAATTTGCTTACCCCAAGGTTTCAAGGTGCGTGCGTGTGTGTGTGTGTGTGTGTGTTCGTGTGCGTTTGCACGTGCTAGGGTGTGTGCGTGTAAAATGTTATAAACAAAATAATTTTGTCTATATTACAATTGTCGGCCTTCGTGGCTCAGTTGTTTGGGTATCTGACTGCTGATCCAAAGGTCCCGGGTTCGATTCCCGGTGGAGGCACAGTTTTTAATTGTGTTTTCAGTCTGGATCTGTGAGACGATTAATATCGTAAGTCTTTAGAATGTGGCAACTTGTTATTAGGTGCGTGTTAAATAAATATTTGACATAGTACCTATTAGTTGCCCGAGAAGAAATATTAAATAAATGAATAAATGGGAATAAAATTAGATGGGTCGATGGCAGAGCGGTTAGTGCGCTGGGCTAGTAATCCAGTGGTCGCGAGTTCGAATCCTGCCTCGACCGATTTCGTTCACCTATAGCACAAGCATTTATTTGCTTATTTTAGGGAACGTAGGAAGATGTATATGTACTTGTTTAACAAGGACATTTTTATCTAAAAAATAAATAAATAAAAAATAAATAAATTGGCTAACCCACAGAGAGGCTGTGCCTTGTGGGATTTTTGTATGCACGGTTGCTTTGTTGTGATTGACATTATGTTTGTGTATTGTACCAAATCTTAAATAAATAAAATTGTACGACCAGCATCGTACGTCGACGTACGATCAAATTCGTATCAAAAATCGGAGAAAGCCGTATCCAGTGCGCGCACTCGACCAGTATCGTACGTATACGTATGATGCGAATTCGTATCCAATGTGAGCGAGCCAGTGCGCGCACTCGATTCGTACGACCAGCATCGTACGTTTACGTACGACCAAATTCGTATCCAATGTGAGCGGGCCCTAAGAGATAAACATAGTGACATATTTCAAAACTATAAATATATTTCTCAATAAATTATTATATAGGGACATGTGACTGTTTTAAAATGATAAAACATATATGAAAATAAATAGGTAAGACTGTTTTAGTATTTATGGTGAAATGCTCATTCTTTTTAACTATGTACCTTTATAGCTTTGATAAAAAATATCCATTAAGTGATTTGTATTCATAAATGGTCACATGAATTGTTTATGAATTATGTGCTGAACTTAATAATGAACATATAATATCAGATATTTTCATATTTGCTAGGAACAAAACAATATTTAAAATCTCTTCACTGTACTATTAAATATATATGATTTCGTCCTCTTCAAATAACATTCCTATAACTTGCATAAGATATTTTCGTAAAAAATAATGCATATCTCTATTCCGAAATTGATTTTTTAGTAACAACAATACTAAAAAATGTTTTTGACAAAGAATTATATCAGTGGGGTGTTCTCATTTCTTCATACAGTCAGTTGCCGTGAATATTTGAGGACATGACAAAAATGTAATATATTTGTTTACATTGAAAAAAAAACATTTGACTCTGTTTTCATTCTTTATTCAATTTCTATTAATATTAGAATCTTTTTCAGAATATTATGTAATAGTTTTATAATAAGGTACACAATTAAATTAATAATCAATTTCCTAAAAACCTTTAATTGCTTGTAATAAAACATAATTTGATTACTTCTTTGTTTTTTTTTCATAGACCTACATAATTATTTATTTTTTGTACGTCAATTATTTTAACAATATGTAAGATCATTCAATCTTTCTGTGAACGACATATTTTATTTAAATTACACATGCATGCTCACTGTTTAAACCATACTTTTTACAAAGTCTTATGCTTATGTTTTATTTTTCAACAAAGCTCTTTTCATTTTTATTTTGGTGTATATCTTATTAAATTGGTCAAAATTTAAATTATTTTGCATATATTTAAGAGTTTGTATGCAAAGGACTCATCTTACAATTAGTCCCTTAATAGTGATTTATTAAAATTCCACTCAGTTGACTCAGTCTAAATAAAGTGATTATTTCTGCTAGATGGAATACACAACAAGCTTTGTTCACCATCCACAAGTTGCGAAATTTATTCATCAAGATAGTTTATTTTATAAATATTTGAATTATTAAAGCATTGTACTCGATTTATTTTATGGCAAATTGGTGAATGATTAGCAAAAATGTTCCAAGCTTTGTTCAAATACATTCATTTTGTACATATTCGATAAGATCGTCTAAAAACTCAAGTCAAACAAATTAAATATTCATTCATTATTATGATACATTTTGTACATATTTAATAAGATCGTCTATCAGTTTATAAAATCTCAAGTCAAAAAAATTAAATATTCAATAATTATTATGATACATTTGATAATCAACGAGAACAAATATTCAGCAAGTGAGCTTAATATCAAATTGAACTGATTGTTGATAACAATCTTCAGACAAAATATGTCAAAAATTAAGTTTTCATAACTGCCATTTAGTTTAGAAATGAAGAAGTAAACAAAGCTTAAATCTTCCTTTATGATAACAAATCTAATAGACGAGATGAGGTTCACCTAGTATTGGGTTATGTCAATTTATATTTATTACATTTTCATACAAATAAATACATAAAGCAAGTTGATGCAATAAAAATAAGAAGAATGAGAATTTCACCTCTGGTACTTTCTAGTTTATTAGGTGGTGTATTGTCCTTTGTATTATAACTTAACTATGTTTTTCAAAAATAAAACATCAAAATGGAACAGAGCCAACAATAAATTATATATATAACAAACTATTCCAATTTTATGATTACACAATACTTTTTATCAAACAGAAAAGCTTGGAATATTTACAATAATTTGAAATCTGACGTTTCGCTGTGACTCATAGTTTTTAATTATGTAATTCTATGACATGAATATGTAAAAAAATAAATGAGTTCTATTTAAATTCTGAAAAAAAAACTGTCATTGTTAAGCATTTTTTTAAGCTTTATAAATAGTATGAATCCTATTTGATTTCATAATGCTAAGATATAAGTGCTCAAAAGAAGATTTCATGACACACATACGTAGTAAAATTTTATTATCCAAATAAAAGCAAACCAAATTACATAGATTTTGTTTATTTTCAGACTAAAGATAATTTTGGATAATTTTTTATTTTATATTGCTTCTCAGACAACTAAAAGACACAATTTCAAACACTAATGAATTCAATGAAGATTAACATAATTTTAAATTATGATGTTAATCATCTCACAAATACAAAATGAAAACAATTTATTAAGGCCAAATTTATGATCGAGCTTGACGAGTAATCATTAAATATTAGAAGATAGCGGAGTCTTTACGTTATAAAAAATAAACCATTTGATTATAATCACATTTTTTTTAAATGTTCTTTTGATTGTTCACTTTGAATTATCCATTTGAAAAAATTGTATAACTCGTGTGCATTTTTATTCAGGTTTTAACTTTATAATAGAACCTCACTGGTTATTTTTCTTATTAAAGTTAATTTTGATACCCGAAATACTTGAACCAATATCACAATTACAAATTTGTAGATGAAATTTATTAAATAAAGGTTAATTTAGATGGTTGTTTTCAATTGAATAAACGACATGATAAATTGTTTAACATGTTTTCAGTACTTATAGTTTTGATCCCTATTAATTTTTATTCAGGTTTTGATAGCAAAAATACATTTCTTTAAAAATAAATGGAACAAATTCTCTAAACAAATTTATATAAATTTTATTTGCCAAGAAAAATCACAGAAAATATATATATGATAAACCATCAAGTATAGTGGGTGAAGCTTGTCAGTGAGAAAAATATTCAAACTCCCTGTACTTGGGTTTGAAGGAACAATTCACTTTTATTTTGATCTGTCGAATTATCAAGTACGTAGCAAGTGAGATTCAAAAATATTTATAAATATTTAAATAGACAAAACAATATTATTGTATTTGTTTATGCAATTTTCTAAATTCTTTATCTTGATCCTGATAATACAATCAGTAGTAAAAGATGTATTACCTTATCCAAGTGGAAATATGAGATACTCAACTTGAATGTAAACAGTGACCACCAAATTTATCAGTAACTTAAAAATAAATTATTGTATATTAGCAAGTGCGATGATACATGAAAATAACCAAGTGGAGAAAAACTTTTAGGATAACATGGCACTAAATAATAATAACCGCAGATTGGTATATTTCTTGAGGACTGAGTAGAAATGTCTAACTGTCAAGTGATTTAAGATTTTTATACATATATTTCATCTTTTATTTACTGCCAATGTGACATTTTTTGTATTGATTATTTTATACCTACTGATTTTTATATATTTGCATGTGATTTTACGAATTTATTTTTTATTACTAATTTTTCGAAAAACAAATGTACTTGTGCCATCAAAATCTTAAAAAGAAATGAATGAGAAAATTTGAAAACTTCCACCTCATCATCTTAGGACAATTTTATGGAACAAAATTGTAATGTACTTATCTAATTCTTGTTCCTGAGCTTCACATTATGAATAAAACATATGACATTAATGCATTTTATTACATCTGATCAATAAATTATGCTTAATGGATACAAATAAAAAATAACATGATACATATAACGACTAGAAGTTTTTTAGATGTTATTACACTTTAATAAAGTTTTTGGATAAACAGAGTTCAAATAAGTTCAGAAACATATAAATTAATAAAAAAATACCAATTAGTGAATACACATTTTTACATACATACACATTTTTTTTAAATATGAAAATAAAACAAATAAAAAAAAACATAGAGAAGAAACTAAAATTATAAAAAAGAAAAAAGTCAACAAATAATAAATAATGCTAATTACTAACAATTGATTGAAAATCCATTGCATGAAGAATTTTTTTATTTTTATAAATTATAGTCATTAAATATCACAAATATCATTTGAAAACTGTGACTCAGATATACAGCAAATATATTTTCAGAGACTGAATATATTTTCATGAATTTGAATATTTTGAATGACTGAATGTGTACTTTTTTCTTAAAAATAGAATGAATATATTCTTAAAACAAATACATACACAATCCTCGCATGTTCAATTAAGTTAATTAATGTTGAGGGAGGACTCAATCCCAAGTTCATTAGATTGCATGACCAGGACACTAATTGCTTCTATAACCTATATCAAGTAATACATTATTTTTTACTAAACCAATATTGCAAGTAAATGTTTGGATAATATAAATAAATTACCTCATATTTGAGTGTTAATACCTCACAGTGAGTGAATAATATACTTATTATGTACTTTATATGAATCTGAAAAGTATATGTTATAAAACACAAAAGTAATTGGGGACTAGTAAGAATGTAGCCCAGGAACAAGTAATAAAGTTTACATAAGAATTGGTTATACATATTGTTCATCATCCTTATTTATGAAGTATGTACAAAAAAAGATATTGGTTATTATAACATTACTTGTAATATACATAAACAATAAAATGACGTAAGTTGAACTACTCTGGTATACCTTACACTATAATGTTATTATCCACAATATCTTGGAAAGTAATTGTACACTGATGTCGATAAGAACTTAAATTAAAATAGTTTTGTTTAATGTCTTTGGTACTAACTAAATGAGATATTAGGTTTTCCAGTCAATCCCAACTTTGGTCACTTTCACAATTCTGTTCATCATCTGACATGGTAACCAATTCCAACGGATCATCAAGGTGACGATCTATGGTATTCATATCACGAGGTGTACCATTTCGTAAAGCTCTCTTTGCTTGCCAAACTTCTTCATCTAGAGGACTTCTTTCTTTCCTAAATTCATATACCAACGGAAATATACGCTCTATGGCAGCTTGTACATCATTGACACTTCGTGCTGAAATATTAAATGTAAAATTAATTCCTGTGTCATTTAATAAAAAACAGTATATGGAAAATCTGCCAGTATAAAACTAAGACATAAGCAGAGAACACGAATCCAACAAATTACTTTGAAACTGAGAAAGCTACAAATAAAATTAGACATGAAATAAGAATGAGCGAAGGACTGTGCGACTACAATAAATTGCCAGACCAACAAAACTATAACCAGAAGGCATTCCAACGGGAATTGTAAACTAGACATTGTATCAAGAACTGAATAGTGTTGTTGTACATGAACGACTACCATATTACAATGTTAAGTATAAATTATTGTCATGAGCCAATCGGCTTTTTTAATAATTATCAAAAATAAAATTGAATATCTGCCACATAGAATATACAAAAAATATTCTGAAAAATACAAATTAAGGTAGAAATGTATTTTTTAAGAATCTTCATGTAAAAAAGGATTAAAATATACATATTCAAAATTCATAAATTAGATCAGTTTTAGAGTCAATTCATTTTGTATATTGAAAAATTTATTTCAATTGACTATGAAGGTGTTGATTCTCATATGTATGCATTATTGTATTTTGTATTGCTTTTCGGTAACTATCAGGTACTATGTCAAAAATTAATTTAACACGCACCCAATAGAAATTTTCAACATCTCATGTCCTATTAACAGAACACTACTTATCATTGATCAATGCTTTTAGAATAGAGAATGATCATCTTATCATGGATATCCTAGGATGTACACCAGATTTTTTAAACCTAACCTACAAAAGTTTGGTCAAAATAGGTTGGTTAGGTTTGTTTGTAGTTATAATTGGATAATAATTGGCTCAATCCAGTTGCATTATATATTTAAAAAAAGTAACTAGAATATTAAAAAAATAAGTAAATTGGTGTGAATACTAGACAAACTGTCTGTACATGATGTGTCAAAAACAAAATCTGGTGTACAAACTAGGCTATCCATTTATCATGCCTTTACAATACACTATTTTCTTATTTTTATGTGGTTAAATATAATTTCAAATTCATGATGACTAAATACACAAAAGCTTTAAGACCATGGCCCTGAGTCAAATTGAAAACGCTGTTCGTTATCGCCAAGCGCTATTTTTTTTTGTATGTGATTTGACGTTTGTTGTAGAAATTTTTTCTACAATAACAAACAACAAACGTCAAATCCCATACAAAAAAAATTAGCGCTTGGCGATAACGAACAGCGTTTTCAATTTGACTTGGGGGCAATGTGTGCAATAATTTCAACAAATTTATTAAAAAATGTTACAACAAATAAATATATTTTAAGTGAAAAAAAAACATTAGAACATTACCTATACTAAAACATAATATTAACAAATAAGAAGTGTTTTCTTAGAATTTCATTGACATTTTTTAAATGAAATTATTAGGTTTATTTTTCAAAAATGTCAAATTAAATAATGAGTTTGAAATCAGAGATCACTAATGGAATGTAAAATAAAGTGTACAAATACACATGCTTGTAACTCACAATTGAAGTTGACTGCAATAAAAAAATATGGGAGTTTTAACAATCAGCCCAGCATTGATGATTGTATATTGTTCATGCTTCACAACTGCTAGTGTGAGCTTAGTTATTTTAAAACATTATCATTACCTGTTACTGTGACACTCCCTGTCGAAAATATTTTCAAAGTAGCTTTGGGATTTGTAATTTTATATGTTACTCCAGGATGTAACTCTGGTTCATAGCTGAAAATATATTTACACTTTAATTATTGGTAATTACATATACACACATTGAAAAACATATAAAAAGAGTCATAAAGATAATGTTTAAATTATCATTTTTTCTTCGCAGGTACTTGTAATTTTCACAATACAATTTAAATCAGGCCATAGACATATTCATATACTTTTACACTCGGTAAAAATATTCCACAATATTAATTTCCATACATACACATAATAAAATACAGAGGGTTTAATATCACAAAGAAAATCCTTTCAACCAGCATTATTTAAAATTTTATTTATATCTGATAAGTATTTTCACCAAACACAGTATCACATTTCAGATTAAAATATTGCATTCATTTATTAAACTCATATACCTATATAATAATTAAATTGAAATACTAATTAAAGAAAACGTTCAAACATGAAAGAACCATATGTTTTATTATAGTTTTTGTTTCCGTGTTATAAACATTCATGATTTTCCAGAGTGCACATCACAGAGTGCACATATTGAAAAGGTTCCGTATTTAACAGACCCCTAATAAAATATTGTATAAAAATATACAAAGTATAACTTACTCTGCTTCTTTGTGTTTCTGGGAAAATGCCGTAATTTTAATAGCAAATGGCATTGAACAGGTTCCTAAAACATTGACAACCCTAAAATTATGAAATCTAACTCTAAATCCAAGTTTTTGCAGACATCTTGCATAACGGCGAGCCGCGATCCTCGCCTGATCTTCGCTAGTAGCACCAGTACATGTTATACGACCAGAGGACCAAATAGAAGCCGTTGTGTACGGCCTGCGTAATTTCATTGTGACCATTCCATTTTCTCTACGAAATTCTACATTGATTCCAGTTAGTGCGATTTGTCTCAAATTTAAATGACAACGCACACTGAAACTACATACTACGTTATTGATGACAATATCTATTTCTGGGGCAGGTTCAGTCTCTTCACTATTGGGTATGTTTTGGCAAACATTATCTGCTTCAGTTGGATGTTCTCCCATTTCATGATTATTGCTATCGTTCATTGACATTCCATCTGAATGCATAATTCCACCATTGTTACTCAGACTTTTTATTCCATTTTCTTGTACCAAAGTAGCCATAACCTAAAAATACAGTAAATATATCTAATAAAATTATATTAAGTATTTGAGAGAAAACATGATTACATTTTAATATGAGAGTAAAATCTTTAACTGAAATGATAAAATCAAGAAATGTATATTTATGATGCATTTTGACACACAGACATTGTAATGAGGAGGACCTCCTGGCTGCAAGCTATTGTAGAGGGTGCATATAGATGGTCTGGACACAGAAACAAATTAACACAGACATTGTAAATATGGCACAATCTGTTTAATTGTTTGTGAATCACAAAAAGTGAACCACTAGAAATATGAAAATGTAATCAAAAATCCTTTGATAGTAACCATACCTTCATACTTCTTTTGGCAAGTGGGTTTTGCAAGATTTTTTTAAAGAGTACCTTTCATGTTAATTATTAAAAATAGATTTTGTACAGCCGGGTAATTAGTGCAATGCTACATGAATTACTAAGGAGTGACTCAATTCCCTTACTTTTAGTTTGTTGTAAATTTGTTTGTGAAACACATATTTCACTTTTAAGTAAAATGATTGTGCATATGCAAACCAAACATTAAAATAAACCAATAAAATGTGTACTATGTTAAAAAACACCAAAACCAGTTGATGTGGGTTTTACCTTAATATCCTATGTGGTTAATGAAAAAACTTAATAATTGCTCTAAAAGCTCTTGTCAAAACCAAAATAAGTACTTTACTAGTACTTATTTTAGTAAGTACTTTCCACAAATCCATAATAAAGTGAAAAATACACTGAACACAATAAATGCACTCAAATATGTAGTTAATAAATTATCATTGAAATAAAATTACAGGATGTGCTGGATGTAACCCTTTAGACACATCCTTATTAGATGATGTGTTCCTATACTACCAATACAACTATTAACATTAAACAAGTGTTCAATATACGACAAACACAAAATATGAAATAAAAAAGTAGTGATAATTTTAATTACTTTTAATTTGATGTAAAAAAAATAACATCGCAGTATGAAAAAAGGTTATGAACGCCGACCTTATATTTTAGTACAAAAATGCATAAAACATTATTAACAAAAAAGGAACGACGGGGATTATTTAGATACTTTAAGCAAATAATTTATATTTAAAAAATAAACTAAGAAACAAAATATTAACTTGAACGCAATGTGCGTGCATTAAAATAACTATGATCATCTCCATCGTGAGACAGAAAGTAATGTCAGAAATATTTCTCAGGTTTTACTTTAATTACAGACAAGAGTTTTCGTCAAATAAAATTTAGTAATAGAAGAAAAATGCATCAAAATAAAATATTGAAGTCTATTTTGAAATAAACTATAATATATAAAAACATTAGAGAATATGATACATTTCCATCTAAGAATACAAAGAAAAATGACTAACGTTTCTAATTTTAATGCACGATAAATAAAAGCTGCCAAATAAGACTAGATACATAAAAGGAAATTGATTACAGAAAATTTAAAACAAAAAAGACTACCTGGAAAATATTCAACGAATTGATAAATTTAACTTAAAAATACCATCCACGGCAAGTCCGCCATGTTTAAGGTGAATTTCTGGAAATAACAATGCATAGATTTTTACTTTTTATAGTTTTTATCATTGACTTACCATTTACCATAGTATATGGACTACGCGCAAGGGAGTTTTGCTTGGCAGGTTTTTGGCAAACATGATTTTTATGGAAAAGCCACGTGACTGCAGTCTACTAAAGGCTACTGGAGACAAGGCAAATTTTCATACAAAAACACTAATTTTATAAGTTAAATTACCGGTTATTTTATGCTCGAACTGAATAAATTTTAATTGATGTATTTTTTGGCATAACCTATATAATTCATATCTTACTCATTGTTTATAAATCCATCTATTTGAGTTTTATATTCTTTTACTTTCATAGAATAATCTAATATTAATAAAAATAATTGCTCAATATACATATTTATTATTTCAGCAGATGACTTATAAAGTCAAATATTGTAGGAATAGCTACTTTGGACAGTTTATTTTTCCCAAACTGATTTTTTCGTAGCAAAAAGCTTATAAACATATATTTTACTAGGCTTTATTTGTAATAGGCTTACTAACGATGAATCGTCTGTTTTTCTTTTGATCGAAAAGATCTATTTAACTCTCCTTTCAAGACGCTTCAGGAATCTCAAATAAAATTAATTTTTAATATAATTTTAATTTACGTTCATAAAACGCTAAGAAAATCAAATGACAGAATTTATTTATAGATAAGTTACTATATAATATGCACGAACAAAAATCTTATTCGGTGAGGCACCGGTTTAGAATAATGCTTCCACACTTTTCTCTAATTATTGTTCGTGTGTCCCGTGAGAGACAGGTATTCGAAAATACAAGAGGCAAATTAACATCTCACATAGTTCAGCAATGACCATACCACCCATTATGAATGTTGCCTTTAAGGTATGCATTACCTTAAAGACAACATTCATTCAAATATTTTCGTATAATATATTGTAATGTAAGGTTAGAAATAAATAAATATAATTATTTTATACCAATACCTACGTGTTTTTAGACTTTTTTGTGTTAGAAACATCGATTAATAAGAAGATGTATAAATTAATATAAATAATCGGTAAAAAAAATTATTAATCATTCACTTTGACAAATAGTATGCAATTATAGTATTAAATCAGAGTTTTTCAAATCGAAATCGACTGTTACTCAATGAACATATTTATTTCGACACGTGAATTTACAAAAAAATATTTAAATTGAACAAGTAAGAGTATAATAAATAAATGAAAAGATAATTCACACCCTTCAGAATGACGGGAATTACATTTATATGCGGCACAAGTATGCATAATTTTAATGACTGAAAAAAACAAATAAACCAATAATTCATGTTGTTTTTCATGATATATAAAAATTCTATAAATACTAGAATCATTAATTGTCTTTAAAAATAAAATATTTATGTCAATATAAGGTTAAATTGTTAAAATTAAGGGATGAACTCGCTCACTTTCGCAAGGAAACAATGTCGTCCTGGACTTGAATCAGCTGTTTATGATGTTTGCTCAAAATGCCGTTCACGCGCGCGGTCCATTCTATTCAGAGATGTGCAAAATGGGTACCCAAAACCATTTGAAATGCAAAATGGAAATGGGTTGAAACTTTTCCATTTGAAAATGCAAAATGGTTTTAAAAAAAGCATTTCAAATGCAAAATACCTATTTTCAAAATACTTTTTAAAATGCTTAATGGTTTCTCAGGTGAAATGAAGAAGTCGAAACAAACAGTTTTGTATTAAAATTATTATTGAACTAAACGGTTTAGTAATTTAATAATGAAAAATAAAGAAGAACAGCTTGTGGAATAATTTTCTAAAGTTCAGACTAATTTTAATTCTCCAAACAAATAATAGCTACTTACATATTAGAGTGCTTCTTATTTGGTCAAAAATTATTTATTCGATTCTAAGACAAAATATTATATATTTTTCATGTCATGTTTAGGGGTCGCTACCAGTAATCAAAATTCAGCAATGTATGAAAAAATATAAATTGCTTATATTGCCTGAGAACTTACAAATAATTTTAGAAAATGAAAAATATTGCTAAAATTTTTTTTTTTGAGTACCTAGATATAAAGATAATTATTATTCTTTTAAAAAATCTTATAGCGCCGATTAATGAAACAGCATTCCAAGTACTTATGCTAATATTTCAGTGTTATGTTGCTCTATGAAACAATTATTTTTAGTCCTTGAGAAAAAGTTCTCATGCTTTGACCACTGTGGACATTTGGTGACAATGTGGCAATCCATTCAACTCTGTAGGACTATTTACACCAAAGCATCACACAGTAAGCCGTTTTTTTGGCTCTGTTCAGCCACTTAAGGTAGCAAGGTAGAATTTTTGGTATCCAGGGTACTTCTTATGTTGTTTAAAGATTAGAAGAAGATATTGTTCTTTAGTGATGAGTAACTTATTGTATTCTTCAAATTATGGCACTCCTTGTTCTACAATATAATTCACGGCTCGCAATGTACTTATGTATTTTTACCAACACTGTAGTCTTCATCTTATTTCAAAAGTCAGATACGATTCCATTTCTGGAAAAATTTCTTCGTCAAAAAATGCAAGTGCGATAAGCTCTTTGAATTGATAGGTACCACAATTCCTTTGTTTCCATAATTCTTGAGTTTTTTAAGAGCCGAAAATTGTTTCTTTCTAAAATGGGTAATCGGTACCTACACAGATTCATGTTTTGTGATTTTTTCTATTAGATCTCTATCTCAATGAACAATGAGAGGTACATTTTGATAGAATTCGTTTTTCAATGATTTTACTACATTTTTTCTTTGCTTCACGAGTTGACAATTATGTTGAAAAATTATTTTATATTCATAAGGATCAGATCCTACACTTTTCAATGTTGACATCAAAACAATAGGTCCTTACAATAATTTAAACACATTTTGGGGTCAAAATTAAATATGCATAGACGATAGCTATAGGTACAAAATTTCATATTAGGTCCTTACATATGAAATTGGCGTTTTGCCGTACTGGCAACTTTGATCTCAAATATCTTCTCTTTGGTTAGGAATTCGAAATTCAAATTTATACAGCTATTTACTCATATATTTGTGTTTTGAAAATTATAATTCATTTGTTTTTTCCTCAATTGTTTTTTACCTTTACGTCACTCAGTTTGTAAAATGGAAAACTTGAAATATCGCGTTATTTACTAATATGAGTTCCACCGTGGCACCAGTGCTGCAGAAATGGCTCTAAGGATTAATGATGTGTATGGCGACGGTGCCGCAAAAGAAAACACAGTGCGTTTTTGGTTCCAACGTTTTCGTTCTGGAAATTTCGACCTGCAGAACAAGCCCCGTGGACGGCCGGAGACGAAAGTTGATAATGAAGAATTGAAGGCTATTGTGGAAGCGGATCCATCGCAAACCACGTCCGAGTTAGCTGCAGGCTGCGGTGTTAGTGATAAAACTGTTTTAATCCACTTGAAGCAAATTGGGAAGGTGAAAAAGCTTGGAAGGTGGGTACCTCACGAATTGAGTGAAGCAAATCAACAAACGCGCGTTGACTGCTGCGTTGCATTACTCAACCGGCACAATAATGAAGGGATTTTAAAACAAATCATTACCTGTGATGAAAAGTGGATCCTGAACGATAAACGGAAGCGCTCATCGCAATGGCTGAACCCTGCCGAACCAGCCAAACCATGCCCCAAGCGAAAATTGACTCCAAAAAAGTTACTTGTGAGCGTTTGGTGGACTAGTGCTGGTGCAGTCGTTCACTACAGCTTTCTTAAATCTGGCCAGACGATTACGGCAGATGTCTATTGTCAGCAACTGCAAACCATGATGGAAAAGCTAACTGCTAAACAACTGAGGCTGGTTAATCGCTCTAGGCCACTGCTGCTTCATGATAACGCTAAACCACACACTGCACAACAAACGGCTACCAAATTAGAGAAGCTTCAATTGGAATGTCTAAGACATCCACCGTACTCTCCGGACCTTGCCCCAACAAATTACCATTTTTTACGAAATTTGGATAACTTCTTGCAAGGGAAAAAATTCAACTCCGATGGGGCAGTCCAAACCGCCTTCAAAGATTTTATTGATTCCCGTCCGAATGGTTTTTTTAGTAAAGAGATCGATGAAATACCTATGAGATGGCAAAAGTGCATAGATAGCAATGGTACATAGTTTGATTAAATAAATATATTATATTTAAAAAAAATCGACTTTATGTTCCTCCCATACAAAACGCCAATTTCATATGTAAGGACCTAATATATTTTTCAAAAATTTGAAGCTCGTTAGCGACCCACAAAAAATATTTTAAATGATAATAAAAAAATACGGGTATACTTTTTGTAAAAAATCTTGAAATCTCTTTGGATCATGAAGATTGCAATAAGGAAAAAATAATAATTAAAAAATAATTGTGTAATATCGGCTAAGTGTTGGTAAGAGTGAATAATAAGAATGACGGGGATCTATTCTCCAATCTCGCACGATATATGGCGTATGCGACTATGTCGCCTAAAAAATGTCGAATGAAATGTCGTATGGTAAGCTTTTAGTCTATTCTTGAAACCATTCGGAATTGAAATCGTTCGACATTGAAATGTCACATGAAAGAAGAGGCAACATAGCATTTGGGATGCGTTTGAAATATTTTTTTTTGCATTATTTTGACATTTTTCTATGGTTGTCTAAAATCTATGGCAAATTTTTGTATTTTATTTTCGTTTATTGTTTACATTAGTGGTGCAAAGTTCGATATTTTTGTAAGATCCTGTCTTTTAAAATCGATTCACGAAATTTATGCGGATCATCAATTCGCTCTTCGATTCAATATGATTCAAATATAGCTATCCTTATCTATCGTACATAACATGTACGTAGAATGACAGAGAAAACAAAACCGATTCAAAATATGATATGCAAATGTAGGCGTTAAAATGTTTGCATTTCAATGTACTTAATGGTCAATATTGCTTAAATATTTTATGAACCATAATGAATTAGTCGTGAATCGAAGATCGCCTTCAAAATAGTATATTCAATTATAGACGTTACGTATTTGTTTTTCAAAGTATGTTGCGGTCAAAATTGCTTAACATATTTAAGAACCGCAATGAATTAGATTTTATGAACCATAATGAATTAGTTGTGAATCGATGATTGCCATGAGTCGGTATGTGTATCGCATTCTAACGATATATTTTATATGAGATAGAAAGTGTGAGAGTGATGTCTGGTTCATGAGCGGATCGTTGTGGCAACGTGAACCGTGAGTCACCGATTCAATTTAATGATCCGGTCAAATAATACGGATCACTCATTTTTCCCCGTCGCTAGTTTACATCCGTATCCGTAAGGTTATATTCTCTTTGATTGTTTTTTGTGACGCTTTCGTTTTTATTCCTCCAAGCTTTCGAGTATCGTCGTTATTTTGTAATATCTAAAATAATAAGAAAATAACAATGAACTGTTGTTCAACTATGCAAAAAAATATGTTGGTGGAATTAATGAACGAAGAGAAGGAACTTGTGTCAGGTAAATTTTCCAACACATTTTCGAGGCACACGGCAAAAATGCGCTGGATGGAAATTAGTGAAAAATTAAATTCAATTCCCGGCGCTAACAAGGATTGGTTGCATTGGCGAAAGGTAAGCAGTATTTTTGACATTTTATTTCGAGTCTTTTGTTTAAATAAATTGATTGACAATTATTTCACCTATAATCAATCAGAATAATGTGATATGAAATTATACAATAAGAATTCTCGAAAATCGTACCATTAGAATATGTATATAGTACGTTTGTATATTTAGGAAGATATTATGTAGTTTGTTATTATTGACAAGTATAAGATGAAATAATGACAGAAGACGTAAAAATAACCATCGAGTTTAAAACCACGTGTCAATGGTTATAAATAACTGAACATTAAAAACTGAACAAACGATTATAATAAAAACCTTACGTGTCAGTTAAAAAAAACGTGGTTTTAACATGTTTTCATTCATATTTCCAAACTTATAGAACAAAATATGTGTGTTAACTTATTATCTTTCAATGCTTATTAATAATATGATAAAGATTTATCAATGTTTATACTGACTGAATAATTAATATTATCATTGTTATATTCTTTATAGACATGGCATGACATCCGGTCTAAGGCAAAAGTCAAAGAGGCTGCTCTGCAGAGGGAGAGGAGAGGGACTGGTGGAGGGCCTCAGCTGACCCCATCGGAAGAGGCCATCATTAATTTATTAACGCCAACGTTGGTTGTTGGTCATTTTGAGAGCACAGAATCCCACGTGGATATAATTCAAGGAAATGATGAAAGTTATGTGGAGGAGGTTATTCATCATCACACAGAAGAAGTTCATTCCGAACCAGAGAGCACTATACAAATAGAGAGCGTTAACGTTTTATCAGGAAATCAGCCCGAAAATTGAATTAATGGAGAGGCACGTTATTGCGATTGAAAATCTGTCAACTTTATTTATTAAAAAAAACTGTAAATGTTCTTTTCCATTTAAATCTTTAATAGTTATGTTTTATATTTCACATTGTTTATATATCTATATTAGTAAATTTTATAAATGTTTCTATTGAGTATTTAAATAATATGTGATATGTTGATACAAAAATTGTGATACATTGTTCGTTTCTATATCTCCGCTAGTAAGTTTACTTCCGTTTCATTTTTCATGTTGTTTATATATCTCTATTTGTAAATGTTCCTATTTAAATATTATGTAGTGATCTTTATGTTCATGAAGATTATGGTTAAATTTAATTTGTCATCTCGGAGAGTATTAACAAAATTTTAAAGTCAGTCAATAGTTATATCCCTTGATATGTTGTCAGCGGAGAAACATATTTACATTATCTGTACAAGAATTGTGATATGTTGTTCGTTTCTATATATCCACTAATAACACACATCCGCGTTTCCTTCACATCCGCGTCATGTATGGGATTTTAGAAGTATGTAGGCTCACCAGTTAATGTTGTGGTCAATGTTGCCACTTGGGTTGGAAGTGTTTGCACACCAGCCGCTGGCTGTCGGGAGACTCCGACAGGCGGTATCCAGGTTCGATTCCGGCAGGTGTGGTATCGTTTAGTTGTATGTAACCAAAGGCGGACACACAGGTTCTATACCTACACGTCCAGCAGACCGGCATTACCACCGTCTCACGTCGACAGGTTTGCATATGAGGTCTGGATGAAACCGAATGATTTGTGAGCCCGGTGTGCGTCCTTATACCTATACTTTGTCGTAGCCAAGTGAGCGTGGCAGGTAGCTCGTAGCTCGCGTGCAGCGCAGTACATGACGACGTCAGCGTTGCGCTGTGGCGCAAGTGACTGTTGTGCTTCAGGATCAATTTTACAATTTCTTCTTTCTCCAGTTAGCCATATAAGTAAAATAAAACACTTGAATTTAATTAGTTCAAAAGGAGATTACAAGATTAATGTGGTCACAAGATAAAATGAATCTATGAAAAAATTAGGTTTGGCACCTACCAAAGAAGATTAATGTTACAAAAATGCATTTGAAATGCAAAATGCATTGAGAAAAACATTTTAAATGGAAATGGGTGAAATAAAAAAGCATTTAAAATGCAAAATACCTATTTTGCATTTCCATTTGAAATAGATTTATTTGAAATAAAGCACATCTCTGAATATACTCAAAGAGTACTTATAAGTAGAGGGATAATGGACGTATTTTGGCCTTCTACGCAGAAGCCAACATCTATCTGTCAAAACGCCCGTCGTTGGGCAAAAAACCGAAGTGTTTCTTTAAATTATTAAGTTAAAATGGTTCAATATTTTGTAGAACTAAATTTTGGGCGAGGCACAAGTTGACGCTTCACGAGCTAACAAATGTTAATGTGGTGACTTTCACACTTAAAAAATACTATATTATTTTCTCACAATTGTAACCTAGTTTCTAGAGATAGATATTAATTTGGTCCAAGTCATTTTATTTTATTTTTGATTAGGAAACAAAACAGGAGTACAGATAGAAAAGTATATGATAAATATAAAAGAAGTATACAACAATCTGTACACCCAATAACATTGTTTCACATAGCAATAGAATGGTAAGTAGTACAAACTATCCACATGAATACAAAATAAAGAAAACAAAAGAATATGCATATTTAAAAATAACAAACAATTTCAATAAAAAAAACAACGTTAGAATAAGCATATTTTGTTATAAAAAAAAACATATTTTGTTATAAAAAGTGGGAACAGGAAATATGGAAAGGGAGAGGACGGACAGGGAGAGCAAATCTCATATACCTACATATTTATTATTTATTTTTATTTATTATTAAAAATAACAAAGAAAAATACACAATACAACAATATATACAATTTTTAAAAAGATACATTATAATTTTGTTTTTTTTTTATGACTCAACTTCAAAAAGAGTTTTCTCGTGCTTTGAAGTGAGTCACATTTCACAAATCTACAAACTATCTAATCTATTTATATACATACATCTTAATCTAGGCACTAATCTATTTACAATAACATACATATTTAGATACAAACATACATAATATTATATATAAAGAGAGAAAAAAAAATACAAAATTGGTCTGTAGAATAAATAAAAATACACAAATTGAAAATAAACAACACACAATGAATACACAAGAAAAATGTTAATTCAAAAAGTCTTTCAGCAATACCAAGAAACCGCCAAAATTATTTTGCGCCACTATTCTCATATCCACTGGTAAATCATTAAACCACTTCACCCCATAATATGAATAATGATTTTGGCCAAAAGATGTATTTTTCTTTGGGATATTTATCAAATAATGTTGAAAAATACGAAACCATTATTCACTGCCGCAAATTACATGCTTTACCTCGTGGCGAAACTGATTAATAGATGAGTCAAAGATATCAGCATGCATCGAAAATAATGCATTAAATCTACGACAGATGCGTGGGATCGTAGCATTCATCCGCAAATTGATTCTACAGTGTGGAACATGTAAGATGTTTGACTGGCGAACTGACCTTCCCGGGACCCGAATATTCACAAAACTGACAAGCTCAGGCGAGTCCATAGCATCGTTCAAAATTTTATGAAGCATTAATTGGTCGAATAAGGTTCTTCTGGATTCTAGGGTATCATATTTGTGGTATTTAATTGAATCACGATAGCTATCAAAGTTAAGTCGTAATTTGTAATTTAAAAAGTTAAAAAATTTGCGTTGAATTCTCTCGATTCTAGCTATGTGGACGCCATAGAAGGGGGACCATATCTATGTGCAGAATTCGAGTTGAGGACATGTTTGTATAATATCATATTATATAATATCAGAAGTCATGTTTGTATAATATATTGCTGACAAATGCCACATTTAATGGTGAAATTTATTCATGCTATGTTTTAAAACAGATTAAAAATGACTTGTTTTTCATTGATAATTTTGAACTATTTACCATTATATTCATTCTTGGAATCTGCATAATAGGAGAATATTTAGATTACCATATCATAATGTTAAACAAAATTTATAAAGGTTATTTTTAAAATGGAAGTTCATTTTCGAATTTTCCTTTAGAAATTAAATGTACAAAAAAACTAGTCTGTTGACTATTTGATTATAAAAAAATCGAAAAGATAATCAAAACGTATTTGAAAATAAACTGAACCATAAATATTATGTTACATTATCACTACATGAGTCTTAAATTCATTGTTTGATATATTTTCACGAATCTCGAATTGAATTATTCACATACAACTTTCAAGTATAATGACAGGATTGACAGATATTTATGCCCAATTGCCGGTGAATAAATGTTGGCTTCTAAAAAATCCGTCTGCGCAGATGTCATCCGATGTGGTTTGCCTACCAAAACGTCAAAAATCCCCGGAAAATTGCCTCACTTCGATTCATACAAAATTTGGTAGGTAACTACGGCATCTAGTATATTATAATAAAAATCAATGGATATGAATAATATAGGTTATGCCAAAAAAATACATTTACCATTTAATATTCACTTTAAAATTTCAAAATCAATTAAAATTTATTCAGTCCGAGCATAAAATAACCGGTAATTTAAATTATAAAATTTGTCTTTTTGTATGAAAATATGCCTTGCCGCCATTAGTACACTGCAGTCACGTGGCTTTCCATACAAATCATGTTTGCCGAAAACCTGGCAAGCATTTTGCCTTTGCGCGTAGTCCATATACTATTAAGTCAATGATAATCGCTTTTCTATGGTATTCATCTTCGTGTACAATGGCGTATTAATATTGCATCTTTTGTTATATTTATTTTTTATACAGGAATAATAACAGTTATGCTCATAAAATGATGCTGATTAAAATGTTATTCATTCGCTAGATATTAGTGTTGTACCCATTTAATATATAAAACAGAATATAATATAAGTATCATGGGTCGCGGCAGGTTTGTCCATTTCATATATTGATTTTCTTCAATAACTACATACATATTTATATTCTAATAATTATAACGAATATACCTATATAAATTATATTAGAAAACTTACTTTCAGTAAATGCTATATACTTTGAAATAAGTCGCTGATGAGAAATTTTAATGCTTTTAAACTTTTTATAAAGAAAGCTTGGTTTAAAAGACCTTTTAATTTTTCAGTTTGTATTTGGTTAGTCAGAATAGGTTTATAATTATTGTTGAAGTTTGTGTATATATTGGACCTTTTATTTGTAAATGAAAGTGTTTTTATTTGAAAAGAAATATATTGATAACATGTTCAGTAATAATAGTTTGTATTTTAGAGATCGCAGTAGAAGCAGGAGTCGTCGACGAAGTAGAGAACGTGGTTTGGGCGGTAGAGGTGGAGGAGGAGCGCGTAGAGGTAATCCTGGAGCTAACTTGAGAAAACCTAAATGGGATATGAGCCGATTGGAACCTTTTAAGAAAGACTTTTATGTGCCTCATCGTAATGTTCTCAATAGATCCCATTTTGAAGTGGAACAGTGGCGGCGAGACAATGATATTACTCTACAAGCTAAAAATCCACCAAATCCGGTTTTCGAGTTTGACGAAGCCGGTTTTCCTGATTATGTTATGGATGAAATAGAAAAAATGGGTTTCAAATCTCCTACTCCCATTCAAGCTCAAGGTTGGCCCATTGCATTGAGTGGTAGTGATATGGTTGGAATTGCTTCTACAGGATCAGGCAAAACTCTTTCCTATATATTACCAGCCATAGTTCACATCAACCATCAACACAGGCTTCAGCGAGGAGATGGTCCAATTGTATTAGTGTTAGCTCCTACAAGAGAATTGGCTCAGCAGATTCAAGAAGTAGCAGATAAATTTGGGAACACTTCAAAAATTCGTAACACTTGTATATTTGGAGGCGCTCCAAAGGGCCCCCAAGCACATGATTTGAATCATGGAGTTGAAATTGTGATTGCTACTCCAGGTCGACTCTTGGATTTCTTAGAAGGTGGAAAAACCAATTTGAAACGATGTACTTATTTGGTTTTAGACGAAGCAGATAGAATGTTAGACATGGGGTTTGAACCTCAGATACGTAAAATTATAGAACAAATTAGACCTGATCGACAAACTCTGATGTGGTCCGCTACCTGGCCTAGAGAAGTTATGAATTTAGCCTCAGAATTTTTGAAGGACTATCAACAAATAAATGTTGGTTCCCTTCAATTAGCTGCAAATCACAATATTTTGCAGATAATAGATGTATGTATGGAATATGAAAAAGAAACCAAATTAAGTACACTATTAAAAGAAATAATGGCTGAAAAAGAAAACAAAACAATCATTTTTATAGAAACAAAGAAAAGAGTAGATGACATTACCAGAAAAATGAAACGAGATGGGTAATTATGATTTAACATTTTTCTTTGATTCAATGTATTATGAAACTTTTAACTATTTTATTTTATCAATTAACACCCAGTGTAGGGTCTTTATACAAAAATTTCAAGAAAAAATAATGTACATTATAATATAAATAAACAACCAAAACAAAAAAAAAACAAAATATAATAAACCAAAAGAAAACAGAAAAAAAACAGTCAAGACTCTCATTACAAGCATTTCATTAAATGTAATGACAAACTTTTGTACACTCCATAACCCAATACAGATAAATTTGGAATATTTTTAATAAATCAAAAACAATGGAACATTCACATTTTTTTCTTTTACTAAAAAAATGGTACAAAAAATAATAGAAAATATGGCAAAATTTTAATTATTTTATTTGCTCTATAAAGCTTTTTATAGCAATTAGAAAAACGTATTTTGAATTACGCGCTAAAATGGTTCATTTGGGTCGTGACATGAGTGACGTCACACATCATAGTGGATGTATTTTTCGAACGTATTTCATACATTTTGTTCATGTCTTCTTTATTATTGCGTTTAATGAAATAGTATTTTAGAGCAGGTGTAGCGGAGTTTAATGTTCGTCTAGGCAGAATCTGCATAGATGCATATCTGCTAAGTTCATTGTGCATAGGTGTTTATTTAAATTTTGACATAGGAGGGTTTCAAACGAATGCAAGGACAGGCAAACTGACATGAATATAGCCGCGCACAAACTTGTGCAATTCCAGAATGACAATCTTAAGAGGTCTACTTTATTTATATGCAGATTAAAATGGAAATAATTATAATATTGGAAAACACTCGGTGAAATGCTTTGCACTATAGATAATACGTCAAAATTAACTATCCATTGTGATGTGTGGCATCATAAAGTGATCAACCAATAACAGACCGTTTATAATTTTGATCAAAAATATATATTTAATATATTTTTTATAGTTAAATTGTTAATTAAACTGTAATATTTCACTGCTTTCATTAGTATTTTGATGATCACCGTTATTTTTTTACCTCTAAATCATTTGTTTTTATTTATATCCCTCACACATGCATGTTCTCTATTATGTAGTAAATTTTCTATTAACTCTAAGAATAAAATATATCTCTTTATGTGCAAAGATTCAGTTTTATCAATTGAATGAATTTGCAGGTGGCCTGCAGTTTGTATACATGGAGATAAATCGCAACATGAAAGAGATTGGGTTCTACAAGGTAAGATTCTTTGGTGCTTTGAATTATTTGGACACAATCTTTCTGGACACTTTCTTTTTCAGACTGCCACAATAATTGTAGACACTGATTGATTATTCCAGATTTTTATTCTCCACTACTATGGAGTCATGATTTCACAATTAATAGCATATTCATTTTACATCAATTTCTCAAAGTGTATCATGTAGAGAGTGCAAACTACGAGTTTTGTTGTGATGTGTTTGTATGTATGGCGTACGCCGTATCCTTTTTCATATATTCATCATTACATGTAAAGTGCATACGCCTAGAGGTGATAAATTTTCCATAAACAACCATTAATTTTTCTCCATGATTTCATCATTTATACTGTTTTTTTTACCTCTACAGCCCAAGTATTTAAAAATAAAAAAATATCTATTTTATTCTGTATATAATATTCTTGTAGAAAAATAATTAGCATGAAACGTAAATGCAAATGTCAAGACATTTTTGTCTTTAATTTAAAAAAATATATATTCCTCTAAAATATAAGTTTAACATTGAAAATCGGGGTATGCCATTATTTTTCTACAAGAATTTGTAAAAGAAAATATTAAAAAGTTATGGAGTATTTTTCATTATTAATACCCAAACTATAATAATAATAAACACTCCCTTGCACCATGCGCAAGTGGCGAGTTTATTGCCAAAATGTCAATTTCTTCCAACTAACCAGTGTTTTCAGCCCAGAGAAGCAATATTTGCGTGAGAAATGAATTTAAATAAATTATTAGTGATAATGATGGAATAACTAATTGAAAATAGGTACGCTGGCAACAGGCGCCCTCTGTTCAATCTAATTGTAAATATTGATCTGAAATTCACCAATAGAGAATTTGTATTCTTTTTAATAATATAAATTTGTATATATCAGAATGGGATCTAAACAAAAGAAAAGAGAATTGCCTTTCAAATATGTATTACATAATATTGTCAATTTGTATTTTAGATTTTCGCTCCGGGAAAGCTCCGATCTTAGTCGCAACAGATGTAGCTGCTCGAGGTCTTGGTAAGTAAAAATCATTATCTTTTATTAACATTTCCTTTTATTTTCATATTTATTATCTTTTTATTTTAGTTTGATATCAGTACAAATATTAGAAATGCATGCAATTTTTGTTTTCTTTATTTCATCCCAAAATATCTAATTTCAATGCTTTCATGAGAATTGAAACCAAAGGTTGTGTTGGATATATTCCAATTTATCAACAATAATAAATATTGTATTAATGAATAATATAAAATTGATATAAATTTAGTATGTAAGTGAAATAATGAAATAATTAATTGAAAAGTGCTTAGATGTATTGGGGAAGAATCCGGTGAACTGACTGAGTGTGATGATTTCTTTTGCAGAGGCACAAGCACATGTGTGTGTTGCCTCTCAGAGACAGAGAGTGAGGTATGGTGGCCCCTCTGGTGGCTCCTGGTGGAAGGACAGGGGGTGTGGCGCTGGCACCCGTGCCCACCAGATGGCACTGCCATTGCCTGCTTGCCCACCAGATACTCTGGGGCCGCCAACACTCACTATCTATTTACAACAATCTACCAACTAAACATCACCGGTACAGTACACACCAATCGATATTATTTTTTATTTCACAACATTTTAGTATTATATTGGAAAAATAGGTCAGATACGACTAGGAATTATATTTACATTTTATTACATTTGAAAAATTATTTACTCTGAATATTCACACTGTCAAATAATCGTTTCTTCATTAAATGTTAAAAGTACATTAAAGGACACATAGTTTTTTTGGAAATATTTTTTAATGGGAACCATAATATAAATATATAACAGCAATTATTTCATTTTCTACGCCTCTATACCTCATAAACAACATAAAAAAATCTACATTAAAACCTTTTGATATCAATAAAAATTCATTTTTGGTTTTACTGTGGGAAGTTCTATGTTTTTTTATGTGATATTGATGCATATATCTAGATTAAACAATCTTTGTATTTTTAACATAATCTATAGGTATGTATTTTCATTGTCTACAACATTTTAGTAATAATAAAATAATTTATGAAAACTTTGACTTTGTGAATTATTTTCATAGTAATATTTTTTTACTTTATTATTTTTGCGTTTATATATTTTTATGAACTTTTTTTCTTTTCACTTAACATGTACTTTTTATATTGTGAGATATTTTAATATAATCCAATGGCATATTTTATTTTCCATTCATCAATTATTATTTGTTTTAAATTCACAAATTCATTTACTTTTACAGTTTATATTGTTTGAAATACTGTTATTGTCTAATGTTAAATTTGCACACAAATTTGTTATCAGTCTTATGTGGTCTTATGATTATTGCATTGATAACAAATTACTATTCTAGGTACATTTTTAATTTCTTTTACTTTGTGTATTATGTTATTAAATATTGATGTGATTAAGGATACACTGCAAAAGTATACTACAAATTCAAATTTATAAATTAAATAACATCTTTTTTTCATTTACTATGATTATTTACTGGTAAGTTATGTTTTACCTACAAACATAAAACACACCCATTTTAATAGAACAATCATGAATACATTAAAATATTTCAATTCATTATTTTCTTTAAGTTAAATTAATGGACGGTCTACAATGATTCTGATTTTTTTTTAATTTAAAAAAATATCAAATTTTTTTACAGAAAAGCAAATTTTTTTATTTAAATTTATAGTTTATCTACAAACCATTTCAAGTTAATATTGTTGAAGGTACACCAAAATTATGGTAATAATCATTAAACATAATAACCTGTCCTAATGTTGATGGACATGAATGTATTTTCCTAAGAATGTATTTTTTTACATTTTTATGACGTATTTAGAGCAGCATATATAAATATTTAGTCAGGTTTTTTTATTGAATGATTTTTTTTTTGTCTATGTCTAATTTTATCCATCCCCCCTTTTGTCTTGGTTCTTCTATAAAATCCATGTATCTTTTTTTTTTCTATAAAATCTATGTTTTGTCTTTTATAAAAATATACATTTTTTTAATGATCTATAGTTTTTGTGTTAACAGAGTGGAATTTCATTTTAAAATAAATCAATTAGTATTTTCCACAATTTTTTTTAATAACGACTGAACGTTTTTGCCAAGGTGACTTGGCATTGTCACGGTCCAAGAAACTTCTTTTGGACCTTGACAATGCTAAGTCACCTTGGCGAAAACGTTCGGTCATTATTAAAAAAATATAGTAAAATACATTTTTTTAATAATGACCGAACGTTATGGCCAAGGTGACTTGGCATTGTCACGGTCCAAGAAACTTCTTTTGGACCTTGACAATGCTAAGTCACCTTGGGGAAAATGTTCGGTCATTATTAAAAAAATATGGTAAAATACATTTTTTTTTATAATGACCGAACGTTTTTGCCAAGGTGACTTGGCATTGTCATGGTCCAAGAAACTTCTTTTGGACCTTGACAATGCTAAGTCACCTTGGGGAAAAAGTTCGGTCATTATTAAAAAAAATATGGTAAAATACATTTTTTATTTAAGCCTTGCCTTGTTTCTAGCATTCCTTCATTCTGTGTTATTACAGTAGAGCCTCGATAATCTAAAAACCCAAACTTTAAACCCATTTAGGTTGTATGAAGTGTTCGGATTAAAGTATGTAGATATTTTGAAAGGAAATTTTATAGTAAAACAAGGTACAAGGTGCTTTTAATCACACTTTTAAAGAATATTAATAAAATGCTTTGAAGTGATAAGTGCTTTGAAGAAAACGCTTTGTCCTTATTGTACTGATTGCGCAGCACTGTGGGTTACTGTGAAACAATGGTTGTTTTAGAGGTTGGGGGATCGTTTGAATTAGCTGGGGTTCAAATTTTATTATTAAATTATCATGGAGTTCGAGGCTCTACTGTACTTGTTTGACTTTACTGGAAAAAAGGCTTGATGTCATATAAAACCATGTATATATATATATATATATATATATATATATATATATATATATATATATATATATATATATATATATATATATATATATATATATATATATATATATATATATATATATATATATATATATATATATATATATATATATATATATATATATATATATGTTATATTTGATGTTTTCACGGGTGAAATATGTTATAATATTTTTATCTCGGTTTTCCCGTGTCAGTAGGTCTTGACTAAGACCATTTGTCTTCCGACGTTTTCGTGAACCTCTCAGAATTTACAGGGAAGCTATAGAAATATATAAGAGAAGGGATATAATGAACAATCGGGACGACGGAGTTCGTTTGCCTAGTACCTGGAAGAACATTTTATATGACAAACAATACAATAATAATATTAATAATACCATAGCGAAAATAACCCCAAAACACAACAATAATAATATTAATGTCACAACTAAAATTAACAATAAATCACAACACAAAAATAATGATAAAATATTATTACCAACGAACACGACAGCAGGTGGGCGTGTCACAAGGAGCCAATCACGTCGCGCTAACAATATTTGACATAAGCGGCCATCTTGTACGCTACGAGTCACTTGACGGTGAGCTTTCAGTGTGAGTAGACGTGTGTCGCGCGCGTGCTTTTCGTTAATTCCTTGAAAATGCCTGGTGATATTCAGGCGAAACGTCGGAAGACAAATGGTCTTAGTCAAGACCTACTGACACGGAAAAGCGAGATAAAAATATTATAACATATATATATATATATATATATATATATATATATATATATATATATATATATATATATATATATATATATATATATATATATATATATATATATATATATATATATATATATATATATATATATATATATATATATATATATATATATATATATATATATATATATATATATATATATATATATATATATATATATATATATATATATATATATATATATATATATATATATATATATATATATATATATCCCGCAATACTTGTTGCGTCACCTATGTGAAATTCGTATAGGGTTGTTGCGTCCACCAACTTTTCGCGTCCGGTATACGGACGCAAGATAATTTTCACGCCAAAAACTACCATTCTGTTGCTTATACCATAGAGAATCAACTGGCAAAAATTTACATGGAAGCAAAAAAAATATCAAAATATCTTGAAATGAATATTATTAGTTCAACCATTGGCCGCACGGAGATTTGTTCAGTGTATATTTTTACTAAGCCACCGATCGTTTTGCATCCGCGGCAAAATATTACATGTTGACCTTGGCCGCACGGAGATTTGTTCGGAGTATATTTTGAAGGTGATTTATATATATGGCTCCGATCGTCTTGCGTCTGCACTCAATACTGTTCTACCATGTCTCTGTGACCTTCGCGATAAAATGAATACAATTCAACGCATTTTAAATATTGCCTTGAAAAAGCGCGTACCTACTTACTTTTATTTTTACGACTTCATACAACTGTCGATATATGTATTGATACCTACTCTCTCTCGTGCGCGTACCTACTTACTTTCAGTTTTACAAAGTTCATACTATATGTTGATTTGATTATTGTTACTCTCTCATGCGCGTACCTACTTACTTTTATTTTTACATCGTTCATAATACTATCAATTTGTTTATTGTTACTCTGATGCGCGTACCTACTTACTTACTATTGCAATGTTAATATTTTTTATAGAAAATTAAATTATCTCGTTTTGGTGTTTCGGCTTGTTGCGATATTTTTAAAAACTTTGGAAACACATATTTAAACACATAAATTTATCATGATAAATATTTTTATTTATAAAAAATTTTTGAGAATTTCTAGAATTTTTTTGAAAACATCAATTTGATATTTTTTATTTATCTATATTTTGTGTGTCATGACGTCTGTGTGTCCCCCCCCCCCCTTATAACATTTGATTCGCTCAATGCACAATGCCCAAAATTTCAGAATATATAAATAGTATAGGCCTACAAAACTTTTATACTCAGAATTTTGAATTTTCGTTTCAGTCAGGGGTTATCAACTTTTGAATTTTTACTTTATTTTTCCATATATCTCAGAAACCATAAAAGCTAGAACGCTGAAAATTGGTACCACAAATAAACAAATACATAATCTCAAATAAGTTTTTTAAAAATAACCAAACAACATTTTTTAAACATTTTTTTTTAGGAAAAATATTTTTTTATGATAAATTTATGTGTTTAACGGCCTATATTTCCAAAGTTTTAAAAAATATCGAAAAAATCCGAAATACCCCAACTAGATAATTTAATTTTCTATAAAAAATATTAACATTGTAGCAGTACATCTCGATTTCTTTTTAACATTTTTTATTGAAATTGAATTTAGTGACGACTTCGCTTCATACAATTTGTATGGTAGTCCCATAGCCATACCATCACTCCATTTCCCTATTTGGGGCAGGCAGAGAGAACCGAATGCCAGACTCCTCTCTCTTGAAATACCTTCCTCGCCTCATTCACGTTCATACATCGTCTCATACACGCTCTTCTATTATTCTTACTTCTTACATCACCATCTTTCAAAATCCCATTTATGTGATCGTGCCAAATTTTTATTGGCCGACCTCTACTTTTCGTTCCTCTTTTATCAGACTTGTATACTTTTTTTGTCAGACGGTCATCTTTCATTCTTTCTATGTGGCCGAACCACCTTAGGGAATTTATTTTAATCTTACTTACGATATTTCTTTCAATCATACATTCTCGTCTAATATCCTCATTTCTTATTCTATCATACATCGTTTTACCACACATTCGTCTTAGTGACCTCATTTCAACCGAGTTAATTCTACTTTCATGCGTCTTCTGCCATGTCCATGTCTCACTAGCATACATTAGAGTCGGTGCGACGATACCATTGTGTACCGCGAGCTTCGCTTGCCGCGAAATAATTGGGTCTGCCATTACTGGTCTTAATGCACCGTTCACTCTATTACCTGCCGTTACTCTCCTTTCAATATCTTTTTCCAATCTTCCATCACGCTGAAACATGCTTCCTAAGTATGGTATGGTAGTCGTCTATACACATTACACAATATATTATGTAAGAAGACCTTATAGTTTGTCACTTTATCTCCAAATACATACATACCATCAGGCTGTTTTCATATTCCGGGTTGGAAAAGAGGACTGACCTCCATACTGTCCACGTATTTGGATGGTAAAATCATGAGAATAGCCATGTGATCAATAACATCAGGTATTTTTTTTTTCATGAATGCGGGTTTGTTATTTAAAAATACGCACTTACATCAGAAACTGAAAGTTTATTGGGTAAGAAATATTCTGCACTAAGTTGTATTATTTTTATGCACAACAGATATTTAATGTATTTTAAACTCAAGGAGACAAGTCCCGTCAATCGGTGAAATCAAAACCCTCACGATTACCCATATCAAGGATATAATTTTCATGTGGATTCTATAATATCTTAAGATATCTAATATAATTATATCCAGGATTTCACTTCTTGGCCGGACTTGCTCCTGATCTAGTCGTATTTGTCAAATCTTTTCATAAATGTATATATTCCATATACGGATTTACTCAAAAATCGGAGTAGAACATTTCGTGTCTGTGTGTGTGTCCCTCCCCCCTTATAACTTTTGATCCGCTCAATTTACAGAGCCCAAAATTTCAGAATATATTAACAGTTATAGACCTACAAAACTTTTTTACTCAGAATTTTGAATTTTTGTTTCAGTCAGGGGTTATCAACTTTTAAATTTTTGGTTTATTTTTCCATATATCTCAGAAACCATAAAAGCTAGAACGCTGAAAATTCGTGTGAACATAGAAAAATACGAAGTATCAAATTAATTTATTCAAAAAAATTCCAAAATTTCTCAAACATTTTTTATTAAGAAAAATATTTTTTTTATTATAAATTTATGAGTTTGACTGCCTATATTTCCAATATTTTAAATATATCGAAAAAACCCGAAACAACCCAACTAGATAATTTAATTTTCTATAAAAAATATCAACATTGTATTGGCACATCTCAATTTTTTTTTAACAATTTTTATAAAAATTGAATTTAGTGACGATATTGCTTCATACAAATTGTATGGCAGTCGCCTATACACAATATGTAAGAAGTCTTAATAGTTTGATACTTAATCTCCAAACATACATACAGAATCATCATGCTGTTTTCATATTCCGGGTAGGAAAAGAGGACTGACCTCCATACTGTCCTATCTTGACATACATACCAACATGTGTTATAATTTTCAATAATTTGGATTTATGGGTTTATAGATTGATTCTTATTCTTCAACTTCACATAGTATCGCTATCAACAGTTGGATCTCATGTGTTACATGCGACTAGTTAAACAATATTTTATCCAACTGTCGATTCGTTCATGAGAATTCAATTCTCTTAATGAATCGACATTATTAAGCCAAGATGCGTGTACGAAGGAAAATTTTGTATGGTGTAGTGGACTTTTTGCATGCTAATAACACCAACTAGAGGCCTCGCAGCATATATGTTCCCATACATGGATTTACTCAGAATTCGGAGTAGAACATTTTATGTGTGTGTGTGTGTGTGTGTGTGTGTGTGCGTGCGTGCGTGCGTGCGTGCGTGCGTGCGTGCGTGCGTGCGTGCGTGCGTGCGTGCGTGTGTGTGTGTGTGTGTGTGTGTGAGAGGGTGTATGTGTGTGTGTGGTGTGTGTGTGTGTCTGTCTCCCCCTTATAACTTTTGGTCCGCTCAATTCACAGAGCCCAAATTTTTATACAAAACTTTTATACTCAGAAATGTGAATTTTTGTATCAGTCAGGGGTTATCAACTTTTGAAATTTTGGTTTATTTTTCCATATATCTCAGAAACTAACATAAATTTATCATAAAAATATTTTTTTTATGATAAATTTATGAGTTTAACTGCCTATATTTCCAATTTTTTTAAAAATATCAAGAAAAGCCGAAACACCCCAACTAGATAATTTAATTTTCTATAAAAAATATTAACATGGTATAAGCACATCTCAATTTTTTTTTAATAATTTTTATAAAAATTGAATTTAGTGACGACATTGCTTCATACAATTTTTATGGCAATCGCCTTCACACAATATCTAAGAAGACTTAATAGTTTGATACTATTCTCCAAACAAACATACGTACATACCATCATGCTGTTTTCATATTCTGGGTAGGATCAAAGGACTGACCTCCATACTATCCTATCTTGACATACATACCTACATGTGTTGTATAGAAAAACAAATATCTTAAAATATTAAATAATTTGTATTTATGGGTTTATAGTTTGGTACTTATTCTTCAACTATACATTCTATCGTTATCGACAGTTGGATCTCATGTGTTACATGCAACTAGTAAATATTAAATTTAGTGAAGACATCGCTTCATACAATTTGTATGGCAGTCACCTATACACGATATCAAGGAAGACTTTATAGTTTGATAATTAATCTCCATATCATATATAATCTAAGCTCCAAACATACAAACATACCATCAGGCTGTTTATATTCCCTGGGTAGGAAAAAAGGACTGACCTCCATACTATCCTATCTTGACATACTTACCAACATGTGCTGTATAAAAAAAATATCTTAAAATATTCAATAATTTGGATTTATGGGTTTATACATAGAATTATATATAATCTAAGGGTTTATAGTTTTGTACTTATTCTTCAACTATACTTGCTATCGCTATCGACAGTTGGATCTCATACGATACATGCAACGATGCAAATAGTGTTCAAAGAGAATATTATAACCTACGGATACTATCCAATCTTGGTCCATCCAATTTTTGTATCGACGGCCGCGTATTTGTACGTAACAAGTCAAGGGTCATTTCATTTACTCCGTATATTATTGAAATCAATGATTTACAGTGAAACTTTGAGGAGTGCGTATAATTACTTAACCTTTTTTCAATCCATAGATCGGCCGCGTCCCGGCTTAAATAGAAATTTGTCAGTGGTAAACAAAATTTCTACACTTCCGTAAAAGGGATTTAGGCTTGTATTATAGACTTCCCGTTCGTCACGCAGATCAGATAACACATTGATTAGCGATTGTTTAGCTTAACTCTTGTTACACATTCTCTATCGAACCCACCACAGTATCCTGTATTTGCCAAGAAAATAAAATAATAATGATACTTTCAACAAAATTTTAAAATTTTACTTAACTAGCGAAACCCGGCAGACGTTGTACTAACTTTATTTATCTAAACATATCGACAGTATTAAGCCAAGATGCGCGAATTAGGAACATTTTGTATGTCGTAGTGGACTTATTACATGCAAAAAACACAAACTTAGAGGCTTCGCAGCATATCTTATGTTCTATATAATATCTTCAATCATACCATCTTGCTGTTTTCATATTCTGGTTAGAAAAAAGGACTGACCTCCATATTGTCCTTTCTTGACATACATAGGTACCTACATCTGTTGTATAGAAAACAAAATATCTTAAGATATTCAATAATTTGTATTTATGGGTTTATAGTTTGGTACTTATTCTTCAACTAACATACTTTCGCTATCGACAGTTGGATCTCATGTATTACAATACATGCAACTAGTTTATTATTGTTTTTTTGCGTTTATCTTAATTACATATTTCAACTGTCGATTTGTTCAAGAGAACTTTGTTCTCTTAACATACCTATCGACAATGTTTCAAGCCAGGATACGCGAGAATTGTATACAGGGTCTACTTTTTTCACGGCTTTTCCAATTTTGAAGTCATGAAACACCAACATAGAGGCTTCGCAGCATATATGTTCCATACACGGATTTACTCAGAATTCGGAGTAGAACATTTCGTGTGTCTGTGTGTGCGCGTGTGTGTGAGTCCGTTTCCCCTTATAACTTTTGATCTGCTTTAAATTTATTAAATAAATTTAAGGTAATTTTTTGATTACATTTAATTTATACATGGGCATCTATTAACAGACTGTCCATCGTCAGTGTGCAGAAAGAAAACATTTGCATTCATAACTATCACGCCATTTCCTAATAAGGTTATTCTGTGTTCCACTTAAAAGTGCACCTCGTGATATTGTTGCCACATCTCCAAATTAAGTTCCTCTTATATCATTTTTAAAACTTTAAAATAGACAATCTGAGTTTGAAATGATGGAATGATATCATGGATTTTTATTATACTAGTTGCATGTAACACATGAGATCCAACTGTCGATAGCGATAGTATGTATAGTTGAAGAATAAGAATCAAACTATAAACCCATAAATACAAAATATTGAAAATTTTAAGACATGTTGGTATGTATGTCAAGATATGACAGTATGGAGGTCAGTCCTCTTTTCCTACCCGGAATATGAAAACAGCGTGATGGTTCTGTATGTATGTTTGGATATTAAGTACCTATCAAACTATTAAGTTAGTCTTCTTACATATTGTGTATAAGCGACTGCCATACAAATTGTATGAAGCAATGTCGTCACTAAATTCAATTTTTATAAAAATTGTTAAAAAAAATTGAGCCCAAACTTTTATACTCAGAATTTTGAATTTTTGTTTCAGTCAGGGTATCATTCAGTCAGGATATTTTTGTATCAACTTTTGAATTTATACATTATTTTTCCATATATCTCAGAAACCATAAAAGCTTGAACGCTGAAAATTGGTACGAACATATACAAATACAAAATCTCAAACGAATTTTTTCAAATAAATTCCAGAGTTTCTCAAACATTTTTTATTAAGAAAAACATTTTTTTATGTTAAATATATGTGATTAACTGCCTATATTTCCTAAGTTTTTAAAAATATCGAAAAAAGCCGAAACAATCCAAATAGATAATTTAATTTTCTATAAAACATAGTAACATTGAAGTAGTACATATCTCAAATTTATATAAATTGAATTTAGTGAAGACATTGCTTCATACGATTTCTATGGCAGTCGCCTATACACAATATTATATGTAAGTACATATTTACAGTTTGATACTTAAATCTCCGAACATACACACATACCATCATGCTGATTTCATATTCTGGGTAGGATAAAAGGACTGACCTCCATACTTTCCTATCTTGACAAACATACCTACATGTGTTGTATAGAAAACAAAATATCTTAAAATATTCAATAATTTGGATTTAAGTGTTTATAGTTTGGTACTTATTCTTCAACTATACATACTATCGCTATCGACAGTTGGATCTCATGAGTTACATGCAACTAGTAAAAATATATATGATTGTCCATGATTATTTAGAATGTGATATTGAATAGTATACAACACTCATTTCGAAATGAATGTTGAATATCTACTATTATTGTTTAATAATGATATTCTTTTGTACCTTATGTAAATAAATAAAATATTAACAAACTCATTCATTTTATTGTTAATCATTGGTATTATACTGTACACTATCATGGATTGATCCTCAATGCGATCCACACAATGTGGGGTTACCATCGGCAGGTGAGAGCGGGTGTGCATTATCCTATAAAAGAAGCTCGACTTGCGCATATTTTTGACACACCGGCATCTATATTAAAAATTAAATTAATATAAAGGGTAAAAGAATATTTTAAAGCTTGGTGACAGTTTATTTTCTATGCCTATAATATATTTTATTGTACGTAGTGAAATATGTACCTAAGTAGGTACTTACATTATTATTGCATCATGATTCATAAGAAAATAAATACGATTGTAAATTATTATGTTTTCACCGAAATCAGGATTTTATCAGTATTATCCTACATTGGATTTTATCTGCAGGATTTTATCTATGGTTTCAAGTCTCCGAAGGTCAGATTTTGGGCGAAGCCGATGGTTTAACCACGTAGAAATATACAATATCAATATTTGCGTGAGAAATGAATTTAAATAAATATCTCCTCTGCTGGGATTCGAACCCAGGACGCCCGCACAGAAACCGAACGGCTTACCAACTGTCCCACGGCGGTCGGCGTAGTAATAAAGTTAAAAAATAATAAAAAATATCGAATGATATACACATGGACGCAAGAACGATGTCAATTATGCATACGAAAGTTTTTTAATATACACCGGAAGTAGTAATAAAGATAGAAGAATATGACGTGAAAACTGTATGAAGAAATATATAAAATATACAAAAATATACACCGGACGCAGTAATAAAGATAAAAAAATGGTCGTGAAAAATACACGAAGATATATATAAAATATACAAAAAATATACTCCGGAAGCAGTAATAAAGATAAAAAAATGGACGTGAAAAATATAGGAAGACATATATAAAATATACAAAAAATATACACTTGGACGCAAGTATGAAAAAGACGTATCAAACGTACCAAAACAGGATAAAACTGAATATTTATATTTTGAAATTTATAAGAAAAACCTTATGCCTACAATGATTGTGAGCTACAAATAACGCTAAATTCAGTGAGATAAAACTAAAATAATATGTAGAAGTGGTGGACGCCGATCCGTCGGATATTTGGCGGACGCAAAAAGTGTAGTGGGATCTATATATATATATATATATATATATATATATATATATATATATATATATATATATATATATATATATATATATATATATATATATATATATATATATATATATATATATATATATATATATATATATATATATATATATATATATATATAGTTAATATGTTTTTGATACAATGATATAATGATACTACGTTACTTCTGAGTTGATTGAGATGTAGCTATAGAAACAATATCAATTAGATTTTTTAAACACTGAAGAAGTTAAAATTATACGGTCGACGAGTCAATAACTCACCTGTCTTTTAAATTTATGGTTTCATCGAAGTCGACTCAACAATAGTTTATTTAAAAATAACTCTATTTTTAAAATCTTTTACAATTAGTTGATATTTATTTTAGTTTTTTTTTATTTGTTTTCTATGACATTTATGTTTCCTAGTATAATTTTTCATGCTATATATTTGTTGATTACATATAATCTCCATTGATTTATTGATATTGTTTACTTCCACTATTTATTTTCTATTTTAACCAATACATTTTATATTTTAGTGGTTAAAATAAAAAAAAATATCGTGCAATTAAACAAAGTATTTAACATTTTTATATAATAAATTTTTAACAAAGTAGAAGCCTCCACATTTGATTAATTCAAAGTTGTTGATTTCATACTTAACAATTCAAAATTACAGTGATTTTTTCTTAATTTTTTCAGCATGTCTGTTTTGATTTGAAAAATTATATTGTGTGTCAGGTGATTGGAACAAATGATTGGTTACACATTTGTTTAATTCACCTTCTGATGAGAATAAAAATTATATTGTGTGTCAGGTGATTGGAACAAATGATTGGTTACACATTTGTTTAATTCACCTTCTGATGAGAATAAAAATTATATTGTGTGTCAGGTGATTGGAACAAATGATTGGTTACACATTTGTTTAATTCACCTTCTGATGAGAATAAAAATTATATTGTGTGTCAGGTGATTGGAACAAATGATTGGTTACACATTTGTTTAATTCACCTTCTGATGAGAATAAAAATTATATTGTGTGTCAGGTGATTGGAACAAATGATTGGTTACACGTTTGTTTAATTCACCTTCTGATGAGAATAAAAAATATTACTTGACTTTTCTATTCACTTCAACTATTAAGTTTATTCAGTTTAATTTGTTAAGAAGAGTATAATATTTAATCTGGATGGTATAAACAGCAATGAAAGAAAAACTCAATTCACCTTGAGGCATAGATGTTAGAAACTTTGGAGATTCTCATTGGAATAACAAAAAAAATATTCTTAACACATTGTTTAGGCTTTATTTGGCACTTTATTATTTCTTCTATCACATTCGAGTCAATGTTAAAAAAAATCCCACCTCATATTTCCATGTCCATAACATTGTATTTCAGGTGTTCGAAAAACTTCACGGAGAAGTCTATGTGATACTGTTAAAAATTTCTGAAGCTTTAAAATACTATGCGTAATTTTGTACTAGTTTTAGATATTATTATATTTCTAACCTACTATTCATTGGAGGAATATCATGTATGATCTTTATATATGACTTCTCATTGCTTTTATTTTTTGGCGTTATAGTTGATAAATTATTAAATCAGTTTATCCAGCTTGTGCGATATAACCAAGTTCGGTGATTTTATTTCATCTATTGAATGAAAAGTAACTGTGACAACAAACAAGATTATTTGAAAGCGTTATTTATTTTTACAATATCACATAGAAATCTGGATCAATGGTGGAAACATTTGTTATTACTTCTCAGTTTAAAAACATTTGTTTTTTTATTGATTTTATTTATTCTAGGAACAGAAATGGATATCTTAGAAGTTTTAGATAAATATAATCCAAAAATATTAATTATTTACTAAATTCTCTACACATCTTTTTATGTACTTACTTATTTTTCAGAAATCTCAACATAATCTATATTGCATTTCTAAGTATCTTTTCATTAATCTGTTAATATTTAGTTATAAAACATATATAGTAAAAATTGGAACTTGTATTCTGTGTTTTACTAAGTGCCCTTCATGGTAATGTTGGTACGACTGTTAGTCAAATAAACTGAATAATGTTGCCAAATGATTCATGTTTTTTTTTTTATTATTTTAGTCATAACACTTATTTTTTAATGATTTGTGCAGATTTATCAGAAATAAATTTTACAAAAGAAGAAAAAAGAAATCCCTTATTGTAGGGAATATCCGGTTTTTAATGCTTTACAACATCAAATGCAATCAAACCAACATAACCACGAATTGCACTTTAGAAAACATTTTTCATTATTTTTTTAAAATCTAAACAACGTCTACTATGAGATTATGTTGAGACAATTATATTGAGATTTCATTTTCATTTATAAAATTGTGTTTTGGACATCATTTGAGTGCACTTTCTTTGTACATTTTTACTAAATTTTGGACTTGACATTGAAGTGACTGTTTGAAGAAACAAAAATATTATGTACAGTTGTATATTTTTTCTTTTGTGAAATTTATCTTACAGTGTCATTTTCAGAGAAACTGGATACATATACAAATTTTAGTTGGTTGTTTCCTTTTATTTATAAGGCTTCAGTTTTGTGTTTGTTGCAAAAATTGAACTATGTGTTAAAATAATATCTTATGATTTTTAAAAGAACAAAAAATTATAAACTAAGTAATCATTGTAAATTTTATGATATCACTCCAGCATAAAACAGAAATTGTCTATCCACATATTCATAAATACAATTAAATGGATGTATGAATTGATTTTTAATAACAGTTTTCATCAGTTTTGTTTATTATTTCAGATGTGGATGATGTAAAATTCGTTATAAACTTTGACTATCCCAGTAATTCTGAGGATTATGTTCACCGTATTGGCAGAACTGGAAGACGAGACAAAACAGGAACAGCTTATACATTCTTTACTCCATCTAATACAGCCAAAGCAAGTGATCTTGTTGCTGTGTTGAAGGAAGCAAAACAAGTTGTGAATTCTAAGTTACAAGATTTAGCAGAAAGAGGCAGTTGCGGGGGTAGAAGTAAGTATTCTATTTTATGAAGTATATAATGAATGATTTTCACCTAAAGAGTATTTTTTATTCATTAATTTGTAAAATATCTACATATTACTGTGTTTTATGTTTTAGATAGAGGAAGATGTGGCAGAGGACACAGGAAACCGAGAGAAAGACGGTCACGTTCACGAAGTCGTCGTCAATCACCTCGGAGGCGATCCCGTTCTATCAGACGTTCTAGATCACCACGACGCTCTCGCTCTCCTAGACGCTCTCGTAGTCCACGTAGATCCCCCCTCTTGAGAAGATCTCGGTCACCCAGAAGGTCTCGCACACCCAGGAGGTCTCGGTCTCTCAGGAGATCCCGCTCTCCCAGAAGGTCCCGTAGTCCACGTCGCCGTCGCCGCTCCACCCGTTCTTCCCGCAGTTCATCCAGCAGGTCTCGCGATACTCCCAGAGAAAAATCAGGCAAGTCAGAAGCCGTTACCACCAGCCAACAGAGTGGGCCCCTGCTCCCGACCCCCGGGGCGCAACCAGCGCCCGAGGTCGGGGCGCCCCACGCACCCCGCTCGCAGCCACCACCACCACTGCCGCTCCTTCATCAACCTCCTCCTCCTCCTCCACCTTCCCTTCTATCCTTACATACCTTGCCTCCCAATCCCCCGAGACCTCCTTTACTCACAACTCCTATTTTAAATAATCATTCTCAAAATAGTACTAATCTAGTAATGAATTCTCAGCCTCACAAACCTAGATCCTTATTAGATGGACATTTTCCAAAACCTGTAATTGATAGTCGACATTCCAAATCACAAGAAAGTGATCATATTCAAAAACCTCTTCCAGATAATAATCTTTTTAAAAGCAATCCAAGAGGTAATAATACAGACAATGTTAATACAAAACACATTCTTGATTCTCAATATCCAAAACCAATCGATCCCAATGTGCTAAATTCGAAATTACCAAATGGTCCTAATGCTTTGAATCTCATGAAAAATTGTAATATGAATGACAAAAATGGACCTATAGTTGATCCTCCGACATTCCCAATGCTGAATGTACCGCCACCGATGATAAATAATTTAATTCAACCTCCAATCTTTCCCCCTGTCCATCCATTCTTTCCTAATGCAACTCCATTTATAGAAAGCAATCCCAGTATGTGTCCTACTTTCAACTTTCCTCCTTATCCCATGTTCCCTCCGGTGAATGGCAACGGGCCCACACCAGTGGATTGGGCGGCACCCCCGCCGCCCCCCCCTCCGCCTCCCACTACAAACAATTATCGTCGAGGGCGCCGATAAATCCAATTGAGGTTTGTTATATCTGTTAAACAATACACTGACACCACCACTCGTCACCGTTACCACTGACATGACAAGGATGTGTTTGTGGATCTTTATTTTTGTTTGTGAAAATTTCAGTTTGGGTGTTGGACAACATTTTATTGCTTTAACAATATGTTAACTTTGGAACAATTTATTTTATTGTTACAGGTAATGGATACGTTGTGGGAAATTCGTATTGGAGCTCTAGGAGATAGATTTAAGCTTACATTTATTTGGATAAATCCATTTTTGGAAACATGTTAATATTTGATATGACCAGGAATCTTCTGGAATCTTTTGTGATGCATTCTGGTCAGTACGTGGATTATGTATTTTTTTTTAATAAATCATTAATTTCAGAACTATTTTTAATTTCATTGCTACGGCTATGATGATTCACCACTGATATCCTTATCTTATAATTATATAAATTCTTCCATAGCTCATTTAGATATCCGACTCCATAGCCAAAGATCTCAGGTAAGATTCCTGGTGGGAGTACAGTATTTGAGTGTTTTTAGTCTGGTTTGAGTGCTGGAGCGGGACCTGCAAATGCTATCAGACTACTTTAAAAACTGTAGACTGAAACCCAATCCAACAAAAACAGAAATTTCAACATTCCACCTGAATAATAAGCAGTACGAGTCTAAAATCACTGTACACTTTGAGGGCATCAGACTGAGCACCCAAAGTACCTTGGTGTTACACTTGATCGTACACTCAACTTCAAAAAACAAGTTGACTCACTATGCGCGAAACTCAAATCAAGAAACAATATCATTCAAAAACAGGCGGGATCTGGATGGGGTGCATGTGCTGACACACTACGAACAGCGGGACTATCGCTTGTCTACTCTACTGCTGAATACTGTGCGCCTGTGTGGGGCGGCAGTGCTCATGCCAAGAGGGTGGACACTCAATACTACCATGAGAATCGTAGCCGGTGTGTTGAAACCCACACAATGTCAATGGCTACCGGTACTAGCCAACATTGCTCCTCCCAACATCTGAAGGGCAGCATCTACATTCAGAGAATGGAAAAGGACAAAGAACAACACCTCCCTTCTGAACTTGACCCTGAGGGATATTCCAGCTACCAGACTTAAATCGAGAAAACCCTTCTGGACCAAAGCCAAAGCTCTGGAGAACAGTGGTTTCACAGTCGAACAAGCCTGGGCCGAGGAATGGAGAAGTGCGCAAATCAAAAACAAGCACCTTGTCATGGATCCATCAAAAAGGGTTGCCGGTTTTGACTTAGAGCGTAAAGAGTGGGCAACAGAAGTGCAGCTGAACGCCACAAATGGGGCTACATAAGTGACCCTAGTTGTGAGTATGGCCATCTGGTCCAAGCCATAGATCACATTATGATTACGTGACCATCCCACAGATTCTATGGAGTGATGGAGGATATAAACAACCTGACGACCGAAGCCAGAATATGGCTTAGGGAACTTTTTGTAATTTTGTGAGCGTCTGACTACCATACGAATATATATATATAGTCTGGATTATTGAAAGGAAAGATCATAAATTTACAATTATAGTTAGATGTTTGACTGCTAAGCCAAAGGTCCCGGGTTCTGTTCCCAGTGGAGACACAATTTTGTATTGTTTGTCTGGATCTATGAGACGATTGATATTGTAAATCTCCAGAATGTGGCAATTTGTTATTGGGTGCGTGTTAAATATTTGACATAGTAGCAACCCAAGAAGCAATACTAAAATAATAATTGTTATTGGGTGAGTATAAAACTAGTATTTGATATAACTAGTTGCATGTAACACATGAGATCCAACTGTCGATGGAGTTAGTATATCGTCGCCCTAGTGCTTGAGTGTCCAATCGACCATTTAGCAAATTTTACAGGAGAAGGTTTTTTCGTATTTTATCCAGACTGAAGTAAAAAAAATGTAAATCTTGTGTTATTTTGATACATTGAATCATTTTAATAGATAATATAACGAAAAAAATACGAAAAACGATACAATAATACTAAAAAAATCGTTTTGAAATTGGAGGTTGGACAAAATTACAAAATAATAATTTCTTATATGGAGATTGGACAAATAAACACGGAGATTGCACAATGTCTCAAATCAAAGTTTTAGTGCTTGTTTGTCCAATCGACCATTTCATATATACAGGTTGTTCTTTTTAAATATTGAATGTTTTATACATGTTAATACACTCACACACTACATACACATATAGACGCACGCACGCACATACACACAAACATACATTTTTTATATTGCATTTTTAATAGATACCTATATTATAAAATTTCTAAATTACATAAAATATACCGTGTGTGTGTATCTAACTTTTGTACATGTATGTGATGGTATAATGATCACCTCACTAGGAAAACATTGTGCCAAGGTATTCATTTGTTTGTGTATATAATTATGTGTTATGATAAGCAAAGACCAAGATCGTGGCGATCTTAGTCTTGCACCATAATTAGTGATGTGCAAAAGTCTTGCAAGCCTTGCAGTCTTGGTCTTGCATTTTTTGCAATACCAAGACCAGATACCTACTTCACTGCAAGATCAAGACCAGTAATGCAAGACCAAGATCATGCTTGTAAGACCAAGAGTCTTGCAAGACTTAATTGCAAGACTCTTGTGGTCTTGCAGTTTTTTAATGTGTTGACATTTTACTCAGAAATTGGATCTCAAAAGAGACGAATCTGGAATGTATTATTTTTTTATAGGAGAACCGGGAAATCAGGCACCTACAGGGCTTACGACTATTAAATAAATAAATAAAATCTGGCATGTGGATTTCATCATACATTTTTCGAAATTTTATTTAATTTTTTTTTCAAGCATTTCCGGAAAAAATAAGCAAACTTCCCGTAATCATGGGCCCACATTAGTAAGGGCCCGTGACGCAAGTCCCAACCACCTTTCACCTGTACTCAAATACCTATACTAAAATTCCCATACAAAAATTGTACTGAAAATTTTACCTATATTTAAATACCGTCCCTTCGAAAAACTTGTGGAACATATATACACGAACTTTTTCACTTTTTTCCCTTTTGTGCTACGATCATCAACTTTTGCAGAGATATTGAGTGATTCATTAGAAAATACACCTCATTTATTTGATTAAAATCAGACGTCTAGAAATCCAGATATTTAAGTTTGAAAATTCAAATTTTCATACAAAATGACAAAAAACTCGATTTCTGGGAAGATTAAAAATCATGTTTTTTACATGCAAAAAACGTGTGTATCAATAATAAAATTTAGCGGATAGAAATTATTCAAAGTTATATTATATCTTAATCCCAAACTTCTAAGACATCTGGCATTAAAATATAGTACCCTCTCAAAGAATCCTCGAGAGTTTTTTGGTTTTTAAAATCTGATTTTTTATGCGAGGAAAACGTCAAATATCTTATCGTTCCCGCCGTTAGCGATAGTTTCAATTTTTAACACCAGGGGGCGAATTATTTATGCCGGTTTGTCGTTTATATCGCGACAGTTGGCCACAGTCAAATGTCTACATTGTGATTGTGAATTGATATATAATGACAAATATTATTATGTAATATTTTGAAGTGACTAGACACTTATTTATAATGCTATTTTGCATACTGAATTTATATAGATTAATTTGAATACTACAAATAGGTACGTACCACTAAAATTTGCCGTTACAAGTTCAATTTAAATTCATATTGTGTTTGTATTTTCATTCTTTAATTATTGTTATAGTCAATTAATATTTTAATCTAGTCTATTGTATACGAAGTGCATTTATTAGAGATGCCAAGAGTATTTAATTACTAGTTGCATGTAACACATGAGATCCAACTGTCGATAGCGATATTATGTATAGTTGAAGAATAAGTACCAATCTATATACCAATATACCCAAATTATTGAATATTTTAAGATATTTTGTTTTCTACACAACTCATGTAGGTATGTATCATAGAATAATAATAAAACTATAGAATACTCATTCCCATACAATACCTCGCTGAAAAAGTGAAGCCGTTTTATTGGCCGGCTCGTGTCAATATATGTATGACTCTGATATAATTTAGCGAGTAATTTTGCTATTTTGCTAACTATTCCGTAAATAATTTTGCAAGCAGTTAAAAAATAGGTACCCTATTGGGGAATGTTTCACGCATACGGCGAAATGCTTACTGAATGCTCGTAGCAAAATGTTGACCAAATTAGTCAACACAAAGCAGTCTCATTTATTGCAAGCTAAAGAGTATTCTATACTATTATAATTCTATGGTATGTATGTATGTCAAGATAGGATAGTATGGAGGTCAGTCCTTTTTTCCTACCCAGAATATGAAAACAGCATGATGGTATGCATGTATGTTTGGAGATTACATAAGTATCAAACTATTAAGTTTACTTAGATATTGTGTATAGGCCACTGCCATACAAATTGTATGAGGCAATGTCTCTGAATTAAATTTTTATAAAAATTGTTAAAAAAAATTTAGATGTACTACTACAATATAATATTGTTTTAGCAAATTAAATTATCTAGTTTTCTTGAACAAATCGACAGTTGGACTATTTGGTATTCGGCCAAATATTGCGAACTATTCGGCCGAATATCAAAACATGAAGAAAAATAATCATAAATATTACTCACATTTTTTTTATTTTAACAAAAAATCAGCACGTTAAATATTTAAAATCTATCAGTTGTAAGTTTTGATGAATGAAAACAATTTTGTCAGCATTTCTTGATAGCAAACGATTGCGCTTTTCCTTATAAATTATACCTGATTCCGAAAATAACCGCTTATTATATACACTGCTACTTCTTCTTCTTCCTGGCCTCTTCCCAACTTATCGTCTATGGAAACTGTTGGGGTCAGCTCGCCTCGTCCTCATGCTGTACACTATGTGTATGTACACTGCTACAGGGAGATGATAAATAAATCTTGGAAAATTCTGCTAGACTTGGATAATGTTTTGCGTTTGCTGACCACCACTTGTAAGGGTCTGCTGTCTGATATATAATTTATTTATTTTATAGAATACAACAGCAAACAAGAAAATTTTATAAGTACAAATATATATCTAGGCGAACAGTTTTCATGTAAAAATCAATTTCAATTTCATAATAGATCAAATAAGATGAACATGTACATATAAGACGATGTATGAATGTTGATGAGGCGATGAATGTGTGTCAAGATAGAAAAATGTGGCGTTTAGGTCTGCCTACTTCATGAGGGACATAGCGTGATGGTATGTATGTATGTGTGTACATCAAATAAGATTCACTTTCAAAAGGACTGATATCTGAAAAAACCCCTTAAAAGGGGAATAGTGACACAAATCCCTGTTGTTTACTTACAAAATGACTGATATACATAGGTAGTTGGATGTGACGCTCGTCGCTTGTTATAACGCAAAAAAATTGACTCTAATTAAATTTCAAGGCTCATACGAAAATGTTGCGTCACAAAATGCTCGTAGCGCAACACAAAAAAATCGACTCAAATTATAATAGCCATCATCATCGTCATTGGCCCTACGGCCCATTGTGGGCCTTGGCCTCCTTCAGAATCCGCCGCCATTCTTCCCTACACTCTGCGGCTCTCTTCCAGTTGGTAAGGCCCAGCGCTCTTATATCAGCCTTCACATCGTGCCGACCAGAGGGCATAGAATAATAATAAAACTATAGAATACTCATTCCCATACAATTCCTCGCGGAAAAAGTGAAGCCGTTTTATTGGCCAGCTCGTGTCAATATATGTATGACTCTGCTGGTAGACGTTGTTCGTATAGTACTACTCGTTATGACTACGTAAATAATTTTGCAAGCAGTAGAAAAATTCCCTATTGGGAGAATGCATCACGCAGACGGCCAAATGATTACTGAATGCTCATAGCAAAATGTTGACCAAATTAGTCAACATAAAGCAGTCGCATTTACTGCAGGCTAAAGAGTATTCTATACTATTATTATTGTATGGATATGGTTAATCACTAGAGTTTTGATTTCGCTGGTCGAACCAGACTTGCCCCCCAGGTATCATAATATTATGCATAAATTTCTCTACACTTTCGAAGATTACCAAGAATTGTCAAAATATCTATTCCAACTCATTGCTACCAACATAATAATACTGAAATTATTGCCATTCACGATAAAAAGTACTTATTTATAGAGCTGCATCCACATTTTTTTCGAGTACGAATGAGACGGCATACGTATTTTACTTTTAATACGGCTTTTCTCAAGATGGTCTTGAGATGACGTATTTGGAGAACAGTCTTGAGAATTATTCTATAATTTGGACCTTAGGCCTGGTAGTTTTTCTTTTATAAACATCTTGTATTTTTAAGCAACCAACATGTAATCCAACTGCTGATTCCTTCAAGAGAATTTACTTCTCTTAATGAAATGCCAGTATTAAGCCCCAAAGTGGGTACTGGGAAGGAACATTTAGTACTTTTTGCATGCAAAAAAAGCAGTTTAAAGGCTTCGCTGCATATATGTTACATCGTTACATGTATGGATGAATTCGGGGTAGAAAATTTTGTGTCTGTGTCCGTCAGTCCCTTTTATAACTTTTGATCCCCTTGATGCATAGAGCCCAATTCTCTTTAAAAATATAGAAAATTTTAGGCCTACAAAACTTTAAATTTATTCAGTCAGGGGTTATCAATTTTGAATTTTTACTCTATAAGACCATTAAAGTTACAACGCTGAAAATTTGTGTAAGTATAGACAAATACAAAATATCTTTTTATGAAATATTTCCAGAGTATCTCAAACTGTTTTGTGTCTAAATGCCTATATTTCTATTTTTTTTATATATACTGAAACACCCCAACTAGTAAATTTAATTTTCTATAAAAATATGAGCATAATAGTTTAACAATTTTTGTAAAAATTGAATTTGGTGACATTATTTCATAAAATTTGTATGGCAAAATAAACAATATATACAGGGACTCTTAATAGTTTGATACAAAATCTCCATAAATGCATAGGTACATACCATCAAGCTGTTTACATATTTGGGGTAGGAAAGGAGAACTGACCGCCACACTATCTTATCCTGACATGCACATTATGTTTGGAAAACAAATAATTCAAAAATTTTAATTTAAGTTTGGTACGTACGTACTATATATCGTCGCCCCAATGCTTGAGTGTCCAAACGACTATTTTTGTCGAAAATGAGTTATGAATACAGAAAAATCAAAGAAAAAAATCCGCATCGTTCAACCTTGAAAATACATTGATTCGATAATTAATACTTGGGTTTTTGGATAATTTAAAAATGCTACCTCCATTTTGATTAGAAAATATTCCGTGCTTGTTTGTTCAAACTCCATACAAAAACGATATATGACCAATCTCCCTACATTAATTTATTTATTTCATGCTTAAGTGTTCAATGTCCACCGATCAACCAATCACGGCGAGCCGTTGAATTACGTCACGACAGCCATATTGTTTTTTTTTTATTGTTAGCTCAGTCGTTATACGAATGTTTTGGACATTATACGTGAATTATACGTAAACTATAAGTGTTGTAATAAAATTAGTGAGCCTAAATTATGTCTAATACTGTTAAAAAGGATACACATGTGCGCAGCGCTGAGGAAATATAACAGAAAGTGTTTTTTTTTTATATTTTTATATTCAATCTATATTTTAGTAATCCTATATACAGGTTGCTCCATTGTAGCAAGTTTGGTAATTGTTTACAAGTGGCCTACGATGTTAATTTTATTGATTTTTTTTTGTTTATAGATATATTGTATTATAATATCTAAAAAAACCCTTAAAAGGGGAATAGTGACACAAGTCCCTGTTGTATACTTACAAAATGACTGATATAGGTAGTTGGATGTGACGCTCGTCGCTTGTTATAAAGCAAAAAAATTTACTCTAATAAAATTTCAAGGCTCATACGAAAATGTTGCGTCACAAAATGCTCGTAGCGCAACACAAAAAAAAATCGACTCAAATCATAATAGTACCACGCCTTTTAAAATATAGCATCACAAATTGCAGATCATCATGTTAGCCCTCTCTCATCCAGTATTGAGCATAGGCCTCCCCCTGAGACTTCCCAGCTCTATACCGGGCAGACCGCATCCGACCGCCCCCAAACACTCATTTGATATCATTGGACCATACTTCATGGCAAACGCCTTTAATAAAATAAATAAATAAAAAAAAAAAAAAAAAATACATAAATAAACCAGATAAGATAGTGTGGCGGTCAGTTCTCCTTTCCTACCCCAAATATGTAAACAGCTTGATGGTATGTACCTATGCATTTATGGAGATTTTGTATCAAACTATTGAGAGTCCCTGTATATATTGTTTATTTTGCCATACAAATTTTATGAAATAATGTCACCAAATTCAATTTTTACAAAAATTGTTAAACTATTATGCTCATATTTTTTATAGAAAATTAAATTTACTAGTTGGGGTGTTTCAGTATATAAAAAATACTGAAACTCTTTATAGAAGAGCCTCAATTTGTCAGATTTTCAAGGATTATTTAGTGTCCAAATTGTATCCTAACTCCAACATTAGCCGTCATCCAAGAAGGATGGGTGATATAAAACTACCTTTATTAAGGACAACTACCGCCCAACTACACTACACTTACCAAGGTATAATGAGCTGAATGGGAGATATAAGTTCAATAATACATCTGGTTTTTCAAATTTCAGACAGACAATAAAATCTCTCATAACCTAATATTGTATTGTGATTTAAGTATATATAAATATTTATAGATTTGGATTTTTTATGTTATAAGTTAGGTATACATAAATATTTATAGATTTGGTGGAATCCCCTCCAAAGACCGAGTGTAAGCTCTTATTGGAGGGTACTTAATGTTATTAAATATTAAGTAATTGTATTATATATTGTAACAACTGTATTATGTATCACTTTTATTCTTTATCAAATAAATAAAATAAAAATTATTCATGAATGTTACTATCTTAGATTATATATATATATATATATATATATATATATATATATATATATATATATATATATATATATATATATATATATATATATATATATATATATATATATATATATATATATATATATATATATATATATATATATATATATATATATATATATATATATATATATATATATATATAGTTACTATCTTATTTAGGCATTAATTGATTATGTTTCATTTTGCATTAAAAATGCCAAGTCAAAAGTCTAAACATAAAATAATTTATATGTATATAAATTATAAAACGATGGTTGGTCATAGAATAGTAATATATTGTCATTGTTGTAATTTCATGGGGAAAGGAAGAAAAGCAAGTGAGGATGAAAATAACAAAAATTATGTGAATCAAAATGACAGATATTATCAATTAAAACAGTAATTTATACCACATAAATTTTGACTTGTGTTTATCATGCATGTATGATACTGGTGTTTATACTTCACCATACCATATAATACACTGAATTTTTTGGGGGCGAGTTTTACCTTAGCTTCAATGGAACCCTTATAGTGTCGTTGGTTTATTATAGATATAGCAATTCATTAGGGTCCCTCTTTGCAGAAATTAGGCAGGCTTGAGTTTTTGATACGTAAAAGAGACAAGATTTCTTTCACCCCAAGTATAAATCGAGTGGAGTTAGTTGTTTATTTTAAGATGTAGGTCTTTCTGAGCTTCTGATATATCACTCTGTTTAGGAGGCTTGTCAAAAGAAAAACTGTCATGGACTGTAGACTGTACTGTCATCAGCATAACTATGAATAGGTGCACATGAAAGCGTCATTAATGTGTAGGAGGAATAGGGTCGGAGATAGAATGGACCCTTGTGGGACTCCATTAATAGAATGGGAAGATGAAGAACAACCGTCCACTGCAGTAACAACTTCACGTTCTTAAGAAAGTTCTCAATCCATTTACTGTGCCATTTACACAGAGATGGCGGAAGTACATAAGAGGGGAGCTTAATTAAAAGACCTCGGTGCCAACCCATATCAAGGGCTACAGTTTGAGCTTCTCCATGTCACATACACGAGCAGGTTGCCACAGGATCGGGTTCCACGAAATCCATATTGGCGGTCATTTAAAATTTTGTTTGCTTCGAGGTATGTGATCAACTTGGTGTTAAGTACCCGTAGATAATTGCGATGGGTCGATAATCAGATGGGTTGGAGCGATCACCTTTTTTACTAATCGCCCTACCACCAACCATCTATTAGAATCAAAAACACATACAAAAAAAAGTAGCGTCTAGCCCCTGAGTTTCTTTTCTGCTTTCTTAGGTTAGGTTTAAGTTTGTGTATAATAATAATAGCTACTCGCGTGAGCGAGTTGCTTTATAAATTGAATTATAAATTAAATATATAATATTATTTTAATTTTTCGCATTTAATATAAAATTTCACAGCTCATTTGACTTAATACTACGAGATCTCAACCAATCATAGAGCCAACCGGAAACAGAATGCAAACGGGTAGATTCAGATTGTAGACTCTAGTAAAAAAAAAACGCCAAATTCGAACACCAAAAAAATTGCCATATTCGCGGGTTTGTACAGCTTTGTATAATTAATATTTGAGCTTTGTACGTAATATATTTCCGTAGATTTTCATATATTATATTTTTTAAGTATATTATAATATATTCAGCGTTGCCAATGCCAAATTCCCCAAAAAATTCCCCACATGATTATAATCGCAGGAAAAATACAAAGGTTTTATAAAAAAATAATATTTACACATTAAACACTTAACATTTCACCCCAGTGACTCTCCGCATTATCATATCGATCAAGGCATGAGTAAAATCCAGCATAGGGTGAACTCGCCATTCGTCATTAATTTTTGTATGTATTCGCACAAACTTTTCAAAAACTGAAAATCCTTTCAGCACAGACATCAGCGATTTTACTTTGATTTGTTGAGCTTTAGAAGGATTCACAATAGATAAAATAGAAATAAAAAGTATCTCTAAAATCAAATCTCTTAACAATATCCTACGTTAATTCATTATAAAAATCTTGGCACATTTTAATGAAATTTATAATAAATGAACAATGTAAATTTTCTTATATTTTCAAATTAATAGACGTTTTTAATCACTAAACATCAAAGTATCGATGCTAAAATCACCAATCGAGTTGAGATTCCCCGCAATTTGGGGAATTCCCTACAAATTGGCAACACTGAAAAGTCTATACATAGATTTTTATTATAATATACTAGATGTAGTACTCCGTGGAAAAAGTGAGTCATGGAATATCGCGCGTTTGACGTTAAGGTTGGCAACATATTTCAGTTTTCCTTACATTTCAACACATCCTAGATTACTGTTCTCTAAATCTTAATAAACAAAGTGTTTTTTTCGACAAATAAATCTGAAAACAATTCACATTAGTCGTTATTCTCTATAGAAAAACGATGTGGTCTGCCAACCAAAACGTCCGGAAAAATGCCTCACTTCGATTCATACAAAATTTGCTAATTATGACATCTTGTATATATATATATTTTTTAATACAAATCTATGAGTAGATGTCGCAGTGGGATAACCTAGTCTTCACATCATTTTTGTTCACAAACCTAACCAACCTATTTTTTTTAGCAAATTTGTGTAGGTTTGGTTTTACAAAAATGGTGTGAAGACTAGGATATCCGTCGCAGTGTGGTCTGCCAACCTTGCCAAAAGTCCCGCGGAAAAAATCCTCACTTCGATTTATACACCACATCGTTTTTCTTGGTTTTTCTATAGAGAATAACGATTAATGTGAATTGTTTTCAGATTTATTCGTCGAAAAAAACACTCTGTTTATTAAGATTTAGAGAACAGTTGTCTAGGACGTGTTGAAATGTAAGGAAAACTCCAATATGTTGCCAACCATAACGTCAAACGCGCGATATTCCATGACTCGCTTTTTGCACCGAGTACTACATCTAGTATATTATATGAAAATCTATGTATTTTGTATGTAAATCTATGACTTCCATATGTCAAGTTATGCTTGGTTATGCTGTCAGCGATCCATAGTTATTGATGTTGCATTCGCTCAGTTTATCAAAATAAATTGATTATATTTGATTTATTAGCTAATGTGCTTTGTGTTTTGACAGTTGTTATTGTGTTCCGTCTTAAATTGGTATTGTACCAAACATTTAAGAGTACACAACGTTTTTAAGTGATGTTTTGATTCGTAAAAATGGCTAATCCTCAGCAAACTTTGATTCATCCTGATATTTCATCAAGTTCCACTGTAACTACAACTGTTACCGATGGGAATATATCTCAGGTAATCTTGAATAATTATGGATGTTTTCCTTTATTTTCTTTTCAAAAGTATCCCATTTTTCAGTATTTACATGTACACAATATACATGTGTATAAATATATACCTATACACAATAAAACGTATAGCTGTGCAATAATGCTATAACCTTGATATTACTTACATATGTATAAATAGATGTATCTTGATAACAGGTTTTATTCAGTCTGTCATATGTAAACAGATAGTAGTTATTCATTAGCACAGTTTTTAAAAAGTATAAATATGTTGAGATATTCATCTAAAACAATTGTGAATCGGTTATGTTATATATTTAGAAGAAATGTACAATACTCTTCATCAAAAATTAATGATACTAGTCCTTTATCTGGGATTACTGTAGTAGATTTAACCCGTATTGTTGCTGGACCATATTGTACAATGCTATTGGGAGACCTTGGGGCTAATATTATCAAAGTAGAACATCCCAGTGGAGGAGACGAGGCTCGGAAATGGGGCCCTCCATTTTTGGACCAAACAAATGATTCTTGTTATTTTGCCTCATTGAATAGAAATAAACAGAGTATTTGTATAGATATTAAACATCAGTTAGGTAAATTGTATTTTTAATAGTAACAATATGTGAACAGACATATTGTTATTATTAAAAAGTGTGGAATGATTCAATTTTATTTTTAAAATCAATTATGTATGGTTATTTATATTATTATTTTGTTTTAAATGTAACAATTATTAACTTCCACTGAAACGTTCCCTCTAATTTTTCTATTGTGTGTACGGATCTTCGACGCATCCGTGCAGTGGCGGTGCGATAAATTTACACCCCCCCCATAAACACACATACAATTTTTCATTAAAATGTATATTTTTAGGGTATTTATTAATCACAGTGATTTTTTATAATAACAACACTAACAAAGATAATTTTTGAAATAAATAAAAAAGATAACTAAAATCTGGCAATGGAAAATTTCTTATATAATATTGACTGTGCGGAGGTTAAAACATGGAGACATTTTAGAAGGTGTGCGCGCGCACACGCGCACACCTTACAGAGAACATTGTTCCACTGTATCTTTTTTGGTACACCAGCTATGACATTTTTTTTGCGGATGGCAGTTCAGAGAACACAGGCCAATTGGCCCCTTGTGATTTTCAAAAATGGAGCTGTCCACCCCCTTATTTATCTACCCTGAACCAGTTTATGAATGTCATAACATCTCCGATATCGGCTGACGAATGTCCATAAGATCGTCATAGGAGAAACTTCCCAAGGAGCTTCTCCTATTTCTAGAGAGAGCAGGACAGTGACAGAAGAAGTGGACCACAGTCTCTTCCTCTTTTTCGTCTTAGCATGCTCTGCAGTAATTGTATGCCTCCAACCGCCTTCTGGCATGCTTTCCTATGAGCCAGTGTCCCGTTAATACCGAATGACTGGCGAGTGAGACTCTTCTGAACGAGAGAATCTCTCTGGTTATTCTGAGATCATGTTTGTTTGGCAATGGAGCATTTGCTTTAATTTTGATGTGCAATAATTTTCTCATTGACCTGGAGTTTACATGTTTACAGGGGGCAAGTCTGGTCAACCGGCGGAGTCAAAACCATCCATGTTTACCCATCTTCATCTTTCTCAGCCATCTCTCCACTGCTGGATGTAGGCCTCTTCTAAGAGCTTCCACTCGTCTTTTTTTGGCCCTTTTGAACCCATCTGCTTCCAGCGACAGGGATAATATCATCGGCCTTTTCTGGGGCCGGCCTATTCCCCTTTTCATATCCCATGGTCTCCAATTTAGAATTCTGGGTGCCCATCTGTCCGTACCCTGTCTGGCAACATGACCTGCCCATTGCCATTTAAGTTTTGCAACTCGATCCATGACATCAACAACTTTTGTTTGGCGTCTGATTTCTTCATTTCTAATTTTGTCTCTTAGATTTACGCCTATCATTTGCCTTTCCATGGATCTCTGAGTGCATTTTAGTTTATGTATGGTCCTCGTAGTTAGCGTGATAGTTTCCTGACCATACATAAGCACAGGCAGGATACATGTTTCAAACACTTTTCTTTTCAGACATGTGGGAATATCTCTGTTTTTGAGGACATGTTTAAGTTTCCCAAAAGATGCCTAACAATGTTGGATTTTAACATGCGCCATTGCTATATGGACTTCTTAGTACAGATTCGACATTGTTATTTTGTAAAATAGACGAATTATTATGAAATTCTAAATTTTTATTTTTTTACAATAGCTAATAATACATAATTTAATTAATCTTATACAGTAAAATCATTTTCGTCAAAATGTCAGATTAGACATTGTTACCATGGCATTACGAAATATAATATAATCTTCCAACCAACCAGATTACAAAGATATGATAACAATATAATATATGTACCCAGAGCAAAAAGATTGTTAGTGAAAAACAGAAATATCTATATGTCATAAATTAAAAATACAAATAAGGAATTTTATCATTCATTGACTGTAAAGAAGATTAAAGTATTTCTAATAAAAAACTTTTAGTACAAATTAATTTTGTTTTAACCACTTTGAGTAACTTATAGTCTAACTAGTTTTCAGAGCTGACCGCTCCCTCTTCAGGACAGACTTGTACTAAATCAATCGCGTGCGTTATTACGGAATGTTGGGGGTGGTAACACGGAATGTAGGAGGTGGTAACACGGGGTTGAGGGGTGGGACTAAGGTTTATTGTTATGGCGATAGAGTGGAAAAATGTTAAGCAATGGTGAATTATTTAAAAGGACCTGATTATTTATGATGTTATCTTTTCTATTAAGTGCCTTTTTAATTTCTAATGCTTCTAAGTTGTCTAATTTCAAACCCTCCTTGTGAATATGTAAGATTTTAACATTAATGTCTTTATTAAAGGAGTGATTAGTGCTTATAAGATGGTAAGCAAATTCTGAAAAATTGTTATTTGACAAACAACGTATATGCTCTTATGTTCTAAATATATATGTTCTAAACATGTAATAGTATGAGTAGAGACCTGAAATATTCGCGAATTTCGATAAATCTGATTTTATTTGCGAATTTTGCGTTTTTTTTCAAATAATACGAAAATTATCCACTGAAAAGGAAGAATTAAAAATAATTATTAGAACTCAAATTTCTGCAGGTGAAATCTTCACAGTCTATTCATTAAATATAGTTAAATTAAAACAAGACAACACTACTATAAGAATTTGTTGACAAAATTAGCTTTATCTTATATGGATGCCTTACACTAATGTTGATTCATATAGGTATAGATTTCTATCCTCCTATAATAATGTTTTGGAGACAGAAACAAACCTTAAAAAACCATCTTGGCTATGATGGTGATTCTTAATTTTGAATCTAATTAATATTTGATGAAAAAAATCATGCGCATTTTTCAATCTTTTGATTGCGACGGCTTCTAATTTGTAGAACTAGGTACATCAATTCTATAATATCTTAAGGTGGTATCTTAAGATGTTATAGAACTCCATATGATAATTATATCCATGATATGGGTAAACATGGATGGTTTTGATTTCACCGTTGACCACACTTGCCCCCCAGGTCTCTAAGTATGAGGCATTATAGTATAAAAAGGGATTTTTTTATATTAATTACAGAAGAGCAACCACCAACCAAAGTGTCTGTCGATCAATGGTGTGATTGCTAATAATCTTCCGTAGTAAATATAAAAAAAATCAAGCTTTATAGTATAATGTTTCTTAACTGACGTGTTAAAATATCAATTTTCAACACTTTGAAGGCTGTTATCTCCGAAAGCCACTACTACTCAGGATTCATATTATCCAATCGTTGTTACCTGCTGTGGTATCCTTTTACAGAAAAAAATCAGCCTTTATACTATGACTTAAAATAAAATTTAAATGGGCACAAATGACTTTAGTCTAGAATCGTGGGATCTTGCACTATAGAGAAGAATTTTGCTATTACTTTTGTATTTCGTCTTAATTTTTAAGGTACCTAAACTTGAAACTCTTCTCATGTTTTTTTATAGGAAAGGAGATTATTTATGATTTAGCAAGGAAATGTGATGTATTGGTCGAAAATTACATTCCCGGTAAACTCAGTGACATGGGTATTGGTTATGAACAATTAAGAAATATTGCTCCACATATGATTTATTGTTCCATTACAGGATATGGTCCAGATGGACCTTATGCTATGAGGCCGGGGTCAGTATTATGTAAAATGTATGGATGATACAATGTTAAGTATCAAGCAATATTTTGTTATTGCTAGTTTTTTGTTATTTTTAGATATGATGTGATAGCGGCTGGTTTTGGTGGTTTGTTAAGCGTTACAGGAGAAGAATCTGGTGGACCTGTTAAAGTAGGTGTTGCTATGACGGATATGGCTACAGGATTATTTGCATATGGTTCTATTATGGCTGCATTACTTCAGAAACAGAAAACTGGATTAGGACAAAAGATTGATTGTAACCTATTGTCGACTCAAGTTGCCAGCTTGATAAATTTGGGATCAAATTATCTCAATGGTGGACATGTAGCGTCGAGAAGAGGAACAGCTCATGAAAGTATTGTACCTTATCAAGCATTTGCTACAGCTAATGGACACCTTATTGTGGGTACAGGATCAAATAAACAATTTGCTGCTTTATGCAAGAGAATGAACATTGAAGATCTTGTTTCAAATCAATTGTATTCTACAAATGCTATGCGTGTCAAAAACCGTAAAAATTTAATTAACATTCTTGGAAATATTTTCTGCAAAAAAAAAACTGAAGAATGGATGATAATATTTGAAGGTTCACCATTTCCATATGGACCAGTAAATTCTTTAAATGAAGTATTTTCTGATCCTCATGTTAAACACTTAGATTTGGTAAAGGAGTTGGAGTATCCTAATGGTGGAAAGGTACATCTAGTTGGACCTCCAGTAAAATTTAGCTCCGGTGGAAATTATGTAAGGAAAAGGCCCCCACTTCTTGGTGAAAACACCAAGGAAATTTTGCAAAATATTTTGGATTTCAGTGATGATAAAATTGATTATCTCAAGTCCAATAAAGTTATTTGCTGAATATATAAATGTTTGGTATTGTTTAACCAAAATATGAAATTTATCATTTTGTGTATACATCCTTAAATAATTCATTTATATTTTTACAATTGTTATAATTTGGAAAATATATTTTTTTTTCATAACATTAAAATCTTGTTCTTTCTCTCTTTTAAGGCCTTTTATAGTCCTGTGTTAACTTCCATCCTGTGACATGGATTATCAGCTAAATTTAATTCTTAGATATATTTTTATTTATTTAGGACATAACATTACAAAGAATACATAAAGATAAATGCTTCATTAGACTTCTGTTCCAAAGCAATTACCTGTAAAGTTTGTATAGTTATTACATATTATAATTCTAAAATACAATGTATTACGCTTACATATTATACAAAAGAAAGATATATTTTTTTTTTAATATTTTATATTTAAATAGACCCTGTTTATTTGGCCTAGTGAGCCTTTGAGTTTGGTACACTTCCTGTACATCGTTAAGAAGACTTGAGGTGATGTGGGCATTTTGAAATTATGAAAATGTGGCGCTTGAGAAACATCTGCCATGAACATGTGGATGATATTTTAAACAAAGGAGACACAAAATCCCCGAATAACTAGAGAGTGTATATGAGACTGCAAGAATGTGAATGAGGTTAGACATGTGTGGAGCTCGCTTTTTTGCCTATGTGTCATATAATGGTAAATCTCTCTACAGACATCCTACTGAATTTATTGGAATATCAATTTTTTTAATGTGAAATTTACATCTTAAGTTTAACTCTACAAATATGTTTGAGCAGTCTTACATTATTATAGCGAGATTTTATTTTTATTGTTACAGACTACTCAACCACCTGTAGCCATTTTGAAGTTACGGAAGCCTCGTTTAGAAAAGAAAGTTGAATGGACAAATGACACAGTCGATAATGAAAATATGAATAAAAAGAAAAGCAAATGTAAGTTCTATTTTTCCATAAGGTATTGTATAAGTTACATAGGTCTGTCATTCTAAATGTGGCCGGAAAGCCAACATGTCTGTGATGGCTATGATTCTTTCCCCTTAGCGCTTTTGTCCCGTTTCTATGGTGGTACGCTTTGACCATGATCCTGGAATTGGCGAGTCTGGTTATTATATTGAAGCGACTGCCATCTGACCTTCGTAACCCTTAGAAAGGGGAACCAGATAAATTGGATCTACACATAGCTAGTGATATAAATACGCACATAGATTTTTTTTTAAATCCAGAAGTTCGTGCCCCGCCCGGATTCGAACCGTCGACCTCACGCATGTGAGGCGACGACCTTACTGCTGGGCTATCACCGCTATGATGGCTAAGATTAATTTTATATAAATCATTAGTTATGTATTCTTTAACAAATACTTTCTAACGTGTTACTCGTCTTCATGAATTTGTTGTGAACTATATTTAACAAACATTTTGTTTCTTCTACACATTAGAATAATCAACAATGTATTCCAGAGATCCTTATATTAATTAAACATTTAAGTATAATTGGAATAACTAGTGAGAGATGTCCAAGTCCACCGTGTGCATTTAGTCTTGTATATAAGAGGGAAAAATAAACAAAAGTAATTATTGACAAACTTTTTGACTCCTGACAGGGAAAAAAATCTAATGTTTGCGTATATGCAATTAAAAAATATTCGAAAAGTAATTATTATTGTTGACTGATGTCAATAATTTTGTTCATACAAAAGTCAGAGCACTCAAGCAATGAATGTGTTAATGGTTCATTTCAAAATTTTACTAAGAGGAACTAGAAAAGTTTTAACCGATTACTGAACTGATTATATTGGGTTGATTTTACAGATATACATATTTCTATTGACTTTATTTAAGGTATGGTACTGCCTCCCTGACCAGCCGGATAGCCTAGGATGTACACCGATTTTTTAAACCACAAAAGACCGATTTTTTCTACAAAAGTTTGGTAAAAATAGGTTGGTTAGGTTTGTTTGTAGTTATAATTGTGACTAGCGTGAGCCAGTTGCATTATATATTAAAAAAAGTAACTAAAATATTAAAATAAAATGACTAAATTGGTGTTGTTCAAATACTTTTTAACCAGCTGGCTGGTCAGGGAGGCAGTACCTTAAGGTATATGAACAAAAAACAAAAGTCGCCTTAAAAATGTCAATTGAATAATTCCAGGTTGTTGCATCTATGAAAAAAAGAAAGATGTTGGGGCATCGGATTCTGAAGATGGTTCTGGTGACGAATGTGATAATTGTTCTGGTCATGTAGAAAGAAAGAAACATGCTCCAGGGCCCAGTTCAAATAATCCATCATCACATGTATCATAAACTTAAGAAATTAATTTTATATCTTCTTTGTTATTAAGATAGATTTTTAAGACTCGTAAATTTGAATATGATATCAATATTTTTTTTAGATTAGTATACAGAAGTGTAGGTACTCTCAGTTACAATCATCTTGTGATATAATAATTAACAGATATGATTGTCATATAGTTCTACTTTGTTTAAATCATATTTTTTCCTATTTCCGCTAATAAACTACCATTGCAGCCCCTGTAATAAACTACCATTGCAGCCCCTGTAATCAACTACCATTGCAGCCCCTGTAATCAACATTTTTTACAAATTGATCGTTTAGAACACTTTAATTTTTACAGATTCAGTATAGCGCTGATAGTGAAAATTTTTGTAGATATAAAAAATATATTATTTTTTAATTTAATTTAAAGAAAACAATGGTTGAAAATATAATTTATAAAAAATAATTTTCATAAAATAATTAAGTTTGCATATGAAAATGTTTTTATGGACTTTAGATTAATTTATAGATAACATAGGAACAAAAATGTAACAGAACTAATATTTTATTATATTGTTTTCATAACTTGCGGCTTATTGAACTATTATTTGTACAATCAAATTGTGGTATTATTGAACATCAAACAAAAGAAATTAAGATTAATAATATGTTAAGAAAAAAAGATTTTGTATTTGATTGTCACGTAACCAAATATATCAATCACTCAATCTTAAAATATTTTCGATTCCAATTTGATTGTGACAATAATACTATAATAAATGTTTTGTTGTGCACATTTATTATTATTTTATCTAGAGTGTCTGAAAATGTTAAGGTAGTGTAATTAGTTTCCTTCGTAAATATTATGTATGTATATTTATAACTTTTGAGTAGTTTTTACATATGATAATGAATGCAGAATAAACATAAAGGTTACCCAACTGGGTTTCTTTGGTGTGCCTTGTGAGGGTTGTTGAGTTCTCTTGGAGATCCAGATTGGCTAAAGTATTTTTTTTTTCAATAAGTGAATTAAGTTCATTTAATGCCATATTGTGCTCTACTTAAGTTTAAACAAAAATATACTTTTTTAGATAAATTGATTTTATTAATACAATAATTATTATAATAAATACAAAAGCAATATACATTACTATTGACAATTATTTAATAAGTTTGCACCATTTTAGATTATTTTTCTTTTTTAATTGATTTTTATACAGTTATTGTGAAGGACAAATGGCCAGATTAGGAAATTCAAAGTGAGAGGCGTCTCAGAAGTAAAATAACACTTCCTTGCATCCTGCTTAAGGGGCGAGCTAATTGCCATGCTGCCATAACCAACTAACCAGTGTTTCCAGGGCAGAGAAGCAATATTTGAGTGAGAAATGAATTTAAATAAATTTCTTTTCTGCTGGAGATCGAACCCAGGACACCTGCACAGAAGACAAACGGCATACCAATTGTGCCACGGTGATTGGCACTAAAATAATTCTCATTCTTATTTTATTATTCTGATGACTCTTCACCATTAAAATCTCAATTGTGAAATTTCTTGCAATTGAAAGATTAGATAGATGGGTGGTGACTGGTGACAGAGCGGTTAGTGCATTGGGTTAGAAATCCAGCGGTCACTAGTTTGAACCCTGCCATGACCAATTTCGTTCACCTAAAGCAAAATCATTTATGCTTAGTTTACTTGTAATTGTTACAAGGACATATTCATTCTTTAAAAAAAATACTTATATTTTATTTATAGTTCGATGCGCATTGTAAAATATTCAAATTTCCTTTTATTTTTCCAGTAAATAAAATCAAAATATTTTCGCACATTTTTTTTTCTATAAAATGATATTCTGTGCAGAGAAAAATTTTAATTTTTTTTTTCGATAGATTAAATCAAAGATTTTTGCTACAAAACAAAGGTCAGTCATGCATCTCCATTCATTGTCTGGTATATTCCAATATATGTGCGAATGAAATGACCCAGTTTCAATTTCTTTTTATTTGAAAAAAATGAACTTTTTTCTGATTTTTGACACTAATTGCTCGTGAGCTGCAATAAAACACGGGGGCCGCATGCCGCCCGCAGTTATCCAGGGGTGCTTTAAACTGTTAGATATCGCAAAGAATATTACAGGCTATGTCAACATCCATGGCTAGTATCCAAAGGTTATGCTTGTTATGTGAGTGTGATTTACAAAAACATATACATAAATTAATATGAAGTAGACAATATTGATACCTATCCTAAAATTTGGTCTTGTAAAATACCTATACATTTACTCATATTGTGAAAATTTAAATTTTTTTATGCACTTTGCATTAATGTATTTAAAGTATAAACTATAAACACCAAAAATATTTTAATTTATTAGAGTCAATTTGATTCGTAGAATATTCATAATCTATAGTATTTATCTAAGTTTAGTTTGTCGATCGACAATTCTTGATAGAACTTTATTGTATGTCGATATGTTACAAATATAAAAAAAATACTTGGTAATACTTACTATTGAAATTAATTGAAATTTTCTATTGAAATTTCTATAGAACTGATACCAAGTATTTTTTTTTATATTTGTAATTTATCTATATAGTATTTATCTTTTCTCTCATTCAAATAGAATATTACTGCACTATAAGTATTTAGTTTCTCGATTGCTGAAAAGAAATTTCCCTATAAATGGTTCTGAGAAGGTACAAACCACAGACCAGTACAAAACAATCTAAAAATCCATCAGAATCCCATATAGAAGCAATGTGGATGAAATTTCTTTTCAGATATTCATAAATTCGATGCTTGTAGTAAGTTGTAATACAAAATTTACAAAAGGAATGTTTTATATGCAATCTTTTTATTACGATAGGATTAACTTGTTGCCAAAATATACTTCTATCAAAAGTTAATATTAATAACTTAATTTTTTTAAAACATATAGGTATTTGTGGTAGTCCATCTTTATAAAATAAAATCATTTTTTGTTTTGATGATTGATAACAATGTTTTACATGAAACATTTATTTGAATGTATTTAAATATAAGGTAAATGTGAACATTTCGTTTTTATAATATGTAATTGTTAAAATGTCAAAGTGTTTAATAAAAATTATAAATTAAAAATATGAATTTTTTATTGAAAGTTCTAATTGGTTACTCAATATTCCATTCCTTTTTTAACTTCATTATAATATGTACTTTCCTCACTTTTATTGATAATTGTTTATTTCAATTTATGTAATTAAAAAAATTAGATATATAATATGATCTTACTCTTAGACCTGAGGATACATGGACTGCTTGAAGCAGTCGGGGCAACTGCTTCAAGCTGCCGCAGCAGGGCGGTCTGCAGTTCCGATACATTATTCTCATTTACAATACACAGACTGCTTCATGTTGCAGTTGATCCGACTGCTCCAAGTAGTTGGGTCTTACAATAATGATATACTTACTATACAGATGTACCTTGGAATATGTCAGCTTTGGAGTCCAACTGTCAATGTCAATTTATTCAAGAGAATTTGTTTAACTCTTAGCAGATCACCAAAGTTTCAAGCCAAGATCTGCGAGATTTGTATGGCCAGGTCTATATTTTTCATGGTTTTTTCAACTTTGAAGTCAAACACCACAAATTCTGAGGCTTCACAGCACATATGTTAAATATGGATTAATTCAGAATTTGGAGTAGAACATTTAGTGTGTCTGTGTGTCCGTTCCAACCCTATAACTTTTGTTTGCTTGATTCACAGAGCCCAAAATTTCAGAAAGTATAGACAAGTTTAGGCCAAAACTCTTTTCCTCAGAATTTTGAATTTGTGTTCCAGTCAGGGGTTATCAACATTTGAATTTTTATTTAATTATTCCATATATTTCAAAAACCATAAAAGCTAAAACGCTGAAATTTTTTATAAATATAGACAAATAAAATATCTCAAATATATTTTGATGAAAAAGTTCCTGAGTTTCTCAAATCTTTTTTATGAAGAAAAACATTTTTTAGGACAAATTTATGTGTTTAAACCCTTACCATATAGAATGCCAAATATGGCCGGAACATTAAAATATCTGTCTTTCTATTTTGCGCGTGACTGCATATAATCCCATGTAAGGTAAGATAGATTCTACCTACCTACCTACGCCACCTAGTTTTGGCATAAAAGAACTACTTGTTAAGTGACTGTTGTTGTGTTTCTTGTTGTGATTACAACACATTTTATTTGTTTTGTAGACTTACTCATTGAGAAAAAATTGTTACTATGAAAAAATAAGACTCAATCTACATTTTCAGCAATAAATTCCGAAGGTTTTTTTGTATTAAAAGATCATATTTTATGGTTTAAGGCCAGATATGTCATTTCATGCAGTTGGCGGTTAAGGTCCAAGTACATATCTGGCATTGCATGCATTTAGTACAAAAAACTTATATAAAAAAAAACAACAATAGAAAAATCTGTCATCAATAATATTATCGAACTGTCAATTTGTTCCAAGAGAATTTATATCGACAAAGTATTAAGCCAGGATATGCAAGATTTGTATGCAGGGTCTATATTTTTCAGGGTTTTTCCAACTTTGAAGTCAAAAAACACCAACTTAGAGGCTTCGTAGCATATATATGTTCTATATACGGATTTACTCAGAATTTGGAGTAGAACATTTGATGTGTGTCTGTGTCCCCTCCCCCCCCTTATAACTTTTGATCCGTTCAATCTACAGAGCTCAAAATTTCAGAAAATATATACAGTTATAGGCCTACAAAACTTTTATACTCAGAATTTTGAATTTTTGTTTCAGTCAAGGGTTATCAACTTATGAATTTTTAATTTATTTTTCCATATATCTCAAAAACCATACAAGCTAGAACGCTGAAAATTGGCATAAATATAGACAAAAAATCTCAAATTTGTTTTTTCAAAAAAATTCTCAAACAATTTTTACTAATTGTTTTCACGTGATTGGCACAATGGCAGATCCAATCGGATTTTTCCCTCTCCTAGCAACGGCGTCGGCATTCCGACGATCCGATGAGTGCGCTCCGTCCAATGCCGATCAGTGGACACACTTGTATGAATTTCTATACAAAGAAATCTAAAATTCATCTGATGCACTCCGTTTGATCCGTCGCTGCGCCTGTATGGACGCTAGCCTTAAGACACCGTATATGGCTCATTGATTTTTATAATATTAACTGTATATAATGGATTTTAGATGGGTCGATGGCAGAGCGGTTAGCGCGCTGGGCTAGTAATCCAGTGGTCGCGAGTTCGAATCCTGCCTCGACTAATTTCGTTCACCTATAGCACAAGCATTTATGCTTATTTTAGGGAACGTAGGAAGATGTATATGTACTTGTCTAACAAGGACATATTCATATATGGTACAATTAGTTTTTTCCAAATAATTTTTGAAAAATGTAACTTCATTTTTTCTATAATTTTTTTCTTTATTATCATCATTTTTCTATGACAAATCCAAATTTTAAGAAAAATTGAGACCTCATGCAGTAAGGGGTTAACTGCCTTATATTTCCTTTTTTTAAATACCGAAAAACGCTGATAATCCCCAATTAGATAATTTAATTTTCTATAAAAAAATACATTTTTACATTAGTAGTACCTATATCTCATTTTTTTTTAACAAGTTTCGTAAAATTCATATTTAGTGACAAAATACTTTCATACAACTTGTATGCACAATATCTAGTTTGATACTTTACATATATCAAGCACCATCCGAGGTAAGAAAAAAGGACTGACCTCCACATTATCCTATCTTGACATACATGTTTTGTATAGAAAACAAAATATTTAATAAAAAGTATTTAAGGTTTTATAGTTTGGTATGTATTATACTGTCGATTCAATACTGTAAATACTATTGAATCGATAGTTAGATCTCATATGTTACAATGCAAATAGTGTACGTAAAAAAATTGGTTTATATATATATATATATATATATATATATATATATATATATATATATATATATATATATATGTTATTATTGTGTGAAATATTAAACAGGTGTGTCTTAAGTTGTTTTTTAAACGTGTTTATATTGTCTATTTGTCTGAGTCGGTATGGAAGTTTATTCCATGAGGATGGACCAGCAACACCGAACGCACGATCACCGAAGTTTGATTTGTGCACTCGGTTAACTTTGTTTATTTTACCGATTGCTGAGCTTTGAGGTGAACGGAGGGATTTTTGTCTGTTGTTTGAGATGAGCGGAGTGCACATTTTGGATAGGTATTGCGGGGCCAGACCGTGTATTGCCTTGAATGTTGTTAGGCATATCTTTTTTTTTTTTAATTAATTTTTGGCGTTCCACCCGATATCGAGTGATATAGCCACTAATCCCTAGAAGGACGAACATTGTAGTAGGTGACAAACATTGTAAACACACCCACCGCAATGCTCGTCCCACTCTTGGTAATATTACATATCTATGAAATCAAACAAAAATAAACATAAAAATGTGCAAATAATAATTTCATAGTCAAAAAAGGCGAAATAATAAAAACGGTCGGCATAATTCGAAAACATACGGAATACCCACATAAACTATATACACACAAACTATATACAAATTCCAAGACCTGGGGACAGTTTTTTCAAAGGAGTTTATTGTTTATTTTCAAAAAATTTGTTATACTTTTATTAATATTTACATCATTCAATGACAAAAGGAATTTAGAGTTAACAGGATATGAAGTGCATGATTTTATTATCTCTGACATAAATTCTTCTCTATTTAATAATTTACATTCAAAGAAAATATGATCACTATTCTCTTCCTGTTCACCGCATTCACATATTGGGGATTGAACAACATGAATCCTAAATAAATGAGATGCCAAGGAGCAATGGCCAATTCTTAAGCGACAAAGTAGGGAGATGTCAATTTTAGGGGTTTTTGACTATAAAACCATGGAATTCTTGAAATATGATCTTGCAAGGTTTTATAATGGGCTCCTTTAGTAGAGTATTGCCATTCTTCCAGCCATTTTTCTCTCACTTTTTTGTCAAGGTGTACCATCCTCTCAAGTAGGGTGTGAAGAAAACACTGGGGAGTTAATCCTAATGAACACGCTTCTCTAGCCAGATGATCTGCCCGTTCATTACCTGGAATACCCACGTGAGATGGTATCCATCCTATTTCCAACTGATATCCATATTCTGAGGATTCAAAGAGTAAACACTTAATTGTCCAAAATAAATCATCATGGGGGTCACTGATATTGTTTTTAACGAGTTTTTGTACGAGACTGAGAGAATCCGTGAAGATTACAGCTTTCTGAATAGACATCGACAGAATTCTTGATAAAGCCTCTCTCATAGCTACACATTCCGCTGTATATATGGAAGTGTTTTTGGGAAGTTTAAACTTTTCCTCGATATTTAAACTAGGAATACAGAAGGCTGCACCACAATCTCCGTTAGGAGATTTTGAGCCATCTGTGTATATTGAAATATGGTCCTTCCACCTGTCATCAATCACTGAATTAAAGAATCCGAAAATTCTCGAGAGGTTCCAATACGCTGCAGAGTGATCTATGCCAATAGACATGTGCACTTTAGGGCGAAAAACAATTGCCCTGTATGGGATTGAGAATATAGGGGTTGTATTTGAGACCTGTGGAGATTCTAGGCATATCTTGTACTCTATCCTTTCAGGGCACTTGAGCCAGTGAAGATTTTTTAAGTGAAGCACCCGTGATAACTCTAGCAGCGGTATTAAATACAGTTTGGAGTTTTTTTATTTCTTGTTTTGGGAGATGAGCATATATGCTATTGCAGTAATCAAGTCTTGAAATAACATAAGCGTTGATGAGAGATTTAGTAGCATCTATTGGAAGATTTCTGCGAATTGACTTGATTCTACGAAGATGATAAAATGCTGCTCTAGTTGTGCAATTTATTTGTTTTTTGAGAGACAGGCTAGAGTCTAGGTGGACTCCAAGGAGTTTTACACTGGAATTAGGGAGAATGTTTGATTGATCAACTTTAAATTCTGATTTATCCAGAAGGTGTTGACGCCTTTGTGTGGCAGTCCAAAGAAATTCAGTTTTAGTCGGGTTCAACTTGAGTTTGTTTGATGACATCCAGTCATTTATGTCTTGTATGCATTTGATTGTTTTGTCTTTTAAAGTCGCTGTGTTTTCTGAAGAGCACTGTGAGTATAGCTGCCAGTCGTCTGCGTAACAGTGGGCATTTAGGTCATGTCCTTTTATAATATCAAATATTTCTTTTGTTGACCCAGTACGGAGCCTTGTGGTTTACATATATTATATTTTTTAGTAGAATATTAATTATGTGCATAAAATCTGCATGGGAATGGGCAACTCGTCCTTTTTCAGTGATTTTTTCGAATAAATTTTTAATGATCATATATATTGAAAGTGGTTGCAGTGCAGGGATAATCAAGGTTCTATTTCTATTTGAGAATAGCGAAGAGCAGACCGATGGGCCAAACATACTTCTTAGTGGCAACCGAAAGCTGGCTGCAGAAAAACCAGTTAGACCACAAGCAAGATGGTCAGAAGCTTGATTATATATAAACACCATTGGAGAAAAAAGCAACACTGGACGAATAATGGCTGATGATGATGAAACTATAGTTTGTAAAGTTAACTGAGCCTTCCCATCGACTATTCGGTATGTTGAGGAGCGGTTACCGGGGCAGGTAGCGGGGCTAAGGCTGCGTCACACAGTATGTTTGTCGTAAATTGGTTATCGTATTTTAGCAGAATTTTAACTAGCATTTTAAATATTTATTTATTTGTTTTAACATATGTACACGACTTCACGCCATTATACAAATACATGCATATAAAAAATATAATAATATAGGTACACTTAAAAAATAATAAAATTTAAATATGTAAATATTTATTTATTTTAACAGACACGGCTTCACGCCATTATAAAAATACACGAAAATATGCATTAACCTTTTCCGTGCTACGCGTATGCTAAACAATGTAACACCTCAGTGCGGCGCAATTTTCGGACAAAATTAAAATCGTCATATCTCAATAACTACTCACCTGAGATACTTGAAATCTTCGACAAGAATATTCGTTTTTAGCTGTTCTAAATGTTGAATACAATTTTTTGTTTATTTTGTGTTTCTGCATACTATTTAACTGATTTTTTCAACATTCCAGCTTACAAAAACATAACTAATTAGCAAAAAAATATCACATAGGTAAAAAAAGACATAGGAAAGAATATAGTGAATAAAAATCATCTTAAAATTCATGAATTTTTAAGTATTTCTTCGAAAACAAACACAGTTTTCAACAATTGCTTAGTGCCTTATACGTTTGTATGAAGTTTATCTGTAAGCGCTTTGACCTATGCGCCGCTGCACCATAATTTATCAACTTATAGTAGAAAATAGTAATAAAATAATTGGTTGTTATAAATAATACTGTAATAAGTCAACAGGATCTGGAGAACTTTTTCGAAACATTTATAAAAGCAAAATTCATTCATAATAGCAAAAAATATTCAATGTATTTTGTCTATCACTTAGTAAGATTTTAAAAGTTGGTGACACAAAAAATCGAAGTTACTCTCAAAAACACATGAACTTTAAAAAAATAGTAATTTTGAAATATGAATCAACGTTAAAGACACAAATAAAATATAATTAAATAATAAGATTAATTACTCATTGTTTTACGTTCATATTAGTTAATAATGCTCTTATTGTCAAAATAAATAAATAAACAAAAACATATAAATTTACAGCAAAATACTTTGTTTTTATATAGGTACTAAATAAAAACCGAACATAAATATTTTTCTAAACCGGCGCACAATCTATACGACCTCGGATATGGGTTATACGCAACATTAATATCCATACAAAGCGGTATCTCAGTGCGGGTCTCGATTATGTCTCGAGATGAAATAGACAAAAAGTAAACACTCTACCGCCATCTACCAAATTTTTTTTTAATTTTTTTAAAATCATATTTACTTAGATAAATGGTTCAGCTACACGATGTAATTATTATATTTTGGATATGTCGATAAATAAGATTTCTACAGCGAGTTTAAGTGGAGCATTGTCCATCACGATAACCTATCCTGATCCGCACTGGTGTAGCACATGATTCATCACGATAACGTATCGAGATTAGCACTGAAACGGTTAAATAATAAAATTAAAATAAGTATTCATTTATTTTAACATACATGGCAAAATATGACTTATTATTTGACAAGGTTCTGTGCATCTCCTCCTTACAAAAGCCAACACTAAAAGCTCTTAAATTATTGTTCAGAGTCATAATCTGTGTCACTCTCTGTTGAAGAAGAGTTATCACAAACATCAACTCTGAGGCCTTCAAACATTGTGTCGAAATTTGTATCGAAGTCAATGTCCCTTGAGGCATACTCCTCTTCAATTTTCTTCACATGCTCAACACATTTATTCCATTTCTCCGCTCTAAAATCCTGGAAGGGGATTTTTTATTTAACGCATTTTTCGTCCAGATTAAAGCTCGCGTGCTCTCTGGCCAACTCACCTTTAATGTCACCCCAAACTAACTCAATAGGGTTAAGATCAGCATGGTAAGAAGGCAAACGAAGAAATTTGTGTCCACAAGCTTTTAAAATTTCGTCAATGACCAGTCTTTTTTCCACATTAACCGACTGGATCAACGAATATAGTTCCGATTTTAGCATAATCGGACTGCATTCCACATTATGTGATGACAACCACTCAATCATTGTTTTTTCAACGCTGATTTGGGTGGTCTTCTGTCAATCTCCACATTATGATATGATGCGTTGTCTAAAATTATCGTTGATCGAGGCGGTAAATTAGGAATAAACATATTTTCTGCCCATTTTTTGAAATTCTCAAAGTTCATGTCATTAAGATAGTATCCTGATTTACATTTGAATTTGAAAATCAAGAGACTACCATTGATCTTTCCCCTTACTATTTATTTTTTTATTATGAAATAAAATTTGATCCATTTTTTTGTACGTGTGACGGAGCCTTAATGTTATTAAATCAGTAACACCGCTGCTTTGAATGTTTATCGCTCGAGTTCGGGCGGGATACTGATTTCAAATAGCAATCCACAATGCATATTGGTGGGCGAACCCCCGCTGCCCGCTCCTCAACATACCGAATAGCGATGGGAAGGCTCAGTTACAACGTTACAAACTATAGACATTAATTATTTGGTCGAGTCTTATACTAATTATTATAATGAAAATAAATAAGTTTACAAATCATAAATTAATGGTTTATTCATGTTTTTGTAATAAATATACAAATTAAAAGTCACATACCTTTTGTAAACTTTTCAATAAAATAAATAAATTTCAATGAGCAAACAATACTATCAACGGTTGCTGGTTCTAAAGGCAATTCCTTCTGGTTGACCTCTGCCGTTGATTCTTAATTCTTTAGAGGATGATCTTGATCTCCAAACCTGTATTTGATTAAAAGATAATGTTATTATTAAAATAACCCATAGCTTTTGATGTATTATAAATATATCAAGTGCGGTAATAAAGGATATCAAGGATCTTTCAAGTTTAATACTCTAAGATAAGATAGTAAGTGGTTGAATGGCTTACTTGGGGTTAATAAGATAAGGTAACAAGTACCTGACAAAAGAGTATGAGACAATGGATAAAAAGTTACAGAAATCGTACATATATACCTAAATATCTTCCTCACTAACCACAGATTGAGGTTGACAATTTTACATGAAGTAAGGACAGTTTAAAATAAAATAAATGGAAATAATGGATGTAATAACTACAAGGACATTTTATGGCGATATCAGTATATGAGGAACATTGCTATTTGATACCCTCATATTTGTAATGGCAGCATTTATAGTAAAAGCATAAGAAAAACTAAACAAAAATGTTGTGTTAGACTGTAAATTGATTTGATTTACAAATGTCTATTTCTCGTGAAAATACAAACACAATTTTTCCATTACTCCTCTACTATTAACAAGGTCTCTAGTAAGTAGTAACAATTTTTGAGTTATTTATAATTAAAAATAAACAAACCCGAATAGAATAGTCATCACTCGCTGTAACACACATGTGTGGGTCAACTGGGTTAAACGCTACGGCATTAACACAATCAGTGTGGGGTAATAGGGTGAGGCACACTCCATAGTATCTGTCCCAAATATAAGCTGCAGAGTTTTCAGCACCACTAAAATAATTATAATAGGGTGACAATATATTTAAAACTTGTTATTGGATGCTGCGTGTTAAATTAATATTTGACATAGTACTTGTTAGTAGTAAGTTTTGTATTTATTGATAGATAAGCAAAGTTTCTGTGCGGGAGTCCAGGGTTCAATCCCCACCAGAGAAGAAATTTATTTAAATTCATTTCTCACACAAATATAACTTATCTGGGCTGGAAACACTGGTTAGTTGGAAGAAATTGCCATATGATAATAAACTTGCCACTTGCTCAGAGTGCAAGGAAGTGTTTATTATTATTAATATTTTATAAATGTAGTGGAATAAATGCTGTATTTTATTAGATTTGAATACTTAACGAAGTACTGCATTTATTCCCTTACACTTAAATTCACATTTGAAGGTGCAACTTAATCATTTTCCTGGCATTTTGATAATTTTTCTCCTTCTCCTCAAGCGTGTTGTGTCTATCATCGTAAGTCAATGTAAAGTATCTTATTGATTAAAGTTTTATTTGTATATTTTATCCAATTTTTAAATTCAGTTTTTGAATTCCGTTTTTAAATGCATTTATGTTTTTAGTTTTTTTCAATGGTAGTAAATTGAAAAGCTTGAAACCCAGGAATTGAAAATATCTTTGTCCAAATTTTAACTTGGTTTTGGGTATCTGTATGTCGGCTTGTCTAGTCTTTAGTGTAGTTTGGGTTGATTGTAAACTGTTGAGGTGTTTAAATATTTAGATGCAAGTGTTTTTATGATATAGTTGTGGTATGTTTAAAATATTAAATTTTTTGGATAGTTCAACTGAGGGTGTGCAAATAGCGACATTATATATAATTTTTAAAACAAATTTTTGAGCTCTAACTAATGGCTCTATATTTGTTTTGTAAGTTCCACCCCACCCTATAATACCATATTTTTATGACTGACCTTGGCAAGATATTTCTGATGAAACGAAAAATATATGTTTGTTTTTTTTTCAAATTATGTGTACAAGAAGATAAATAAATTTCATGCTTACAAGAGACAAATGGCGTTTTCATTAAAGACATTAATTACAATAATTGAAAATTAAAATAATTTAATTACCTGGCTACATATTTTTCAGATACATCAAGAAAAATAAAGAAACATTCAGAGTTCGGTGTGTAAGCTTGATGTGCTTTCAGCATATTTCCAACTGGTGTTAAATTGGTAAGATCTATTACATGAATATCAATATGTGAAGATATTGGAGGAGGCTGCAATGGATTATCTATTGTATAGCCGGATGGCCATGGTCTACTATTTACGTAGAGATACCTAAAAATATTTTTTTATTTACTATATAGCTTCATATACCTGTTTTTTGTAATGTTAAATTAATGCTAAAATAAGAAAGCATATAAATATCTCTAAAATAATATTGAAGCAACTGAGCAAGCATTGATATGATAAAATGCAGGGCCGGATAAACGTGTTTTTGCGCCCGTAGCAATATATTTGAATCCGCCCCCCCCCATTTTTTTTTTGATAATTACATCGGGTCTAAAATGACTAAGCGGGATTTTTTACATACACTCCATCATGCCGAGCCTCTATCCGGGTACGCAAAGAGAACCGAGCGCCATACCTGCGAATTTTATTCATATGATTAACATTTTAGAATTTGAAGCGCCCTTTTTAAGACAACCGCCCTGACTTCTTGTTCCTGATTGTTCTAAGATTGATACGGCCCTGATAAAATGATACATTAATCTATTACATCTACCCCTCAATCCACTCAATATAGTAGTAACATGAATTATGGACCGCTCTACTTACATAATTTTTTATATGCCATTTAGATATTTACATATGATATACTGTGTGCGAGCATGCACCAAGATTCAGCAGTTTATTGTTACTATATCACAAACAAGTGATGTGTTCGATGGACGTTACATGTACCCATGTATTTACTTAGACAATTGATTTTCATACTACACATATAATGTATCATATAAAACCAAAAATTTGGCAAATAAAAACTTGTAATGGTATACAAAATGCATATCCATAACCTGAGAAGTAAGTCATTGTGAGAATTATAAAATAAACTTTATAAAAAGCCTCCGAAAACTCTCTGGCACTCTCGCTCAATTTCTTTGCATTTTAGTAATTTAGGTGAGTTTTAATTTTTTATTTCATAAATTGAAAACAGAGTAATTTTTTTGAGATATTAACCATAGTCATCATGTATAAATTAAGTTAAAGTTATTTAAAATACCATAATCAGTAATACTAAACATAGTTTGAAATAATCAAATATTGGCTATAAAAAGGATGCTTACTTATGGTCGGGAGATAGCGCCATTCCAATAATGTGTCCATGTAAATCAATTACTTTGTCAGGAATATCAAATTTATCTTTGACAGACTCAAAGTCAGCCCAGTTTGGTTGTGCTGCACCTTCATTTTCTCTCTCGCGTTCTCTTTCTCGCGCAGCAATTCTTTCTTTAATAGACGGACCCGGTGATAGTCTGTGTGGAAAATCAATATTGTCTATCCTCTTGAATCCAATTTGATGTGGAGTGAATGTCGCTGCTCCGATTGTAAATATCAAAAGTTTATTTTTTAGTCCGTCATCTTGGCTTGATCCACTACAACTACCAGATTCAGATTCACTAGAAACCTAGAAAAAAGTCAAATACTCTCAAGATTTTACACATATATAAATATCAAAATAGTTTCAATGTAATCAAATAAGCTAAGTCCGTCATCTTGGCTTGATCCACTACAACTACCAGATTCAGATTCACTAGAAACCTAGAAAAAAGTCAAATACCCTCAAGATTTTACACATATATAAATATTAAAATAGTTTCAATGTAATCAAATAAGCTGTTTTAAAATAACGATAAGAAAAAAGAAAGGTAATTTATTTTTCAAATTAGTTTTTATTTATGAAATTTAAAACTTACAATTTTTTAATATTACTATATATTCCCAGGTATAAATATTTATCAACATTTCTTACCTCTTCGAAAGAGTCAGAAAATAAATCTTGAGGTGTTCTATATTCTTGGGAATATACTATTGAAGGTTGCTTTTTGTTTATACTTGATGTCACTGGTTGCAATGTACAATTTGTTTCAACTTCCAATTTGTTTTGTTTATCAAAATCTTCTTCAAACCATTTACATTTGCTTACTAAAACTGATCTAAAAACATCAAATATTTTTTTTATTGTTTGAAACAAAGCAACTTGCTAATTATTATGCTAATCTGACTGCCATTTACAGTCATGGATATTGTGAGCAACTATGAAGAACCATACCATATTGTAGTATATATATATAACAGACCTCACAATCAATTGGAAATATTAGCCACATTTAAATTAAACTACAGACTCCTATTTTCACAAAAAGCAGAATAAACTATTTTTATTTTATTATTTATTTAACCCTTTTTCACCTAAATTAATATTATTGGATAAAAAAATAAATATCATAGGGAAACATTTTCTAACAACATATGAAAACATTTTAATGAAATTTTTTTTTTGTGGATAGTTATTGAAAAATTACATGTCTACAAAAAATGAAAATGGGTGTCAAAGGGTCATTTGAAACATTGTAAATAACATTTTTTTGCATTGATTTATTCAATATATACAAAACAAATTACATATTATCATAAATTTATATCTTAAGTCTCCAGAATGTGGCAACTTGTTATTGGGTGCGTGTTAAATTAATATTTTACATAGTACTTACTAGTTGGTTACCAGAGAAATAATATAAAATAAATAAATAAAATAAAATTACCTAACACTGCTTGCATTTGGATTATAAAATCTGTAAAGTGGTGCTATTATAGGAGTATGTTCAGATTCAGGTTCCTGAGAAGCTTTGTTTATCCACAAAATACTTGAACTGGTTAAATGTCCTAACCAATGTAATTCACCAGAAATCAAGTGATGTTCTCCTATCCAACATCCAAATACGTCATATGGTTTATTGACTACTCTACATTGTAAAAAGGAGCCATCTGAAAAAATAACAGAAATTCGTTACATTTGTAATAAACATAATAATATAGTAATTTATCTTATATATTCTTCAATGGAACTACAGTCCATTGAAAAAGATATAAGATATATCAGGTTTTGGCCTGTCAGTCTTTGTCTCTAAATTCTTCTATCTTCTGTACCAACTCTCCAACTGCCAAGCACTTGTAATAGCTGGGAAGAATCCCTTCCAACTTCGTCCTCCGCGGTTGGAAAGCTGTGAAGTTTGTAATACCTAAATACACTATTGTTCAATTTTATTAAAATATTAAATGAATCAAACTGGAAACAGTTTTAACATGCACTGTCAATGGGAATACACAAATTCTGAAAGTTTCAGAGATCTAACTGGTCAGGAAGTTAGTTAAAAGTCAATTTCATATTTCCAGTACGGACAGATATGTGAAGGATTGCCTTTTTGAGAATCTATAGTTTTCAGGAAAAAATAAATCTTATGGATTTTAATGCGTAGCTTTCTGGGTGGAAATTGTTTTAAATTATAATTGGAAACTAAAAGTAGCTACAATTTTAAAATGATATAAAATATAGTAAAAATAATTATAGAAATACACATACTTTGTAGAGTAAATACAGCTATTTCTCCCGATGTACTGAGATGTGAACCAAAATGTACACCGCTCACTAACAGCAATGTATCTGTACAATTGAATTGACTGAATTGTGTATATTTCCATGAAAAATCTTTCATATTATGTTGATACTTAAGTGAGCAGGGATAGGATGAATTCCATACCTGAAAATGATAAAATTTAACTAAAGTTGGGGCATAGTACAAATAGTTTGTTTGCTATAAAACTGTATAAGTACATACTCAATGGATCTTTTATTTTAATTACTTGGTTTTATTAATTCAGTACACTACTATTTATAGAAATTGTGATAAATTAATCTATTTTATAATGGGATAGTGAAGGTCAATTTGAATAAGTGAATATAACACCTGTCATGTTTTTACATAATAACTAGGTGACAAATTATTGTATAGTATGGATATGCAATTCATTAGCACTAAAGGAAATTTAAAAAAAACTTACAATTACGGTTCCATCCTTTGAAGTCGTTGCAAACATTTGGCCATTGTGTGAGAAAGAAACGTGCAAAACTTGATGTGCGTGAGCATCTAAGCATTCACTTTGTATAATAGGAACATCGCAGAATAGTCTTTTGTACTCGTTAAGCCAACCTTGAGCCCCTATTTAGAATATAAAAATATTCAAATCAATTGTATTTTAAAATAACATGCAGGCAAAACATATTGAAATAGAACTCACCGGGCATAATTCGAATATTAGTACTAATACAATAATCCCGAATAAACAGGTGTTTCCATATTATATCATCATTACTTATTCTCCACCATGATCGACATACAAGACCAGCATTGAGGAGTTCTTTGGCCTTTAAGTAACTGAATATATGCAATAATATTGAATCTGGAGCATAATTCCAGTAATGCCTGTCATTTTTTTGATCAGCTGCTTCTGAAAACAACCTAGTTTCCATTCCAATATTTGACAACTATTAAATGACAAGTTATAACCATAGATAAAAATAAATGTATAGAAAAATATTCAATGACATTCATAAAAAGATAAATTGTAGGTGCTACACACTTTTCTTTAAAATTATTATCCACGATTATTTTTCATGTATAAGGACAAGTTTGATGAGACCTCTCGTCTACCACGAGGAAACATCAAGCCAAGGTGTGGGGAAGAAAAGGAGAGAAAATGATGGTGACACTATGAAATTGTAGTAGTACGGCGCATTTATTCAAAATATCAGTTTAGTTGGTCCATGGCAATAAAAAAATAATAAAAAAAAACAAAAGACAACAAATAAAAACACGTGGCATCTACCGAAACGAACTGTCAAACACACGCGAACTCACGAAAAGACGCCGACCAGAATATACCGCCCCAGGGTACAGCGACATCCTTACTCCAGGCATGTCACTGTCTTCCACGTGGTGACGGTAGATCGGTGGGGCCCAGCCTCTGCATCAGGCTAGCAGGTCTTCCTCGTGTCCGGCGTGGTTTCTTCTTCTCCTCCTCCAGACCGTCACCCATAGCTGGCTCTGTGCCCCACGACACGCTATGACGGCGCATCTCGACAGAGGTGGCATACCAGTCGGGACCTCACCGGAAGGCGAACCGACGCCCCAGACGACACGGATTGCCCTTCGTGGTCCAATCTGCGAGCCGCCGCGTTCCCTACGCGGTGGCCCCACACTGCGCTCTGCCTCCAACCTCCTGTCCTGTTGATGCCCTCATCTTGGTTCTGGGGCACCATCAGCGTCCATGCGCGTGACGGGTCCTGTCACACAGACCTCCTCGTGCTCTTGAAATATGGCCGCCATCGGGACGCGCGTGTCGACCGATGACGGCGTCACACCAAACCGTCCGTCCTCCACCAGCGTCGAATGCCAAGAGAGCGCGTGCCATAGCGCGTGCTAGCTGCAAGTACCGTTTTTCGCCCGCAACGAGCGCTAGCTGTTTTCCGAAATGTTGCCGTGGAACAAAATAAAAATCATTGTTTTTCGGCATTATTTTTTTCGGGCATAACAAGTTGATAAGCCCTCTCTCCGACCACGAGGAAACATCAAAGCCAGTGTGAGGAAGAAAAGGAGGCAAATGATGGTGACACTATGAAATTCTTTTAGTACGGCGCATTTATTAAAAAAATCAGTATTGTTTGTCCATGGCAATTAAATAATATAAAAAAACAAACACAACAAGAACAGAGTACAAATAACAAAACAAAACGATAACAATCCAACTCTCAAACACAACCGAGCACGAAGAGACGCCGACCAGAAGGTGCAGCCCCAGGGTACAGCGACATCCTTTCTCCAGGCATGTCACTGTCTTCCACGGGGTGGCTAAAAGTCCGGCGGCGCCCAGCCTCTGCGTCAGTCTGGCAGGTCCTTGTCGTACTCGGCGTAGTTCCTCTACTCCTCTGCCAGACAGTCACCCATGGCTGGCTCCGTGCCACACGGCAACGCTATGAAGGCGCATCTCAACAGAGGTGGCAGGCCAGCTGGGAGCCTCACCGGAGGCGAACCGACGCCCCAGACGACACGGAAAGCCCCTCGTGGTTCAATCTGCGAGCCTCCGCGTTCCCTGCTGCGGTGGCCCAACACTGCGCCCTGCCTCCACGCCTATGCCTTGTTGATGCCCTCATCTTGGCTCCGTAGCACCGGCAGCGTCCATGCGTGTGACGTGTCCTGTCAAAAAGAGCTCCTGCGTCATCGAGAAAATGGCCGCCATGTCGACCGATGACGGCGTCACACTAAACCGTCCGTCTCCCATCAGAGTTGAACGCCATGAGTGCTCGTGCTATATCGCGTGCTAGCTGCAAGTCTCGTTGCTCGCCCGAGCGCTAGTATCTTTCAGAAATGTTGCCGAGGAAAAAAATATTGTTTTTCGGCAAAATTTATTCTCGGGCATAACAAAGTGGTGCTAATAAGTTCGCGGCGCCCAACTATTTGCCAGCGTTCAACTATTGGCTACTCTATTTTTTTGTTCCTTTTTTAATTTCTATTAGAACCAACCACACTACGCAATGAGGATGATCCCATCTCAGAACAGAGGATGTTGCAGCGAATACAGAACTCAGATCACCACTCATGAGAGAAGGGAGGAAACTCGCAGATGAGATCACTAGAGATTTTTTCGATTCATCATTTGGTCCATAGCTTTGCCTGGGAGGATCCCAGCCAGCCTACACCTCCTGTTACCTACTTCGGAACGCTCATTTTAGGGAAGGGAGGCATTTCTATTGGGTGTTTTTTTAATCGCTATGGTGAAAGAAGAGATACCATGCTGATGGACACAAAAGACTTAACTAGCCCGTTGATACCTTAACGCTCCAAGAACGCTCGATAATGATCTCTTGCCCACGAGAAATGCGGACATCCATCCCTCGGCCGTTCGGTGAGCGCGGTCGGTGTCGACACGACGCGCGAATGTTTCCGACATGTTGAATTGTCAAATTTTTTTTAGGTTAAAAAACTCAGTTTTTATAAGAACAATTTTGTTTCTTTTTTCTGACGTTTACATTGTCACTTCGTCACTTGAGCAAGGTGCAAGGAAGTGTTTATTATCAGTAGCGTCTAGCCCTAGCTTTTCTTTTTTGCATTGGCTCCTCTCTGATTGGCTAGGGCGAGATAGGGGCGTGTACTGTCAAAACGACGATCCGGACGATCTTCCGACTGCTTCTCCGACTTCCGTCCGACTTTCGACCATATGGAATATGGTTCTCTTTTCTATGCTTCTGACTGGATCTCATTATCAAGACAGCATGGTGAGTTTATTTGTTTTTTCTTATTGATTTTTGGTAATTTAACTTTACTATTATGTTGTACAGTGTTTTAAATAACCCCCTGTAAAAATGTTGTTCTATAATTAACAGTGGTGTGTTTTGTTTTACGTTGCCGCAAAAAGTTATAACTTTAAACTGTCAGATTTAACAATATGTTGTTTTATTCATTTAGCCGCCCAAAAAACACACAAAAGTCTTTGGTACAGCAGATACAATATACCCAAAATAAGAAGGAAGGATCCGAAGAAGGCAAAGTTAAAATGAAGGTATTTTTTAAATAGTCACTTGTCAAATTTTGTTAGGTTATACTTATTCTTATATAATTTCAGTTAATTAAATACTTGTGTGTCTGTGAAGGCAATAATACTGATATACTATGAATGATAGCTGTAAAAATCACTAGTTTGACACTTCTGTTTGTATATTGTGATTATTTTTTTAATTTCTAGAAGAGTTCCAAAGGAAAAGTTCATGACAAGTTAAACAACCGGATTGGTTGAGAAACCAACATATTATGAGAACCTGTACAAAGAAGTTCCATCTTATAAACTCACCACGACGGTAGCTGTGTCTGAAAGTTTGAAAATTAGATGTTCTTTAGCCACCAGGGTCTTGTCGAGCTTAGAGATAAAGGTGATATATTTGAATTTTTTTTAACAAGTCATACTTGTATGTCAAAATCTTACCTGTTGTGTTAATTTAAAATGTTTTTAGTAAAAATACATAATGTCTATACATTGGTTTAGTAAAATGGCAAGTAACAAGTAAAATGGTAGGTGGACAGTGACCGTTTACACTACCGACACTGTCTTTTCAGTAGTGTCTACACCGCCCATTTGTTATTCAGCATTGGGTATAAATTTTCAGTTAGGTTTAAGGTTGTTTATAATAACAATAGCGACTCGCGTGAGCGAGTTGCTTTATTATTTGAATTATAAATTATTATAAATCAAATTTATAAAATTTGCTAAAATTTTCGCATTTAATACCAACTTTGACAGCTCATTTGCAGAAACTTTCAGAGGATGATGAGCCAACTAGTACTGGCCGGGTACTTCGAGAAGTTTGTCATGGTGTATGTAGATGACATCGTCGTGTATTCAGCCGATTGGGAGAGCCACCATAACACCATAGGTTAATTTTCGAAAAATTGAGTTCGGGCTGCAGTGCGTACCAGAAAAATGTAAGATCGGCTCTCCAACCATCGAATATTTGGCCCACATGGTGTCGGCCAGTAGAAACACCCCACAACCGGTGCATGAGAGAGTCTTGAGAGAGATACCGCCTCTATGGACAAGGAAGGAACTCACAGCGTTTCTTGGGCTATGTAATTGGCTGCCGGAACGCGTGCCAAGGATCACAACCATAGCGGCCCCATTAACGGACCTACTTAGCCCGAAGAGATCATTCAAGTGGACACGCCAAGCCCAATTTCAACAGGGAGTTCATCTTGCAAACTGTTCATTCTTGCACAGAGCAGCAACTGTGCTATTTCACCAGAACGAGGACGGGTCACGGGAGGTTATCTCATATTCAAGCTGCAAGTTCAGTGAGGCGGACAGGAAATGCCATTCGAACAAAAAAGAGGCCCTCGCAGTGGTGTGGGTGAAATACCGTTGTATGGAAGTACCGACCATTCATTGGAGGATGACGATTTACTATGGTGACGGACAACCGGGCATTCACTTGGCTTCATAAGGCAATGGACAAGAGAGCAAAACTAATCAGGTGGGCCATGTTTTTGCAAGAATACAATTTCGTCATCGAGCACTGTCCTAGTCCAGTCGCACTAGGCTGAAGTGGAAGATGTAATGGGGAGAGCCACCGGTCCATCTACCTCCTCAACACTAACCATCCCCGAGGAGGTTCAGGAGAAATAAACATCAGATGCAGCTCTTGTCAAGACGAAGGACACTGAAAGTCATCCACTAAAGGAAAGGTATCTCAGGCGCGTTAGCACCTCTTTACCCGCACTTAGTTGCAAATATTTTTTTATGCAAGCGGGCTCTGAGTCCGCCGGATGTGCTCCCCCCAATAAACCCCGCCTGCTAAATTATGGATTCTCAGTGCCCCTATCCAGGGGATGAAGCCTACCTAATGCGCCTTACTAATTAAAACTAATCTTAATTTCTAGGTGCTTCTAGACCATCGCACCCGCATTACCAGATGCGATAGCTAACATCAACGCGAGGAAGGAGGACCCACCCAGACGGGGGCATGCAATCAGACACCTCCACGAGGGAGAAAGGACGGCACGAATTGTCAACGAGTCGTCGACCACCCCGCTACAGCATCACTCCAGGCCAGGTTAGGCCCACTGCTGTACGAAATCCTCGACCAGGGGTAAACCCGGTCATCCCAGCCACTCCCAGCGTGAGACACCCACATCAAGCATCATTCCATGCCAGATTAGGACATCGCTATACGAGATCTTTGACCGGGGGTAAACCCGGTCTCTGGAGCTCATCCCAGCGTGAGACCCACACATATTAAAACTCTTCATAACGAGCCACATTGTGATGGTTCGCCAGCACTTCGCCAAACCAAACTGGCCGGGCGGTCAAGCACACATACCTCCTATCATAGTCTCCTAACATGAGCTGCAACGCATAGTGGCACAGTGTCAGCGATCTCATACGCATCCTCTTCTTAGGTCAGGGAAAAACTAATAGGTAACCCTAGCAGTTCCTCCTCTATCCCAGCGCTCTTGCCAAACTTTCATTGTCCTTTCTCTGACTACTGATGGCCCCACTCAGACCACCAATTCCTGGCACAATACAAACAATCACTCCTACATGTTCAGCCCGTCTATTGAGCCTGATACTCCTATGTGCGACAAACTCCCGCACCTCAATATCAGCAGGCAGAACACCAGTGATGACCGGAAGACTGTCACTGGCCGCCGTGCGATACGTACCTGTAACAGCAAGCAAGGGAGGATGCTGGCCCCTCAGGATCGCAAGAGCAACCGAGCCAACGCTCAGCCGATGGGACCAAACTTCAGATGCGTATGCGATCTGGGCAATATACTTAGCCTTGTATATAGCCCTCACCCTACCCGAATGGAGTCCCCAGTTACTCCTGCTGATCCTGCGAAATGTCATAAACAAGGCCGCTACTTTTTCAGCCGAGGACTTGACATTCGGACGACACCTAGGTAGCGAACTTCATCGACAACCCTAACTCGCCTAGAGGCTTGCCCAGCTAGGTGCTCCCTTCACTCAACGAGGGCAACCCCGCAGCTTCAGCTTGGCCAGAATAAGCGGCCACCACGCATTGTCGAACGTCCCCGTTATATCTAGGAACATGCTTTTCTTTGCATGCATTCTTCCAGCACAGTGTTCACAGTTTTTCATTTGTAATTATTTCCACAGGTTTAACCAACAGCATCATGGTTATGTCATCTACATAAGGACCAAAAAGGGAGACGATCTAGTGGTACACCACCACATTCATTTCATATAAGTAAATGTAAAATAACAGCTTATTCAATAAATTAACCATTTCAACATTTTTTTTATTTCTACAAATTTTTTGTTTACATACATTCTCTCCTATTATTATTACTTCTTACAATATGCCCTATTCTGTTTCGTTTCAGAGTAAGAAATGGTCTATAACCAACGGGCGACTTGTGTAAAAGGATTTCATTTGTGCAGTGTGACGTAATGAGTCCCATATAAATGCAGTCAACTTTTTGGCATTTCTCATATACTAAAATTCAGACGGATAAATTTATACGAATCAGAATAGGACATATTATGTGCAATTCTGATTCAATTCAGAGTACGAAGACGTCTAAAATATCGGCCAACCGTGGATAAAAAGATTTTATCCGCGCGGTGTGACGTAATGAGTCCCGTATAAATGCAATCAACTTTTTGACATTTCTCATATACTAAAATTCTGTATAAAATTTTTAGTCGAATCTGAATAGGGCCTATTATGTATTGTTTAGAATGATTGATAATATTATGTATATATTTTGTTATGAATAATCAGTAAATATATTTATTTATTTAATATTGCTTCTCAGGCAACTAACAGGTACTATGACAAATATTAATTTAACACGCACCACATAACAAGTTGCCACATTCTGGAGACTTACGATATTAATCGTCTCACAGATCCAGACTGAAAACACAATTCAAAACATGTTTTATTTTGACCTTCAATGAGTCACTAACTGCATACAACATCTTTCTTAAAAAATGTATAAATATTGCTTGTGATGTGGAACTTTTACAATCAATTTAAATAACATTGTTTATAGGTACTCATGTGTGGGTGGTCAAATGGATCTTAAGTATTGTCTTCAGTTTTTTTCACATTGGGAGCAATAATCCACAAAACGTCCAACTCAGTACTCTTATTTATTTTCACTGCCATTTTTTCAAGTGATTTATCATTATCTAATATTCAAAATTGAATGCATTTTTTCTTTAAACAATAAAAACAGATTCATATCTTCATGCTATATTACTTTTGTAGTAGGCGGAGAGCCGAGCATCACACTTCTATCCTGGCATACATTCTTCACCTCGCCTACATTCATACATGTTCATCTAACATTTCCTTCTTCTAGAATATTGTTCATATAATGTTCGATTTTTCCTTGGGCAACTTCTTCCTTCTCTGTATATTATTAGTTTTTAACATTTTTACACATCTCATTTACATATAATTGAATTATAGAAACTTCTATTCTAACTGTATATAAATATAGGCTTTGTAATAGGAAACTTTTTCTAATGTATAAAGGTGAGAAGTCGTTACAATAATTAAAATTGGAACTTAAACTTATTAAATAAAATGAAAACCAACAGTTTCAATATAATATATTTTACAAAGAATTCATAATATAGGAAGAAAGTATCAACCAATAAAAAGTTTTAATAAATGGGAAGGAAATCTATATAAATAAAAGAAAGTCAGATGAGTTACACTATTTATAATTCAAGAACAGCTGGAACAATTGTAATCTCTTATTTGTTGGATTTGTCTCCGCACGGGATAACATGGTAATTATTTAACAATAGAAAATAAAGGACATAGGAACATTAACATAAATCGCATCTTTAAGACTATAGCGTCAAATCTTAAAATTTATTCAAAAATGAACTATGGATGCAGTAGGACAAAAAAATAACTTTTTAGTGCTAAACGGACTGTCTTCTACTTGGAAGCAGTGGTCTCTTACACAATTGTTTCAATATGGTTATTTTATAGATATTCAAAAAGAGATTTGGAACTTTAGTTTTTGTTTCATTATTCAATCTCAAATTACTCAGAATCATGTCATTTGCAGTAATGACCCTATACACATGATGTATGTTAGAGATTAAGTATCAAACTATTATGTACCCGTAGAAATTGTATAATGTACTGCCGTACAAATTGTATGAAACAATGTCGTCACTAAATTTCATTTTTATAAAAATTGTAAATAAAAGTTTGAGATGTTCTTCTACAATGTTCATATTTTTAATAGAAAATTAAATGATCTAATTGAGGTGTTTCGGTATTTTTAAAAACTTTGGAAATATATATAGGCAGTTAAACACATACTTAAATTTATCATAAAAAATGTTTTAAAAATCCTGGAACTTTAAAAAAAACATATTTGAGATTTTGTATTTGTCTATATTTATACCAATTTTCAGCCTTCTAGCTTTTATGGTTTTTGAGATATATGGAAAAATAAAGTAAAAATTAAATAGTTGATAACCCCTGACAGAAACGAAAATTCTGAGTATAAATGTTTTGTAGGCCTATAACTATCTATACATTCCGGAATTTTGGGTTTTGTGCATTCAGCGGATCAAAAGTTATAAAGGGGGGACGGACACACTAAATGTTCTACTCCGAATTCTGAATAAATCCATGTACAGAACATTATTTGTTGCGAAGGTTCTTTTAGTTGATGTATAATAATAATGTACACTTCCTTACACCCTGCGCAAGTTGCGAGTTTATTGCCGTATGGCAATTTCTTCCACCTAACCAGTGTTTCCAGCCCAGAGAAGCAAAATTTTAATGAAATAAATTTCTCCTCTGCTGGAAATCGAAAACAGGACGCCCGCTCAGAAATCGAACGGCTTACCAACTGTGCCACGGCGGTGTAATATGTATATATAGAATTTTTTCTGAGTTCATCCATATATTATATAAGTATATGTTGCAAAGTCTATGATTGTAGACCACTTCGTATTTTTTTTAGGGACTGCCTCCCTGACCAGCCACGATAGCCTAGAATGTACACCGATGTTTTAAACCTAACCTACAAAATTTTAGTAAAAATAGGTTGGTTAGGATTGTTTGTAGTTATAATTGCGACTGGCGTGAGCCAGTTGCATTATATATTAAAAAAAGTAACTATAATATTAAAATAAAATAACTAAATTGGTGCTGGTCAAATATTTTTTAACCAGCTGGCTGGTCAGGGAGGCAGTACCTTTTTTTTAATACGGATGATAGAAATTAATTATTGTAAACATCTCGACGGTTCGATAAAATTTAAAATAATCAAGTTCTTTAAATGTAGGTACATATAAATATTATACAGATTTCCAAGATTTAAAACTTATTAACATAATTCTGGAAGAAATCAATCGATTAAATTGTGACACCATGAACATATAATAGGTATAGCTTGTTATGCCCGAAAAAAATAATGCCGAAAAACAATGATTTTTATTTTGTTCCACGGCAACATTTCGGAAAACAGCTAGCGCTCGTTGCGGGCGAAAAACGGAACTTGCAGCTAGCACGCGCTATGGCACGCGCCCTCTTGGCATTCGACGCTGGTGGAGGACGGACGGTTTGGTGTGACGCCATCATCGGTCGACACGTACTCCCGATGGCGGCCATATTTTCGACGGCGAGAAAGTCTGTGTGACAGGACCCGTCACGCGCATGGACGCTGATGGTGCCCCAGAACCAAGATGAGGGCATCAACAGGACAGGAGGTTGGAGGCAGAGCGCAGTGTGGGGCCACCGCGTAGGGAACGCGGCGGCTCGCAGATTGGACCACGAAGGGCAATCCGTGTCGTCTGGGGCGTCGGTTCGCCTTCCGGCGAGGTCCCGACTGGCATGCCACCTCTGTCGAGATGCGCCGTCATAGCGTGTCGTGGGGCACAGAGCCAGCCATGGGTGACGGTCTGGAGGAGAAGAAGAAACCACGCTGGACACGAGGAAGACCTGCTAGCCTGACGCAGAGGCTGGGCCCCACCGATCTACCGTCACCACGTGGAAGACAGTGACATGCCTGGAGTAAGGATGTCGCTGTACCCTGGGGGCGGTATATTCTGGTCGGCGTCTTTTCGTGTGTTTGCGTGTGTTTGACAGTTCGTTTCGGTAGATGCCACGTGTTTTTATTTGTTGTTGTATTTGTTTGTTTGTTTTTATTTCATTATTTTTATCGCCATGGACCATTTGTGAACATTATAACTAAAAAAGCGCCGTACTAAAACAAATTTTAAGTGTCGTCATCATTTCTCTCCTTTTCTTCCCCACACCTTGGCTTGATGTTTCCTCGTGGTAGACGAGAGGTCTCATCAAGCTTAATACTTTCTTTAAATATAATTTAAATTATTAAAAAGTAAAGTTCTTGTTTTACTAAGAATCTTATAGTAAATATACATTGAAATATACAAAATAATTATTTACTAATGCATACCTACATTTTATTTTATTCACGATAAAAAAAAATATATATAAATCCCTGAAAACAAAATATTTTTGGTTTTATTTTATTCCTATTTTTTTCGTCTGTTAACATTTACACATGGTACATCCGGGTCAAAGTTACCGCCTACCAACCAATCAGAAATCGGGAAAAGCTACGTGTAGACGCTAGTTTTATTATCATTGTCTATTTTTTTTTATTTTGTTGGTTACTTGTGGTGTGCTGGTTTGGCGCCGAATTAAAATAATAGAAAACGCGCACAAGGGGGCAAGTCCCGTCAAGCGGTGAAATAAAACCCCAAATACTGCCCATATCATGGATATAACTATCATATGGATTTCCATAATATGTTTCCATAATATGTAGAACTCCATATTGTCCCCCTGGAGAGGTTAAGTCAATGTCCCTTAAGACTTAACTAGTGCCATATAAAATAAGGTGTTTTAACACTGACCGTGTTAAGAGCATTTTTAATGATAGTTTAATTTAATTTGTGTTTTATTGAACACTCAAATGGCGGGTTTATTGCCTATTGGCAATCTCTTTTCAACCAAAAAAATGAAGTAATAATTAGATTGATAGTATTTTCTTAGAAACAAAACATGCATATCAAGTCCCTGAAATTCACAATATCTTGGGAGGCTTTCTTATCCTGAGCAATGCGAATCAGCTCCTCCACAGTTCAAAATCTGCCTTCTGTCGACCCCTCTCCACTTTAAATTTTCCCTTTCATGACGATCTAAATATGACATTATATAAAATACATATACTTATAAAATACAATTTCTCCAGTGAATCGATTCATTGCTAAATATCGATTATAAAAATCGATGTTTTGGACCAAAAAATTGATTCTTCGATTTCAAATCGCCATCCCCAAGTTATTGTGAAAGAGTATATAATACCTACGGATAATCTGTTTCACAGAATACAAATACAGCCCCTTTAGATAATGTGTCATTTAGTTCAAGAAAAGAAACAAGAAAAGAAAATTCAATGTATGGAAGTGACAGTTGTCACGTGACTGGCAACTGTCGCTTCCATACATCGGGTGCAATCATCCCAATTATGGGTTAAATAAAATAAAAGTGAACCTTTTTTTTAATATGCACACTTTTAATTATTATTTTAAGTAAAACAATAAAAGAAAATCCTTAGATTATATATGATACAGATACCTAGTCAGCGCAATGAAAGTATGACCACAAAAACTAAGAACAATGTTCTGAGTTTAACTCGCCCAGCCGTATACGTACACCTACCAATACGCACACCTACATAATACGTAGACCAACCGATCTACAGCCTCACACACACATGTAAAAAAAATTGTCATACATTTGAATTCGAAATTTGTACTGCACGCGACTTAATTGGTTAACTGTAAAATTAATTGGTTGTTGGTTGTATACATGAAGGTAATAATATGAATTGTATAAGATGACATCAATATGCAAATTTATTATTTACACCTAACATAACCATGAAATTTCAATGAATTTTATAATATAAAAAAATATGTACCTATTGAGGGATAGTAAATGAAAGCTCGCATATAATATTTTATTTGCTGAGGGATAAAAAAGGTTTAACACATTCTGAGAAAACCCGTCGTATTATATATTATCATTACGCTATTACACCCCCATGATTTTATTTATATTAAGTTTTTTTTCTGAATACATCATGCCTTGTATCTAAAAAAAAACTTTGTTTTATCAATTTGAGCGATTCAATATAACTAAAATGTATTTATGGTTTTTATACAAGGTTTATTAAGAAAAAAATAAAACTTTATATAAAATCTCAGTTGCAAGCTTTCGTTAACTGGAATATGGCTATTAATATTATGATACTATTTAATAGTTTTAAAAATAATCTAAAAGAAAGGATATTATTAAATAAATTTAAATGAGTTTTTAAGTATGAGTATCTTTTGTCAATCTTTGATATCAATAGAAAATATGTGTTCATTAAATAATAGAATCAAATTATAAAACTAGTTGCATGTAATACATGAGATCCAACTGTCGATGGTGATACTATATAAAGTTGAAGAATACATACCAAACTATAAACCCTTAATCCAAATTATTCAATGTTTTAAGTATGAGTATCTTTTGTCAATCTTTGATATCAATAGAAAATATGTGTTCATTAAATAATAGAATCAAATTATAAAACTAGTTGCATGTAATACATGAGATCCAACTGTCGATGGTGATACTATATAAAGTTGAAGAATACATACCAAACTATAAACCCTTAATCCAAATTATTCAATGTTTTAAGTATGAGTATCTTTTGTCAATCTTTGATATCAATAGAAAATATGTGTTCATTAAATAATAGAATCAAATTATAAAACTAGTTGCATGTAATACATGAGATCCAACTGTCGATGGTGATACTATATAAAGTTGAAGAATACATACCAAACTATAAACCCTTAATCCAAATTATTCAATGTTTTAAGATATTTTGTTTTCTATACAAAACATGTATGTCAAGATAGGATAGTGTGGAGTACAATCCTTTTTTCCTACTCCGAATATGTAAGCAGCTCGATAGTTTGCATGTATGGAGATTAAGATACAAAAGAGAAAGGCAAACATGGTTTCACTAGATTCACGAATTCAGGCCCATGAGCATAGGCTACATGAGTACCAGCCAGAATAGGTGAGCCACATGGGTTCACGACCATATAAACGGGCTTAACGGGCCCTTTTATGACTCGATTGACGCTCACCACTCACTCACTAATCTCCGACTGATACTCAACTCCCCTGCACAACCAAATTCAATAGGACGCGGACAATGGTGCTTTTACCACCCTATCCAGAAGTTCTTTTATTTTGCCCCTAGGGAGACCCAGGTCCTTAAAGTAGTTATATAAAGACTTTGTGGGCAGGCCTCTTGCCCTCACCTCTACAGCATAATATATATTTGTGCTAAAGCCATTTTGAACTGTTTTATCTACTAATTCCTTGTACTTGTTTAGCTTGTATTGATGGATTTTTGGAATAATTGTGTCCCATAAAACAGTTTTCTCCACATAAATAACTCTTTTCAATGAAAGAGAGTATATTGTCAACAGGGCCGGATAAACGTGTTTTTGCGCCCGTAGCAATATATTTGAATCCGCCCCCCCCAGATTTTTTTTTGAAAATTATATAGGGTCTAAAATGACTACGCGGGATTTTTTACATACACTCCACCATACCGAGCCTCTATCCGGGTAGGTACGCAAAGAGAACCGAGCGCCATACCTGCAAATTTTTGATTCATATGATTAACATTTTAGAATTTTAAAAACCCTTTTTAAGACAACCGCCCTGACTTCTTGTTCCTGAATGTTCTATGATTTATCCGGCCCTGATTGTCAAGTCAAGTCTACGAGAGGAGATGTAGATCTCTTTTGGAAGGGTGTATCTTTCTGTTCACATATTTATCAGGATATTCCAGTCATCATTCTGTTTTCCTAATCATCAATGCTAATTTCTTTGCTGTAGGACTTCTTGTCCGGGTAATGGTATAACTATTGTGATTCCCCTTAGATATTATGTATACTGACATACAAATTGTATGAAACAATGTTGTCACAATTCAATTTTTACAAAAATAGTTAAAAAAAATTACCATAATATGCATAATTATTATAGAAAATTAAATTCTTTTGTTGGGGTGTTTCGGAGTTTTTCATTATTTATCATAAATTTGGAAATAAAGGCAGTTAAACACAAAAGTTTTTCAAAAAAATAAAAAAATTTTTTCTTAGTAAAAAAAGTTTGAGAAACCCTGGTTAGTTCATAAAAATGAATTTGAGATACTGTATTTATTATATTTATACAAATTTTCAGAGTTCTAGATTTTATGTTTATTGAGTTATATGGGAAAAAAAAAACAATTTCCAATGTTTTAACCCTTTACTGAAAAAAAACAAAAACCACTAACAAAAATTTAAAATTCTGAGTATAAAAGTTTTGTAGGCCTAAACTTTTCTACATTTTCTGAAATTAAAGGCACTGTGAATCAAGCGGTTATAAGACACACTAAATGTTCTACTCCGAATTTTGATTTAATCCATATATGTAACATAATATACTGCGGAGCCTCTAAGTTGGTGTTCTTTGTTTTCAATGATGAAAAAACCGTAAAATATAGCCTGTATTAAGAGAAATAAATTCTCTTTAACAAATCAACAGTTGCATAAAGCACATTATACAAGACCCTATCTAAGAATAATATCCCTTATTATTATTACCTACTTAATTGGCTCTTGTAACCACAAATGGAGAAACATTGGCCAGAGTCAAGTTCACATTAAAATAAACAACAAATTATTATAAAGCACAGACTTCTATAAAAGTAAGTGGAATACAAAAAATGATAATAATTAATACTTAATTAGAATTTAAAAAGTTGTGAAAAAAGTTTGTTTTTAAATTAAATCACAATTTGATGTTAAGTATTCTGTCTCTCCCTTAAATCAATTCTATTTGCATCACCTTGGTAATTTTATTTATTTAATATTTTTCTGTTGCCATGGAAATGTTCCATTAAGCTCCTTCATAAATTTTGTAATTGAAGATGTCAAAACACATTGAAGATGACATTTTCTGTTGATGTGGTTTATGAAGATTCATTTTATGAAAATCTAGTATTGGGTGTAACAAAACAGTTAGGTATGTATTATACGGTAAGACAAGAATGATTATTTAAGATTGGTGTAGGTACTGTGCTGTAGTCATAGTTTGCAGTGCAAGTAAAATAATATTCAAATTTGAAATTTTCTTTGTGAAATTGGTGTATCATTTTTCAATAATAGACAGAAACTTAAATTTTTACTCATGGTAGGATATTTGAGCAATGCCAATAGATTATTTTTTATGATTCAATTATGATATTGATTATATTAGGTATATGCTGTGTATTCAATAATTAAGATATTTTAATGTAACATTTTATTTTTTAGAAAGTAATTCTAGAGTATCACATGTTGTAGTGGAAAGAAAAATGCCTGTAGATAGGTTGATACTGTCTTCGTGGGAGCAGCGGCATTCTGTCACACTTCCGGAAGACATCAGAAACTTTTATCTATCCACTGATGGATTTAAATTGAAATGGAGTTTTCATTATTCACGTATGATTACTGATATAGTATTTGTATATTTTTTGTGGAATGTTTATATATAGATTCTTACTAGCTTCCACATTACTAGCACACATTACTAGCTTCCTTTACATCCATGCAACGTCTCATACATGCTCGTCGATTATTCAAGCTTCTTATATTTCCTTCTTTCAAAATATCATTCACATGGTCATGCCATCCCTTCCTGGGGCGGCCCCTGCTATTCACTCCATCTCTTACACCCATGTATATTTTTTTGGTCTGTCGTTCATCATTCATTCTTTCAATATGTCCAAACCACCTCAAGGAATTCACTTTCATTTTACTTATAATATTACTTTACTTATCATTTAACTTATATAACTCTTCTTCATTTTGCATTCGCTCCTTATGTCCTCATTTTTTATTCTATCATATATCGTTCTATTACATACTCTTCTTAGGCTGGGTTGTTTCAATAAAAGTAACGGTAATAGTATAGTTAACATACTTTGATTACGTAAAATTGTTCAAAAATGCGTTGTTTGACTTTTGAATAATTTTATGAAATCGAAGTATTTTAACTCTGCTTTTACTTTAATCTTTGTTCTAGAAACACAGCCTTAGTGATCTCATTTCCACAGGATTTATTCTACTTATTTAAGGATTAACATATTTGAAATAATGCACTTTAAACAGTTCATTTGATTGAAAAAATGTTATGATCGCATATTATATGTACGCAAACATTGAATTTTTTGCTGGAGTCAATATTTTTTCTTATAAATCATCTCCATTTGAGATATTAAAATTAATTATGATTGAATTGAATTTATAGGGATATTAGAATTGAATATATATATTTTAATTTGGAGATTAATTATGTTGCAGAAAATGACATTTTACCGGTGGGATTGATAAATATCAATTCTCTTTGTGACCTGACACTAACCCCAAGATTAAGAGAAATTATAGAAGTTGCGAACAATAAATCAACAGTTGTAAATGAAAGTAAACCAGCAATTGGAGCAAGAAGCAAGATATTTGAATTAGATGACTGTAAAGGTAGAGGCAAGGTTTGTAAGAAATATTGTTTCTAAAATCTTTGTCCAATTTTAAGCTTGATTATTGATTAAATTAAAATAATTAACATTAAATTACTGACAAATATTAAATGTTGTGACTTCAGGTATGTTTAATACATAATGACAATACATGGACAATATGGCTTCTAGACGTTGATGGTAATTGGACCTGGTTGGCAGACTCTTTTATTTACTATTTTCGTATGGCATTAGTGCATCAAGGTCTTCCGGGATGGCAAGCAGTATTTTCTAAATTAGGCCTCATTCCATGGACTGAGGTATTTTAAAGTTGTATTTTAGTGTTCACTATACATTTCACTTTGGCTAACTGGAGGAAATTTTCTTATAGGAATACATTTCTGTATTCTATATAAAAAAGTGTGCTATAGCTAAATCTTGAGCTAAATACTGTTTTTGATTTTTTAAACAAATAATTAAATTTCTCAAATATTTTCTGTAGTATGGAGATTATTTTTATTACTTCTCGGGCAACAGGTCAAATATTTAACAAACACCCAATACCAAGCTGCCACATTCTGGAGACATTCACTATGTGATTGTAAAATTCTGATCCAATCCTGAACCACCCTTATTGTTCATACAATACGATACATGAGTTCTATAAGGAATCAACTAAAAAAATGCAATTTGAGATAATGACGTTTTAAAATTTTGTTTTTATTAGGTAACAGTTTATCAAGTCGTGATTCGCATTATATATAAATAATTATATTAAGCAGACTTGAAGTGTATTCTTGTTTCATAAAACATCAACATTTTATTGTTTTTTTTTATATGAATAGAAAAAAAATATACATTTCAACAGCTGTCGTACTTATTTCCATAAACAATTTAATATTCAATGGCCACATTCACTTCAACAAGGAAGTAACTCAAATGTTTCCTTATTAAAATGGTTTTGACTGTCTATTGTAGCAAAAAGATGCGTCTATGGAAACAAAAGTGGCCTTCGTAGCTCAGTTGGTTGGGTATCTGACTGCTGATCCAAAGGTTCCGGGTTCGATTCCAGGTGGAGGCACAGTTTTTAATTTAGTGTTTTCAGTCTGGATCTGTGAGACAAGTAATATCGTAAGTCTCCAGAATGTGGCAACTTATTATTGGGTGCATGTTAAATAAATATTTGACATAGTACCTGTTAGTTGCCCGAGAAGAAATATTAAAAAAAAGCGTCTTTGACTGGGATTAGGAAATAAAATAGCTAAAAAGGACGAAGTAAAATACCTTGGAATAACCATTGATAAAAATTTAAAATGGAAACACTTCATAGAGTTAACAAAAAATAGAATGAGAAAGTTAATTTACATATTTCTACAACTGCGTAATATACTGACAATCCAAAATTTAAAAATATTATACTTTGCCTTTGTACAATCTATTCTACAATATGGAATCCTTGGATGGGGTGGAACGTATAAAACTAATTTAAAACCGATTGAAATCACTCAGAAACTGATCATAAAAATAATCTTAAAGAAACCAATAGACTTTCCCTCCAATGAAGTATTCAAACAATTTCGTGTACTAAAGCTAAATAATTTATATAAAAAATATACTCTTTTAACAACATTTAAAAAATATTATAGTGAAATACATGAAAGCAACAATAGAACCAGATCGAAAAATAATATTGCTATCCCTCGCGTCAATACATCTGCAGCCCAGCACCACTTTACATACCTGGGAATAAAACATTTTAATGACCTTCCAGATGAATTGAGGAAAATGAAGGAATATATACTATTTAAAAATTCTATTATAAAATATATTAACAATTATAATTACATCCAGTGATGGATTTTTGTTTTGTTGTTTTTTTTATTTTATTTTAATTTTTTTATATTTCCAAATTACGCCAAATTGTGAGTGTAAATTTTTTTATTTTTTTTTGGTGTTGAGTTGTGTGTACTTTTTTTTTGATGATATGTTATGTGTATATATAATTTTTTGATGTTGTCTGTTATTATATAAGAAATATTGATTTTGTTTTTGAAGAGTAATTTATTTGAATTTGTTCATGATGTAATTAATGTATTTTTATTGTATTCCAGTTTTTGCGGTTAGTGGTTTTTGTTTCGTGACGGTGGACGGTGAACGGTGAATGCCTGCTAGTGGGGCCCTGTGAACGGCAAATGCAGTTCGCGGTTCTCAGTATGCGCTTGCGTATACTAGAGTATGCTCCATTGGTGAGGGTTCATCCGTAAACTGTTCACCAGTTCGCGTAATATTAATTTAAATATATGCGTGTTATTTTTAGTAATATTATATGTTATTGAAATAAATGAACCGATAAAATGACTGTGCTCCTCCCTCGAACACGAGATTTGATCTCAACTGAGGGATGAATAGATATTAAATAATTTAATTTTAAGATACTGTTTATAATTCTTTTTATCATTAATGTATAATTGTTAAAATAAAAAAAAAAAAAAAAAAAATAAATATTTTGTAGTGGGTCATGACCAAAACGAGAATGACAGTATTCACGCTACTATCGAGCGTGAGAAAATGCGTGTCCTAAAGAGTGAGGACAACATTATCGCTATTCCCTTGCAATGGACATCTACAATGCAATCTGCAAAAAAAGGGAAGAGGATATTCAGTAAAGGAAATGGCCAATGAAGATTTCATTGATCTAAAAAAATATGCTCACACATTGGAAAGACTTTTAAGATTAACACAAAAAATGAAAAGGTTAATCGGAATTAGGTAAAGATTAATAATTTTCAGAGGAGCACAACATTCAAAATCCATTATATTTTTTTATAGTGTGCAGGATTTTAAAACAATCGACGTAGGTTATAAGATGAGAGGCAACCGTCAAATACCAGTGATTTCAAAAGCATATTTCTGCTGCCCAAAAATTTCTGCTGATAAGAAGGATTTGATATCGCTATGCGAAAGCTTTATCATTCCTAAGGTTCATTGGCAGTTTTACCATAATTTTAATTCGGACAAAAATGAATTTGATCGGGTTGCCGCAATTGGATCATCTGATGAAAACGAATGCTGTTTTTAATCACAAATGAATTTTTATCTGTTTTTTCATAACCCATCTATCTTTAATTCAATGCATAATAATTCGATGTAGTTTTTCTTTGATTATTCCATTTTTCAAACAATGGTTATAAGGGATGACTGCCTGAAGTAAGAATTGATTCCTTATTTTAATTTTTGGTAAAAGTTTTAATTGTTTCCTAACAGAATCAGTAGAAGTATATTTTTACTAACCTAACTTTAATAATTCAATAGGGAAACAAGTCAGATGTTTCCCTATTGAACTAAAAATATGTGGTTTTCTAAATAATTCCATAAGGATTTTTTCGCTTTACTTGGGTAACCAAGCCAAATTAGTTTTGTTTCCTTATTGAATTATGAAGAGAAGAGTTTTCTTCATAAAATGGCATCAATAACTCAAAATCACATTTTTTTTTATTTGATTCCTTATTGAACTCGTGTATCGAATATACATATGTGGTAGATAACAATATTACCAATTATTTTCAATTGTGTACTAAAGTTAAGCTACCATTAAATTATCACCAAATTTTGAGTAATAATTTTATTATTTGTTAAGCACTTTATAAAACCGTATTAGATCTATGTAGATATTATGAAAATTTGTTAGAAAGGTATTGTATATAGTAAATTTCATGTTGATGAAGCTATGAATATAGTAAATTTCATGTTGATGGTTATCTGGCTGTGCATAGTTAAAAAAAAAACAATGTTGATGTTTATGTTTATTTCAGCAATTATTTCTATTAATGGCTCCTCACTTACTCCAAGAAACTGAAGAAAGTAATCGGCCTACAGGATGTTTAAGTGATGCTCCACTAAATCACATAGATCCCGGAATATTTAAGGCTCCAGCTAAACACCAAAAGACTTCAAATACTAAAAGCACATTAAATCCACAATAAAATGCTGATGATCTGTTAAGGATAAATAAAATATATATTTTGCAAACAAGTTTTATTTTTCTTACTAAAATACAAGAAAAATTCTTTGCTAATATTTTTATATGCCATAAACATAAAAATTTAAATTTTGGAATATAATAAATTGGTTTCTCCAAAATACATAAGAAACCAAGTGAACACTAATATTCATCACGTATTTTCATACCATGCAATTATTATTCAAATAATCAAACCTGCACTGCAATTACATTATTTGTTATATTTTTATTGCAAGATTATAACAGATTTCTTTCTTATATCACTACATATTTTAATGAGTACCTATTTTTTTGTAATTCTACTATACTTTTTTTAACTGGGACAAAATGAAACATTTTTTGAGAATATTTAATAATACAATAAACTAAAATAACAAATAATATAGGTTTATATGTTTGTAATTGTGGGTATTTTTCGATAAAAAACAAAATTCCCAAGATTGAAAAATAATTGCATGGACCTGTTAGTAAACACATTGTCAGAACTTTACAGCAATATATCTTCAATCAGATCTTTAGAAAAATATATTGAATGAGTCAAATCACTAAATCACTTGAGATACATAGAATACAAATTTTAAGCAGCACAGTATTTAGTGTAATTTAAATATAGTGCAAGTGCATACTATAGTGCTACTTAATTTTGAACATTTTGATAAATAACCAAATAGCATCGCAAAATATTATAACAGGTTTGAGTTTATAAACTGCCGGTAACAATAGATTTATTTATCAGCATAATGTTTCTATTTCTCCCTTTCCAAGAGTACATTAAACTTTATTTTGTACTGTATTTTTTCAGAATCAATTTTATTTGAACTACATACTATGTAATTAGAATACTGTACCTCTGTTTTTGTATTATTATAAAATTAAAACAGTTATTTAACAAATACAAATTTACTTGAGTAAAAAATATATAATAAAAGTTAACCATATAATCAAACCATATCAAACAATGTGTTTACATACATACATAAATATAATTTTTGATTAAGAAATAACTAACTAATTGGACGGAATAGATTTTTTAAAGTAATATAAATCTAAGAAAATCATTTATCTAAAACAACAATAATTTATAATAATATAAAATAATTATTATATTAGACATGCCTGTACAACAACATTGATGAATTTCAAATATAAATAAATCTTTTGAAATCAGATATTGATAAAACAATGCATTTAATTAATACAGATTACCTGAAAGCCTTCATAGCAGATCCAATAAAACATGTTTTGTTTAGGTACATTAGAAAAATATTAAACCAGAAATGATTTTAGTTTTGATTTCATCAAATATTTATTTTTATATGTTTGAGATATTTCTTATAAGAAAAGAAATAAAAGTAGTGTGGGAGACCCTGCATAGTTGGCTGATTCAGCTAGTAGGATATATTATAAAAAGGAGGTGTTCTGAAGATTGGCCTTTGCTAGTTATAAAAGGGATTCAATCATGAGAATATAAATATTTTATACAAGAGCAAATTTATATTTTATTGTACTTGTAGGTAAATATTGCCACTACATAAAAAGTATATTCTAAATGCAACATCATTATTGTTGTACACAATACCACCTTGTTGAGTAATCAATGGCACAATCTCAAATAATATTCATGGACACTTTTTTCAAATAAACATACTTAGTAAAAAAAAGATATATTATAAAAAAATCCTCACCTCAATGTAAAATATATACCTAAAATTATTTTTTAACACAAAGTCAAGTATCAAAATAAAAAAAAATATGTAAGTAGTACATAATACAATAACATAAGGCCCCCAAGTCAAATTGAAAACGCTGTTCGTTATCGCCAAGCGCTAATTTTTTTTGTATGGGATTTGACGTTTGTTGTTTGTTATTGTAGAAAAAATTTCTACAACAAACGTCAAATCACATACAAAAAAAAATAGCGCTTGGCGATAACGAACAGCGTTTTCAATTTGACTTGGGGGCAAGGGATAGATAGAAGAGATATCAGCCTTTCTCCATAACGATGATAAAATTATACCCAGAATCAAAAATTCATATTTTACATATTATTAACCTCTAGCTGGGAATTTTAGATTAATTCAATGTTTTATAATACAATAACAATCACACATGTTACGTATAGTCATAAATTGATTATATTTTTTGATTAAAGTTGGCATGTACCTTGTATTATATTTTTTGTTGAATTTATAATACATATATCCTTGGAATATGTATGTATACATCCTCAAACATTTTATAAAATAAGCATTGCTCTAACATAGGTCTGTTGAATTTCTAACTGCCAATTCACTTTCAGAGCAGGTAAATATAATATTTTGACACAAAATAATAATGTGAAACATTGCAATTGTGTGAGTATAAAATATGATATTCATTTTGCCTTTTACATAGCTAGAAAAATATTATTTGAAGAATATATTAATTATTCCCAGTTTACATTAGGCCTTTCAATTAATTAAATAAAAAATCTTAATATTACTTAAGTGTAATTGACAAAACATTTGTACACAGCATTATGTAACCGCAATACTGATATTTTCAAATATCTACTAAATAACTGTGAATAAACATCTACAAAATAACCAGTGTTTCTGGTCCAGAGAAGCAAGGATTCCACAAGAAATAATTTTAAATAAATTTCTCCTCTGCTGGGGATCGAACCCAGGACGCCAGCACAGAAGCACCTTGACTTATCATTATGCTACGGCTGTCACACATTGAAAACAAAGCTAAGCTTTAATTATATTTTAATAAAATTTAAAAAATGCAACCTTGAATTGATTTACAGTTCTAATTTTTCATTTAATTTTAAGCCACTTAAGGGTATTTTCAAAAAAATATGGTTTTCTTCAGTATATCCCTTAAAACAAAATGGCATAACATAGTATTCAATAGGTATAATTATATATATGTGTATAATTATATAGAGATTAGTACGTCCAATTGACTGGAACCCACTGATGTGAAGTAGAAAGTGACTCTAGGGCTTCAACAACAGATCTAAATGTTGCGTCAAAGTCATGATTCACAATGACAAGATCAATATACTTTTCATATGTACGTTGAAGACAAGCACTTTCTTCAAGAGTTGCTCTAAGATCATCCTCCTGTTACAAAAGAAAAATTATATCACATCTTGTATCATTAATAATTAGCGACGGTGAGGACTTGCGTCACGGGCCCTTACTAACATGGATTATTAATCATTAGCAAACCTGGCCTTTAAATTATTCACAGTGAAAATAATGAGTAGGTAAATTTTGTTAAGGAAATAATATTAAATTTTTAATATGCTTCCAAAACAAATTCTATTGAATATTTGTATTATGTTAAAAAAAATATCTGTAATAGTTTTCTACTTTTATATAGGGTATGTGGGATTACAAATTAATAAGAATTTAATTGCATTTTTTACATATATTAAATATTATTTTTTAAGAATATATTCTTAAATATGAACATGTCCATTATTCAATAAATGAAGTCAAAATTTTTATTATAGGTAGTACAGCACACGGACTGTTTTGCGACAGTAAAATGATCGAAATCATGATTGTCCATAGAGTCCATAGATTAATAAATTGAAAAAGGTTTGGGAAATTGAAAAAAAAACATGGTCTTGGGGTATTGCCAATAAATTAATTTTTGATCAATTTTTTGAGACGAAATTAAATAATAAGATAGTAGGGCTCTAAATGAATGAAATAAAATTAATTTCAAACTAGAAATCTTACCTCATAAAGTGACGCCAGTGATTCCAATGTACGAGCTCTGCGAGAACTGAAGCGAATGGAACTTTGTCTGTCAAACTGATGAAAATAAAAAAAAAATCATGCAAAACTAAAAAATATATACTCATGCTAATTAAAAGAATTAGAAGTAAACATAAGGGTATACTTTTATAGAAGCACATTTAATACAAACAGAAAAACAAGTCTTTTAAAATAGTACACAAACACTGACCAAGATTATGGATCAAATTATATAATGCATTATTTGTATAAACAATTGAACAGATATATTAAAATTAATTGCATGTACTAGGAGGGTTCAATATAAAGTGAGAATGAGGTACAAACTCTTTGGAATCAATAAAATTTAAACACTGAATTTGCTAAAGCTAAAATATAGATTAGATTTAAAAAAGAAAATAATTTGAATATCTTTTGTTTTTTTTTAAGTTGAATCTCTTGTTTGCAGTCTGTCGTAGCGTTGTGTCGAAAATGGAAAAAGTTGAATTGCGCGTTGTTTTTAAGTATCTGTGCTTGAATAGTTTCATCATGGAACGAGTTGATCAAGACTTACAGCATACAAGGAACAAATACTCCACTGTATTCTACAGTTGCACGTTGCTGCGCCGAATTTAAACATGGAAGAACATCTACCAAAGATGAAGATGTCTCAGGTAACCCAACAGCGGTAGTGACTGAAGTAATGGTTAAGAAAATCAAAAATACTGTTTTCGCAGATTGTTGTGTCACAGAGCATTTTATAGCCGAAGAAACAAAGATTTGGCTTCGAAATACTTGAGCATCCTCCATATTCACCCGACCTTGCCCCTAGTGATTTCTATCTATTTCCAAGGTTGAAAAAGTATCTGAGAGGACAGAGAATCGAAGATGATGAAGTAGTCTTTGCAGTACAAGAATTTTTAGGGGCCAGGATGATTTTTTTAAGAATTTTTAAGCAAGTGGAGAGGTGATCGGAGGTCTGTGAATATTTAAAAGTCACTTCTGTCCCTTTTGACAAAAAACCAATACACCCCTGCCACGAATCTATTGAAGTCCCCCCCCCCGCCCCCCTCCGCCAAACCCTCCCCCGCAACGCATAACATAGACTTTGAATAATAGTTTAAGTAACGACGTTGCTGATGATGGACGAAAGTCCGAAAACGTTACAATAATTAATTTATAAAAGTTAATTTATTGAGTGTAAGTAAAACTATAGTGTCTTATAGTTAAGTCAATATAAATAATTTACAATGGCATTCCACAGTGTGAATAATAAGAACTTTGAAAACTTATTTAATCTCAGTTTTTATTGAACGCCCCTTGTATATAGTAAATAATAGATCAAAGAAAAATAAATTAATACATCAATAGCATGAATTTTTTTTTATATATTTACCTGCAAATTACGATTAGAAATATGATTTAGATTTCTTAACTGTTCCATTCCTGGAGAAGCTATAAATACAACATAGGGTAAAAATTCACGTGAATTGTGTAGAAGTTTGAGTGATGCAGGAGAACAGTCTAATACACACATTTTGCCTGGAAAAGTACAAAGGTTATTTATTAGAAAGTGGTATGATGAAAACATATTGTTAATTGAGCCTTTTTTTCTATTCACTGGTAAAAGATTGTAGTTGTAAATGTTTCTTTGGCTAAAAAATGTTTTTTTTTTATTAATTTACATAAGAGTATACTATTTTTACACTAATCTGTAAAACAGTTTGTCAGTGCAAGAAATATTTAATGTATAAAGTATATCATTTGTGATTACAAATTTTGAGGAAAGTTTCTACCACTCAAATGTAATAAATTTGTTGAATTACCTTGTTGGATGATTGAACGAATTGAATCAAAATGGGTTCCATATAAATGACCATTGTGTTCACCATATTCCAAAAATCCACAGTTTCGAATTTGTTTCTCCATTTCTTCTCTTTCAGAAAACCAATATGATACACCATTTTCTTCCAATGGTCTAGGAGGTCTCGAAGTATCTGTAAATATGGACAAAGTTTATTAATTACATAGCTACAAAATGTTGATACAAAGTGGGTGTTGCCGCCAATGTGATATCTATGCCTATAACCATACTATTTATTTATATTTTATACCTATCAAATGATTTTAATACACATCATTTTTTAAACTACTATACCTTATGTTGCCGCCAATGTGATACAAGCAAGGCGCGAAAGTTATCACGTGACCTCCATGTGTAGCAGGCAGCAGTCAAAATTACTCCTATAATTCAACCACAGCGTGCACACCAAACGTATCGTCAAACCAAATTTTTTAACTATATATTTTTTACTTTTTCATCTTTTTAAAATAACTATTTATATATATGAATCAAATGGCCTGGTAGAATATAAGATGGTGTCTTGCTCTACAATAATATAATATATTTTGTTTATTTAGTGTAATTTGTGGTATTCAAATAACGTTTGTATGTAAATAAAAGTTCAAGATACCCAATTAAAATAGATAAAATAATTTATGTATTAAGCTATGTAAAAGGTATATATGTTAATGTTATGTAAAAGGGAAGCAGAATTCTTGGGTACTATAACAAAAATAATATGAGGTGTGAAAGTAATATTGTAAAATTTCTAGAAAGATATTAACATCAAAATGATAGTGAAAATGTTCGTATTTGCGTCAGGATAACAATTGAAACTTCCCCCTCCACCGCGACACCAATCATTTGTATAAATATACGATGCCCGTATTTGAAAGTTACACTTCTTCTCAAGCCTTACTTTACTACTGTACCAAGACATCTGCTTCTCTACAAGAAACAACACTGAATACAAAACAAGTTGAAACTATCGCGCTGTCTTCTTCTTCATCTTCTGAACCTTCTTGGACATCCGTCTGCTTGGCGTTCCAGAGAACATTGAGCACAAACAGTGGGTAATTGACCACAAAAAAATATGTTTTATTGAAAGTGAATATACTTTGTATGAAATCACAAAATTTTAAAGAAATCAATTGTATTGTGATACCAGTGGCGGCTCCCCCAAAGGGGCTCTCGGGCTGAGCCCTACCAAAAATTTTGTTCGATAGATTCCAAAAATATGTGCTAAATTAATTCTGGAAATTCATTATTTTTTTTTTAATAAATGTGTTTTTACCTTACGGTTGTAATAGTAAAATACTGCAATAGTTCGTTTCATACAGCGAGATTCTATGAAAAATTTTGTTCCGCGGGCACAATGTACTTGCGCCCGAAGAACTGTATGTAAACTCATAGAATTGATTCTAATGCCGCAGTACAATATGATGCGAAATGTATGGAGCTCTCGGACACGTTCCTATATATGTTCATGAATTTACCGGAATATATCTCTTTTCTATGTTTACCAGTTGTAGATGAATTAGTGTATTTATGAACACGACTAATATTAGCGTCTGCGCACTGGATAGCCTAGTTTGAACACCAGTTTTTGTTTTTGACACATCATGTACAGACAGTTTATCTAGTATTCACAACAATTTAGTTATTTTATTATAATATTTTAGTTACTTTTTTAATATATAATGCAACTGGCTCACGCCAGTCGCAATTATAACTACAAACAAACCTAACCTATTTTTACCTAGCGTTTGTAGTTTAGGTTTAAAAAATCGGTGTACATCCTAGGATATCCCTGCGAACTTTGCAATAAGCGGTCACCTGGAAGCCGTTGATGACAGCGCGCCTTTTTGCATGTTGTGTTTGCAGAGTGACGTGACGAATAATTGTTAATATTTTTTAATGATAATTTTTGACAATAGTACACAGTGTACATGCATACATAATTTAATTTTCAGTTACTTTAATTATGATGATCGTGTGAATGTGAAAAAATAAGGGCCTCCCGGCCAATCATCTCATTATCTCAAATTAGTACTTGTAAATCACGTAAATATATTCGAAGTTTTAAGATGAATATGTAACAAAATAAGTCATGGCTATGCAGGTGTAGTGAAAAGAATGCGTATTGCGGGTGTAGTGAAATGTTGTTTTCCGTGTTTACTTTTTGACAATAATTCTGATGTATTTAATTCTGACTCTGACAAAAACAACTAAATCCAACATGACATGTATTATATATGATCCACCCGACCCCCCTTTCTTTCAGGTACCTATTGTAATTGCAGCTTAACAGGAGAATGATGATAAACACTGATCATGCATATCCATGAAAATAATATTTATCACCTCTGTCGATATTTCACAAGTGTACTGAATATTTTCTCCTTTTAAATACACATTTCTTTTCAAGAAAAAAAAATTGAGCCCCTCTAATACTTAAGGTCGCCAGCCGTCACTGTGTGATACACACAAAATACAATAAAGAAAGATGATTACCTACTGGAAAAATAAAGAAAAAAAAACACTTACGAGGTACAATAGCTGAAAATTTGTTAGGATCACTGTTAATAAGGCGGTTTTTGAGTGTTCTCCGACCGACCCCTTGACAGCCAATCAAAACTAGGGTTTTTCTGTTGAATGGGGGCATTCGAGCAACTTCTTCATACAAAACTAAATCGGCGTTGTCAAATTCACTGGCACTACGGGATTCATAAACAAATTTTCGTTTCTTCTTTGATATCTGCAAAATTTAATAATAATTATAATACCAATATCTATATTATAAATTTGAATGTTTGTATCTATGTATATATCATGTATGTGTTGAATGCGCTCCTAAACCGCTCATCCGATTGCGATGAAACTTTGGTGAGTTGTCGAGAGTATGCCCGGGATGGTTTCTGGATCAAAAAATTTTAACTTCTTCTTCTTCTTCATCGAGTTTTAGGTCATTTTACCTATGAAGGTGGACTATCCTGGGAACCGTTCATCAGATTGCAATTAAACTTTGGTGAATTGTCGATCGTATGCCCGGGATGATTTCTGAATTTAAAATATTTTCTTCTTCTTCTTCTTCATCGGGTATCAGGTCATTTTACCTATGAAGGTGGACTATCCTGAGAACCGTTCATCCGATTGCAATGAAACTTTGGTGAATTGTTGAGCTGATGACCGCAATAGTTTCTGGATTAAAAAAAATTTCTTCTTCTTCTTCTTCATCGAGTATCAGGTCATTTTACCTATGAAGGTGGACTATCCTGGGAACCGTTCATTCAATTTCAATGAAACTTTGAAGAATTGTCGAGTGTATGCCCGGGATGGTTTCTGGATTAAAAAAAATATTCTTCTTCTTCTTCATCGGGTATTAGGTCATTTTACCGATGAAGGTGGACTATCCTGAGAACCGTTCATCCGATCGCAATGAAACTTTGGTGAATTGTCGAGTGTATGCCCGGAATGGTTTCTAGATTAAAAAAAAATCTTCTTCTTCTTCTTCATCGGGTATCAGGTCATTTTACCGATGAAGGTGGACTATCCTGAGAACCGTTCATCCGATCGCAATGAAACTTTGGTGAATTGTCGAGCGTATGACCGGGACCTACTGAAGGGAGGTACTGAAGGGTCTGAAGGGACGGGAGTAACTGAAGGGACGGGAGTAACTGAAGGGACGGGAGTAACTGAAGGGACGGGAGTAACTGAAGGGACGGGAGTAACTGAAGGGACGGGAGTAACTGAAGGGACGGGAGTAACTGAAGGGACGGGAGTAACTGAAGGGACGGGAGTAACTGAAGGGACGGGAGTAACTGAAGGGACGGGAGTAACTGAAGGGACGGGAGTAACTGAAGGGACGGGAGTAACTGAAGGGACGGAAGTAACTGAAGGGACGGGAGTAACTGAAGGGACGGGAGTAACTGAAGGGACGGGAGTAACTGAAGGGACGGGAGTAACTGAAGGGACGGGAGTAACTGAAGGGATGGGAGTAACTGAAGGGACGGAAGTAACTGAAGGGACGGGAGTAACTGAATGGACGGGAGTAACTGAAGGGACGTAAGTAACTGAAGGGACGGGAGTAACTCAAGGGACGGGAGTAACTGAAGGGACGGGAGTAACTGAAGGGACGGGAGTAACTGAAGGGACGGGAGTAACTGACGGGACGGGAGGTACTAAAGGGACGGGAGGTACTGAAGGGACGGGAGATACTGAAGGGACGGGAGGTACTGAAGGGACGGGAGGTACTGAAGGGATGGGAGGTACTGAAGGGACGGGAGGTACTGAAGAGACGGGAGATACTGAAGGGACGGGAAGTAATGAAGGGACGGGAGGTACTGAAGGGACGGGAGGTACTGAAGGGACGGGAGGTACTGAAGGGACGGGAGGTACTGAAGGGACGGGAGGTACTGAAGGGACGGGAGGTACTGAAGGGACGGGAGGTACTGAAGGGACGGGAGGTACTGAAGGGACGGGAGGTACTGAAGGGACGGGAGGTACTGAAGGGACGGGAGGTACTGAAGGGATGGGAGGTATTGAAGAGTCTGAAGCGACGGGTGGTTATGGAGGATGATTTTTAATTATACAGGCAATACGAAGTTTGCCGGGGGTTCACTAGTAATATATAAATATGTATGAGGTCAAATTAATTTAAAAAAAATATATTACAATTATTTTCAATACATACCCATGTTCCGCAAATACTGATTTTGTGTACAAAATCAGCTTCGGGTGGAACATATGCCTTTCTTCTTTCTTCCAATTCAGGTGATGGTACTAAGCCGCAAATATCTGGAGTATCTACTTTACACGCTTGCCACCAATTAGGATCTTTTCTATCAGTTATCTATAGTAAATAAACAATAAAAAATATTACAAACCTAATAATTAAATCAGTATACCAATTGAAGAATAAATATTTAAAGAAACATATAAAATAAAAAATAGAAGTTTAAGCTAAATGTACAAAACATATTTTTTTCATCATTTGAAATATATGCTGATTTTAAAAGATTGGTCGAGAGTAAAAATTGGAAAAGCATAAAATAATGTTAATAAATATAATTATTTTGATTACATATTCTCTCATTTATTAGATACTCAATGAAATAAGAGGGAAATAGAAACTATTCATTTTACCTGTAGAACATCACCTTTCTTGAATGGTAAACCAATTTCCTTGCATGGCAATAAAGAATCATCATTTGGGATATAGTCAAACATGGCCCGCATGTAGCACTTAAAAATAAAATTAATGATATAGCTACGTAATAAAAACCAGAAACTTAATTTTAGAAATTGGTGTGAAAATAACAGGCTCTTATAATTTTTATACGAACATACATACAATTTTCAAGATCCAACTGTCAATGGTTATAGTATGTATAGTTGAACTATAAACACTTAATTTAAAGTTATTTCGTTTTCTATATAAAACATGTAGGTATTTATGTCAGGATAGGATAGTATTGAGGTTTGTCTTTTTTTCCTACCCAAAATATGCAAACAGGATGATGGTATGTATGTATGTTTGGAGATTAAATATCAAACTATTGAGTCCCGGTAGATATTGTGTAGTGTATACTGCCTTACAAATTGTAATGATGTCGTCACTAAATTCAATTTTAATTAAAATTATCACCATAAGTTTGAGATGTACTACTAAAATGTTAATATTTTATATAGCAAATTAAATGATCTAGTTGGGGTGTTTCAGCTTTTTTCAATATTTTTAAAAATTTTGGAAATATAGGCAGTTAAACACATAAATGTATCACAGAAAAAATGTTTGAGAAACTCTGGAATTTTTTTGAATAAAAGAATTTTAGATTTAGTATTCGTCTATATTTATACCAATTTTCAGGGTTCTAGCTTATATGGTTTTTGAGATATATGGAAAAATAAAGTAAAAATTCAAAAGTTGATAACCCCTGACTTAAACAAAAATTAAAAATTCTGAGTATAAAAGTTTTGTAGGCCTATAAATATCTATATATTCTGAAATTTTGGGCTCTGTAAATTGAGTCGATCAAAAGTTATAAGGGGGGACGGACACACAGACACACTAAATGTTCTACTCCGAATTCTGAGTAAATCCATATATATATATAGAACATATATGTTGCGAAGCCTCTAAGTTGGTGTTTTTTGACTTCAAAGTTGGGTAAACCGTGAAAAACATAGACCCTGTATACAAATCTCGCATATCTTGGCTTGATACTCTGTCGATATGTTAAGAGAAATAAATTTTCTTGAACAAATCGACAGTTGGATTAATATTACTCCCCAATAAGAGTTTGCACTCGTGCTTTGGTCAGGGGAACAATAAACTTACTAAAAAATCAGTTATTTGATTATGTAAGATAATGTGTTATATTTGGGTATGTTTATCCTACATGGTGTGATGAAAAAAAATGGCTTAAGTTTTACAATAGAAAACTGAAGTACCATTCAAATAATTGTTATTCTATAATTAAATTGCGACTTAAGAAATGGTGTATGGCTGCAGGTGATTTATGTTTGAATCAATAGAAAATAAGTTGTAGCATATAATAGTTAGATAATTTTGAGTAAAATATTTTGTTTATTTTTAGAAATAAAAGGTTTGTAAAAATGTGATTAAATACGGTATAATTTTAATAATTTTGAAATACCTTGAGATTTTTTACACAATTATTATTAGGATGCAAATGATTGTTTGGTCCAACTTTAAGTGTTATGTGATCTCCAGCTTTCGCGCATTCCATTTGCAATTGATCAGGTGAGCTCACAGGAGTTCCGTTTACTTCTAAAACAACATCCCCTGGTCCCAAGAGACCTTGCCGAGCTACTGCTCCTCCTGCCAACACTCTGGCCACCACCAATTGTCCGTGTTCATCTTCTGTCACCTGCATATGTCACATCAATAAGTTAATGTCTTATGTTTTATATTATTTAAATTCTTTTATTTATATAGATTATAAAAATAGACTACCGTGAGATCTTGGTAAGTCATCTAATTAATGCTGCAACGTTTTGGGCTGAATTCCCAGCAGGGGAGAAATTAACTATTTTCCCTTAACTCACTTGATGCATAGGGTGCAATTAAGTGTTTATAATATAATATAGACATATACTTGATGGTTTTCTAAGGCTCTGAATGTCTTGTCTCCGCACTACATTCAAGAACTATGTTAAAAGAATGTATCTTCAGAGAGGCATGTTACGTTCAAACCATCTGGATCCAGAGTGCCAAAGGAATCGGAAGGAGACAAAAATGGCTTTCTACGTTTGCAGTTTTTATGTAAATGGAGCAGCAAATGAATAATCTTCTAGCATACAAAATTACATTAATGGACTACCTATTATAAATTATTTTATAGTAGGTATTTGAAATAAAGCATATGGAGATATAGTCTGCATCGAGCTTGTGAATGCAATTAATTTTCATGTTCCGAATAGACGGAGATGACATGCTGTGCTGTTTCATGAGGTAGCAGATTTAATTAACTACTTATTTAACTCACCGATGTATAGATTAGGAAATTAATTGTGTATCGATGCAGATATTTTCGGGGATAGCTAGCCAGTTTAAAAAAAAAATTATGGGTCTTTCCTATATCAATAGCCGCCAACTTTGTAAGATGATCTATTGCCACATTTGTTTTTTCCGTTTTCTCTTTTTTTTTGTTATTTTACTGAAGTTTAATCAATTGATACATTTATTTATTTATTTATTTAATTTCAATTTACGGTTTGATAACCTTTTACACATACAAGTATACATAATATATTAAAAACAACAGAATTTAAAAAAAAAAACAAATAAAAACAAACAAATATACAAAACGAAAATAAAAAATGAATAACAATATAAAAAAGGTGAAAACATGTAAAAATATGTAAAAAATAATGAAAAACATTTAAAAAAAAATATGTAAAAAATAATGAAAAACATTTAAAAAAAAAAAAAAAAATATGTAAAAAAAAAACATGCGAGAAACATTCAAAAATATGTAAAAAAATAAACAAAAAACATGCAAAAATATGTAAAAAAAATAAACAAAATACATGTAAAAAATAATGAAAATCATGTAACAAATATGTAAAAAATAAACAAAAAGCATGCAAAAATATGTAAATAAACAATGAAGAACATGTTAAAAATATGAAAAAAAAAAAAAGTAAACATACATGCAAAAATTAATACAGGAAAAAAGAAATGAGAAAACTAGTTTAAAAACCGACAAAATAATCTAATGTTTGGTCTCATTAACAAGTGCAGTGTATAGGCAACTTCTATAGATGCCGATCGAGTCATTAAATATATCTGTGTATTGTGCATACTGGTTCCCCAAACTATGCAGTCTTTGCAAGGTTGAATTAGCCCGGTATACGCTAGTGTTAGTATAACAATAAAATGGCGCGGTACTGCGTGTGACCAGGGACGGCACCCGCAAATTTATAGCACTGAGCAAGTAAGGGGTGTCAGTATGCGAGTTTAATATTTTAAATAAAAATAACAGATCTGCTAAAATTCTTCTCTGTGACAGTGGCAATAAATTGGTTAGCTTCATAAGACTGTTATAATTTATATAATCAATCGGTATTCCAAGTTTAAAATTAATAAACCTAAGAAATTTTCTCTGAACTTTTTCCAAAGTATTAATATGAATAGAATAACAAGGAGACCAAACAGTGGAATTATATTCAAGGTGGCTTCTAACAAGAGTTTTATATAATAAAGACAAAGTAAAAATATTAGTGAAAGCATTTGATACTCGCAATACAAATCCAAGCATCTGTAGAGCTCTGTCATGAATGTTGTTGATGTGTTTTATAAACGAGAGTTTTGTATCAAATGTCACCCCAAGATCTTTCACTTCAGCTGTTCTAAGTAGAACATTGTTGTTCAATGTATATTTATTAAGAATCGGTGATTTAATTTTATAAAATGAAATAACTTGACATTTGTTAATATTCAGATTCAACTTATTAGAAAGGCACCAATCATACAAAGTATCCAGATTTCGCTGTAATATCAAACAGTCATTCAAATCTTTGATCTTCCGGAAAAGTTTTAAATCGTCAGCAAAAAGAAGAACCTTTACATCGTCGAAAATATTTATGATATCGTTTATAAATAGAATAAACAATAGGGGACCTATGTGGGATCCCTGAGGTACCCCGCTGGTAGCTTTAAACTGATACGATTCAACAGAGCAAATTTTAACATACAACAATCTATTGCAAAGGTAAGATGAGAACCAATTAAGTAATTTGCCATTAATTCCCATCTGTTTCATTTTGAATATTAAAATTTGGTGAGATACCTTGTCAAAAGCCTTGCTAAAGTCTGTGTAGATGGAGTCTACTTGAAATTTGTTAGCAAGACAGTTCGAAAGGTAATTTTCATATTCAGTTAAGTTGGTTAAAGTTGATCTACCAGAGAAAAAACCGTGTTGATTTGGAGTTATAATCGGTTTTACAAAAAACATAATTTTATCCAGGACTAGACTTTCCAACATTTTTGGTAAAGTCGACTGTATACAGATAGGACGGTAATTCGATATGTCCATTTTGTCACCTTTTTTGAAAATGGGTGTTAAGTGACTAATTTTCCATTGTGAAGGGAAGCTTCCTTCGAAAAGAGATTGATTGAAAAGTGTGCATATGGGTGCCGCCATTTCGAGTGAACAGGACTTTAAAAATACCGGAGGAATATTATCCGGTCCTCCCGATTTGTTGGAATCTAGTTTATTTATTTTCGCTGTAATGTCAGCTGGTGTAAATAGAAAGTTTGGGATATTTAGAAATTGAGACGAGATGTACGAAGGAACTGTCGAATCCAGATCTTCGATATATACAGATTTAAAGAAATCTGCAAACAGGTTAACGATCCCTTGCACATTGTCCCTACTCTTGTTACCATAGTACATCTGGCTAGGATAAATCAATGAGTTAGTTCTTTGTTGTTTTGTAAAATACCAAAATTTCTTTATATTCATAGGAATAGATTGCTCGACAGTTGAGATGTATTCTTGATAACAACAACGAGTAAGTAAGTTACATTTTTTTCTCAACACACAAAAAGTTACGTAATTAATAATAGAACGGGTTTCTTTGTATGATCTGTGTGCGATTTTTTTTTGGGTAATGAGTTTTTTTAATTCCGTTGTAAACCAGATTGGGTATTTAGAACTTTTTATTTGTACCATTGGTACAAACATGTCTAAGGCTTTTAGTATTGTATTATAAAACTTATCTATATTTATTTCCAGAGTATTACATAAAATTGAATTCCAGTTAACATTGTTTAAATAAGCATTTATGTCCATATAGTTAGCTTTGTTAAAGTTGCGGTTCATAACATTACATTCAATGTGGTTTATTTCAGAGGCTGTTATTTTTATGTCTAAAGGGGGGTGATAGTTGTCGATGGGAAGTAATTCATGATTTGATTTATCAATTATTACTTTAGTATCGCTCGAAAGTATTAAATCTAGAGTTCTACCATTAATATTATATATATGATTTAATTGACTTAAATCTAGAAATGTACACATATCAACCAATTCTCTAGCACTCTCCGACAGTTGAGAATTTGCAGCAACCTTGCCGTTAGTATCCCATGTTACATTAGGTAAGTTGTAGTCACCGGCCAGTACAAAAGTAGCTTCAGGGTATTTGTATTTGAATGTTTCGATTTCTTCTGAGTGCTTTTTGTATAATTCAGGATCAGATGATGGAGGAATATATGTGCAGCCTATTATGATTTTCTTAGAGTGGGTCTTGATAAGAACAAATAACTGTTCAATGCATGTATACATTTGATTCTTTGTGTGAACTATTTTATACTGTTTGTACGATGTCTAATTTTTTGTCTGTTTTTGTTTCTATATTATGTTTATCCGTTTGAAATTATTTTTAGTATTGTAACACATAAAAGGCTTATATTGTATAAATAAATAAAGAAGTGTCCTTGAAATGATCCTACATTATTAAACTAATGATCTATTCTCACTTAGTTTGAAAATTTCATTTACAAACAATAGTCATTTATTATTTTATGATTAGATGTACAACACATGGCGGGCACAGGATAGTAATATTTAACCACAAAAAGATTGATAGAATGATACAAGTGTGGTCATTGGTCATAAATGAAACAGGTATCTGTTAAATTATTTGTCATTGAAATAATCTACATTACACAAGTCTTGAGTCATCTTATTATTTACTCACACCCACACTTAATTGTGTGATACTATTTCGACCTGAATAATCTCTATTCGGTCATAACCAATGAATGAAATTAGTTAATGTTTTTTGGATGTTATTTAGACAATTGTATCAAAACTCATATTGCTTGCATATTAAAAGACAGATGCACGGAGAATTTTTGTGCTGTAATTTTTTAATGGACCAGATTTTTTTGTAAAAATTGCTCAAATCGGGTCATTCAGTACATTCAAAAACTACTATACATCTTGTTACTTTCTAAAATATTAACAAAAGTGATAATAATTTACAAAACAGAAAAAAAGGATAAAGAGCTTATAACATACTAAATTTTCTCTTTTTGAAGCGTTATTTGCAAACATTTTAATTTTTGGGCTCGGAAAATTAGTTTTAAATAAGATTCTTTCATTAAATTTATTACAAAATAAAGAAAGCCCTTTGTTATATTATGTAAATTTAATTTGATCAACATGTTTTGATTTTATAGAAATTAAAAATAAAGTATCGATTAGTAAAAATTTATCATTTCACTTTTAAGAACTTGTTAAACAATAAATTTATGATGAATTATCCAAACCATTACAGTATAATAAGTAATTAATGAAAATATTTACCGTGAGACCCAGAGGCTGGTCTGAACTCTTTCTAACTCCAACAATTTTAATAGCATCTTTGGCCGGCATTTCGCCGTCGTCACCAACAAACACTGCGTTGTCAATTATGTCCTCAGAACAGGCAACACTCAGCAAACGTGACACCCAGAGGGCACCAACTTTATCATGAGCATCAATCAAAGCCTGTAACGTGTATAAGAACCTTCTGAGTAACAAAAAAACAACTCATATAAAAAAGATAAAGTAAATACTTACCTAAGTTAAAATAAATAACACGTTAAAAATAACATTTATTATATTAGAGACAATTTTATGCTACCTTGTTCACTAATTTATTTATAAGAGGTCTAATGTGAAGTACAAAAATGAATGAACTGCTCTTGTTCCAAAACTATAAGATTGTTGAACTCACAAAATATTATAACATAGCCATTGTTAAAATGTGTAATCTATTTCTCATCAAGATTGTTGCTACACCAATTGTTATTCTTAGTATTTAGGTACATAATTTTGTATTATTCTATGCAAAAAACAAAGTGTCACCAAATTATATGATGCTCTGGGTCGAGAGCAGGTAATTTAATAGTTCTTTTGTATAAAGGATAAAGAAAACATTGGTATGCTTATTCCATAAGAATTAAATCATTTATAAGATCTCTTTGAAGTTAATAAAATAAAAATTAAATATATAGCAATACTTGAAAAGTACCTATGTCAAATTATAAAATAAAGTGGAATAAAAATGAATATACCTTTAAATGTGGTTTTGATAGTAAAATAGCCAATTCGGCTTGTTCTATTGTTCGAATGTTGTTTCCTTTGTATTCACTTAATTTTTTGATTATTTGAACATTTCCTAATGAATATGGCCGGATAGATTTTGGTGCATCAGAATCGTTTTCTGGATTCTACAATGAATCAAAACAGTTTGACACAACTTAAATAATAATGAAAAAACAATCTAATTGGAACCAAGTAGGGTGTGACACATCACAGAACACTTTCAAAATATGGTGAAGTATAATAATTTAGTATGTAATTTATTTAATATTCAATAGATAACTCTCGAATCTCCGAAAATAAAGATCTTATATTAGTATTTTGTGTTATCGATCATAAAAATAAATACGTTTAAACACCTACATAATACGCGAAACGTTGACAAACAAGTGACACACCCACTATACGCAACGCAACGAAAGCACACAAACACTGCCAACCTACAAACTAATTGTAGGGAAATAGTTCTTATGTATAGTAATCGTTATGATGTGTTTTGCTTGGATATAAAATAATATTGAAAATACGAATTCTTTTTTGTGTTGCCAGTGCTTAAATATTCCTGGTAAAATTCACTACAAAATTAAATTGAATATGGACGAAAGCTTCAAAATGAAAATCTGATTCCTATTGGAATTGTAAACTTGGTAAACATTTTGATGCAGTCTCCGTGCTGTAGAAAAGTTTAATTAAACAAGCGAGTGATAATTTTTTTGTATTATAAATTATTAAAATATGACCTAGACATAGAGACCTAATATGAAGTTTTATTTTAAAAATCAATGTATCTACACAAAAATACATAGCAAAAAATCAAAGAATCGCAACAAAACAAAGAAATTTAAATATTTTTTATCTATTTTTAATGGATCATCAAAAGGATTTTTTGTCAATGTTTTTGAATTTAAACCAAATCATCATCAATGCATAAAAGTTTAAGACATGAAGACGTAACATTTTATCCATAGGTGTGCCGCTGTTCTTTTTAATTATGACTATGGCTTTGCAGCAGGCTTAAGCTTCTACTACAGGCTGATAAGTTCTTTGAGTGCGCCGGCGGCGTGGTATTTTTTCTCGACATGGAATATTCCCCCGTGGCCCCATCTACTAGCATTCATCCCTTTCTCTTGTGCAGTGGCTGCAGCAATACCCTCTGTTCTAAAACGGCGTCCGATGGCGTCACTCTGGCTGAGTGCATGGTGTGGAGGAGTCCTCGTGGAAAAGTAAATGGTGACCATTAAATTTTGTCATCATTAATTTATAAGTATCCCTTATCACTTTAAAATCTATAATTTTAAAGTGTCAGTATCACTTTCAAGTGTATAAAATGAAGTCTACGCAAATGGTTCCGTAACATGTCGACACAAAATCGACACTCACTTACCCATTTTTTCGGTCATATTGTGTGGGAACTGTTACCACACTACGACTTATTTGTGACTGCTTTTAAAATTCTACGACCGCAAATGGTTATACGAATGGTTATATGACTGACTATTGTCTCTCCGCTAGCGGGGAAGGTCAAGTGGACATCAAAATGGGCGATTACAAGATGTTTGCAACAATACGATCCTCTCCCCGCTATCACCACTTCTTTATGACTTTTGGTTTGTATCTTTCCGCTAGTTCTTCATATTGTCAGCAATATTTCTAAATAAATCACCGTATTTTTGCCGAATGTTTTTGGTATATTAACAACTTCAATTTTATAATCAGTAGTCTGAGATAAATTTATCACAATTTTACTTCTCAATTAACAATAACACAATTTTACTTCCCAAGATAAACAGTTGATAGATTAAGAAAAATGAAAAACAAAAAAAAGTTTAAAAACACGAAACTGATTTTGAAATTTAGATACAAAAAAAAGACACAAATAAAACAACAACAAAAAAATGAGGAAGTGTTGCCTGAAAATATTGGATTGAGTACACAAATTGTGCATGAGAAATTGAATTACACGCGATAAACTCGTAATTATTTTACAAAGTCAAGCCTGAAATCACAGTGAATAGGCTAATTTCACATAAGTACTTATTTTGTTTTTGATGAAAACAATGAATAAAATTATCTATAAAGAATATCTGTGAAAAAAAATCTTGTTTCCCAAAAAAAAAATATTTTTTAAAATGATTATTTCAAACACCCGCAAAAAGACACTATTTTAGCCACGTCCCAAAAACGTCATAATGGCGTGGGAAGAATCGTAATAGCAATAGAAAAAGAGGAATAATGGAATCATAATGACGTACTCGTACATAATTATTCTCTGTACTTGCGATGGCCTGTTTTCACGCGAAATATTATTTTAGATTTTTATTATTTAAATTTAAATGAAAACATTTTTTACAACTTATTAATATTATTTATTCCAATCCTTATTAATATTATTAACCTAAATGAATTCTAAATATTTTCATTAATATTCGTGAAATGTGAAACAACCTTATTGTTCAGCAAATTCAGCTTGGAATCACACAAAATATTGGGACCCAATTGGAGATAATCGAACTACAAATTGTAGTGGAATGATGAAAAAATCACATTTGAAATAATTGTATTATTTTATCATTATTTACATATGTGCCTTCAGTGAATATTTTTAACTGTTGTCTAACTACTCATACTTAGGTATATATAATGAAGCTTTAAGGTTTGAACTACACAGAATCAGGGGGGCAAGTCTGGTTCAATCGGCGAAATCAAAACCACCGTGATTACTCATATCATGGATATATAATTATTATATGGACTTCTACAATATCTTTAGATGTCATAGAACTCCATACTATAATTATATCCATGATATGGGTAATCACTGGGGTTTTGATTTCGCCGGTCGAACCAGACTTGCCCCCCAGATCTGCATTTTCGGTGTTTGGTATACTAAATTCAAAATGCGACCTCTTTCCTTAAAAATCATTTCATTCCTTAGGAATATTTGGTATCCCATATTTCTTTGTGCCTGGACCAACTGCACCGTTTGAATTTAAGATGAATTTGGTCCTGGGAAACTACACTAGAGAAATGTTGAAAATATTTACGGTATTTTTCTTAGAAATTCACTGTTTAATACAACACTGGTAAGAGTTTAACAACAACATTTTAAGAGATTATTATGTGAGATAAAATAAAATATGTAAAATAATTGAATGTGACAATTTGACTAAATATTATGTATGGGTATTCAATTGAACATGCCCCAAATTGTTTGAGCCATGTGGAGTTTTGACATACATATGTAAATGAATATTTGCAAACATGTTTTCATATGTTAAAATATAATTAAATACATATAACTGGACTTACTTTTATTCGATGATGTTTAGGACTATCGAGCAAACCCTTTAAAAATATTTCTTCTGTATTATTTAAATTAATTTCATCAGCTACTATTTCTGGCTCTTCTTTAATTTGTGCTGAAAAATAAACCGAACCATTGAATTGAAGTTTAATGTTTTGTTTTTAATTTCATTGTAATGTTTTGTAAAAATAAAAAGTTTTTGTAAATTAAAATATACAATAAATAAATAAATATTTTTCCTTGGGTTATCTCTATTGTATCCTGACCATTGATCCGTTAGTTCGTTCCGTTAGAACGTTCCAAACTTACATAATTAAAATATACTAAATATGTGAAAAATTGTGAATGAAAAAAGAATTTGTTATTTTGCCCTTTATTCTATTTTATATTATTAGCAATACCTATATAAAATAGAATAAAGAAAGAGGTACATGTTATATTTGAATTTTTTTAGATACTTTTTAATAATTGTATGCATGTATACTGTGTGCTGTCTTTTGTAAAATAAAATAAATAAAGATACCTACTATTGTTTAAATTGAGATTTTTCTTAAATTGAGAGGATTTCTTCTCCATATTGAAATCGAATATTATTTATTATTTATTTACTTATCGTATGACATAGTGAATTCACAATACATTAAAATCTAATCAATAAATATAGGTACAATTAAATATAAAACAAAATATGATCATATATTCAGGTCCGGGCCCCGAGCCAGTCCACAAATGCAGGTGTCAGCTCGCAAATATCCGTCTTTGGGCCCTCATATGCACGGACGCTGCATTCCTCCAATATAAAATGCCGACCGCCGTGGCACAGACGGTAAACCGTTTGATTTCTGTACGGGCGTCCTGGGTTCGATTCCCAGCAGAGGAGAAATTTATTTAAATTTATTTCTCACGCAAATATTGCTTCAATGGGCTGGAAACACTGGTTGGTTGTAAGAAATTGCCATACGGCAATAAACTCGCCACTTGCGCAGGTTGCAAGGAAGTGTTAATTATTAATATTATTATTATTATTAAAATGTAGCATCGTTTGAGAGGGATGGGCACAATCGCATTGAGCGGATGGGACAATCCCCCACTTTGCCAAGAGGTAGTTACAGCGTCCATGTCCAGTGCGGATACGATTTAGAGAGGTCCACAGCCTTCTTGGCAGATAGAAACCTGGAGGTATCGTCGTTGGAGAACCCACATGTACCAATTAACATCCAGGTTAGAGTTCTCCCAGTCATTGTTTCAAGTCTTATTCAGGAAATATAGTCACTCGTTTTACTCAATCTCAACACCCGTTCATAGTAATCCTTCCAGTCGCTTCTCGAATTCTTATTAACTCAGATTAACTCATACTTCATCTCGAACTCTTATTAACTTATATTTTGGCATATAGCACTCTAAACAGGGTGAATTGCCATATAAAGCAAAAAAAAAACTTATATTTTGACTACTCATGACAATATTATATTTACTGTCAATATTTAGTTTCATGTAAGTAGGTATCTAGACAGGAAACTAAATATTTACTGTCAATATTTAGTTTCATGTAAGTATCTAGACAGGAAACTAAATATTTACTGTCAATATTTAGTTTCATGTAAGTAGGTATCTAGACAGGAAACTAAATATTTACTGTCAATATTTAGTTTCATGTAAGTATCTAGACAGGAAACTAAATATTTACTGTCAATATTTAGTTTCATGTAAGTAGGTATCTAGACAGGAAACTAAATATTTACTGTCAATATTTAGTTTCATGTAAGTATCTAGACAGGAAACTAAACGTCGGGAAATTATTTTGTACATTTATTAAGTATACATATCTATTTCTTACGATATTTTAAAAGATTCAGTAATTACTAAACATAAAAATGTTTACTCGGTAATAAAGGAATAATAAGTATCTTTTTTGGCTAGGGAAAATGTTCGTAGATTTCCTATTAAATACTATACCAAGGTAGGTATATTTAGATATACAGACGGACATCCTACACATTTATTGATTTCGGAAAATAACAATTTTATGAACCCTACAACGTTACATCTTTTGGCGTGCGTTGATTTAGATTTGTAGGTACTTATTATTATGGAAACAGTATATAACGTGGGTATTTTTTTATTAATTTGCTGATATATTATCATCTGAAATGGTATTTGTAAGCATAAAAATGTCTCTAGCTTGATTATTTTTACTTTAAATAAATCTTTAATATTCGAGGATTAATATAAAGTGATTTGTTTCTAAATACCCATATTCGTTTATATTAATTTAATGTTTAGTTAATTTGAATAATTTATGTTGCCAATGTTTCTGGCAAAATAACATCTTATAAATTCTAACCACTCCCTTGCACCCTGCGCAAGTGGCGAGTTTTTTGCCGTATGGCAATTTATTCCAAATTATCCAGTGTAGCCGGCCCAGAGAAACAATATTTGCGTGAGACATGAATTTATAATTTTTTCCTCTGTTGGGGATCGAACCCAGGACGCCCGCACAGAAGCCTAACGGCTCACCAACTGTGCCACGGCAGTTGACTTACATAAGTAGTTCAACAATGAGGTTCACCACCCATTCTGAATGTAGCACTTTTATAGGTGAGACGAGACTGGTGTGTGGGGATACACGTATATGTTGTGCTTCCATTTTTAAGATTATGCTCACCCACATACCTGTCGCTGGTTACCCCAAATAGTAGAGATATGCCGTGATGGTATATATAATAATAACAATAAAGATTTATTTTTTTTGAAATACAAGTTTTACATTTTTCATACAAAAAGATACATTAGAAAAAGGAAAACTCTTTACCTAGAAAGACAAAATATGTACAGTTAAAAAAAATATACATGATATAAAATAAAAAATGAATTATAAAATATTGTCAAGAATATATTTTACATTCAAAAAAGGAGTTTCTACACAATATAGAAAAGAGAAGTACATAATATTATACTCTTATTTAGAGTATAATATGTACTCTTATTTAGAGTATAATATGTACTCTTATTAAGAGTAGGTATTATACTATTAGTATAATAAGGTCATATGAACAAAACAAAATATAATTTTAGGTTTTATTTTTATATTTATAACTGCTGATCCAAGGGTCTCGGGTTCGGTTCCCGGCGGACACACAGTATTTAATTGTGTTTTCATTCTGGATCTGTGAGACGATTAATATCGCAAGTCTCCAAAATGTGGCAACTTGTTAATGGGTGCGGGTTAAAACATTATTTGACATAGAACCTGTTAGTTCCCGAGAGGCTACATAAAAAAAAATAATGGATAATTTTTTTATTAGCGAATTGTGATATGATTTATCACAAGAAAATGTTAAATCCTAAGGCATGTTATATATTAGTATTACATATTTTTGTGACTAGTCATATTACAATGCGCGCATAATATACTCCTTATTAATTTGGTTATTTAATAAAAATAATAACAAAGGTAACTGAAAAAGTCTAATGTATGGTTATTTAAATAAAGGGAATGTAATATACGTGGTCGTAAAACGTATGTTAATAAATTTAGAGTGGATACTCCAACAGCAACAGCATTGAGACAATAAAAATAAATCCATAAGCTAAAATAAATACTAACGGTCTCCACGGCGACGACCTGATACGTATTCTCTGTATCCTCTGATATCACTTGTATATCTTCCTCTTCTCCTCCCAATCATGTCCATTTGTTATTACCAGACAAACAATAAGGCCTTGTTTTATGGACTAGTCACACACTGCTGATTTTGACACTCAATATTATATATTTACCGTTTCATTATTTCCGTAAAATGACATTTGGTTTTTCTATATTTGTGACGTTTGCACTGAGCGGAGCTTTCCACACGACACGCGGGCGCCGCGACGGTCGGAGCTTGCGAGATGAGCTTTAGCACCTGCGCAGTGACGTCGCCGGCGTCGGCGTCGGTCGGGGTCAGCGGTGTTGCAAGTTAGTTTTGTATCACATATTATTATTTTGAATACTATTGATAATTTCGTTTGACAGATAACTACATTTTTATTACAACCACATTCGATATCTATTACAAATTATATATGGCTGATGGCTGCGTATTATAACTTATTGAAATTGTACCAGCACATATTTTCGTGTCGAAATTGTTCACATCAAAACGTAAGTATTTCAATGAAGATTTTGTTTTTGAGATTGCATGTATTTTCATCTCATTTCAATCGCAACTAAAATGTTTATATATATTAGGCGAGAAAATGATATTTTATTTCTTTGAATTATAGTATATACCCCAATCTAAATCTATATATTACTAGTAAAACCCGGCAGACGTTGTCTTGCCTGTTTAATCATTAACCTCCAAATATGGTGGTGGAAATATACAAATGGTGGATCCGTATGTTTCCTTTTTGTTATTTAACATTCATATCTAGATTCGCTAATTATAATTCCGTATTTTTTTCCTTTCCATCCCCTCAGTCCCTTCCGTCCCTATTCATTCATTCAGTTATAATTTTATTTAATTACCTATGCAAACAAATATACTTGAACCGTTTTATATAATATATAGGTACATCGCGAACATACAAACAAACAAATATACGTACATCCATTTTTATATATTTTTATATTTTATATATGGGTATATAGGATTTTTTTCTTACTATTTTTGATTAATGTATTTATTTCTTTATTCATTTATTTACTTGTTCGATCATTGATTTATTTATTTATTTATTTATATGGTAATTTTTTAAAAATTTTCGTTATTTATTTATTTGATCTTGATTTAGTTATATGTTATTTATTTTTATTCAAAATTTTCTTGCAATACCAAATAGATAATTTTTCAATCCCTAATATTAAATGACAATCCCAAATATATATATTTTTAAAATTCTTGTGTTAGATATTAAATAAATAAATAAATTTACAAAGATATTTCTATTTCCAAATAAATCATTTGACTTCTGGATGTAAAGATTTATTACAGATTCCTAAGTGCTCAATATTGAATAACAAATAATATTAATATGGTCTGCCAAGATATAAACAACTTCTACCTCAAACTTGTTTTCTTTAACGAGACTCAGAATTGTTTGTTTTGAAATATAAACATTATTGTATCTATACACAGGGTCGACTTTCCCATGACATTTTTGTAAATAACATTAGATTGATAGCACGTTAAGAGCCTTACCTACATCGTGCACACAAAATTCAAAACATAATTTTATAATAAAGAATAGTATGGCGCCTGGTTCTCTATGCTTACTTCATGATGCTCGGGAAATAGCGCGATGGGTTGTATGATTTCAAGAACATTTATAATCTGTAAGCACTATAATATCATTTTGATTTTTCAAATATCAAATTTTTTAAACTGTTTTTACAACCTTTTAATTAACTTCACATGTCTGTCCGTACTGGAATTTTGAAATCAATTTTCAACTTACTTCCCGACCAGTTACAGTTCAGAATCATTCAGAATTTGTGTATTCCCAATGACAATGCATGTTAAAACTATTTTCAGATTGATTCATTTGATATTTTGATAAGAATGAACTATTTTGTATTTCAATAAAATATTTTTTTATGAATTTCTTTTATGAAGGAAAACTTTGAAATGGGTGTCCTAAAAAATCTTTTTGATTTACCTACTAGTTTAATTAAATCGATATTGATTTTTTCTTAGAAATGAACATTTAAATTTGAAAACATTAAAACTTTATTTTTGCTTATCCATCGTGTTTTTAAATATTGTATTATTTGATTTCTTATTTTCACTCAATACGAACATATACATATTATGTCACCAACCAATATTTTGTTGTCGATTTTTGTGAATAATTCCACATTTGTGAGTTTTATATATTTGATTCGTCAGCTTTTCGTAATTATTTTCTCTTTGTGTCCCTTTCATCTTATATTCTTGTCTCATATCCTAGCATTTTACTACGCAACCTTAAAATACCAACGTATTATTATTTTTTTTTTATTATTGAAACCAAACAAAATATAACAATATACAAACAATAAAAATATTACAAAAAAGTAAAATTTAAATAAGTTATATGAAACATTTTTTTATAGTATTATTTGGTATACACCACCTCACTAGGCTGAGCCTGTACCGAGGTGGCAGAATTTTTTTTTTTTGCGTTATATCTGACAGAAAAATATTAAACTTGTATTTAACTAAAACTATTGTAGCTTGATCATGTTTCCGCAGTATTTAATGCCCTTGTTTCTAATCCATATTTCTATTGTTTTCTTGTATTTCAAATTATTCATCAACTGTATGTCCGTTATTTCACTTTTAATCTTATTAAAAATTTTTGAAGCTAAATAATAGTAATGTCTTTGTCCGAATGTCGTGTTTGTCTTTGGAGTCATGAGAAAATTCCTGCGTGTCGTCTCGTAATTGTGTTGCGGTGTAATGTGAATTGTTTTATCTTTATGAAAATGTATAGAAATAATTTTGATATATAACTGTGGAATGTTGAAAACTGGAAAATCATTAAATAATTGAATTGTTGGATATGTAAATGGTTTTTTTATTATAACCTTAATTAAAGCTTTTTGTGCTTTAATAAGAGGATCCATATTAATTTTAGCAGCGCCACCCCAACCAATCATTCCGTGTGTTATAATCGATTGAGCTAACGCGTAATATATTGTTTTTAAGTCTTTTTTAGTCATTATGTTGCGAATGTTCTTAAAAATATAAATAAGCCTTCTTATTTTACCTGCAACTGTGTTTATGTATTTATTCTTTCATTTGTACAATCAGATTAGCAATGTTGAACAAAGAGCACAATTTAATATATGTACTATCAGTACTATGTATGTATTTATTCACTGTATTAGTGACTCTTCTTTCAACATCTTTTCAGCCTTCCATTGTTTAGTTTAAAAGCTAGGTATTCACTCGTATCTCGTATTGTGTTCTAGATTTTCTCTTTTTAAATACCATCACCATCATATTTGTTCTATTATAAGTATGGATTGCAATTGCAGCTAGATCCAGCAAATTTAACGGAATGCTGGATCCAGGGCATCTTGCGCTGCGGATCCGCAATTGATTAATTTCCCAAATAATGGCGCAAAAGACTACGTAGTTTTGTTAAAACATTAAGATTTCCATGCAAAGTTGTAACAACTCTTATAAACAATCTTTTTTTTATGTAAAAAAAAGTTGTAATACGAGTATCCCAGTAAAACATTTGGGGATACAAATTAATTTTGAAATAAAAAGTCATTGTTAAGTGTTTTGCTAGATATACGACAAAATAATGTTAAGATGAATTTATTCATACTATTTTATATTTACTAAAATTTTCTTATAAATACGAATAAACTAGTTTGTCTTATATTTAGGATAATATTTTAGTTTTTACTAAAAATTTCTGGATCCAGCGCGGATCCAGCAATTTTTAAGAAAATCCGCAAAAATCCTGCTGGATTAAAAACGCTCTAACAACAATCCCTAGTTCTTAGTACATTCTTCGATAGGTACATAAACGATCAACAGTAGATTTTAAGAAAGAAATAATATTGTTTGTACATACAATAGCTGAATTTTGCTAAATAATATTGTTTGTAGGTACATACAAGAATCAAATTATTGGGTTTGAAGCGCGCTGGGCTAGTAATCCAGTGGTCGTGAGTTCGAATCCTGCCTCGACCGATTTCGTTCACCTATAGCACAAGCATTTATGATTAGTTTAGGGAACGTAGGGAGATGTATATGTACTTGTTTAACAAGGACATATTCATTTAAAAAAAAAAAATTACCATTTTGTCAGATAAAAAAGGTCTTGTTATATATGGAAGTCTTGTCCAACTGTCGATTCGTTCGAGAGAATGAAATTCTATTGAAGGAAGAGGCAGTTTAAATCCAAGATGCGTGTACGAAGGAACATTTTGTATGACATAGTGGACTTTTTGCATGCTAAAAACACCAACTTAGAGACTTCGGAGCATATACATATGTTCCCATACATGGATTTACTCAGAATTCGGAGTAGAACATTTTGTGTGTGTGTGTGTCCCTTATAACTTTTGATCCGCTCAATTTACAGAGCCCAAAATTTCAGAATATATAGATAATTATAGGCCTACAAAACTTTTATACTCAGAATTTTTAATTTTTGTTTCAGTCAAGGGTTATCAACTTTTGAATTTTTACTTTATTTTTCCATATATCTCAGACACCATAACAGCTAGAACGCTAAAAATTGATATGAACATAGACAAAACAAAATCTCAAAATTAGTTTTTTCAAAAAAAATCCAGAGTTTCTCAAACATTTTTTATTAAGAAAAATATTTTTTTTATGATAAATTTATGTGTTTATCTACCTATATTTCCATTTTTTTTAATTATCGAAAAAAGCCGAGACATCCCAACTAGATAATGTAATTTTCTATAAAAAATATTCATATTGTAGAAGTACATCTGAATTTTTTTTAACAATATTTATAAAAATTGAATTTAGTGACGACATCGCTTCATACAATTTGTATGGCAGTCGCCTATACACAATATGTAAGAAGACTTAATAGTTTGATACTTAATCTCCAAACATACATACAGAACCATCATGCTATTTTTATATTCCGGGTAGGAAAAGAGAACTGACCTCCATACTGTCCTATCCTGACATACATACCAACATGTGTTAAAATTTTCAATAATTTGGATTTATGGGTTTATAGTTTGATTCTTATTCTTCAACTATACATACTATCGCTATCGACAGTTGAATCTCATGTGTTACATGCAACTAGTTATATAATAATTATATAAGGAGGATATCTTAAGTATCTTTTTTTGTAAAAATATTGTATTGTTAAACTTTGATGTGTACCTTGTATATTATTTCTTATGTTACAAATAAAAAATAAAAAAATTACTTATATAAGTGTTATTATTTTTTATTTATTTGACGAACGCAGTCTCCTTAAGTCTAGCTCTCTCCGTTGCATAGTATTTTAATTTGTTTTAGTTATGGTATGATATTTGTGCGCGCTGTTTGGTACTGTGATATCATGACTATTCAAAACTAATCTAAAGTAAACACATAGTTTTTGTTACAGATAGTTGCATTACGTTGTTTTATTTATCAAATTTACCAGCATTTGATGTGACGTTAAATTGAATATTTATACACGAATAATTTTGATAAGTTCATTGATTTTTATTGGTAAGTTCGTTGACTTTAGGTTCATTAGTGTTATCAAGGTTATTATCATTTTTATGTCTCCATTAACTACATTTCTGAATAAAAATAATTCTTGTTTCATAAGTACCACCATGCTCTAGTTTATCTATTGCAATGTTAACTAGACATGGACTTTAATATCGAGTGTCTACGAAAATGAACATTTTAATTAGGTACCTACCTGAAATGTTTATTTTTATCTAATGTTTTGTCAAATAAATTTAAATCAGTTGTAAACACATCGTTTAAATAAACTTGAAAATCATAATGAAATATCTACTTTTCATTAGATTAAACTGGTTTTAAAGTTATTTTGATATTATTTTATATTACAAGCCAAAAATGTCTTTATCACTGTCCTGTAATAGAAATAGTCACTGTCAATATAATACAAAGATTTCTTTATCACTGTCCTGTAATAGAAATAGTCACTGTCAATATAATACAAAGATTTCTTTATCACTGTCCTGTAATAGAAATAGTCACTGTCAATATAATACAAAGATTTCTTTCATCATCATCATCATTGGCGCTACAACCCTGTGTGGGTCCTGGCCTTCTCCAGAATCCTTCTCCAGCCGTCCCTGTCCTCCACAGCTCTCCTCCAGTTTGCTATTCCGATCGCCCTTATGCCTCTATTTCTTCTGCCCTCTGTATTGGTATTAAGAACCTTTTTGGGATCATTCATCCGGCTGACATGTCCCAACCACTGCAGTCTACGTACTTTTATGACTTGTACAATGTTATATAATGCCTGTAGTTCGTGATTATATCGCATCCTCCAAAGTCCATTATCATTTACTAGACCAAAAATTTTTCTCAGGATTTTCCTTTCAAATATCGAGAGGCTATTTTCGTCTCCTTTTTTTAAGACCCAGCATTCAGCTACATACACTAAGACAGGTCTGAGAAGAGATTTATAAATCAGGATTTTTGTTTTCCTTGTTAGTATTTTGGACCTAATGTGCTTTATTAGACCACAATAGTACCTATAACCAGCGGCCAGTCTTGCCTTAATTTCGGTGCTGCAATTATTTTCATGAGTCACGATAGCGCCTAGATAGCAAAAAGAGTCAACCGATTCCGTAAAGGTTTCTTTACTTTTGAGTTACATAAATATTTAATTTTCCCTTTTAACTAAAAATAAATTCTAATCAATTTATTGTTGAATGTGTGATTGATGCATAGAGTGAAAAAATAAATATAATATCTGAATGATAAATCTTTTTTTATAATCTGTGACACGTTTTCCAAAATGTGTATTTCATCTTGTAGGTACATAGACGAAATCATTAGATGGTAATTAGATTTAACTTTTTGATCGTCAGTTCTTGATGGAATTACATTTAGATTAATTAATATTCTTAATAAATAAAAATAAAAAACTTGTTTAAAATCAATCCCACTATTTATTATGACTAAAACCTACAACCGGTTTCGTGCAAAGCACATTTTCAAGTAGTTCATAAACAGTGGGATTGATTTTAAAGAAGTTTTTTATTTTTATTATTCCACTAGCTGAGAAGCTTCGCTTCGCTCAGCTTCTAAGCTAGGGCTTGCAGCCGGCTTTTGCCGCTGCGCGGTAAATGACCGCCTCCGGCGGTCCATAGCACTGAGGGGTCTGAAGGTACTGAACGGTTTGAAGGTACTGAACGATCTGAAGGTACTGAGGGGTCTGAAGTTACTGTCTGAAGGGATGAAAGATTCGGGAGGAAATGAAGAGGGGTATGAGGCATTGACGGAACGGGAGGTACAGAAGGACCTGAAGGGACGGGAGACACTGAAGAGACGGGTGGCACTGAGGGACAGGAGACATTAAAAGGACAGGAGGCACCGAAGGGACGGGAGACACTGAGGGACCATTTTTAATTATACAGGCAATACGAAGATTGCTGAGTTTCAACTAAATCAAACTCATATAATCCGCAAAGTGGTTAAAAAGGTTGCAAACCCTATTGTAGAAGTCAAACGAAACTTCTCTTTTAGTATCTTAATTTGCGTTTCACAAACCATGACACGGAGCAAGCTTTATTTTTCGCTGCTGTGTTTGTCGCCTCCGCACAAAGACGTTATTCTTATAAAATATTAATTTACAAAATAATAATAAATTGTTTAATTTTAGAAAGATTGATATTTTAAACTCCTTGTAAATAAACATGTATTAAAAAAATAATAATATTTTTTCATGCAACTCTCCAATAATAATTAGTACTTTAAATCCTGGCAACACCGTGGTTGACATTTGACTTGACGTTTGACAAATGACCGATAAATTATGTTTGCAAACTCAACATGTAGTCTAAATCTAAACTAAATGATATTACTTAAATGATCACCTATTGTGTGTTATGTGTATTTAGATTGTATAATTTTTTATGCTTAAATAAGGATATTCGCCTTTTCAGTTAATTTAGCAAGCATTCGCAGACTCTTATTTTAACTGCAGACATTAAAGCGGTACTATAGTTTGGTTATGGACATTTTATATTCAATTCACCAGAATTTGATGTATTTCAGATTAGCATTAAAGTAGCGAGATGTATTCTAAGTGCAATTTTTTTAATACTATAATTTATTTTGCCAACTGTAACCACTAAAATATAAAATCATGTATGTTCTCTTCGGTGATAATTTTTTTTTCTTGTTTATGTTTACCTCCGTTTCACGATGAAACTTTATCTGTTACAGAAACATATTATATTATTATGTTATATTTTTCAACTTGCAACTGACAGTATAGCCAATCAGCGGAGACTTCTAATTGGCTGTTAAATTATTATATTAGATGTAATATATATGCTGTTAATCTTCCAAAAATTTACAAACAAATAAATATAATAATTTTAGTCTAAATTTAATACTTAAACTTTGTCGTATGTCTGTTGAATAACAAATGAGAACGTATGAGGCCGACTTAAAAATTATTTACCAGTTAAGACTAAAATCACTCTAACGCGACGTCTTACGTAGGCGATTCAAGGCGAACGCGAAGCGGCGCGAAAATAACAATCAGTCGGTAACTATTGAAGTGTCCTGCGTTACCGACCGCGAGTAGGGTACGGTGTGACATGGTACGATGCGAAGCGAACGCGATCAATTTGTTTGATATTTTCGCGCGAATTGGAAGCGGTGCCATAGTTTTTTTTGGTAAAGTATAATGTCAGAAGCACGATTCGCGTGCCCGTAGGACAGAGCCGCAGCGTCGCTCCGCATCACTTTGAATTCGCATGTATCCGTTCGGATCGCTTCGCATTCGCGTTCGCTTTGAATCGCCTACGTAGGATGTCGCATAACTCAACAACACATGCTACCATTACTTGACTACGCTGACGTTGCCTACGCTGAGATTCAACTGAAGATCAACTTAACAAACTCGAACGGTTACAAAATGTCTGCATTCTATACGTGTTTGGACTCAGGAAGTTCGACCACGTATCCGTGAGCAGGCAACGACTGAACTGGTTAAAGATCCGTCACCGAAGAGATTCCCGTGTTCTTTCCCTTTATATATTTTGTATTTTTAATACTATAAAAGTCTTTAATTATTATTATTATTAGGTGATGTATGTATGTCGAGTATCGAGACGACAATGCGTATATGTCAGAATAGGAAAATGTGTTCGATTCAATATGGTTATATAGTTTTTATAGTTCGATTCAAGTTTTTTCAATTAAGTTTTTGACAAAGATATACATTGTTAAAGATATTGAGAAAACTTACCACGTTAATAAGTTTTGTTGAATTTGATAGTAATATATTTTTATCGGATACCTACCTGGATATTAACAAAACACGATGAAAACAGAGTGGATGCCTTTGAAAGAAAAATCTTATGCAGAATATACCTATGTACCTATTAACGACTGTCAAACATGGGGTAAAAGATATATATCACCGAGCTTTATGATCTTTACCAGGACCTCAGCATAGTCATGAGCCATGGGGCAGCAGAACTGGAAGGTGGCAGCCAACGATAGAACAGTATGGAGAAGATTCTTGGACACAGATAGGACCCATCAAGAGTTGTGACGCTAAGAATAATGATGATGATATTTTTATGTGAATAAATTAATTGATTGTTGGCAATTATTTAATTTTATTTTCTTAAATTTATCTTCATAAATTTGAAAGTAAAATAATTTGTTAATTAAATGAAACATACAGAAATGTTTTGAAAATATAGATTTCTTCTTCCTTGCCTCTTCCCAGTTCATCTGGAGCGGCCCTTCTGGTACGACCTTTCCTTTCTTGCCCTTCGGAGATCTTTCCATCTTGCGTCATTTCTCTGGTTAGTTGCTCCTCCCTCAACTCCTTAATATTTGTCCACCAGGTGGCCTATGTACGGCCTCTATTTCTGGACTGAGTGCGTATATCCTGTGTGAGTTTAACTATATGAACCTCATTTCGTCTGGTAATGTGTCTGTACCATCGGTGTCTGGCCTTTAGTTTCTCCGGAATAGAGGCGACTCCAAAACTACCTCGGACGTATTCATTTCTAATTTGATCCTCCTTTGTAACACATCTAACTCTATCACTCATAATAATAACTCATAATTCTTTAGTTTATTCCTAAAAATTTCATTTGAAAGCAAGCATTACATACATACCATCACGCCATGTCCCTCGCGGGGTAGGCAGAGAGAACCAAACGCTACTTATTTCTATCTTGACACACATTCATCGACATTCATACATTGTCCTATACATATTCATTTGTTGTTCATGCTTCTGACATCTCCGCCTTTCAAAATAGCGTTCCCATGGATATGCCATCCCTTACTTGGGCGGCCCCGACCTCTGATTCAATTCATGTCCGCAATGTATATTTTCTTCGTCAGGCGTTCCTAATTCATTCTGCCCATGTGTCTAAACCATCTCAATGTGTTCACTTAAATTCTATTAATGACATCTTTCTTTATCTTACATTCTTTCCTTATGTCCTCATTTCTGACCCTCTCATACATCGTCCTATTATATCTTCTAACATGACTTTTAAAATACTTAATTCTATAATGGCATGCATTTATAGAATTACCTGTTAATAATGTATAAAGAGGCTCTGGAGGATATCTATTGCAGGTATGTGTACTATTCCATTGTTACAACACATTCCTGGGTTTTCTCCCTTCCATTTCGAATCACCACAATATGTACAAATTATAGACATTCTACCAAAAGTTGATACTGGCTCAGAAATAAATTGCAACTATAGGTTAATATCTATATTGCAACTATAGGAAAAAGCAGAATTTTCCTTTTGTCTCCATGATTCATGTTTCAATGCCACATCTGTTATTTTACATACAAAAAAAATAGTGTTTGGCGATATTGTTAAGCGTTTTCAATTTGACTCCTCAGGGGCCTTATGACTTGAAGACTTAGAGGCTGTTTTATACTTTTAATGCTGCTAAGATGGCGCATTCAAGTGCAGTAATTTCTATTACTTCAACGTCTTGCATATTCATCTGATCTATTATCATTAAAAATTATCACGACTCCCTACCTCTATCCAATTACTTGAAGACTGAAAATCTGTATTTCTTCTTTCTTGCTGCAGAAATTGTAATACCCTATACGCCGTCATTCGTAATCTACTGGCTTCACATCTCCTTTCTTGCTGTTCTTTAGATTCGTTTGCCCTAAGTGCAACCATTCGCAACATGTTATTTTCATGTGCCATTCCTTCTGCACTTATTAACCTACTCCTAGAGGAATGACATAACCTGTACACCAAAATACAATAATCACCAACTCATTTATGAAAATATCTTTAAACAAATACCTACGTTATTTCCATATGTGAATGTTGATTTAAAATTTACCTAAATTCATCGAGAATTGAAATTTCAACTTACATTTTGTAACTATATAGGCTAAAATTTGATTCTGAAAGAAAATAAAATATAAAGTTATTAAATATTGGAAAATAAACTAAATCAATACATATTAATTACGATAAAAATATAAAGTAGGTAACTTTCGAATATTTGACAGCTGAAAGAATGGTGGAACAACGCGAGGAAAGCAAATCTGACCCACAATGCAAAAGGGACCATTTGTTCAACGTGAATTGCTCACTCTCCCTGTGTCGGATTTTATTACTTCGTGCCATTTGAGGTCTAATTACGATAGGGACGCATATATCAGAATGTTGGTATTTTTGTCATCTTCAGGGTAAATTCACATATATCAATTTTGGCGACTCGGCGAGTAAAGCATAAAAGCATTCTTTAATTCTTATTATATAACATTTAAACTAACTTTCTTTTGAAAATAATAAAAAAAAACATATCAGCTTGTGAGGCTTTGTGTTTTTATACTGTTTCAAATGTAATATTATAAAAATGTAATATTGTAAGTTTTTTACTCTACTGTAAAATTGCCGATTTCCACATAGAAAGATTTCAAACGAATGTAAGAACAGGCAGCCTTGGGCAGACTGACATGAATATAGTCGTGCACAAACATTCGCAAATCCAGAACGACAATCTTACCAGGTCTACTTTATTTATATGCAGATTATATGGTACCTACCTACTGCTTTTGTACATGAGATGACGTTCATTAAATAATGTGTAATTGAATATATAACTTCAAAGTAATTGTGAGATACTTTTATTTAAGGCTACGACTATTTACACGACTCAACCATAGACGAAAACCAAAAATAACCACAGAAAACGCAGATAAATCAAGTTATAAAAATATTTACCTTTGTTTATACTTTGTTATAATAGTAGATCTCGATGAAAAAATGATTTATAAAATTAAGTAAATGTATTAAGATGCCAATATTATTTATTTTTTCTTCAAGTTGGTTTCCATGATGCATTTATGACCATTGAAAAAAATCACAAAGGTAAATATTTTTGTATCTTGATTTATCTGCGCTTTCTATGGTTATAAATGACCTAAAAACATAGTCGACGTCAGAAAATTTGTCGTGTAAATAGACACTTTTTGGCGGGAAAACGCTTTTCCCGCCAATTCCGGTCGTAAAAATAGTGGCACCGTTTATTTAATATAAATTATATCCACATGAATGATAAAATGTTGAGGCATGAGGCTATTTTGAGGCATGAAATAAGAATAGCCACAAAAAATGCATACCATGGAGCCCTCTAAATTAGCAATCCCGGCACCATTGTGCAAAAGAACAATCGACAAATGTGAATAATTCACACTCGTGGACAGTCATTGCCTTCAGATCTTTTAAAATTTAAAGCATCAAAGGTGTGACCAATATCTCTGTAAACTACCAATAGTAAGGCACCATAACTATGACAGAACTTCTTGAAAGCTTTGAAATTTTAAAGAATCTCGATATGATTAAATAATAAAGTGGGTGGTGGCACAGCGGTTATCTAGTAACTACTAATCCAGTGATCGCGAGTACGAATTTTGCCACGACTGATTTAGTTCTCATATAGTACAAGCATTAATATTAAATGTCAAGATTAAAAAATATATAAATATATATTTTTTTGCTTTATTTGGCAATTGACCCTATTTAGAGTGCTATATGCCTAATTAATGCTTAGTTTAGGGAATATATGAAGATGTATATTGTACTTGATAAATGTTCATATTCATTCTTTAAAATATATTATTGTTTCTAAATTACTATTTAAGTATGGAGGCTTGATGGTAGTTGATTGGATACTTTAAATTTTCCTAAAATTTTCAGGGTATGTTGTAGTACTGTGATAAGAAAAAGTGTAGTAATCTAATAAAAAAAAAGTGTTTGTTTTTCTTCTTAAATTTTGACTCGTTTGACCTTGAATAGAGGTCAAACGAGTGATAGAGTTCAAGGTTCCAAATATTTGGTGTAAATTAAGTGAAGGAAAGCCAGTGGGTATACGACAGGTGTATCAACTATGAAAAATGTGGAAATTAAAAAAAAATGGCTATTAATATGGTTGGTCTTAACCATTTTCGAAATCAGAATATGTCATTGAATCATATTTTATTTACGGATATAATCGTTGACGTAAACATGTAGAATTGTAAACAAATTAAACATACATGTATAAATATAATATCTGTGAATGGTGATAATAACAAAGTAATACCTACCTACATGTTTATATCTTATGTATAACAAAGTAATGATCCTAATTAAAAAAAATATCTATTCACCTAGATAAACATTGATAAAGTTTTTGATAAGTGTTTTTTTCGATTAAAACACATTTGAGTTCATTTAATTATCATTTAAAACGATAGAAAGTCGTTTTTAAATATATCATGTTTTTGGGTACGATAGTAGTTAATCTTTTATACTAAAAATATTTAACAACGAATGCATGTCAATTTGATTATTTTACGAGTATAATGAAGATTCGATTAGTGTTTTAATCGTATCATATTTATGGGAAACGTTGAACCATATTTTAATTTGTTTTAAATTGTTTTTTATTACTTTCTAGAATCGTATAATAAATCTGAAAAAAGAAGGTTAGAAATGGAGGATTGCTATGAAATAAGTGACTATGGTTACGGAAAAAGTTTTGTGAAGTTATTACACGTCTTTAAGAATGGCACGAAGCACACAGTGAAGGAATTTGAGGTGAATACAACACTCAAGTTGAATTCGCACATTGATTACAAACATGGCAATAATCAAGACATTGTTGCCACCGACACACAGAAAAACACAGTTTATATATTAGCCAAGAGACATGGCATAGTCACACCAGAGGGCTTTGGGATTCTACTTTGTAAGCACTTCTTGGAAACATATAATCATGTGATAGAAGTGAACGTGAAAATTGAAGAATATCCTTGGGAGAGAATCAACAGGCACGGACAGAATCACAACCATGCTTTTGTTTTCACTCCAGTGGCTACCAGAATAGCATATGTATCGCAGAAACGAAAAGGTAAACGGAGAGAATATACAAAAGTTTAATATATACACATAATTATTATTGCTTTTTTTGCACAATGCTCAATTGATAATTTTACTGGCCAATGGTAATTTCTTAACTTGGTAAAGAACACAGAAACAAGTAGGTATTACTATAGAAACATTTTAAATTTATCTCTTTTCCGGAAAGAATCTGGCACATAAGTAAAAATATATCAATATTTTGTCTTGACGATCACAAATTGATTACACAGAAACGTAAAAATGTTCTTATTTATTAGTTCATTAGTTGATTATACTAAATTCTATAACCGTGGAAAATGATTCTTTTATTGGTTACACTGAAATGAAAAATTATAGGTATTCTTCAATTATTTTTGATTACACTGAATTCATAAAATAATCTTTTCATTTGATTGATAACACTGAATTATAGGTAATTACTCTTGGATTGATTTCATTGTGTTCTAAAAAAATGTAATTTGACAGGAGAAGTTCAAGTTAAATCAGCAATCGGCAATCTGAGAGTTTTAAAGACTACCCAATCGTCTTTTGAGAATTTCCATCGCGATGAATATAGAACACTTCCTGATGCAGCTGATCGGATTTTCTCCACTTGCGTGGACGCTATGTGGGAATATAGATCTATAGACGGACTGAACTTTGATGGTGTTTGGAATAAAGTGAAAGACATTATACTGGAGAAGTTTGCGGGTAATGCTCAGACTGGTGTTTCCTCGCCATCTGTTCAAAACACCCTGTACATTGCTGAGAGAATGGTTCTTGACAATATTTCACAGGTACAGGATTTTTCAATTTTTTTTACTTATATCTAAAGTAATAAACAGAATCGCTCATTTCTGCGACACGTGATGTTATGTGAGGTGACGACATTAAAAGAAACCACAAGTCTTGTCACCTTTCGTTAAAGGCTAGGTGCTGAATACATAATTAAAAACTATTAAAATGTTCTCCATAGTTTTACATGATGTTTACATAATTTTAATGTCATGCTCTTTATATTTTTTGCTTAAATAGATGTTTTAATTTTTATATGTTTTTACATCTATATAAATGTTATTCAAGGTGACAACAATGACTTTGGAATCTAAGACATAGTTAAGTCTCTAATGTTAAATTGGTATAATAGAAGTTACAGTGAGAAATAAAGAAAAACAAAATACAAATCAAGAAAAAAGAAAAGAGAAAAAAAATATAATAACAGCACTGATCATAGCAATAAGGAAAAGTAGAATGGTACGGAATGTTCGCTTCGGATGGCAGAGTTATAGCCAAACATCTTGAACTTATAGCCGAGAAGGGGGGCAGTTTTGCACGTAAGCCAACGAAGCAAAAATACACAAATTTGCGCTCTGTGCAAACGGAAGCTCCTTCAAGATGTTTGGCGAAAATTATACGCTTCTTCTTTTTGATAATAATAATGTTTGAGTGTGGTCAGGAGGAAGAGACGTTGGACCACTTGTTTTTTAATTGCTATAACCGATTAGCTAATAACAATGTTCTACATTCTGATTTAATAAATACAATTGATCCATCTCCAATTGATATTTCCCATCTTTTATCAATAAAGTTACAGATATAATTAACATTTTATTACATTAATTTCATTTTTAATCCACTTTCTGCATTGAATCAGTAAAGAATAATAATAAAATATACTTGCTAAATAGCTAGGATTACCCGCAGATGAGTAAACAGTTGTAAAACAATGGAATTGAATAAAAATAACAAATATTTTTTGCACCCTGAGCAACTTGCCCATTTATTGCATGAAATTACTGTTTCAACTGTTAGTTTCAGATGATAAAGTATTAGTAGTAAAATGTTTTTAATTTTGATTTTCAGGTCTCGAAAATAGAAATGGTCATGCCGAACAAACATTACTTTAACTTCGATTTCAACAAATTTCCGTCTCATTTGCATTCTGGAAATAATAATATAGAAGTTTACCAACCCGTGGATAAACCATCAGGAATGATCAGGGCAGAATTATCCAGGAAAGGATTGAGTAAATTGTAAATAAATTAAGATAAGCTTTTATTTAATCAATTTTACCAATAAATAAAATTAGTTAATACTGAGTAACTATTTGTTTTAATAAATTCTAAATGACTGATAACAAATATGAAAATGCAAAAGTGAATAAATATATTTAAAATATAAAACGTATTATTGAACGTTTTATATGTTCGACGTAGGTACCTACTGAGAAATTCCGGCAGTTACTGTGCATGTGGCCACATGATACTTTTACACGTTGTTTCTTTTTGAAACAACTAAATATTGAATATAGTTATCGCTATACATCTAGAAGATAAATTTGAGTGTTAAGCTTGGTTGGTTTGATCAAATGTGTATGAAAATCGCCTCTCTTCACGCTAAAAAAATTCTAGAAGTTTGGCGATAATTATATCTTTCTGAGCTCAGCCAGTCAAATCTGATAAAATGTGGCTAAAATGCTGATTTATATTGCATTTGTACCTTTTTTCCGATGCACATATTTTTGTTATAAGTAGATATTTTGTAAGAACCTGTTCCGAGTGAGTGCATATGTATATTCTGAATCATATGTTTCATTACTATTCATTAGTAATTCTTTCAGGACTTTCTTTTATATTAGCCTGATACAGAGGCAAAGTTATTGCAATAATACATTTAGATCTAACACAGTTTAAATAACTATGTTATTTGATTTCATTAATTAAACTAAGTACTAAAACTTCAATAACCATCATATGTGTTTTTAAATCTTAAAAGCGAAGATTTTGTATTTTTTCTTGATTATATGTCCCTAAATAAATCTACAATGAAATTTAATGCAAATTATCTAATAAATTACACAGTATATGTAATAAATTAAAATGAAAACACCGTCAATAGGTATGACACGAAAAATAATTCGTATGTTTCATAAGAACACATAGAACACGTTTCACTAAGTATTTGCTAGCAAAATAGTTTTATGTTCTTAAATGAAGTTTGTAAAATTTCCTAACTGAAGAGATGACAAGAGTAGCCCACTATCAGTGTGTATTGGTGTTTATCTCGAATATTTTTCATCTCTATAGCATTTTGCGTCTGTGCTAGAATTCAGTGTTAATACAATTTCTATGCTCTTTATAGTGATGTTTCACAGACTCGAATTATTGCAAATATTGTCGACGATTTTTATGTTCATCTCATCACGTCGATTGGTTCTCTTTTGGCATTCCAATAATTTTATCGGCCATCTGGTACAGTTCTTCCACAGTCTGAAATCAAACGCAATCAAATGAATATCTTTTAAATGAGGCAGGAATTAGATTGTGGATAAATACTACTAATTCTATTATAGATTAATGAATTTAATTATACGACCACATTTATTTTTTTATTTCTCACGCCATAATAAATAAACACATTTTATAAACTGCATATTTAATTATAATTTAATATGGAGAAAAAAATAATTGTAAATGACCCATCAAAACGGTATCTGCTGAACAAATTTCATAGTATTCATATACCTACATACACAATAATATTATGATAAGTAACGTAATATTTTAATTCATGTTTTCTTATCAGTTATTTAGTTGTATTTTTTAGTTTAAAAGAATTTTGTTCAATGTAAGGTTTCTACTATAGAGCATCTTGACTTACATATATAAATATAAGTGATAACATTATTGTATAGATAACTTGTCTCGACATATGTATGTAGATTACAGGATATAACATATGTATAATAAAGTAAGCTTAGTACATATTTTTCATGATAAACAGACACCATTTTAAGAAGTGAATGACATTAACTATTTGCATCCAAGTGAGTGTGTGCGTTGTGCGTGCGTGCGTATATATCTCTAAAACCATATACTTAAGCTAGAACCTTGAAAATTGGTATAAATATAGACAAATACCAAATCTCAAATTCATTTTTCCAAAAAAATCCAGAGTTTCTCAAACATTTTTTAATAAGAATAACATTTATTTATGATAAATTTATGTGTTTAACTGCCTATATTTACAAAGTTTTTAAAAATATCGTTAAAGCCGACCACCCAACTAGATAATTAAATTCTCTATAAAAAATATGAACATTGTAGTAGTAGATCTCAAACTTTTTTTAACTATTTTCATGAAAATTGAATTTAGTGACATCGCTTCATACAATTTGTATGGCTGACTAAAAAAGGACTGACCTCCATACTATCCTATCTTGACATACATACCTATTTGTGTTGTATAGAAAACAAATATCTTAAAATATTCAAGAATTTGGATTTATGGGTTTATAGTTTGGTACGTATTATTCAACTATACATACTATCGCTATATCGACAGTTGGAGCTCATGTGTTACATGCAACTAGTTTTGACTGAACATCCCATAAGAAACAATTGTTAAAATCCGAGACGAAATGCATTTTCAAAACGTAATTGATTATTTTATGACAAATTTTAAAACTCAAAATGGGAATATACTCTTTTATATATTTTGACAGGGGAAAAATCCAGTATTTGCGTGTATACAAACATGAAAAATATTCGTTAAATATTGATTATATTTATAGAGATTATGCATTTCTTACATCATCTCTATTCCACAGGGTTTCTCAAAATACGCAATATGGCTGTGAGAGTGTATACCTACTTACCGTAAGATCTCGAAGCTTTTTAACATCTTCGTCTTCGTATTTCAAGACGATTCCAAACTCAGTGATGGGACTTGACCTGCTGGAAGAGGCGCTCTTTTCCATGACAACTAGAGGTCCTCGAGGTTCCGGAGTGACTTCTATACGACTGACTTGACTGCTTACTTCGTTGCTAGCTTCAGTGTCTCTCTGACTACTCTTTCTGGTGCTGGCCTTTCTTCTGCGGTACCTTCTGTTGAAGGCATCGAGCCGAGCCTGGTTTGAAAAGAAAAACCTTTGCAGTATAAATAAATAGTATATATCAATGTGTGAAACTGTATCTTCTTTACAAAACTCCATAAAGATTTAAATTTTTGAAATAGAAATACTAATAAGTCATTTTATAATTTTTATCATCGTTAATGAAATTCCCATTCACTGGTATCGCTCTTCGACGAGCGTCGTCAGAATTGGTTACAATACATAGCTATATTGTTATTATAATGGAAAAATGAAAATAATAACGAAAACACACACTAAAAGAGTATTATTGCAGTTATTTACAATAATTTATATATTTTCATTCTTTTCCCATTTTTGATTTGCACTGGATATTTGTAATAACTAGTATATAAGGTCTTTGGTAATAACATTAGGTATAGTTTTTTCCTTTTTTTCATGTATATAGAATCGTTTGATTACTGATTAGGTACTGTGATGATTGGGGATGATAATGAAAAAAGTTATGGAATACTTACATTAGAATTTTATAAAAGCTCAATTAATTACATTATAAAATTCTATGTAATTAATTTGAATATACAATTAGGGGAAATCAGTAGTTGATAGGTACTAAATTTCTTGATATATAATAACTAACCCTGTTCATCTTTTCAATTTCCTTATTGACCAGTTTCCAAAAAGCGAAGATGGGATGGGAACGTATCTCTGGTGGACAATTATCCAATGGGGATCTTCCATTCAAAATTAACTTTTTCAGTCGATCCATTTCTTCCACCTTGAAAATTTAAATTTAATTTGATAATAAATGATTAAGTAATCGACAAACCAAAAAATATAATGCGATAAATATAATAAATTATTCTAGTCCAATGAACTTCTTTTAATAATCAATGAAACTGTAGAAGCATTATTTCATTGTATCCAATGCTTTTTTCCCCTTCACCCGTTTGTTTGAGAAGTGTAACTTTCAACAAATATGTTGCAATGATTTTGTGACAATACTACTGCCAATATGTGGTTTGGTGTAATATTGAAGACCGTTGCATGTAGATGTGTTATTTGTGATTTTTACAAATGCTCATTAAGATGCCATAAAAGAAAATATCGGTGATATTTTTTTTATATTACAAAAAAAATAAAGGTACATTTTAAAATTAAGATACAAAAGGAAACAGAGTAGGCGAGCAGAGTACCGACCAGAATAGGCGAGCCACATGGGCTTGGGACCATGTATGTGGGATTAAGGGGCCCCTTTATGACTCAGGTCACGCTCACCACTTACCCACCAATCTCCGACTGATACTACACTCCCCTGCGCAACCAATTCTAATATTTTATGTAAGAAGCTTTGATAACTGTTTAAAACAGTGACTTATTAAAACAACTGTCGATTCGTTAATGAGAATTCAATTCTCTTAATGAATCGACATTATTAAGCCAAGATGCGTGTACGAAGGAAAATTTTGTATGGTGTAGTGGACTTTTTGCAAGCTAATAACACCAACTAGAGGCCTCGCAGCATATATTTTCCTATACATGGATTTACTCAGAACTCGGAGTAGAACATTTTATGTGAGTTTTGTGTGTGTGTGTCTGTGTGTCTGTCTGTGTGTGTGTGTGTCTGTCTGTCCCCCCCTTATAACTTTTGATCCGCTCAATTTACAGAGCCCAAATTTTCAGAATATATAAACAGTTATAGGCCTACAAAACTTTTATACTCAGAATTGTGATATTTTGTTTCAGTCAGGGGTTATCAACTTTTGAATTTTTACTTTATTTTTCCATATATCTCAGAAACCATAAAAGCTAGAACGCTGAAAATTGGTATAAAGATAGAAAAATACAAAATCTCAAATCAATTTTTTTTTTTAAATTACAGGGTTTCTCAAACATTTTTTATTAAGAAAAATATTTTATTTATGATAAATTTATGAGTTTAACTGCCTATATTTCCATTTTTTTTAAATATCGAAAAAAGCCGAAACATTCCAACTAGATAATTTAATTTTATATAAAAAATATAAGCATTGTAGTAGTACATCTCAATTTTTTTTAACAATTTTTATAAAAATTGAATTTAGTGACGACATCGCTTCATACAATTTGTATGGTAGTCACCTATACACAATATCAAAGAAGACTTAATAGTTTGATACTTCATCTCCAAACATACAATATACACCATCATGCTGTTTTCATATTCCGGGTAGGAAAAAAAGACTGACCTCCATACTATCCTATCTTGACTACCTAGGTACATGTGTTGTATAGAAAACCAAATATCATAAAACAATTAATAATTTGTATTTATGGGTTGGTACTTATTCTTCAACTATACATACTATCGCTGTCGACAGTTGGATCTCATGTGTTACATGCAACTAGTTGATACTAAATGTTACTTTCTACTCTTAGTTTTCTCGAAGAAATCTATGAGTTTTTTGTTTCTCAATATGTTATGAAATAAATTATATTAAACCATACAGTGTTTCAATATTCAGTAAGATCATATTATGTTATAAAAAAACAATTTATGAAACTTTTTCCGTAAATTATACTAATCTAGAAATCGTCAGGAACATAAAGAGCAATTTATTTTTCGTCAGAAACTGTTTATAATCAAGTTCGTGACGGCGTAACTATTTGAAACTTTCATTCAAATTACACTACTTAAGGTACTGTGATCCCTTATACAGCAAAGAGAAAGTGAACAAAATTGTGCTTTCAAATTTTTAAATGTTGTAATTTTCACCAGAATACATCATAACACCAATTACTGACGATACTTGTTGTAAATCTAAATGTTGAGCTAAATGAAATAAAATTAGGAGATTTAGGTGGTACATAATTCACACTGGACACAACGCAATATGTAACCTAGTACCTATTACTTTATAATTAAAATGAAATATCCCATGTCAAAATAAATTTAATGAAAATAAACATAAAATATATTTATTTCAATGCTATACTAAGAAGTCTGTTTATCCAACAGTCGATTCGTTCAAGAGAATTTATTAATCTTAATGAATCGACAGTATCAATCTTAGTGAGAGAATTTTATGCAGCAGTAGAGTTTTTGCATGGTGTTTCCAACTTTGAAGTCAAAAAACACCAACTTAGAGGTTTCGCAGCATATATGTTCAATATATGGATTATAGATCGCTGGAAATTGGTATAAATATAGACAAATACAGAATCTCAAATTGGTGTTTTAAAAAGTTCCAGAGTTTCTCAAACATTATTTATTGAGAAAAACATTTTTTTATTATAAATTTATGTGTTTAACTGCCTATATTTCCAAATGTTTTGAAAATATTGAAAAACGCAGAAACACCCCAACTAGATAATTTAATTTTCTACATAAAACATCCACATCAATGTTGTACTTCCCAAATTTGGATTTATGGGTTTATACTTTGATATGTATTCTTCAATTATACATACATACTATCGCCATCGACAGTTGGATTTCGTGTGTTACATGCAACTAGTATTTTTTTAATCATTCCAATTGTTGTTCCATGAAAGGAAATTAAGAAACTTTTATCACGAAAATTCCGCAGATATTCCATTCTACTTAAATTTACTTATACTGAAGAATCGATTCAAAGGATTGTATTCGTTAATTAGGTCCATCTTTTGTAAGTTATGTTATTCGCACAATTCTAACCAGGGAGTTACATATTTTGCTTTCTAGAAAAGATCTTTCGTAGATTTGTATACCTAAAATTAAGTGTTTAAATGAATGTTTTTAAAAAATATGTAAACGATAAAAATAAAATTTTATATCCTCGATAAAGTATGTAACCGTTCAGCTAATGGTGCCCATCGTGTCAAATCGTCATTTTGTAAAAAAAGTATCCTCGTGTTTGAATATTTCAGGTGCCATATTCCTTGTATCGTGATGACATAGATTATCCATAGTATTTCAACTATGAATATGCTATTGAAGCTTTCAGATAATGCCAATTGGTAAAATGTTTATGCTGAATATTTGTTGTAAAGTTTTATGACACATTCGAAGACATCGTTTGTTACCGAGTTTAATGTGAATTTTATATTGTAGAGTGGCACGCGACAGTTGCGAACATATCACCTAATTTCTTCGTTTTTATTATTTTTATGCTAGATGAGCTTTTTAATGACACTATCGAAATATGTTCTATGACATTGGAAATGAAAGGTTGAAGTGAATTATTAACAAATATTTTTTAACAAAAAAAAAATATATAGTTGTCTTCTTTACGTCAATTTGTCGATGTTAAAAATGTGATGTTCTTTTCGTGTCATTTCGCAATATGTATTACTTGTGAATACAATATCTACTCACGTTTTACTATGCAAATTTCGATATAAAAATATCGATGAATACTGTATTATATATATATATATATATATATATATGAGTAGCACCTTGGTTTTGTCACTATAAATATTATTATGGTGGGTATTTACATATGTAATAACAAGTATATTGTATATTTATACTTATCAGTAATACCGTTGGGCCACGTGCAATGGTTTGATAATTTTCATTTTCTAAGACGATTTAATAAGATGGATGAAACAAAAACAACCACATTCAAAGATTTTATGTTTTCATATTGTCGTCATACGAAAAATTTATATTGCTTTCTCAAAATATATTTCAACGAAAAATATATCGGATTTTCGGCCTGTTTATGACGCCAATTCTTGTTATCGTTAAAATAAATACATACATACCATCACGCCATGTCCCTTACGGGGTAAGCAGAGAGAACCGAACGCCTTACTACTCTATTTTTGCACACATTCCCGGCATCCATGCATAGTCTCATACATACTTGTCGATTGTTCAAGCTTTTTATATTTCCTTCTTTCAAAATATCTTTCACATGGTCATGCCAACCCTTTCTGGGGCGAATCCAGCTGTTCACTCCATCTCTTTTTTATTCATCATTCACCCATGTTTATTTTTTGGTAAATTCTTTTCAAGGCATTCACTTTCATTTTACTTATAACATCCTTCTTTATCTTGCATATTCTCCTTATGTCCTCATTTTTCGTTCCATCATATATCGTTCTATTACACATCGTTACGAAATAGAATTTTTGTCGTACTCTTTAAAATATATTTTGCTATATATTTTTGTTACATGTTAAAATATATATGTATAATTACCGTTAAAATATATTTTGAGAGCGCAATATAAAACTTTAAAAGTTAAAATATCTGTATTCAAAAATTACCTAATAATTATTGACTAAAGTGTGTGAACGTTGAGTCAACGTATGTACATACTAATGGTAAGGTTATGATATTTAAATATTTGACAGTGATGGATGTGATGTCCTGAAAATTTAGGGTTGTTGTTCCCCTTTCGTAGGATTCATTGAATTTAGTGCCTAGCTGTAACATACACCACAGTAATATGCATGCACACAATATCAGATTGAGGTAAACAAAAATAATTTCGTACATATTGACCTACATTAAAATGGAAACGTGTAACAAGAAGGTAGAAATTATTAACTTTGAAATGAACAAACATTTCAGGAATCATTCATTCATTCACCCAAAATAATATTCATACATATTTGTGATGTAATTGTTGATATTATTATTGTCTTATGCATGCATAGTAAACATAGAAAAAAAATCATTGTTTGTATTGATTATTCAATCAAAGGATCCTCAAATATTTGCAATGTAATGTCATTTTACTTGATTAATTTTATATATCTTCAATGAATGGTATAACAATACATTCTCAAAGAAGTAAAAGGAAAATGATCGAAATTGTTGATGAAGAATATTGGTTGGAACTAAGAATAAACCCATGTCAATTGGATTACTGATCGACTTTTCCACTGGATTACTGATGCACTTATCCATTGGATTACTGATGCACTTATCCATTGGATTACTGATGCACTTATCCATTGGATTACTAATCCATTTATACTGACCAGCGATCGCACAGAGATTTGACCGTAATTCATTAAATTTTAGAGTTTGACAAGTCATTGGACCTGATCTATGTATGATAAAAAAAATCATGTATTTATCAAGGGGTACATTTTTTTTTTCACATATTGCAAAATGTAATTGTTTGAGCACAATTTAAATTCTTTCACAATAGATTGTGTAGTTTTTTGAACATGTTCTGTATTTGAATTATTATCAAATACAGAACACGTTTATCACGTTTAACATAGGCAGTGTGAAAGTAAAAAATCTATAAAAATCCATGATATATCGTGAGGGTTTTGGTTTCGCCGGTTGGACCAGACTTGCCCCTCTGATCTGATCCACATATAATTATATTATTCATTAATTTTTTTACGGGCAAGACTTTTCATATATTTTTACGTAACTGAGAATGAATTGAATAAAGACATAGACATACCCCCACGGCATATTCCACTATGTGGGATAACAAGCGACAGATGTGCGGGTTTGCACACACTTGTAAAAGGAAGCACAACACATGCATGCATCCATACATACCAGTCTCGGCTCACTAATATTAGAGTGGATGGTGAATCTCATTGGCGAACTATGTGAGATGTTATTCTGACTATTGTATTTTCATTTATCCGGCTCTTTTGCGATGATAATATAGAGTGGAAGTACTATTGTAAACCGGTGCCTCATAGCTAGCTAACGTATAATATTACTTGTGTAAACGTATAGTATGATTATATTACTCATAATAAATTGACATATCATATCTAATTGCATTATACAAGAGAGCTCGCTTTGGCCAACCATTGTGACAAAATATATTCTTATGTAAAACTGTTTTAAAATGAAATAAAAAACAAAAGACAAAGACTATATTCACTACAATACCCGGTAAAGTTATTTTACCTCTCTTGCTTTGATTCGTCGTAGTTGGGCATCATGTCTTTCGTCTCTTCCTTTCTGTTGTAATTTCTTTAATAAATCTCTGTCCGCTGGTTTTTCTGAACCAGATCCCATCTTGTGTAGTTTTTCGTCCAGCAAACTGAAAAGTTAACATCATGACTCACTTAATTATTATGCAATGCGCTACTAATGGTGCTTAAATATTTGATCAAATTCTTAAGGGGAGGACTGCTGCCAACCTATTTTTCAATTTGATATACCATCATTATTTCTTATCAAATCGTTTTGAAAAAAATAATTTAGATAGTTTGGATATTAATAAACAAAAATATACCTTAATTTTTTGATAATGTTCTGTATTAATTCATGTAGAAAAATAATGGCATACCCCGATTTTCAACGTTTATCATATATTTTTTATAAACTATAAGGCGTAGAGTAATATATTTTTTTTAAATTAAAAAAGACAAAAATATCTAGAAAAATATGATGTGACGTTGCATTAATGCTTCAGGTTTAGTAAATAAACCTAAAAAACATTTATTTTTCATTCAGCGCCATTGCGTAATAAAAGTTTTTTTGGTTTATTTACTTAACCTGATGCGTTAATGCAACGTCATATCATATTTTTCCAGGTATTTTGTTCTTCTTTAATTAAAAAAAAATATTGTTCTATACCTTATATATTTTTTTAGAAATTTAAGATAAATGTCTAAAATCGGGGTATGCTTATTATTTTCCTAGAAGAATATATACAGAACATAATCAAAAAGTTAAGGTATATTTCTCTTTATTAATATCCAAACTAACTAGGTTATTTTTTTCAAAATGATTCGTTTAGTTATAATGATGGTAAATCAAATTGAAAAAATAGGTACGTTGGCAGCAGTCACCCTCTTAACAATTAATTTTATGGCATAAGACCAGCAGGAAAAAATATTGTATTAAATTCATACATTGAGAAAACTGTATTCCTATAATCCAACTGTCGATTTGTTCAAGAGAACTTTGTTCTCTTAGCAGATCGACAAAGTATCAAGCCAAGATACGCGAGATTTCTATCACGGTTTTTCCAACTTTGAAGTTAAAAAAACACCAACTTAGAGGCTTCGCAGCATATATATGTTCTATATGCATAGATTTACTCGGAGTAGAAAATTTAGTGTGTTTGTGTGTCTATACGTGTGACCCCTTACAACTTCTGATCCGCTGAATGCACAGACCCTAAAATTTCAGAAAATATAGAAAGTTATAAGCCTACAAAACTTTTATACTCAGAATTTTAAATTTTTGTTCAACTTTTATTTATTTAATTTATAATATTATTGTTCAATAAAAAAATGTATGCTTGTGTGCATGTATTTTGTATTTGATACCACAGATTTCTGCGTCATTTATTTGATATATAATTATTATTACGTAAGTTATATTTTTTTGGGAGAATTCCATTACAAGTAAATGCACTATGTTTCAAGTTTACATTTTAAGTTGTGTAGATTTCAACTACTCTTTTAAAATGTAGAATTGAAATGAAGTATTTAAAAAAACTTATATAAATAAAAAAAATCCGTCAGTTAGTTAGTGAATCAATATACCACACAAGTCTGTCGAATAGAAATCGTCAAATATTTTTTTTTTGTATAAAATCAAAGTAAATGATATTATCTTAATCGCATATTTTTTGTTTCGTATAATGCTTTGTATTTCAGGAAAACGTTACAAAATGGATGTCTCTTGATGCACATGTGGGTGTAATATAAGTTATTTCATTTTATTAGTGCAGGTTGTGACTATTCATGACACAAAGTAACTTTTATCACGCTAGTGCAACATAAAGCGCAATACTACATTCAGTTTTTTTTAAATTCCCATTTTATTCAAGGATTTTTTTAATCCATTATTTTTCATTCAGATAAAAGAAAGTGAAGTATTCAGTGAATATTTCAGAAGGCTATCATTTTTTTCATAAATTAATTAATTATATCAACAATATTTAAATCACGAAGAGTTATTTTAATCGAGGTTTAAATAAAGTGAAGTCTAAAAACTTTGAAGTCAAAAAACACCAACATAGAGACTTTGCAGCTTATATTATGTTATGTAATATATGGAAGTTTGTTTGTGTGTCTGCATGTATCATGTATGTGTCCGTCCGTCCCTTCCGATTGATGCGGAGAGCCCAAAATTTCAGAAAGTATAGAAAAGTTTAGGACTACAAAACTTTAAAACTCAGAGGTTATCATGTTTTGAATTTTTACTTTATTTTTCCATATATTATCTCAGAAACAAATACAAAATCTCAAATTTGATTTTATGACAAAGTTCAAAGGTTACTCGAACTTTTTTAGTAGGAAATACATTTTTTATGACAAATGTATGTGTTAAACTGCATATATTTCCATTTTTTGGATATCGTTGAGTGCCGAAACACCTCAACTAAATACCTTAGTTTCATATAAAATATACTTATATTATAGCAGTACATCTGTATTGCTATAATATATGAACTTTTTTCAACAGTTTTTGTAAATATTGAATTTAGTGACGACATCGTTTCATAGAATTTGTATGAATATAGAATATCTACGGGGACTCTTCTAGTTTGGTGCATAACATCAAGCTGTTTACCTATTATCCTATTTGGGGTAGGAAAAATGGACTGAACTCCACACTATCCTATTCTGACATGTTTAGTAAAAAATATAAAATATTTTAATATATTCAATAATTTGTTTCATAGGTTGGTACCTTTATTTATTTTTATTGATAACATTCATGGATTTTTACGTATTCTTACACACATACACATTACACATACTATCGCCATCGCCAGTTGGATCTCATGTGTTACATGCGACTAGTAATAAATAAAAAGAATAATTTATTTTCTACCTATGTATTTTTGTTGAAACAGAAAATAAATTTTATGAATTTGATTAAAAATATATTTGAATAATGTTTCTGTCCATAATAAGGTGAGTATTCTATAAAGTATTTGTAAGTTTTATATTCGCTGTCGTTAGATACAGTCAGCATTCTCAGAGCTCAAATACGTGGTTTTCTTTTTTTTTTAGTTGTTGGTAAATCAACATTTTTTATTTCATATTTATTTATTTAATAAAAAGTAAATAAATACATTGATAAATTAATAACATTATAACAATAAACAGTTTATAATTATATAACATTTAAATATTTGTTCATCCCTTGGTTGAGATATTATTTGATACTCTTGTTTCTCCATTGTTAAAACGAACGTATAGTTGATTTTTATACTGTTTTTTTTATTTATATTTTGTATAGGTACATTACGCAAACAAAAATGATAAAAATACTATCCGAATTGTGTGTAGTTTTTTTCCTGAATAAAAAGTAATGTTAAAATCAATATTTTATAAAAACCATCTAATATTATGACGGAAAGCGATTTAACATAATATTTATGTCATTGTCTTCAAACTATATATTCGGGAAAATTACGTTGAATGACTTTATTGGTAAAAATTATACGTCATTGAATTCACGATAACCAGTAAAAGAAAATTGGGCTTCTACAGGAAAAAAAATGTATACACACTGGAAAACATTACCTTAAAAAAGAATTTTCTCATTATGTTTTCTACAGTAGGTAGTGATATCGCGAACGAATGTAAATTATGAGAAACGAGTATCAAATAATTAGATTGTTATTAAATTTGTGAATTGTTTTGTAGAAAATCATGAACAATTCAGTATGTTAAAAAATATTTCAAATAGATTATTTTGTATTCGAATAAAAAAATATAGATTTGAAAACATTGATATACTCATGTTATAAAAACATAATATTTATCTGAATATTAGCCATTATTTATGAATTCTATTATTATTTATATGAATAAAAATAAAACATGCAATTTGTAGTGTATGTATAAAATAAGTGATAACATAGGTTTATATAGTTATTGGTGCTATAAACATGTGCTGTAAAAATAATAAACTTACTTAACAGATAATAGTTATGTCGTACTTTTAAGATAAAATTGATGACAACGAAGATGAGAATGATTTACTATTGGGACTTAGAAATAGCACCGCTGTCTATAAAGTGGCTTAGCTAACTGTTAGGAAGGTAACTCCGAGGGGACGATGTTTGACTCAGTGGCGCTCGGGGCGCCGCGACGCCCGTTATCGGGTCCATCCACCCCGTCGTTTAATACACAGGATGATTTTAATATGTTACATTTATTTATCAAATAAATATAACAATATTGCCTAGGGATCTGTTATGAGTAATGTGAAATGTTTCGGAATTGTGATATCCTATGATCTGTGATTTGTCAGAAAATAATTACAATTATAAGTTATACGAGTGGAAAATGAGGTGGAAGGCCTATGTTCGACTCTGGACGCAGACAGGCTGATGATTATGATACGATAATGGATTTAATGGAAAACAAGTTTTATGTGAGATTGAATCAAGTCGTTCTATGTCAATCTTAATAATCATGTCATTCTAACATCTAATTCGATAGTATTTTTTTTATGGATGTTTCTATTATTGCGCTACTAACTGAATAAAAATCTCATTATTATACATACAGTTTAATGATATTATTGTATCTACGCTATTTTTTTATGATTGTACATTAGCAGTTACATTATAATATTATTTTCATCGTTATTTCAGTATAAACCAAATGATGATTTTTACTTTCAAATGTATTAATATGATTAATAGAAAGATCATATTATATTATTGAATTAGGTATTCGTTGGTTTTGGGTTATTTATTGCTGTTGAATCGTATTTTGTCAACCAATAAAAACTATTTTCTTTTTCTCACGGTTCACGAGTGGAAATCTTTTATTCGCTCTTGTCGTTGTCATTTTTACAATTTGTAAGATACATATATAAATACCACCACGCCATGTCCCTCACGGGGTAGGCAGAGAAAATCGAACGCCACATTTCTCCAGATTATTAATTTTAATGACTACATGATTTGCCCTATGGGCTTTGTATTATTTTTTGTTGTTCATTCACATTACACATATAGAGTAGATGATAATGAAGATTCTCAATAATATGAAGTCGAATAATTAATATACTGCGTTGTTGGGCTAGTACAGAACATTAAAATTCGTCATAATTGATTCTCCTGCTCTTTTTAATTATATATCTTTCAACATCCCTACACACTCGTCTTTTCCACCTAACTGCACTCAGAACACTAACTATGCTCAACATGCAACAATCTACAGAATCTGTTATAGGCACATACAATATGCATTTCCAAGAGTTCGACATATTCTTACTAAGCGCCCCCACATTTAAAAAAATATATCAGACTTAAAATTTCATCCTCCTAATCTTATTCAACACTCAATACTGCACATATTTATATATACAATTTCACACATCATTCACACAATATCTCACCATAATATGTAACTATTCCTAACTTATATTAATTTTTCTTCGATGGCGCTACAGCCCAAATCGAGCCTTGGCCTCCTTCAACACGCGCCTCCAACCTCTTCTATCCTCAGCCGCCGTTCTCCAGTTAGGGACCTGCAGGAGCTTTTCTGCATCTAGTTAGGGACCTGCAGGAGCTTTTCTGCATCTAAATATACTACAATAACTCCAGTGACAAATATTTACTCAAGTTATCTTTATTTTATATAATTTATTATACGCTGTATGTTTTCCTCTAAATAAATAATCTCATAGTAGGTTCCTTACAATGCACATTGAAAATTCTCAGTAAAATTATTGGAGAATAAAAGAGTAGGTACTTAATATTTAATAGTTGTTATAAAACGTCTATTTATAATAAATATTATACCTATAATATCTTATCTTAATTACAGAAGCAATATACTTGAAGTCTAAACATTTGAAATAACTAATGCTATCTTTTGAAAGATTACATAAAGCAGTCGATAATAGGTCGTAGGTTCTCTTATTTATTTTTGCTTAACTCTTTAACGCGATAAAGTTCACCTAATATGATTTCTCATTTCTTGATAGAAATCTATTTAAATATCAATATTTAATATTGATTAAATAATTATGTTATCATTTTGTTATCGTAATTTGCAATAAATTTATCATTGAATTTTTTTCCAAGTAATAAAATAAACAGCATCTTTGACAAGAGAAATGAATTCCCCTTCGATTGGTAATGCTGATAAACAATATGATTTGTTACAATTATTTTCAATAAACATGTAATAAAAAAATATTGAATCCTGTGTAGTATCACTATGACATTCCTACTAATACATATCTCCCTCAACTCCCTCACCCGACCCACATATGCTTCACTGTTAGAATATTCGTGACTCACACTCATAAAAATTCCTCCCTTTACTTGAGACAGTTACTGGCGACACTATTTAAAGTTATAGCACAACGCAGGCATAGTTCACTTCCAATTTATTGAAATTTTTCAAAGTTAATGTTATCAGCGATAATGAAAATAAATAAGTTGATACAGGTAGGTAAAACCTAGGCAAAATGTCTGTGGTAAATATTAAAGGATATCTACAATAGATGGCATTAAAAATACTTGTCATTCGAAATGAAAATCTTATTGGATGATAATATAATTATGATTGAGGCCAGTGTAATAATTGTGAGTATGATGAAAATAAACACGTCAAGATGTTTATTAAGCCATTCGTTTTTCTTGAAAAAGCTTCGTTTGGGAACTTTCTCTGAAGATTTCTCTATTCAACAAATAATATTCCAACTCTATATTCTATCATTATTATTTTAACTCTTTAATTTTTCTATTGTAAATAATATTTTGTCATTTGTTCTCGTTATACAAATTGCAACGATACAGGAGTTTTATTGTTTCGTAATATTTAAAAATAATTCCCATTTTTATTTTAATACAAATAATGAGAAATAAAATAATCGATTCGAATTAATTCGTCAAGTTGTTGTATTCACACTGAATATTCACGGGAACTTGTCTGATATTCTACATATTTTATTAATGCTTTGGTAGTTTTTTCTTCTTCCTTGCTATAACCCAACTCTTTGTCTGTGCCGACTTATGGGGTCAGCTCTCACGATCCAGGAATCTTTTGGTCTTCCTCAGGTTGTTAGTCGAGAAAGATCCATGGATATTGCTTGGTTTACCATTGTTATCTGGCGGTCTGCGATCAACGTGCCCGTACCATCTCAACTGTCTTTCCTCTATCTTACTATGTATATCAGTAACGCCCAAGACTCCACGAATGCGTGAACTTTTATTTTGTCCCGTAAGGACACTTCAGCTGCCCATCTTAGCATACGCATTTCAGCAGAGTAGGAGTTGTACAGTCTGACGATTATCTGACACACTTTTCCTTTCAATTTGCTGGCATTTTTGGATCAACTAGTTGCATGTAACACATGAGATCCAACTGTCGATGGCGATAGTATGTATAATTGAAGAATACGTACCAAACTATAAACACTTAAATTTATAAACATTTAAAGATATTTTGATTTCTATATAAAACATGTAGGTATGTATGTCAGGATAGGATAGTATGGAAGTCAGTCTGTTTTTCCTACCCAGAATATGAAAACAGCATGATTTATATTTGGAGATTAAGTAGGTATCAAACTATTTAGTGAGATAATGTGTAGTGTATACTGCCTTACAAATTGTATGAAACAATAGCGTCGCTAAATTCAATTTTTATAAATATTGCTAAATAAGTTTGAGATGTACTACTACAAGGTGCATATTTTTTATAGAAAATTAAATTTTCTAGTTGGGGTGTTTCGAATTTTTTCGATATTTTTAAAAACTTTGGAAATATAGGCAGTTAAACACATAATATTATCATAAAAAATATAAACAAAAAAATGTTTGAGAAACTCTGGAACTTTTTTGAAATATAAATTTTAGATTTTATATTTGTCTATATTTATACCAATTTTCAGCGTTCTAGCTTTTATGGTTTTTGAGATATATGGAAAAAAATCAAAAATTGATAACCCTTGACTGAAACAGAAATGAAAAATTCTGAGTATAAAAGTTTTGTAGGTCTATAACTATCTATATATTCTGAAATATTGGGTTCTGTGTAAATCCATATATACATAGAACATATATGCTGCGAAGCCTCCAAGTTGGTGTTTTTTGACTTCAAAGCTGGAAAAACCATGAAAAATATAGACCCTGCATACAAACTCGCGTATCTTGGCTTGATACTTTGTCGATATGTTAAGAGCACAAAGTTCTCTTGAACAAATCGACAGTCGGAATACATATAAAATAATGAAGAAACTTTATTTGATGCGACTACTAACAGTTGTAATAAAAGTTTTGACAATATCTTTATAGATATTTATGTTAAAAAGTTATAGCCTAAATCTCTTTTGTGAAATTAAAAGCAATATTTTTATATTTATCTTATAATATCTTTAAAACTTGGGGTTTCTTATTGTAGTTTCACAGAAAGTTCATTTATATTGTAAACTATTTTATAGGAGTATTACGATGGATAATGACTGTTATTTTGTCATATATTAAGTGTTCTGTGAATTAATTTTTGCTACTGAAAGCTTTGAGGAAACAACATTAATAACAATAAAATGTTATTGTTCTTAATAAGTAGGTGGCCAATAGATTTCATAGTAGAGTAAATATTGGTGCCATGATAGTAAAGTCAGGAATATTGTTTGTTAGTTTTTATAAAGCAACAATTAGTTTATAATATCTCTTACAAATAACTGATCGAGTTTAATTGAGTCGAATGCTTGTGTTTAAATATATTTGTTTAGTATCAATTAAAGATTTTTTGTCATTTTATCCAGAATTGACAACATACTAAATACGATCACAGTGAAAATATCTACTAACACAATAAATTTAATTACAAATAATAAAGGTAACCATAGATTTGAATTTTAATGTGGATTTGAACAGAAGTAAACTTGAAGGTAAATTTTGTAGTATGTACATATGTATGCAGCACGAAAAATAATAATTTATATAGGAACTTAAATGGCATGAGTGCCACCAAAGCCGCCATGTTGATCTTGAACAGAAAAGTTTTATTTTAAGGTTCACTTCATCATTTAATTTGTCAAAAGATTCTATTAATATCCCTCAAAACAATATATTACATTAATGTAGGTACGGTGTAGAATATAATTGAATGTTGGAGTGATTTACAAAATACGTTTGTGAAATCAATACATATTTTGTTCAAGTACTGCCAAATGATAAGAATAAATTAGTAACATCACTTAATTACCATTAATGAGTTATTTGATATGACCGGTTCGAAAGCGACATTTTTCGATAGATCCTTCATTTTTATTGTAATTCTTTCCGAAGAGGAAACGGTTTTTTTTTTCGAAATGAATCGGTAAAAATTTTATCATTAAATACTAAGCAAAATGTTACCGTTTACATTACAGTTTCGGCAACAATTCTCAGTGATACAAAATTACAAAATAATATATTGTAATATTATCTTACTGTAAATATTGTTGACTTTGTTCTTCAATTCATTCTTCAATATACAGTCTTCATCGTGAAGATTTTTTCACAATTAAAAAAAACAATCAAGAGTAAGAAATACATAAAAGATATGATTAAATTCATTTTATCTTTCTGACTTGGAAACAATCTCCAATTTAAATCGCTGCTCTCAATGGCACCCTTTGAGAAATTAAAGGAAAGATATTATGATCAAATAATCTCTTTGACTTGGACGCGATCTTCATTTAAAAATCGCTGCACTCATTGATACCCATGAGACGATGAAGCATTTATAAGAAGTACAATCAAGTTTTTATGTAAAAGAAAATATTTCCTGTATTATTTTTTTTTTGTATAATTTATTTGCTGGGAGGCACCGACTTAGAATAGTGCTTCCACTATTTTCTACAATCATCGTTTTTGAGTGTCCCGTAAGAGCCGTGTAATTGACAATAAAACAGGCAAAATAACATAAAGTTTAGCAAAGAGGTTCACCACCCATTCTGAATGTTCCCTTTTTAGGTGACATGAGACTTGGTGATTGAGCCACACCTGTGATTGGTTACCCCACATTGTGGGGTATACCGTGATGGCATATTTATATACGTTTTATGATTAAGTTGGACTCAATTAAAAACAATTCTAACATTTTAAATAGGCATTTACATAGATGTATATTTTTTTATGTAAAGACTTATGTCTGTAAATAAAAAACCAAGATATAAATAAAAAAATTTCTTCAAAAATGCTATCATGCTTTTAATTGGCAATTGTTGAGTATGTAATAAAATAAATCGCTAGTATATAGCTTCAATATTATAATTAAAATAATAATTTTTAAAATATAACTCAGCATTAAAAAAGAAATATGAAATACTGACATACGTTACTTATTTAAAAATGTCTAATGGAAAAGATAAAGTCAGTAAAATAGTTTGACATTTTTGCTCAGAAGTTTTTCAGAAACTAAACTAGAAGTTTGTTCACGATATTCTAAACATCAAATTAATAACATACATAGTTAAAGTTTTAGCAGTTTTTGGTGGAACATACCATACACCGTTAAAATAAAACTCAACAAAATTATTAACATTATATGGACGTGATTTGCGTTTATTATTCAAATTTTGTGCGTTTATATCATTCAAACTTGTGCATGTATGGAAAAATGAAAACAATATATTATGACAAATGATTCTAGGACGATGTTCCTAACACATTTCCTTTTGATTTGCTTCATGCATAGATCACAAAATTTCTGAAGGTACAAATTTTATGCCTACAAAACTTTCATACCTACTCTCTGTTCCAGTCAGGGGTTATCAACAATTGTTTTTTTTTAAATATTGACACATATTAAATCGTGTCCGGACAATTGACCGTAGCCGATTGACCGTGGACAATTGACCGTACGCCCTTTTTACCATATTGGCAATTTACCGTGAGGACAATTTACCGTAGGGACAATTTACCGTACAGACAATTGACCGTGAGGACAGTTGGTCGTGAGGACAATTGGCCGTAGGGACAGTTGACCGTATGTAGAATTGACCGTGAGGACGATTTATCGTATGGACAATTCACCATGCGGAAACTATTTTTAGTATCAGAAAAAAATCATTTTCTTTTTTCGTTTAATTTAAATAAATTGCGTAAATAAAAATATGTTCGTGTATGCCGACGAACCGATTGCCTTTTTTTTATTTCAAAATACTACGAGAAATCCAATATGTCGACAGTGATTAAAACAGTATTTTACAAAATAAGCGGTAATTATTTAGTTCTAATTTGCTACATTTTGAGATATAAGAAGACGTCTGTTTTTAAACTTCTCCTTGTTCTTTTTTGTTTTTTCGAGATGGATATCGATTTATATCCATCTCGAACCAATATGGCGAAACTCGATAAACCCAACATAATAATTTATTTTGAAAAACTACCTTTAAATCACGGCCGCCATATAAGTTTCTCATCATTTCAAAAAAAAACAAAGAAAATTCAATCATTTCGAAATCTTCACCTACTAATTAGTATAAATCGATATCCATCTCGAAAAATAAAATAAAAAAACAAGAAGAAGTTTAAGAACAGACGTCTTCTTATATCTCAAAATGTAGCAAATTAGAACTACATAATACCGCTTATTTTATAAAATATCGTTTTAATCACTGTCGACATATTGGATTTCTCGTAGTATTTTGAAATAAAAACATAAGGCAATCGGTTCGTCGCCATAAACGAACATATTTTTATTTACGCAATTTATTTAACTCAAACGAAAAAAGAAAAAGATTTTTTACTGATACTAAAAATAGTTTCCGCACGGTGAATTGTCCATACGGTGAATTGTCCATACGGTAAATAGTCCTCACGGTGAATTGTCCATACGGTAAATTGTCCACACGGTCAATTGTCCTCACGGTCAATTGTCCGTACGGTCAACTGTCCCCACGGCCAATTGTCCTCACGGCCAACTGTACTCACGGTCAATTGTCTGTACGGTAAATTGTCCATACGGTAAAAAGGGCGTACGGTCAATTTTCCACGGTCAATCGGCTACGGTCAATTGTCCGGGAATCATATTAAATTTATGTTCCAATCAGTGATTATCAACATTTTTTTTATTAATATTTCCACTTTTCTCATAATCCATTAAAATTAGAACGCTGAAAATTTGTATAAATATAGATAATTACTTTAACTCAAAACATTTTATGAAATATTCCCAGGAAACTTTTTCGAACAATTTTTGTAAAAATTGAATTTAGTGATGACATCGTTTCATACAATTTGTATGGCAAATAACACAATATCTACGGAGGGATAATTATAGCTTAATTCTATGGTTGATACGGTTGATCATCATTCGAACCCGGGTCTGTACTAAATAGTCTAGCATCTATTTATCTACACGAAACGAAAATCAAGAAAAAAAATAGAAATAGTGATAACAATATTTTGTATTTAAATCCTAACCATAATATTTTGGAAATTAATATGTAGGTATGTGCTCATCAATCAAAAACTAGAAAACTTTAAAGGTTAAATATTCTGCATATCGCTTCCTTTGCGACCAATGAGTAACTCAGGGAAATTAAAAATAGACTTATTAATGTTTTATGATATTATTTTTCATTTTTTTCGTAAATTTTCCTATAAAATTTGTCACGAATGAAACGTCAAAATATGTACTTTTCGTAAGCAAATATTTGTTTATTTCAATTTCAGAAGTGAGTTTATACACGAATATCATATATTTGAAAGTAACTTTGCGTTTGAGTGAAAAACATTGAGATTATTTTATTTCATTTTAATGTTTTTCGTATTTATAAAATGAAAAAAAATTATAAGGAAATTTACCATTTTATATATGAACAAATAGATTGAACTATATAACAACTAGCAGAATCTACTGATTTTCGTTTCCATGTTTACACAAAATATACAATTTTCAAATAAACCAATCTACTGGGAATTTGTTATGAATCAAATTTAAATTTATAGAACTTTGGTGTAGGTAGGTACCTACCTAATACTTACTAAAATGTTCTATATTTATTCCAAACTTATTACAAATATCTGACTTTGTTCATTTTTAATTTTTTTTCGTTTCCATAGTTAAAATAAAATACTCATGCTAATATTTAAGAGTGATATATTTTTGAAGGTTGTGTAATATAGGTATATGATTTTTAATTATTAATTTGATAATTACCAACATTAGCTTGTTTATATATTTACCTCATAAACGAATTAATAAAAAAAGTGTGCACTTGGAATTCATTCAAGGATCCAAGCGGATGGGACAAGCGGAAACTTTAAATACTCTTTTCACACTTAATAACAATATATAAGATCATGGGGGTTATGGCCAACACTAAACTCTTCATAATGCTTAAATTTATTCAAATTATAAAACCACTTTTCAACTCCAATCTTGCTGAAATTTCTTTCCCAGTCCAATCCTACTGAAATTTCAACCCACTTCCCTTTACATTATTTGAGGGACAATAAGGACTGAAGGTAAGGGACTGAAAGGACGGAGGGGACTGTTTTTAAAAAAAATAACTTATTTTTTTTTTTCATTCTGAATAAACAGTTCAAAATTACGAAAATGTTTTTCTTGATATGTACGTTGGCATATTGCTTCACATTTACCTTCTCGAGCAACGCCGGGTATAAAAAACTAGTTATAGATAATACATTATAAACATTTAGTATTCATTCGTGGTATAAAAAAATGTATATTCTATAAATAAGTGTTTCATCCGCTAGAAATCAAAACTAGGAAATAAGATGTTGGCACTGAATTCTGTCATTTAAGTTAAATAAATTATTAAGCACCTCATATACCTCAAATATGATAACTATACACAACATGAATCTTTTGGAATCGAAAATATTGTTTTCGATAGGTGAAATGTTGAAATCAAAACGTATGTTATTAACTGTCCTAATACCAAGTTGATTTTCCCCCTTGTAGAGAACTTGACGTTTATAATATTGTATACTAATATATAAAGTTTGGATTAATACTTTGGAGGTAGTTCCTGTCTAGGAAAATAGAATATTATGCTGGAACAAAATATTTGTATTTAGGGAGAGTTTTATTGCCGGGAGATTATAATATAAAAAAAAACAAAACAGTAGATAACATATAAAATATGACCCAATTTCTAGAACGGTTGCGTTTCGATTGTCATTTTGCATATTTATGCATTTCATAAAATTAAACATAAATATGCCATATTTTGATATTTGTAGATAAATTATTTTTTATTTTTTTCATGTCATCAAAATGTTTATTAACATTTATATCTTACTAACGGACCCGACAGACGTTGTCCTGCACGAAAGTTGGCTTGCCTGTTATTAACTGGTTTAACAAACATAAAAATACCACACGTTATCACGGCATATCCCACAGCGACAGGTGTGCGGGTGTGGACACCAGAAAATGATAATAGAAAAAATCTGTCCCTGCACAGCAGTTTTGCTACTCCCCTTCGCATCCCATTTAATTTATTCTTGTCTTGGTGGACATGAATATTCTCAATCTCTCACTCTCTCTCTCCCCCCTCTCCCAAAATCAATTTTTATATAAAAATAGGTAAAAGTACCTATATAGGTACTTACAGGATTTTTTAATTATTCATTATTATTTTTTTTTTATTTATTTATTTAAGTACCTATGTGTTTATTTATTTATTAATATGTTTATTTTTTAATTTTTTTTGCAATACCTAAAAGAACATTTTTAAAATTTTTTGTCCTAGATGTCAAAGAAATAAATGAAACTTCGATGCGCTGAACGAATCCCTAAAATTAAATTCCAATTCCAAATAGATCATTTTTCGATCAAATTATTGTGAGATATTGTATCAATAAGTAATTTTTGATTTTTAAACCTACTTGTGTGCGCACTGAACAATTCCATAAATTTTCATTCCAATACCTAACATATATTCTTCCTAAAAAAATTGTGAGATATCGAATAAATAAATAAATTATAACGCAAAAACCTTCTCCGTTATGAGCTGAACAAATTCCCAAAGTTTCATCGCAAACGGATGGATGGTTTATGAGTCCATCGACCACATTCAAACAAATAAAGAAACGAACGAACAAATAGGTATACGTACATATATATATATTTATAACATAATAAATATTTGAATGTTGGTCTTGATCAGGGCCGCCTTTAACCTATTGGAGGCCCTAGGTACATAAGAATAACGGGGCCCCGAACCAGTGACGACTGTTATAATAATAAAACTGGCTTACTTATTTATATAGCGCCGTTTTTGTATGTCCACCTCAAGGGCGCAAGGGTGATGCCTTGAAAAATAATTATAACTATTTCAATTGGATTAATTAGAATACAATCGTTGAGGTTTCAAAATAACACGCACAATCGGGTATCGGTTAGTGATCTGACAATGACAAGGAGGACCCTAGGATAGATCGCGAGACATTCTGCACTAGCTCAGAGTGGCCATTGACAAAAAGGGACCTGATCTTGGAAGATTTATCATTCATCTCATTGTAGAGTTTAATAAGTATGCAAGTTAAATTAAATACAGTTTTCATTGTATAAATAAATAATGAAAATTTCCTTGCACCTTGTACAATTGGTGACTATAGCTGAGTGGTAAGACTTATGGTAATGGCAAAAATAGTAATGGTTTTCAGCATACTATGCTTAATTTGGCGGAATTGCTTATAGAAGCCGAAAATCTTGGCTTGCCTATGAATATTATGTTAATAAATTCAAGAACTAATATTTTTTTGTTGCAACCATAAAACAAGATTAAAAATCGAACCGTATGTACAGGGTCACAAAAGTAAATATTATTTTGGCAAGAAAATATTAGATAGGTCGTTAGTAATCCAGTTGTCGCGAGTTTGAATCCTGCCTCGACCGATTTCGTTCAGCTATAGCACAAGCATATATGCTTATTTTAGGGAATGTAGGAAGATGTATCTTAACACTTAACAAGGATATATTCATTTTTTTATAAAAAAAGTTATTTCATTTTTTTTTCATGACATGAGTTTATAATGTAACCGCTTGAATCCGAATTTTTATTATTTTATTAAAATATAAAGTAGATATTACATGATGACGTAATTTTTAAATGTACATCGGATATCATTCAATGTAGTTATCTTTATGAATAATTGGTTATATTGTTTAAATATATTGCGAATCAAAATGACAATTATTTCGCTAATTGAAGTTTGTTATAGTTGCCAATCATTTATCATTAAATATCACGCTATAGGACAATGATAATAACACATCATCGGTAACTGAACGTGCGATTTCATTGCCTATTTAATTGAACAATATACTACCCCGTATTCAGTAACTATTGTAACTAAAATAGGAACATACTAAAATTGTAGATTTTATTTCAGCATTATAAAATATCAACATGGATTAAATGGAATATGAACCTACCTTTATTGACCTGAACGTGCTTAAAAAGTTACTGAATTTGACGTATTTAGAATAATTATGAAAATGATGAAAATTTCATAATAATTATTCATAACACGTCTGATTCAGTAACTTTTTAAGAACGTTCGACCAAAATAGGTACGTTCCCATTCCATTTAGTCAACGTTTATATTTTATAACGCTGAAATAAGACCGTAAATCTAAATTCTACAATTTTAGAACGTTTCTTATTTAGTTCCAATAGTTACCGAATACGGGGTACTGTCGTCAAAACAATAAAAATAAAAGTATGTTCCTATGTATTCTAAACAAGCTATTTAATATTATTACAAGTTGCAAGTTACAGTTGATAAATAAATTAAGTTGAACGATAAAAAATAAAACTCACAACAAATATAATTTATAACTGAAAATGATTTTTATTGAAGTACAAATTAAATGCAATTAATTATTTGTATACTAGCTTCAATATCCCGCCGTTGGCCAAGAATGTTAATATGTGAAGGAATAAGCAATCGTTTTTTTTTATAATATTGTTACACAAAATGGGAGGTAATTGAAAATTTTATTTATTATAAGCATTGTTAATAATTTAAAGTAGACCAGCCCATTTCTTTGTATATAGTGTAAACAAAATTTCTGCAAAATCGGATAATGGGAAATTACTTAAAATTTGATTGAATTTAAGCATTGTAAAATGTTCAAGTGTTGGCCGTAACCCATTCGTTTTTATATATTGCCATCAAGTGTGAATCTTGTCCGGACAATTGACCGTAGCCGATTGACCATGGACAGTTGACCGTGAGGACAATTTATCGTATGGACAATTGACCGAATGGACAATTTACCGTGCGGAAACTATTTTTAATAAAAGAAACTCACTTTTTTTACGTATGAGTTAAATAAATTCCGTGCAAAAATTGAAACTTCTTGTTTTTCTTTTGAAATTATGTAAGTTTCAATTATTTCGAAATCTACACCTTCTGATTAGTAAAAATAGATAGCCATCTTGAAAAATCACAAAAAACAAGGAGTTTAAGAACAGACGTCTTCTTAAATTTTTAAAATGTAGCAAATTTGAACTACATAATTACCGCTTCTTTTTAAAATTTCGTTTTAATCACTGCCGACATATTGGATTTGAAATAAAAAAAAAGAAGGCAATCGGTTTGTCGCCATAAACGAACATTTTTTTTCACGCAATTTATTTAACTCATACGTAAAAAAGAAGTTTTTTTTTGTTTTTAAAAATAGTTTCCGCACGGTAAATTGTCCTTTCGGCAAATTTTCCATACGGTAAATTGTCCTCACGGTCAATTGTCCGTGCGGTCAACTGTCCCCACGGTCAATTGTCCTCACGGCCAACTGTCCCTACGGTCAATTGTCCGTGAGGTAAATTGTCCTCACGGTCAACTGTCCATACGGTAAATTGTCCCCACGGTCAATCGGCTACGGTCAATTGTCCGGAAATCGTGTGAATAAAGTAGGTATATAAAATTTATGCACACTTGGACTATGGGAAATGGTTAAAATATGACTGATTATTAAAGTTGTAAAGAGATAAGTATTGGACACAATCCTCATATTTATATATTGTCATAAAAAGCAAATGTGTTAAATTTTTTTTATCAATATGATGCAAACGATGGGATGATGGGAAACGGTTTAAAGTTCGATCGAACAGTCTAGTATTGGCCACAGCCTATTCGTTTAAAATTAATATATTGTCATCAGAAGCAAGTGTATATAGAAGATTTTAGCAATGGATGATGGAAAATGGTAAAAAATTGTTTGAACAAAAGCAATGAAAGCAATGAAACTAGACAGTTTTGGCCACATCCCACGATCGTTTTCATATTCTTTCATCAGAAATAAGTGTATATAAAAAATTCCAATACTATTGGATGAACAATGGCATTGAAAAGAGTGTAGTGTTGGCCATATCCCATTATTACTGTATTTAGTATACTTAATATAATATTACTGCACTATTTGACTATGGGAAATGGTTTTTAATTTGAATCCTATTTTTCTTGTATATTTTCACCAAAAGTAACTGTGTATAGATTTTTATAAAATTATATGAAAGGAAATACTTTTAAATTACTCCACACATAAATTTTTGTGACTACAATAGTTTCGGCATTGTACATTTTTAGGTTAGTTACAACTTATCATTAGTAAAAATATTAATGTTATTAATTGTATTTTATTCAAATCAAATTTAATATCTATGAGCATTTTTGGTCGAAAAATTAAATAAGTGCAATTTATATAATTTTAGATATGCATTAATATAAAATATTTGACAATTAAATTCTATGGATTTATATTTTTGAAAATATCGGTTGGAAATTGTACCTAACAATTGATTTTCATTGTTGATTAAGACAATGTTTGGTAAGTAATTAATTTATAAAGAGTCAAATTAGCATATAAATTTAAATTTATTCTAAAAATAATAAGATTTATTTTAGATATACTTTTCTGCTAAAATGTATTTGGATTTGTTCGCACAAACATCGAAGCTACAGATGTAGAGCTTATGAAATTATCAGACACTATGTAGATAGAAATTTAAGACAAGTAATAAGTTATATTATGCGTGAGAGTCAAATTAATTCAATTTTAGTTATTCGGATGTTTCAAAACAGCTCAGAGTTTAATTAGTTGGATGATATCGTGATGATTGTAATGAAATTTGGTATGAACAAAATGTCCAGGGTCACAGTAAATAGGTATGCCCTTTTATATTATTGAATCATGACAGTTTCTTTGAAACTACTGAGATATATTTTATGTTGTTGAAATTTTAAAATGTTTAGCATATTCAAAACTTTTTATTGAATGACATGTTCATTCTCTTAAATTACATAAATAATAATCCAATTATAAGACTGGTTTGGGGATATACATGCATGTGTCATGCTTCATTTTATAATGTTATGCACATCCGCAAACCTGTCGCTGGTTATCTGACATTGCTGGATATGCCGTGATGGTGTGTATCTATGTATTATAAGACAAATCAATGATATATTTTGATCCTTAAAAATAAGGTACAAACATATTTTTAAACTCTGCACTGCTATGGTATTAAGGAGAGTCAAAAAATATTATTTCATAATGATTTCCCTTGATTAGCCAGAAAAACACAATGTAAACTCTATACCTACAATGAAACAATATAGGTACAAAGGCTGTGTTACTCGAACAAAGATCAAAGTAAAAGTGTAGTAGTTAAAATACTTTGATTTCATAAAATTTTCAAAAGTTTTGGTTTTCTCAAACAACGCATTTTTGAACAATTTCACGAAATCAAAGTATTTTAACTATACTATTACCGTTACTTTCGTTGAAAGAACCCAGCCTTAATGTCTTAAAACAGCGATTTTTATCCGAAGGTATTTTATGTGAGATCACTAAGACGAATGTGTGGTAAAACGGTGTATGATAGAATAAGAAATGAGGATATTAGACTAGAATGTATAATTGAAAGATATATCGTAAGTAAGATGAAAATAAATGCCTTAAGGTGGTAGTGATACCATCTGACAAAAAAATATATAAGGCTGATAAAAGAGGAACGAAAAGTAGAGGAATTTTGAAAGACGGAGACGTTAGAAGGAAGAATAACAGAAGAGCGTGTATGAGAAGATGCATGGACGGGAACGAAGCGAGAAATGTATGTCAAAAGAGAGGAGCCTGGCGTTCAGTTCTCTCTGCCTACCCCAAATAGGGAAAGGGCGTATGGTATGGTATGGGAGGTATTTTATGTGCATGATGAATGAGCACCATATACTAATAATATTGGAAATATCAGATCCTTAAATTGCGCATAAGTAATCGTTTTTTTAGTAAACTACTTCGAAAAATGGTAGAAAATTTTAAAAATAATTTTTAATGCCTTAGGTTAGGATGCCGATATGACCAGACGTAAATTTAAATAAAAAAATGGATCATATTGTCAGAATGTAAACTACTCATCAAAAATGAATACATACCTTGGTGTTAAAACGTTCTCAATAAAGTCCAAATCATCAGCAAAAAGCGACGCTGCATAATGAGCCTTCCTGTTGCTGGCTTTCAAAAACTTTCGTTTCAGACGCTTAGCTTTGGGGCCAAATAGGGTGTTGAAGTCCCCTCCGAGGTCCATGCTGTCCTCCTGGGGCTCCTTGGTCCTGTTCTTCCATTCCCTCTCCATGAGGAGTTCGATAGTTGCCCAGAAGCCGGCATCTGGATTGGATGCAATCGTTCGTTCAATCTCTGTATTGCTACGGACGAATTTATTCACCCTTACCACCATTTTTGCTCACTTTCAAATTGTATCAATTAAAAAGTACACGGTTACAACTTTTAATGAAGCGTGTCTACATTAATTAACGTGTATTAGAAAAAAAACAATTTCTTTGAAAATCGCAAAAATAAAGAAGGATTCAGTTTTGATGTTGTTAATTGTGATACTTCAAGTAAATAAATTTAATCATACGAATCAAATCAGAAAATCCTTTAAATAAATATAATCTTTAAATGTTTTGATGAGTGTGTGAAGTTGTAATGTTACACATCGGAACTAACAACTGCTCTGTTATGAACCCAAATCACTTATAGGGAGGTAATCGTACGGTGAAAGCTTTTGGCCGTATGCAAAGAGTACGATTTAATACCTAAGGATAGCCGTATGTGGCGTCTCGACTCCCGCCATACTAGTGCAATGACACGGCACACCTATCATTTGTTTTTTTGTGTGTTATGGTAACCAACAAGTAAACATAATAATACTTCTGTTGCATGGGATGCTAAAATTAACAGCGATTAGACTAGTAAAAATGTCACTTCTGGGGGGCGAGTCTGTTCAACACGCGGATTCAAAACCATCCATGTTTACCCATGTCATTTTTTTTATTTTTTATTTATTTAAATAAAAAATGAATATATCCTTAAACAAGTACATATACATCTTCCTACGTTCCCTAAAATAAGCAAATAAATGCTTGTGCTTTAGGTGAACGAAATCAGTCGAGGCAGGATTCGAACTCGCGCCGCGACCACTGGATTACTAGCCCAGCGCGCTAACCGCTCTGCCATCGACCATCATGGATATAATAATTATCTTATGGAGTTCGATAACATCTTAAGATATTATAGAACTCCGTATGATATGGGTAAACATGGATGGTTTTGATTCCGCCGTCTGACTGGACTTGCCCCCCTGTTCTTTATGGGTTCATAAATATTTCATATACTTGAATATTTTTCTTTTAAGATGGGAAGTTGTTTTATTGATATATAAAATAATGCGATTTGATAGGTACCTAATTTGTCATATATGATTTACGTTTTCTGGTAATAAATTTTACTGTTAACATGTACATAATCAAATTTGATTTATACCTATTTATATTTTGGTGGTTTAATATATAGGATGAGCGGCATTGATTATAATTTACACTTTTTTCAAAGGTAAGTGTTAAAATGTTTTTCTAAGTAGTTGTTCAAATATTATAAAATATACGCTACTTAAATTTAACTGCTAAAAAATACTTATATATAAGGGGACCTAATGAAGGTCTTATTGGTGAACTACAGATGTCTGATTTCCTAGTTATATCTATAGGAAAATATAACAAAATAAAATATATAAAATATAACATCTATCTCGTTTTAACACTGAAAAAAAAAATTGTGACCACCGAACTGGCTACCTGTGCTTTTAGTCAAACAGTAGTACGTAAATCAGCAATAAAAGTTAATATATTTACGACTGTACTGTTTGGTTAAGCGCACAAAATATTAAGTAGCACAAAACAAAATGTTCTGTAGTCACTGTAGTTCCGATAAAATTTAATTTTAACATAAATTTTTTTATTATTTTAATTTCTCTCGAATCCTCTTCATTTTATTTTTCAATAACCCTGAAATAGTTAGCATAATTGTATGGAGAGCGATTTATATAAAGGAAACTATCTGAATATACCTACATATATGGGTAGTGGCAGAGCGGTAAGCGGTTAAATTAGTGGCTACTGCCCGATTTCCCCAAGGCTCCTTAACTTAAAAAATCACATTTATGAACCACTTAGCGCAAAATTGCATTTCACCAAACAATCTTAGCCTCGCTTAGCGACGTCGACGCATAAAATTTTAAGTGGCGGTCTCTAGTGGATTAACCGTCATAAGCGTCACTTAACGCGTTTGACAGATAGATATTTGGGTTACGATTTCGTCGCAGAGTTGTTTTATTATTGAATTTATCTTTTTTTTTGTAAAATTTAAGTTATATTTTGTATATTATCATCTTGGAAGATGGCTGGATTTGTGAAATCGTTGAATTGGTCGATGAAATAGACATGCTCCATCCGTTTGTTTTGAAGTAATTGCCGTGTTTTTTGAAATTAATTCAATTAATTTAGTTTTTTCACTGGGGGTAAAATTTGTAGAACGTTTCCTTGGTTTATCCATAATTATACTCTGCTAAATATTATACTCTGATAAATATGCGCGTCCCGTGTCGAACAATCTCAACAATCAACAAGTGCGAAGCGAATAAACAGCCATGACAGCGAGTATATCCTAGGATGTACACCGATTTTTTAAACAAAACCTACAAAAGTTTGGTAAAAATAGATTGGTTAGGTTTGTCTGTAGTTATAATTGCGGCTGGCATGAGCCAGTTGCATTGTATATTAAAAAAAAGTAACAAATATTAAAATAAAATAACTAAATTGGTGTGAATACTAAATAAACTGTCTGTACATGATGTGTCAAAAACAAAAACTGGTGTACAAACAAGGCTACCCTGACAGCGAGCGCCGCTAGCGCCATCTGTTGGCGCCAGCGGCAATTACCTGTACTCATGAGATCAAAGTAGTACTTTTTTATAATTAATTTATATATAGAGTAAAAATCGTGAAATTCACACGTTAGAATATTTTAATGATATTTTTATAGTTTATTATGTATTTCTTATTTGCATATTTTTTAAAGTAACGTTATCTTGAGTCCATATTCATGTTCACCGGAAACATAACAAAAACTAATCCTGACCTTAGCTTAGTGTGGCTGTTATTTGTTGGTGAAATGCAAATTTATTAAGTAAGCTACTTAAGGATTTAAGTTTCGAATGGGTACTTAGCTGATGTTCGGTTTTGAGGGACCTTGGAGAAAGCGGCCGTGAGTTCGAATCCTGCCTCGATCGATTACGTTCACAAGCATTTACGCTTAAGAATGTCTGAGGATGTATAATGCATATGTACTTGTTAAAAGAACATATTAATTCTTTTGATAAAAAAATGAAATGATATAAGTAATTATTCTAAAGTTTAAAATCTATTTTAAAATTAATGAATAAAAATATACCTACTCAAATATTTTTCCACAAAAATTCAATTATAATAACTAAAGTGAAACTTTTCATTTTAGACCTTGTTAATTTTTTATTTTGTTTTGTAAATTGTGTATTATTTTGTATTTAAAAGTGTGTATTATTTTTTAAATTGTGTATTATTTTGTTGATTATGTATTATTTTGTAATTATGTTTGTTGTTCTTTTTAATACCATGCCAGTTTAGGTTTCCCTGTTAAGGCATAGCATTCTCTTTGGCAAATAAATAAAAATAAATAAAATAAAATAATGCTGAGCCACCTTAGCGAAAAAGTTTGGTTATTAAAATCTAATTTTTTGTGGAAAAATACTTTAGTATAATATTTGTTCATTATTTTAATGAAATAATATTGCTATCGTCTTTGTATAAACCATGAGTTTCAGATATTTCAGAGGGTAGTGGATAAAACGTTACAAGAAAAAATAATTTTAATCTGATTTATTGAAATACTTGACACAAAAGAAGAACACAGAATTTCGCAGTCCCCTACACCACTCCATAGGGGATGTTTTAGAGCTTGTAGCTCTTTTCATACCTGGAGCGGGCGCTCGTCGGGCAATACAAGAACTACCATCAATTATATGAAATATAGTCTCTGACAGAAGAAGAATAATGATTTTTTAAACGTGCAAGCTTACACAGATAGTTCTAATATTTAATAAATCTGAAATAAATATTAATATATTTATCCATTCGCCCACTAGTGACCTGTAAATTACATACATGGAACACCATATCACGGAAATGACTATCCATTGTAGGTATGTACATATGTATTATATAACTGAAAACTTTGTCGATAAGAGAAACTAATGTCGAGAATGGATATAATCTATTGTAAGGAATTTGAAATTTATATCGTAGAGAATTTTCAGACGTTTGAGGGGGTTAGAATGCAATAATAATATTATACACTGTGGTATCTATCTACACACAGAATGAAGTTATTGATTAAACATGTTATTCATAATATATGTACATATTATAATGTCATATCATTATTCCTATGAACTTCCTGCATGTCTTCCTTCGGGCATACGAAAATCAATAGCCATTTCAAAACACAGGACATTTTCGTTTGTGAAAACAAAACATAGCATTTGAAACAAAACAGTTTGGTTGTGTAAAATGTTTTTTTTTTCATATATTTTTGTTTTAGGCATGTCACTGTTTGCTTGGTATTTTAGCACAATTATAGAGGAAGCCACGGCCCACACTTGGCTGTAACGCTAACGACAATGACGATGATTTTAGTACATCATACATAGTTTAAAACATGGTTATAAATATCTTTTTAAATATTGATTATTTTAAACGAAGCCGACCGTTATAAAAATAGTATAGATACAATTTTCGGTAGTTTATCATCTATTCTTTAGTTTTTTTATTTATTTTTATATAGAAATTACATTTAATACATCTTATAAAAAAAAATAACTAATTAATGTTTCCTTTCCTAATTTAAGCTAGAAGCTTGTGTTTAGAAAGCAGCAGTTCTTTGCTTACACAATAAAAATACTTAATCAATTAACAAGTATAAAAAAAACAAACATTTCCAAACCAGAAGCAATACAAAAAGAATTTACATTTCAAATCAATAAATAATAAATATAAATAAATAAAAACATTATCATTATCATTAGTGGCAAACATCTTGAGTACAACGCGTTCGTTGCGCAGAGCGCAAATTTGTGTTTTATACTCGGTCAGTTACCTATATTCTGCAAACCGCTCCACACCACGACGAAAATTCTCAAGGAAACTAGAAACTATATGTACATATTATATTCTAATTGTATATAATGATCAACTAAAAATGGGTTTTAAAATTATTTAGGTACAATAAAACAAAAACAAAATTATTCGTGGAGAGTTAAGCTTAGCGTCCACCGGAGCGCAGTGGACGGATCAGAATTGATTTTTGTATTCTAGCAGCGACGTCGTTATTGCCGACGATCCGATGCACGCGCATAAATTCTCGTGATTAATAAAATCCGTCTAATGCGTTTATATGGACGCTAACCATAATAGAGCATAACTTTTTTCTGTGTTTTGAAGTGCGTAAGCATTAAGTGTTATGTTTTGTATTGCAACACATAATTTAACAGAGTCTATGAAGTCTATATAGTATATTTTGAAAATAATTTCCCCAGTACCCTCAAATGATAAGTCTTTGAAATAAGGAACAGTTTTATGTACATTTTTATTCTATTACATGAGGTTTTTGAATTTTGAATTTGTTTAATAATTTTCTTGTAAAATTAGTTTTAGTAAAACCCTTTTTAATTTTTTTATTGTAACTAAATAACTACAAGGCCTGTGAAGTAAATTTTTACTTCAATCCAAAGAGAATCTCTGCACGATAAAATGTTGTATCACATGTCAGGTGATATACAATGTTTTTTCGTGTTTCATACATTAGAAGGTAATTTGATGTGCATTTTTGTGTAAATCCGTATACCCAGGGTATACAAGGGCCTTAAAGTCATAAATTTGTCGTGCGTCCCTCCCAGAATATCTCCTGTGATGCCAAGCTCCAGCTATGATCAACATGATTAATTTGGTAAACTGATTCTGGATGGTTAAATTAATATGATACTCGTTATCTGAAATGAAAATAAATGCAAAATAATATACAGGTACCTTTTCCAAGATCTTAATCAACGGGTAAGTCGGCCTTCGTGGCTCAGTTGGTAAGGTCTGCTGATCCAAAGGTACCAGGTTCGATTCCCGGTGGAGAAACAGTTTTTAATTGTGTTTTCAGTCTAGATCTGTGAGACGATTAATATCCTAAGTGTCAAAAATGTAGCAACTCGTTATTGTGTGTGTTTGTTAAATTAATATTTGACATAGTACCTGTATGTTGCCCGAGAATTAATATAAAATAAATAAAAATAAACTGTTGTTTTTGTTATTAGTAGGTATTAAAAAAGTTTAAATCTGCTGAGTTGATGTCGGAAGATTATTAAAATGATTACAATTTCATAGAAATATATAATGTAAATTGTTCCTTCACAGACTTCAATTAAAATGCACGCTACAGTTCCATAAAATACATACATTATAATATATACAATTCTGAAATGATGTGTTTGTAGGGAGGTTATAAACGTAGAGGTTTAATTGAGCTTAACCGAAGCTTTCCTTGACGCGCAATAAACTTTCATAAGTCATCAATCATATCAGATTGACTGTCATTTCAAGCAAGAAACCTTTAAGTAGAAATGTAGAATACCTCTATGGTTTTAGGAGAGTGACTTGGCTGACGTCATATGATAGAAATATACATTAATATGAGTATGTAAGATGGGTCGCTACTCTAGCAGAGCTGATATTGCGCTGGATCTAATCCAATGGACGCGAGTTCGAATCACACCCTGCCTCTACCGATCTCGTTCACCTATAGTTCAAGCATGCTTAGTTTAAGGAAAGTACGAGGATAAAAAATCATTAGTAATTAAGTCCCTGAATGCCTCTGTGGCTTCTGGTGACTAGTGTTTTTGCAAGCTCTCCTCTTTCTCTTTCCGTCCAATTCCTAATATACGTTTCATTCCCTTCCCTCCAAAACTGATATTACAATTTACACAAAATTGATTATTTCTGTTAACTTTATTGGTCCTTTAATGAGTCTAATGGAGTGTTATATTATTCATGTATAACTTGTTATTAAGACTGTATGTTTACAAAATAAAATAAAAAATAAAAATGAAATAAAATAAATATGTTTTTGTTACAAGGATAATATATTTATTCTTTAAAAAAATAATAAATACCCGAAGGAGTAAGTGGAGATCAAAGATGGTGCCAAAAATATCTTAATGCGATGAAATTATAGACAAAGCCTGTCTTTACTAATATCGTTATCTTTAACGCAATAAAGATGGATTGCTGAAGGATGTATATTGTATATCATGAACTGGTATATTTCAAGGACAAACAAATTAGGTATGTTAAAAATACTTGTTTCTGAGCAATTGTTCAAGTTATAATTTAAAATTGTTTAAGGGAATATATTATTCAGCTGCAAACGCTGAAAAAAATATTAATATTTATTTTTTAAATCACCGAACAATGAACAAGAATCGATAACAAATAAATATATGATTTGTTATTTTTTAATACGAAAATAAATAAGTTAATAGAGCCACTCTATCTTATAAATGTCAACTGGTATTGTCCGAGTATTGGTGCAATGGTCTGAAGAAGGATCAAGTATATTTCTTATGTTGCACAAATAAAATCAGAATTGAAATCAATACAGTTGTGCTGTGTTAATATTTTTTTATTAATATTTTATTTTTAGAGTGTAGTGTGAAACATCACATAGAAAGATAATAAAGAATTTTTTTTCCGTAAAATATCGCCAAGGAAGTTGACTCAGTGGGTGAATATGATACAATTAATTTATAATCCTATAACATATAATAAATTAATTATAAAAAAACAAAATCAAGAGAATTAATTTCTCTTATTAGAATTAGATTATGTAATCAAGCCATGATACGCGAGATCTGTATGGCCAGGTCTACCTATATTTTTCATGTTATTTTCAACTTTGAAGTCAAAAAACACCAACTTAGAAACTGCGCAGCATATATTATGTTCTGTATATGGGTTAACTCAAAATTCGGAGTAGAACATTTAGTGTGTCTGTGTGTCCCCTCCCCCCTTATAACTTTTGAACCGCTCAATGCATAGAGCCTAAAATTTCAGAATATAAAGGAAGTTACAGGCCTACAAAGTATTAATTAAAACTCAGAATTTAGAATTTTTGTTTCAGTCAGGGGTTATCAACTTTTGAATTTTTAATTTATTTTTCCATATATCTCAAAAACCATATAAGCTAAAAGCTATAGACAAATACAAAATCTCAAATTTATTTTTTCAAAAAAATTCTAGAATTTCTCAAACATTTTTTATTAATAAAAGCAATTTTTTGTGATAAAGTTATTTAACTGTCTATATTTTCATTTTTTTTTTAAATATATGAAAATGCCGAAATAACCCAACTAGATAATTTAATTTGCTATAAAAAATATTAAAATTTTAGTGTTACATCACAAACTTTTTTAACAATTTTTATAAAAATTGAATTTACTGACGACATCCTTTCATAAAATTTGTATGGCAGTATACATACACTACACATATCTACATATCTACGTATACATATCTACGGGGACTTTCAATAGTCTCAATAGTTGATACTAAATCTCCAAACATACATTCATATCATCATGATGTTTTTATATTCTAGGTAGGAAAAAAGGACTGACCTCCGTACTATCCTATTCTAAATTCTAACATACATAAGTACCTAGCTATATGTTATGTGCAGAAAACAAAATATCATAAATTTTTTTATTTTTATTTATTTTTATTTATTCATTGATTAACAATTAAGTTACATAACACATTAACATTAATATTCAATAATTTGGATTTATGGGATTATAGTTTGGTACTTAGGTACGTATTCTTCATCTATACATTATATCGCTAATGACAGTTGGATCTCATGTGTTACATGCATCTAGTTGATATCCCAAATGAGTACGTATATTATGATTTGGTATATTTATAAAAAAATATTATGATTTGGTATATTTATAAAAAAATCTAAATTGATACCAATGAACTATACGTACTACATAGTATATATTATTAATCATGACTGATACAAGACAAATGAAATAATTGTGCAAGCTAAATCGAATCATCTTTTTTTAAGTATCACAACACAATGAAACTATATATTTGAATTTTTATTCTTTGTATTTATTATAAATATTCTTCTTTTTCTTTTCGTCAGTTATTTTCCCAGATGATGGTGAGGTCTGTTCCCTGCGTCATACGCTACCACTGTCCTCGATTATGCGCATCCTCTGGGGTTACTCACCATCTCTTTCCATATGCGGTTTGTAAATGATTAAAGAATCAGAGAATCCTTTTTAATAACATGTAACTTTTTTTAATAATTGTCTTATTCTTTGCTTTCATTATATTATTTTTTATGTTTTTTTCAGTGTATTTTCATTGTGTATTTATTTTAATAAATACTTAATTTTTAACTTATGTTTTGCTGTTTTGCCTGAGAATTTTATTTATTAGGTATATTTAAAAAAATATCTTTTCATTTACTTATTGTTTTTAAATTTTGTATTTTGAGTATTTTTTTTCTCTTTATTATTAATTTTAACTTGCCTATGTTTTTTATTTTTTGTTTTTATTATTTTATTTTGTTGTTTTTTATTATTATGGCAATGCACATATTTTTTTTCTTGTTTAAATTTTTTTTTGTAAATGCTCTAATGAGCGTAGAACTTAATAAATAAATAAATTGATATGCTTATTGTAAATGATATCGATTTGAATATCATTTAATATATTGTCAAGGTATTTGATTGATGTATCGTGAGATTATTCAGTGGGCAGTTGACCACACCCAAACACGGTAATACATATAGAGTAAATCTATAGCTGATATATGAAGGCCGGTCACTCTGCTTTTAATAATAAGTATACTCACCTACGGGTAGATTCTTTTTACTTACTTTTATACACGGTTAATACAAATATATTAACTTCTGAAAAGCTTTTTGAAAAATTTACAGAAAATATTAAGTTCTTCTTAATACTTTCTATACATTTTTATAAAGCTCATACTGGTTGAAGGTCACTAGTGTCTGTTGGCGCAGAGTTTGCTATCTCTTGCCATGAGAACTCCCAGTTGTTTTTCCACCTTTTCGAGGGCCTTCAGATTCTAGACCATCTTTCTTCCCTCTGGTGTGGTAATCTTTGGGAGTCCATTCTTTCCACATGATCTATCCAAAAGATTTTCTTTGTCTCCTCCATCTGATGTATGTTTATTATAAACAATTCATTTTTTTTAATTATCATGTAATTTTACAACAAAAGTGGCGTTTTAAATAAACGATTTTTATTAATTATTATTATTATGACCGTGAAATTAAACATTTATAATATAATTGAAAGAGGCATATGTAGTAAAAAACGTCGTGGCTGAAGAACACCTGCGAATGGACCGATATTGGAACGGTCGAGCAACTCTTCGAGTTGGCAAAGGTCAGGGAGGCGTTGAATGAAGTGGAGGGAACCTGACATGGCACCAGAAGAAGAATATAACATGATCAAATTTCTTTGTGAGAACCACGATCGAGTGTTATAGTATCTTGATCGACTTTTTTGATTATATAAGTTAAAATGTTCCATTTAGAAATGGCTGTAACGTAAATAGATGTAAAAATTATATTCATTACAGTTCGTTGTCATAAAATAAGTTATTTCAAAGTAACCGCATCTCCCTCACGACGGATGACAACTTTTAACAAACAAACACTTGTCATTTGTCTTGAGAAAGAGGCGGTCACTACGAAGCCGGTCGTAATGCAACTAACATAATGTAAAATTGATTGAAATGTGTCACAAGGCTAACTCCGAAAATACTAATTAATGTATTTTAGGCCATTATTTTATATCTACCTAAGGTAGATAAGATTAGGTTTTTTGTATAAAATAACAGAGGGACAAGTCCCGTCAAACGGTGGAATCAAAACCCTCATGATACCAAAACTACCACAAAATATCTGCCGAATCATTAAATGATACTAAACCTATGTAGTTGATTTCGATACAAATCAATTTAATTTACGTTAATTATCATTTATGATTCCACTAGATTATTAGTACCTAGTGGAATTCAACTGAATCGATCATTTTTTAAAAGCAATGACATACTTACAAAACTTATAGGTACCTACCATAGACCTGAGGTAGGTACCGCTCAAATCAAAACCCTCATGATAACCCATATCATGGATATAATTAATTATCTTATGGAGTTCTATAAAATCTTAATAAGATAATTATATCCATGATATGGGACATCATGAGGGTTTTGATTCCAATGTTTGACGAGACTTGCCCCCTTCTGCACTTTCTTTTATCAGAAATATGTAGGTATAGCAGCGATTACTGTTGTGTATCGGGTGGGGTTGGGGCATGTCCCCGAGCTCTCTATCATTTCGAAATTATTTTTTTCTGCGATATCACATTTAATATTAGCAAATTGATTACCACGACAGAGGCTCATTTCCTTTTAATTTAAATTCTAGTAATTTTAAAATGTTTCATGTCGTTATTAAGTCAATCTCATTTTTGTGTAATTGTAATGAATAAACAAAGGTGGAAAAATGACATATATTAATTACTTTTTTCGCATTTGGTTCGCTACGAACTAACTTTTGTACCCACCCTGTGTTTTATTTTGTTACAGATATTCGAAGCATTTCCACGCACAAATGACCAGCTTTATTTATTCATAAAAATAGTAAACAAAACCGCTTCCTTGTAACACGAAGTAACTTTGTGCAATACTTTTTAATAATCCTAAACTTATTTTTTATTATATTTGGTTCCTACTGACAAGTGTACACAAGCGAAATAATTGAATTGAAAAACAAAGATTGTGAAAACAACTTATGACCTATCATCGGCTGGCTTTAGTGATCACTGAACGCGCTTGCGCAACATTCACCAATTAAATATCTTTAATTTGATTTTCTTGTATCAGCTGGTAATTTGGAAGCTGTATTTATTCTAATTGAGTTATTACAATAATTAAAAAGTTAAAAATATTATTGTTACATTTTGAACTGAAATAATTATTATATGCATATGTAAGTATATAATTAATTTATTACAATTTCAAATAAACAAAATTTACATTTAATTTAATTTAATTCACAAAATGACCGCCGTGACATGGTTGGTAAGCCGTTTGGTTGCTGTGCAGGCGTCCTGGGTTCGATGCCCAGCAGAGGAGATATTTATTTAAACTCATTTCTCACACTAATATTGCTTCTCTCGGCTGGAAGAAATTGGTTAGTTGAAAGAAATTGCCATATGGCAATAAGAAATTGCCATATGGCCCAGGGTGCGAGGAAGTGTTTATTATTATTATGTTTACGAAGATACTCACTCGATTGAGTTCTGAGAACTCATTCGAGAGAGGATCATAAAATAATTAAAAGTTATAAATAATATATTGCATTTCAAAGTTACACCGTTTAACATCGACTCGTAGATGTGTAATTACTGGATCCTTTTGTACTTACATGCTCATACAAGTTATCTGTTCGACAGGATCAGGTATATCTTGGTTATTTGGTATAAAAGGAAGTGACTCTAGGCTAATGTCATCAGACAACTTTGTTACTCTCAATTCAAAGGATTTACTTACAACGAGTTCCAAGATGAAGGTAGGATATATTGTTATAAACTTTTATTATTTTTACGTATTTCTTGCTTAGGCACTTAAATACTTATTTGAAAAAAAAAATAGTAATGATCATTTATAGTCAAGAAAGCATATATTTATCATTTATTAATTTAAACAGTGATATTTTTACTATGTGATATCCTATTATTGATATGAAAAGCGTATAATATGTAATATTTGAGAGGTATTAAACTCGAAGTTTATTATTAAAATAATGAATCTGGCTATGTAATTTTGAATGACGGCATTTATAAAAACTTATGAATTGCATTAACCAAAATAATATTCAACAATTATAATTTTATAGAAGTTGCATAATAAATCTTTTTATTTTTGTTACTTTATCAGTTTGTATTGATGGTGTATATAAAAGGTTCATATAATTAATATCTATCTTTACAAGTCTTAAGTTTGTAATTTAACTAACATACCGATTTTTTTATAACCGTTGAAATAAAATTACGGATATAGACTAGTATAGAGTATTGGTATCAACATGTTCAGATAATGAATGTTTTAAGCATTCCATTCAAGGCTCTGTATGGGATATCGAATGGACAACGTCATCAATCAGAGAGATCCCCAAAACGATGGAGAGAAAGAAAGTTCAGCCACACAAGAGACTTCCCCTCTTGAAACAACAGTTTTTATAGTCTAAGAAAAGAAAAAGAAATAGATAAATAAAAGAATCATTTGAAAAGTCGCAGTTGATAATAACAAAACTATTAAGAATGTTGATACTAACTGACGATTTTTTTTTGCAGTTCCTACTCTTGGTAGCGTTGAGCTTGATTGCTGTGAGCCAGGCTAGTGTAGTGGCATATGGACCTCACTTCGCTTCTCCTCTCGCTTATTCAGCTCCCCTGGCCTACTCTGCACCATTTGCTTATGCCCATGCACCCATCAGTTACGTGGCACAACCTCAGGTCCTCACTTATGCCGCCCCTGCCATCCAACCAGGGTAATTTTTTTAAAATTTAATATGAAAGAATTAATTTTCCAGATGCTTTTACGGTCAATATGCCATGCAGAAGAGAGTAGATTTTGAGTGGTAAGCTAAAAAAATCGACGTGTCATTTACGCAATTACGTCTTTAACAATGATCTATCTAAAGTGTTTTGAAGACGGTCAATATAAAAGCAATCTATTCTTGAGTTGAAAGCGTAAATAAATAAATCGCTAAATAATTTCAATGAAAGAGTTTTCTCTGACGTGCATTGATAATAGTAAATATATCACTCAAATAACACTTTCCATTTTATTTGTAGAATCTACAACAATGTTACCTCGTTTAATATTTTATTCATTCCAATCTATGACCACTCTTTTGATATCAAATGGGACTGTACTTCGCATGATCAATGATCATTTCTGTAGTACTTCATCTCTCATAAACAATAACTTACTTTGCACTGTCTTTAACTCTGAAGATGTCTATCGACTAATCAAGAAAGTAAAAAAAATACCTTACTAGACCATTTAGTTGAAAATATTTCAAAGCCAAATCTCGAATAGTTAAAGTTTTTTTTAAGAAATGGGAATTGGTTATTTTTTTAAAAAACATGTGTTAGTTATTAGGTAATTGAAATATGCATATTATATTTCAATTTTCTACTTCATAAAACTTACTTGGTACCGAAATACTCATTAGCTTATTTTAAATTATCATTATCTGTAGAAGCATATTTGCGTGAATCTCTTCCTTGCCATTGTCCCCTCACCGATGCGTTTGAGAATTGTCACTTGGAAAGTTTGTCGCAATAATTTTGGGTGACAATAAGTGGCAATTTACAAAAGTTCAGATTAAGTGTGAAGATAACCGCGTGTGGATGTGTGCACAGAAAGGAAATAATCAGTGAAGTAGTAATAAGGAACCATCGGTGAGATTTTTTATAATACGGTCTACTACCTACCATCATTAATACCCATCACCTGATGTTTTCTACATTATCATTCGTGGCTATACAACCATGGGGGGCAAGTCCTGTCAAACGGTGGAATCAAAACCCTCATGATAACCCATATCGTGGATATGATTATCTTATGGAGTTCTATAATATCTTTAGATATCATAGAACAGGATACGAAATCGACAGGAGGCCAAGACCCCAGATCGGGTCATGGCCTCCTGTAGAGTTCGCCTCCATGTTTTGCGCAGCGCCACTCCAGGTCTGGACATCTATGTTATGAGCATCCTTTGCAACACCATCTAACCACCGAAGCTTTGGCCCGTCACCACTCCTCCTTCTCCCTGATGCACCATTCAAAATCACTTAAAATGCCTTCATCGCTTATTCTTTGTACATGTCAGCCCTACTTAAGTCTCCCAATCATCATCTCTCTGGACTATACGATGATAAATGGATGATTAATATTATTCTATGATAATGGATTCTGTTGTTTTTACAGATATGTAGCCGCAACTCGTGGCTCTCTCCATGTCGCTCCTCTACCAGGAAACACTCCCTTAGCCAGCCACCATCTTAACTTGGAGCCAGCACCAGGAACAGCCTAAGCAATCTTCAACAGTAGATCAATTCCTTCCGACTTCGTAGCTGATCAGTCTAATAAAACCTTGTTTAAAATAACATGGCAGTCTCACAATCTTTGTTAACAAAAAGAGAAATAATAATGTCGGCCATTCTGAACCAAAATTAAATAAATGACATACCTCCAAAATCATGTATTTAATTTATATATATTATTCTCATATTATAAGGACACATCTTTCATAACATATCTTCATGCCATTCCTTCCATTCTATTGCGAATTGGTGATGAACAAATGCAAGACCAAGACCAAGACCCGGGTGTTCTTGGTCTTGGTCTCGCATATTCGATAGAGTCTTGGTCTCGCATCTTCGATCGAGTCTTTGCCTCGCATATTCGATCGAGTCTTGGTCTCGAATATTCGATCGAGTCTTGGTCTTGTAGGTATATTCGATCGAGTCTTGGTCTTGCATATTCGATCGGGTCTTGGTCTTGTATATTCGACCGAGTCTTGGTCTTGCATATTCGATAGGGTTATGGTCATGGTCTTGTGGGTCTCGCAACATTTACAATTTTTTTTTTTTATTTAAATTCAGTAAAAACAACGAAATATGACAAAAAAACACCAATTTGTAATATAAAATCGATAGTACGTAGTTATATGCTTAATTTTTAATGAAGAATAAATAAGTTTATAATATTTTGCGGGGCCGCGAGACTCTTGCATTAAGTTTTGCAAGACTATTGGTGTAGAAGAGCCTGTTGTTGGTCTCGCACCCCCTGGTCATGGTCATGTAGCGATCTTGATCTTATATGTTTCGCAAGTCAAGACCAAAACTGCAAGATTTTCTGCTCATCACTATTACGATTTTTTATTAATATTATAATTGTACGATAATCAATATTAGCAGTTTGTATGTTTTTTTCTGTTTTAAGAAAAGTTTTACAGAATAATTAGGATCCCACTAGCCTAAAGGTTATCAGTGAGTTTCCCATACAAATAAATCATGTACAAATGTTATATTACTTAAGTTACAGGATTAAAATTATAATAGTTGATTTTCGATATTTTTAAAAACTTTGGATATAAAGGCAGTAAAACACATAAATTTATCATAAAAAAACGTTTTTCTTAATAGATAATATTTAAGAAACTCTGGACCATTTTTGAAAAAATAAATTTGAACTTTTGTATTTGTCTGTATTATTAATTATTAATAAAGTATAAATTCAAAGACCCCTGACTGAAACGAAAATTCAAAATTCTGATTATAAAAGTTTTGTTGGCCTATAACTATCTATATATTCTGAAATTATGGGCTATGTAAATTGAGCAGATCAAAAGGTAATCGGACACACACACACCATCACACACACATACATAGATACACTAAATGTTCTACTCCGAATTCTGAGTAAATCCATACATAGATCATTATATGTTGGTGTTTTTTGACTTCAAATTTGGAAAAACCGTGAAAAATATAGACCCTGCATACAAATCTCGCGTATCTTGGCTTGATACTTTGTCGATATGTTAAGAGAAATAAATTCTCTTGAACAAATCGACAGTTGAAAAATATAAAACATATAAACACATACACATACTTATTTATGTGTATACGTGTTAATGTACTTACTTAGGTCATTTGTATTGTACCTTTATGAGCTATTAGATTTCCAAAATACATAAATTAAACAAAAGTTCTACAGGTAATGTATATATTCGAATTTCCAATTTAGATTATGCCGATCAATGCAGTATATTTTGGTAAGTAAGTAATTCGAACAAACATGTTCAGTGTAACATGCAAAGATATCTCAGACACATGATTCAGGGTAAAATTATTTTGATTAGAATCAGAGGCCAAGTTGGTTGATTGGCGAGTGTTTACTAAATGGATAGACAGACGAGATCAATAAATAATTTTATTACGTTTGTATTACCCATTAATCAAAGATAGATAGATACATTTAATATTTCTGTTCTTACGAAAATTAAATAAATACGTCCGCGTTCATTAAATTACTCTACAATGGCGCAGTGAGACCGCTAATACATTACAATTAAATGTGATTTATGTTTGGTTTTTAAAGTAGATTATAATAGCAGGTATGTTATAATATATTTTTATAAGAATTTTTATATACCTAATACCAAAAATTTATTCATTCATTTATTTCTCCATTATAAAATACATACAGTAACTTATATTTTATAGTTGTTGCGAAGCAGCTAAGGTACTTTCCTCCAATTAAAATTTGGTTTGATTTCCTCCAATTAAAATTTGTTTAACTAGGAATAATTCTTGTTTTAAGACAATTTTATCACAAATTTCGTCATAAGTCTACTTAAAAAGCAACATAAATATAGTGAATTTATTCATAGCCTTTATTAAAATAATAAAAAAGAAAACAGTCAAAAAAATAGCAACCAACAAACAAATAATAGGTAAGTAACAATTCAAGCAATGAGAAAAAAAAAATTCAGCAAAAATTAATGGAATGCAATTCTAAACTTCAATTTTAACCTATATATGTCCCCCATTGGGCAGGTAGAGAGAACCGAATGCCACATCTTGATCATTCATCGCCTCATCAACATTCATGCATCGTCTCATAAATGTTCGCCTGTTCTTGTTATTCACGCTTCTTAAAATTCCGTCTTTTGGAAAATCGTTCACATGGTTCCGCTACTTCCACCACCACCCGCTCCGCATATGGGGACTGTCAACGGCCCCTTCGCTTCGTTCACATGGTTGTGCCATCCTTTCTTTTTTTTGGACACTATCAGGTTTGTACGCTTTGGTTTCTTCGTCAGGCGTTTTTCATTCATCTTCCAAGTTGCCAAACCATCTCAATGTGCTAAATTGAATATATATTATCTTTGAAAAAAGTAATTCAACTCTTATTAGGTCGATTACTGGTGGGTACCTAATTTTGATTAATAGTATTCCGAGAGATAGTAACGTTTTCGATTAATCATTTTTTAATTGCTGGTTTTATAGAGCTTTCTTATTGAATATAGGTATGAAAAAGGTAAGTCTGACACTTAGGAGTGGTTGCGTTTACCAGTGCGCATCCTCTTTATAGGTGAAAATTACAGATTTAAACACTACCTATTTCAATATAATTTAAACTTTTATGTTATTAGTACCTACCTATAAAATCCGTCCGTTGTACTCACTTTTACTGAAATATTTAAAAAAATATTTCGTATTAATTTTTACAAAAATCAATGACAATTTCTCATTAAACTTTCATCTTAAGAGGCTGTAGGCTATATAGTATATTTTGAAAATAATTTCCCTCATACCCTCAAAAGGTACGTCTTTGAAATAAGGAACTGTTTGTATGTACATATTAATTCTATTGCATGAGTTTTTTGAATTTTTAATTTGTTTTAATACTTTTCTTGTGAAATTAGTTTTAGTTAAACCTTTTTTTGTTGTAAGTAACTAAAAAACTACAAAGCCTATGTAGCAGATTTTTACTTCAATCGAAAGATAATATGAAAATCTACCGGCTGAGTTTTTTATTATGATAACATTTTAATAACTATCCTTTGCTATTTAAAAAAACCTATAAATTTTAGCGCGATAATATTTTTTCGTGATTCATACATTAGAAGGTAATTTAGTGTGCATTTTGCGAACATCCGTATACCCAGGGTATACAAGGGCCTTAACGATTTTTTTATGATTGAAAGTAGATTAAGATTTAGATCGAATACTGCTTAATACATTTTTGAGGATTTTAAGGCAGGTTTCATGAGTAGTCCTGCTGAACTCGTAAAGAACATAAGAAGAACTAGGAGAACTCTAAAACTTTGCCCTGTTTGGCACGTTTGCATGAGCCAAACAGAGCTTACTACTTTAAATAAATCTAAAATAACTACTGCCTACTGCATGGATTATTTGTTTATTTGTTATTGATGAATTTGAGCCATTGAAGTAAAACATTATGAGTTATAAGAATAAGTTGACAATGGGGTAACCGTTCACTTGAATATACAGTTAGGCACTTAGTGAGATATGAAAATTGAAAGTAAGTATATCACAAGACATTATTTGATCTGTATAGTTTGTCCAGAGATGAAATATGTGATTCAAAGTTGAAGTCATCTTAAAACTAATAACCTATCATCTATTGCAATCTTATTAGGTGGAACTGTGAAACCGAAGATATAAACAGGACGAAACTGTCCTAAACCTCATATTGCGGCCAACGATTTACCACTAGGATGTCACATTCGCAGAAGACTGCCAAAAGGATGTAGAAACAGCTGAACTTCATATTTTTAAGAATAATCTTCAAAAGAAAAAAAATCATATCCACGATCTACAGTAGAAAAAGTCAGAAGATAATCTAGTTTTGTAAAATGATTGAATAGTGTTTATGTGAAAGGTTTAAAGGAAACATATAAATTAATTTTATATAAATTAATTAATTTGTTAAATATGAACCACAAAGTTAACATTCAAACATTTGGAATCATATAAAGGTATTTAGTACCTACGTGTGTTTAAAACCACATTGGCAGTGATTACGAAATGGGAATATAATGAGAGGTTAACACGCAATATCAAATTATTGTATCATGATTTATCCTGCGATAATAATTTTGTTGAATATTGAAGTCATTATTTAGTACTCCAGAGAAACACAAATTGTTTTTTGTTTTTTTTTTTTTTTTAAACAATAAGTATTCTTGCACTAAACTGCAAAAGCAGTTTAACAGTGCTAGCTCTCTCGTACACTTATATAAATTTGATAATGTAACAAAAAATAATTATAAACAAACAAAAATTAAAAATTAGCAATACAATATAACAATAATTAAAACCATTAACACAATATAACAACAAAGAAAACATACAAACTTATATATAAAATTCTTTTAACATTTTTTTTATTTTTTTTTGTTTTGAATTTTAATATTTGAATATTTGAATATTTTGGCAGTTTGTTAAATAGTTTCGGAATTATCGTTGCTTTTGTCCTGTCGCCGTAAACGTTATTTGTTTTAGGTATTGTCAGTAAGTCTTTCGTTATTTGTCTAGTTGTATATTTGTGAGTGATCTTTAATTTAAATCGTTCGTTATAAAGTTCTTCTATGGTCAGTAAAAGATTCACCTTTTTTTCTATAGGTAAAATATTGCATCTTTTGAATATTTCTAATTCACAGCGATTCGTAAGAAGTTATTATTAAATCAACGCAATATATCACTTCAATGTGCGTTTTACAGCGTAATTTCATGATTATTAATAAGAATATGTCCTTAAAACAAGATCATATAGGTACATTCTTATACATTTTTAAACTAAGCAAACTAGGTGAACTAAGTTTAGTTTGTTGATCGACAATTCTTGTTTGAACTCCATTGTATGTAGATATATTATAAATATAAAATAAAAAATAAAAATTTTGTAGATGTAAATTTTGCATATTAAATGTAAATTTTGTAGATGTATATTTTGCGTCAATAGTCAAAAAAGTTCAATAGAACAAATATCAAGATTTTTTTTATTTTTCATTTGTAATATATCTAAGTGAACTTAATCGGTCGAGGCTTTTGGATTTTGTTTTTTTTGTATGCTCATATATTTTTTTAATTAACTTTTATTCCATAAAGGAAACACACATAATGAATAAATAAAACCAGTATTGATAATTTTATTACATAGGTATACATTATTTAAACTTTGAGCAGTTAAATTGAGTATATGTCAAAATATACAATTGATAAAGAGATACTTAATATTTACTTAGTGAAAGATAAATTATAACTATTAAATGTACCTATTCTTAGTTAGAAGTTGATGCCATTGAATCCCTACTTTTTTATTTGCTGGTCCCCATTTTGGACTTGGGTGGATGGGAAACATCACTTTCTAAAAACATGTACATAAATTATTTTATGTTTAATACATTTACCTATACTTAAATATATTTTTACTGATAAAACATAATATTCCGATTTGATAACATGATACTGCAAAGTCGTTAATAATGTTAAATAAATAAAAAAAAACTATAGGTTTTTAAAGAAATTGTTTAGATGTCCCGTCCGTCCCGTAAGTTCCATCTCATATGTCAATTAATCATAGTTAAATTAGATAGGTAATTTTTATTTAATATTTTTATATTAACACACTTAAATTGATAATTTTAATTCAATTGACATGTGTATACCTATAAGAGATTTCCTTTTGTATGACATACAAAAAAATATAAACAAAGAAGATAGAAGATAGCATATAAGAACAATTCATATCTAGCAATGATAGGAAACTAAAGGATAAGGAAAGGAAGAGGAGAGGAAGATGTAATCAGGTGTTGTCAGATAAATATTTTTGGTTTAGCCATTTCTTAAAGATGTTTGGTGAGATAGACGACGTAATACCAGGACTTAGATTATTCCATTGTCTAGCTGAATATAATCATAATTATTAAATTGTGTACTTTTAGATATAAGTTGATGCCACTGAGTCGCTACTTTTATATTTGCTGGTCCCCATTTTGGAGTTGGGCGGAGGGAAAACATCACTCTCTAAAAACATACATAAATTATTTTATGTTTAATACCTACATATACCTATATTAAATATATTTTTACTGATATTACATAATATTCCATTCAACGATTTGATAACATGATAATGCAAATCACTTAAAGTCGTTAATAATGTTAAATAAATAAAAAAAAATATAGGTTTTCAAAGAAGGTGTGTAGATGTCTCGTCCGTCCCACAAGTTCCAACTCATAAGTCCATTAATCATAGTTGAATTATTATATAGTTTTCATTTAATATTAACACAATTAAATTGATAATTTTATTTCAATTGACATGTGTATACCTGTAAGAGATTTCCTTTTGTATGACATACAAGAAAATATATCATGTATGAAGGAATACAGAGTATGGAAGAAATACATATGCACCACCCCAGCGAAATACTCCATTCAGGATAAGGTCTACCCAAGTACGTCAGGTCGACATTCCAAATGATGGTCGTGATGAATATAAACTGAAAGAACCATAAAATAACATATATCAAAAATATATGTATGTACCTATACAGTGAGAAATCATTCCAAAGACAGATATTAGTGTGTAGCTATTTAATAAATATATTTCTATCGAGTACCTGCTAACAATTTATTTTTGGTGCTTCTATAGGCTTTAAATTTCAGGCAAAAATTAGGGAATAGAGAGCATTCTCTTTTTTTTCTTTTACTAAAAAAATAGTAGGTACAAGAAATAATATAAATTTGGTATAATATTCAATTTTCAATTTGTAATTTAAATAACTTTCAATTTGAAAAAAATAATTTAAGGGGGGGACTGCTGCCAACGTACCTATTTTTTCAATTTGAATTTGCGTCATTACTACAAAACGAACCATTTTGAAAAAAATAACCTAGTTAGTTTGGATATTATTAAATAAAAATATACCTTAATTTTTTAACTATGTTCTGTATATATTCTTGTAGGAAAATAATAAGCATACCCCAATTTTTGACATTTATCTTAAATTTCTAAAAAACTATAAGGTATATAGCATTTTATTTTTTTATAAATTAAAGAAGATCAAAATATCTGGAAAAATACGATGTAACGTTGCATTAATGCATCAGGTTAAGTTAATAAACTAAAAAAAACTTTTATATCGCAATGGCGCTGATTGGAAAATAAATGTTTTTTAGGTTTATTTTCTAAACCTGAAGCATTAATGCAACGTCACATCGTATTTTTCTAGATATTTTTGTCTTCTTTAATTAAAAAAAATATGTTGAACTACGCCTTATATTTTATTAAAAATATAAGATAAACGTTGAAAATCGGGGTATGCCATTATTTTTCTACAAGAATTTATACAGAACATTATCAAAAAGTAAAGATACATTTTTCTTTACGAATACCCAAACTATCTAAATTATTTTTTTCAAAACGATTTGATAAGAAATAATGATGGTATATCAAATTGAAAAATAGGTACGTTGGCAGCAGTCCCTCCCTTAAAAACGATCTTTTTCGCCCGTTCAACAAGTCTGTCTTAAAGAAAAAATAGCGAGTTTTAGTACTCGTACAATTAAAGCGAACATTTCAACATAATTCTCTAACACAAGTCGAATGAGATGTACAGGGCTATGAATGGTAGTAGTTTTTAAGATAACTATTGGAAAAAACCTTTTGTGAAATTATAATTTAATTTTTTTAAGTTAAGTTATTAGGCGTTGACTCACAGCGGTATTGTTTTACAAAAAAATCAGCATTGAACTATTCTCAGAAAAAAATCATGATCGTAGACCTAATATTTTAGCTACATTTATGTAGTTCAGTCTGAAATCCAATTTTCATTAAAATTTCACAAAAGTCTAAATAACTTTTGAACCACCCAATATCGATGAAAATACATGGGGGGGTTAAAGGTATTGAGATTTCCTACGGCCCTACTTGGGATGATCCACCCCTCATGATATACCGTGTATAATAACAATGTTGGAAAATCAGTATTACGTATTACGTATTACGTCGCTCTCAGTGAGAATTATTTTTGATAGATATCCAGAAAGAGATAAACGAATACTAGAGAAAAAAGGAAAGATTTGTTCATGTCGGTCGGTTAATTTACATCCAAACTTTTGCAAGTTATACATTATTAATTTCAAATCATAAATCACTTAATATTCCGACAGCAAATATCTTCAAATTAATATTTTATAACATTAACCCCTCAATTTTGACTACCGCGAATGTCGAAACTAAAAACGTCCAGATTATTCGAAAAAAACTGCATCAATATTTCTTCATTCACATTTAGGATATTTTCTGATTGAATAAATCTCATTTTTCTTGTATTAATAATTGAAATCGAAATAATTACAATATTAGAAAACGCACGTACAAACACCTTACGCTATCGACATTGAGTTCGCGATTCTGACATGTGACGTCACATAGTGATCAATCGATGACAGACAGTTTGTATGTAACTTTGACGAAAAATAGAATATTATATGTACTTACTGCCAATATCGTAGGTGTAATATATTTCCAGCATATTTTCCATATCCAATGTACCCGATGTCCATTCATAAATTCAATATCACGTGTAAAGTTATCGAGGCCATAGGTCCAACCAATGATAAATATTTCAATAAAACATATCAGTATAATACCAATAGAAGCGCAATACCAGTCCAGCAGTTGTACAATGTACATTCCGCCCTGGAAAATAACATGGTCATTCATTTAATGTGATCAGATCAGTTTATGCTACTTCAGTTAAAGATTTGAAAGAGTTCTGGGGGGCAAGTCTGGTCCAACCGGCGAAATCAAAACCCACGTGATTACCCATATCATGGATATAATTATCATATGAAGTTCTATGAAATCTAAGGATATTATAGAACTCCATGAGGGTAATCATGAGGGTTTTGATTTCGCCGGTTGGACCAGACTTGCTCCCCTGGGTTGCTTGATATCTACAGGAATATCAGGCAAATATAGTTATTGGATTTCTGTGTCCGATCTCTAGCAGAGAAGAAATTTATTTGAATTATATATTTTTTTACTATTGAAGACCAAAGTACATAATAAAAGAGACAGTAAATATAAGTAAAAAATATAAATAATAATATAAAAATCTATTTTTTATATATATTGTATCCTACCCACACACAGGCATTGCCTTTGTGGGAATTTCGGTAATTTGAAATTGTAATTTGTAATTTTCTTTGATTTATTTTTTGAAATATTTTTTTGTTGTTTCTTTAATTTCGTATCATGCGCCAAAATGAAAATAAATAAAGAAATAAAATAAAATTAAAAATATTATATAACATTTTACTTTTTGAAATTGTAATTTTTAAATTCCCTGAACTAGAAACACTGGGAATTTGGAAGAAATTGTGTTTCCACAATACCTAAATTTGCCACTTACATAGGATAATTATGTAAACTTGATAAAGAAAATTTCTTATCCCAAGGAGTTTTTGTAGCTTAGTCCTGTATTGCACTTTTCGTCAAAAATCTTCTTATTTAGTGTACGGTAAGCCTACCCTTTATAATCATCTCACTTCGGCACAAGCGCAGTTCTGCAATGTTTTAGTTTTCTTAAGACTTCTCTTTTGTTCTTCGTGTATTTTACATAGTTTTGCAAGGGGTCGTAATTAGTCCCGAAAGCACAACCGGTGGCGGCAGTGAAATAATGGCTTTAGAAATAATGAAAAATGAATCCAATTTTTGAAAATTCATTATGATAATATTTTTTAAAGTATAAAGATCATTATGCCAAAAACAAAATGTTCAAATAAATTTTCCTTTTAATGAAACGGGTATAGAAGAAATTAAAATGAACTTACGTTCGTTGTGCAAATTATAGACAGCAAGAAGAAGAACAAACATGAAAGAAACGTGGCTGTCATCTTCCATTTCATTAGAATGGGGTATTCATCTGTCAACGCAGAGATAATGGCTTCCAATTGAACAAACTGTAAAAAAAGTTTAGAGTGATGTACATATACTTATGTAGATTGAATTCGCTTTCCCAAAATTATTAGCCATTAATAAAGTGTATACAAAATTAATTGTTTAGATCAAATTTGATGTTTACAAAAAAATATGAACATGATTTATAATGTTTCAATACTATTTCGTAAATGTTTTACATACATGCATACTGGTATGGCGATATAAAATCAGTACCTACTTAAAAATCTTTGAAATCACGTAGGTAATACACCCCCCTAAAATTATCACAATGCAAAACTGAGAAAATGTAGCATAAAATAAACATGTTAATAAGTATGAAGTAAACGAAAAGGTATTTTTGAAATAAGTAAAACTAAATTAGTTAGGTATTAGTTAACCGACCCCCACTAAAGAACCCTTTCCAATTGTGGGCATTGCCCCCTCTACGATCAGACGGCGTGTTGCAGCAGAAGTTGAACGGAGCAAGCAGCAAACTGACCCTAGACTCACAGTCGTATCAGTGCAGACTCAAGTCTAGAAGAAGCTTCCTGGAGATGACCGCTCCTATATAGTTGGCCTCTCCGAGGCCCGAAGGCTGTCACTGTGGCGTGATAGTGTCGAACGCACGTATACCTACCACCTGCGAAGGACGTGTCAGTGGGACAAAACCTGCCTTATCCAACATGGAGAGCGCTCAATAGGCTCAGAACGGGTGTCTCGTGATGAAATAGTGACCTCAAGAAATGGGGTTACAGAGAGTAAAACATATGCGTGTGTGGCGCAAGACAGGATAATGTGCACCTACTGTCATGTCCCATGATAGGAGCGACATGCACGCACCAAGACACAGTGATAGCAAACACTAGTGGAATCCGCGTGGCCGAATATTGGGGGCTACGAACATGATGGTGTTCCGGACACGGTAAGTAAGTAAGTATCGTATTTTTCTATTAATTTCTTATTTGTCAAGTAATATTCATAAATAATAATAATGAGATCATCTCACACAACTGTCGATTCCAAGGAAGAAGAGCATCGCGAAGAAGAGGCAAGCCCAGAGGTTGGGCCAAGGCAGCATTGTGATGGCTGCAGGGTAGGTGATGAAGGCCAAAGATGGTCCGCTAGCGGCGACATCGGCAACTGCCAATCCAGTTCTGTGGGACATAAATCCTATCACAGAGAACACTGTGAAACCGGCGAAAATGCTTGTACCACAGTTGATGATTGGCACCAAGATGGAATCGCTAAAACATAAAAGTTATTTTCCATGGTTTGTGACATTTCTTAGTAGAACTCTCTTTAAATAGAATTATTAAGGATAAGTTAAGGCATCAGGGAACGTGGATGGAATACATATTTTCTTAATTTTCATAAAAAATCTAGGTTGTAATCGCAAAATATTTCTTTTGAAATGTTAATCAATCCCATTTCTTTCCCGATATTACTTACTCAGCCTCTTCTTGAGTCCAGTATTGGACAAAGGCCTCCCGCTTGGACTTCCACTGGTCTCTATCCTGTGCCATTCTTCGCCATTCAGGACCTGCCACTTTTTTTATGTCATCGGACCATCTGGTCTGGGGCCTTCCCACGCTTCTGCTTCCCGTTCTTGGCCTCCAGTCCATCACAATTTTTGTCCATCGTCCATCTGACATCCGAGATACATGACCCCGCCCAACTCCACTTTAACTCCGCTATTCTTTTTTATAACAAAAAAAATTGTCATAAATGTCGGGAGACATTTATGACAACAAAACAATATGCAACAAAAAATATAACACTTTCAAATTTTTCAAATTATAAAACATCTGTCCCAATTCGTTTCCTACACCTTACGACTTCATCTGTCAAATTGACTATATTTCTACGAATAGTTAGAGTGAATGACGGTCCTTAGAGAGAATTTTCTGTATATGTGGGGCTTGTCTTACTGGGGGCTTGTCTTCCTGCAACATAGCTGAGCATGGTCCTTTTGAGTCAGAAAGGTTGTTTTTCTTTTCATTTGTTAATATATGTCTATGTATTTGTATGTAAACTTCTTTTCGTCTCAATAAATGTTTATTTATTTAAAATGGAAGAGAGCTATTTTGATTTAAATCATTTATGCGCATTATATATTTGGAAAGGAACAGGATTACGTAACATTTTCTAAGAAATCTTTGGAAATACCCGCCCAAACGATAATAGCAATTTTCATATAAATTTTTCGTACATTGTATACCTACATTAGTTTTATGTAAATATCAACGATTTTATAGTTTATTGGATGTTTAAGAGTAGCAAAGTAAATATTTACGCTAAGTTGTTGTTATTGAATTTGTTGTAACTAGCCATGTTCACAATTCCACCCCATCCTGGACCAAGCGAATAAAATATTTGAATTGCAGCATCAGCCCATACCTGAAATTGAAAGATTATAAGTTAGAAAGAGTTAGTCATTTTAACAACTAAAACAACGACTTTTTTACAACGATCTATTTTTTTGATACCGCGGATTTTGTAATTTAAAATGTTTTTTATTTAGAAAAGACTAGTATTAAGGGGGGGGGACTGCTGCCAACGTACCTATTTTTTCAATTTGATTTTGCGTCATTACTACAAAACGAATCATTTTAGAAAAAAATAACCTAGTTAGTTTGGATATTAATAAATAAAAATATACCTTAATTTTTTAATTATTTTCTGTATATATTCTTGTAGGAAAATAATAAGCATACCCCAATTTTTGACATTTATCTTAAATTTCTAAAAAACTATATAGAGCATTATATTTTTTTATAAATTAAAGAAAATCAAAATATCTGGAAAAATACGATGTAACGTTGCATAAATGCATCAGGTTAAGTTAATAAACCAAAAAAACTTATATTTCGCAATGGCGCTGAATGGAAAATAAATGTTTTTTTAGGTTTTTTTTTATAAACCTGAAGCATTAATGCAACGTCACATCGTATTTTTCTAGATATTTTTGTCTTCTTTAAATTAAAAAAAAATATGTTGAACTACGCCTTATATTTTATTAAAAATATAAGATAAACGTTGAAAATCGGGGTATGCCATTATTTTTCTACAAGAATTTATACAGAACATTATCAAAAAGTAAAGATACATTTTTCTTAATGAATACTCAAACTATCTAGATTATTTTTTTCAAAACGATTTGATAAGAAATAATGATGGTATATCAAATTGAAAAATAAGTACGTTGGCAGCAGTCCCCCCCCTTTATATGATTAGCTTTTTAAATTTGAAACATGTACCTAATATATTTTTTGATACCGCGGATTTTGTAACTTTTATTTATTTAATTTAGGGGAAACATACAGCAAATTATAAATCACAAATATAACAATAACAAATATCAGTCATTTGGCAAAATAGTTTCCACAACATTCGTAATATAAATCAAAAAAATAAGTTAGCTTAAAAACATTTACAGTGGAGTGGGTTAAAAACTAAATTAAAAATTAAAGTATACAACTATTTGTTGAATAAATGGCAGTCACATTGGGACACAAGCTCACTGAAAAAGGGTAGACTTTACAAAATGACCCAATTATCAATAAGCCATGGTTCCAAGATAAAGCTTTTTACAGACATTTCATCAGCGTTATGTGTCGTATCCGCATGGGACACTGTTGTACCAGAGAGCATTAGTGATGAGACACTGGATCATTTGTTTCTTGAATGCCCCATAAACGATAGGTATCCGTCCTTTTTTACCGACCTCGCAGAGATAGGGGGTTCCAATGCCAACAAATGTGAGGACATTGTTAAGCTACAATTCCAGGCAGGTGAACATTTTGACCAAAAAAATTATCAAAATTAATGACATCAAAGTCTAACTCTGTACGTTCATAAAATTGAAATTGATTGAAGTAAAATAAATATACAAAAATAATTTAGGTTTCTCTCTATTTAGACAATTTGATATGTTAACTTGTATGGCTGAGAACACTCTTAACGGGTGAAGATCCAAAAAAAAACAAAAGTATACAACTACAAAAACGACAAAGAATATAAACAAGAAAAGTAATTCAAAATTAGGGTTATAGATAATGGGGTATATAGAAATTGCGGGGAGTGGGGAGGGAATAAATGGGGATTGGTATTCCATGCCTCGTATCACTGCGTCAACTTTGATTTATTGACGCTCTTGTAAAGATTTCATGTGACATCTACCACAAAATACAACAAGAATTCATGTGGACTCCAGAAAGATTTTCCCGAATGTTGAAAATTTAATTTTTGATGTGAAGTTATTCATATGTTTATTCTATCGCCAAACCATCATTGGGGTTTTTGATTTCTCATCTTGCTTCTCCAATTAGTTCTATTGGACATGTCGTTTTCTAAAACAATATAGGAAATGGTGCCTTTATGTCTTTCCATCTATTTTTTGTCTACTCAATAATCTATTTATATTTTTAACAAATTTGTAATAGATTTAAAAAATATTTTGTTGGATAATGATGAAAGTTAAGCGATAATTTAACTTATTACCGAGCAATAAAATACATTCATCAACTTGTAAAAACCTAAAAGGTTGACATCAAATATTTAAATACCAACTCTGAGATTGAGCAGTTGATTCCATTTCGGGTATATATAAAAGTATATTCCATCTATAGCTCCCGGTAGTGTTACGCCTCGTACAAACAACACGAAGAGGACGACAAATGGAAATGTGGCTGTGAAGTAGACCACCTTCCCAATAGACTTGACACCTTTAGCGATGCAGGCGAACATCACGATCCAAGCGAAGCCATTGCCCCAGAACAAAGGCCACACCACAGAACCGACCTCGTTGATCCCTTCCGATATGTGCAATACGCTTTTGCTGAAATATTATATTACATTATTAAAATGTTTATTTAGTTTTCGAATGATGCACTGATTGCCGAGATTACTCGGAAACATTATTTTGCCTTATGTATATTTAACTTACTGGAAATATTCATCCGATGGCGTTGTTATTGAAGAATTTTTCATAACTTTTGAATGAATTATATCATCTTCTGTTATCTGAAATTACAATAAATATAATACCTATATAAGTTTTGTTTTTTATGAAAGTCGATAAGTGGTAGATTATGATCATATTGACGAAACCACTTTTGGTGGATCTTAGTATATTGGTGACTAACGCACTTTGATAATTAACATTATTTTTAATATAAAAGTAAAATGAATTTATTTTTTGAATCAATTTGATTATGATTCCCTCACAGGCTTCGCCTTAGTGGAATCCTAATATTCTTATTTTTTCGTCATAACCTTAATAATTGTTATATAATATGTAACTATTACTTTGAAAGGATTTGAAAATAAAATAAATACTTAGAAGTAAATATATTCCTGAAAATCTTTAATTTTGGTTTAATGAAGCAGAACACATAGATATTTTTTTTTCTGGGATAAAGTACATACATGATTACCTACATGCAGTTTGTTACAGAAAAACAAAAAGCAACTAAAATATATCTAGGTACTTTTGTTTTTTGTTTAAGGCAATTCACCCTGTAAAGAGTGCTATGTGAATAACTAGGTACTTATAGTATGAATAAAAATAATTTTTATTAGGTACATACGTGCTATACCAATGAGTTCACAAATCAATGGATCTATATTATTATCCTACAAACATTTGAATCAAGCATATCCCTACTTTATAATTTTAATTATTTTTATATGTACCTACCCTATCCTATGAATTCTTCGCTTTTAAAAATCAAATTATAGATCAATTTTAATGTTTCGTCTACATATAAATGAAAACTATACAATCATGTGGTTATGTACTTGATTTAAAATAAAGTTAATGCATCGAGTTATTTACGTAATATATAAAATTAATTTTTTTGGCACATTTCAAAACAAGTGTTTGTACCTATGTTTGTAAAATAATCTACATTTGTAAATATCTAAGAACATCTATGTAATATTATTCCAAAATATTGTGATGTTCCACAATGTTTATTCATCATTCGACATGGAATTCAAATTTGTTCAAACTCTCGGAGTTACATCTATTTTAGTTGATGTGCTCGTTACTACTCATTAAAGTACTTATACAAGTGAGTGCATGAAATATATATATTATTAGAACTTACTTTCAAACAATTTTCCGTATTCCAAGTGTTATTACAACTCTCCCATGGCAATGTTTGGCCGAAGGAATTCTGTATAAATATTAATGGATAAGTCAATATGAGACTGTAATAAGATGTGCATAATATGTTTATTAAAATTGTTGCATATCCAGCACCTGAAAATTTATTTTGAAAATGTACCCTTTTTATCACATCCATTATTTATTTTATGCATACCATCATTGTGGAGAAACAGAATTTTAAAATTTGGTCGAATCGTGATTATAATATTGAAATATAAAAATATGTACCTACGTAAATTGAGTTTAGTTTAGCGTTTACTACAATAAATTATGAGAAGAGAGCTATAAATTATTTCTATAAAACTGATTACATATGTTATTCGTAATCAAATGACAGGTCCAAAGTTACGTATTGCTTGGCGACTATTATGATAATATCTTTTGATTTAAATCCAACCAATATAAACTAATATTTCTGGAAACTGTGTAGTAAAAATATGAATAACATTCAATTTGGTTTAATATTACCTATATTCCGACTTAATATGTCTATTTTTTGGCCCAGTAAATGCTAATGGACTTAGGAGGATGCTATATAATCATGAACTACAGGCATTATATGACGAACCCAACATTGTACAAGTCAAAAAAGTACGTAGACTGCAATGGTTGGACATGTCAGCCGGATGAATGATGATCGTGTCCCCAAAAGGGTTCTTAATACCAATCCAGAGGGCAGAAGAAGTAGAGGCAGGCCCAAGCTAAGATGGCTGGACGATACAGAAGACGACACAAGAGCGATCGGAATAGCAAACTGGACGAGAGCGATGGAGGACAGGGACGGCTGGAGAAGGATTCTGGAGGAGGCCAGGGCCCACACAGGGCTGTAGCGCCAATGATGATGATGAATATGTCTATTTGACGATTAAATGTGAACTTAAAAATAATAATGCAAATAAAAAAATATAAATAAATAAATTTACTGGTGGTTATACTGCTAGTATAATTTTACCGTAGTATAATGTTTTATTTTATAAATATTTTTGCTGAATTAAACTGTTTGGGAGTCTAATGATAGTTAAACATAGGTATATAGAATATCACTGTGAATATTATTTTAAAATTAACGCTTGAACTAGAAAACAATATGATGTTTAAACAAACCTTTGAAAATAGGAGCAATTCTATACATCGTGATGCAACTGACGCTGGAAAATTGTCCAATACTAGTTTCCATAAAATACAAAGGAAGTCCACATAAAAATAACATCAGAAGATAGGGAACTAAGAATGCGCCTGGAAAAGAAAAAATAATAATAAAATGTGATATATGAAATATTTCGATAAATTAAACAAGATATGTTTGTATTTGAATCCGAATCCAACATGTAGTTCAATTTTATAACACATGATATAGTTGATAGCCAATAATGATAAATTACGTATTTGAGTATAGAGACGTATCAAACGTTTCAGTTAATAACTTTAAGGATACATAGTTTTTTCTGGTAATCATTTGTTCAGAATACGTGTCTTCTAATTCTTATACAAGAATTTCCTGCAACAGGGAATACCAACAATATGTGACTGTGGAGAGCAGCAGACACTGAGACACATAATGGTGCAACTGCTCTACAAGTCCGATCAACTGCAATATGCATGGCCGTGGGCAGTAGTTGTGCTATTGATGTCGATAGGCACTGCCAAAAGATTATTTGAATGCTGATTCGGCAGAAGAAGAAGATACAAAAATGTCAGTATAATTAAAAGGATTATTTACATACCTCCTCCATTACGGTAGCACAGATAAGGAAACCTCCAGACATTTCCAATTCCTATGGCGTATCCGAGGCATGAAAGAATGAATTCTGTTTTTGATACCCATCTACCCCTCTCTGTTTCTTGGTTCGATTCCTACAAAAATAATGATGATTAGGCATTAGCGCATGTCATGAAACTTTGTTACTCTCAATTTTAAAACCTCTTAATGAAACTCCTAATGTAAATTTTATCATTTAAAATAATAGATTATCATCAGCTTTATTTATAAAATTTCAAAGAAATACATCAACGATTATTATAAAATATACTTTTATCGAATAAAGTTAGAAGAATTTATAATACCTATATAGCCTGAATTTAAGGGTTCAGACTGTCAGTCAAAGATTAAAACAAAAAAGAAAAGAAATTGTATGATTAATACATGTCCAAAATAAATAAACACATCAAAATTAATATTGCTGTATAAATTATTTTTATTTCAGCCGATTGATTTTTTTTGGAGTTTAAATAGTTACTGATAAAATATATTATGATTACTCCTGACTTATCGATCAGTTATTAAAAATATGATATACATAATTGATACAATTATAAAAGTAAAAATCAATACTTACATGTATCGATAAATCGAGTGTGTCTTTCATATTGGCTCGATAAAAATAAAGCTATGAATAAAATATGTTCAAAGTGTACCACATTGTCGTGTAAATAAAAATTAGAAACACATTATTTTACAAAATCTGAACAATTTTTAGTAGGTAGACATATTTGTAAAAAAATTACTGCACTACCAGCTACTCACCAAACGAAGATAATATTGAGTATATATAAATGATGAATTCTTCAAGGATAACGTTACATACCTTGTTATTACATAAGCAATAACTTGAAGGAGTTCATTACCATAAGTGAATAATACTTTCTAAGTATGTAGGACATTGGTTTATAACTAAAAGGATAAATAAAAAAATAATAGATTTCAACTAAAATTGTATGCATTGCACAATTAAAATTTGGAAACGCAATTGTTTTGTGTCTATTCAATTTATTTATCTATTTTTTGTTCACAATATAAACAAATAAATTGCACACTGGCGAGCCATTAGGCAATTTCTTCCAAACAAGAAATTCATCCAAAAAATTTAGTATCACACTAACAAAGAAACCTGGAACAAGTAAATAATATGCGATTATTTGAATGTTATAATTTTTTGAATGACAAAATTGAATGATTTAATTTTTAAATCTGATGAATAATCTTTAGAGTAGTAAATTATTTTTGTTCAGTTGATTTATATTACCTACATTTGATAGAAATAAAATATAAATATGGAGTAGCAAATCAAAGAGAAATAAAAGAAATAAAGAACGGCTATTTTAATACGATTTTATTTAGGTAATTTCTTTTCAATTCAATGATTAAGAAGCGCATTTATTCTTAGAAAAAAGGAGAAAAATATTGTATGCAGTTTAGTTACTGAATCAAAGAGGAATAAATTGCCTATATTTTGCTACCACTGATGATGAATACAGGATATGTTGCATTATCCAATTGAATGACTTGTTACAATCATTTCAGTAGAAAACTTATCTGATACGAATCCATATTATATATTTTAGAATCAAGAGCCATGTTTGAATAACAAATGAACTATTTACAAACTTGAAACTGTACTTATTCAGTATTATCTTAAGGGGGGGACTGCTGCCAACGTACCTATTTTTCAATTTGATATACCATCATTATTTCTTATCAAATCGTTTTGAAAAAAATAATTTATATAGTTTGGGTATTCATAAAGAAAAATGTATCTTTACTTTTTGATAATGTTCTGTATAAATTCTTGTAGAAAAATAATGGCATACCCCGATTTTCAACGTTTATCTTATATTTTTAATAAAATATAAGGCGTAGTTCAACATATTTTTTTTAAATTAAAGAAGACAAAAATATCTAGAAAAATACGATGTGACGTTGCATTAATGCTTCAGGTTTAGAAAATAAACCTAAAAAACATTTATTTTCCATTCAGCGCCATTGCGAAATATAAGTTTTTTTGGTTTATTAACTTAACCTGATGCATTAATGCAACGTTACATCGTATTTTTCCAGATATTTTGATCTTCTTTAATTTATAAAAAAATATAATGCTCTGTACCTTATAGTTTTTTAGAAATTTAAGATAAATGTCAAAAATTGGGGTATGCTTATTATTTTCCTACAAGAATATATACAGAACATATACATACATACATACATACCATCACGCCGTATCCATACTTGGGGTAGGCATAGAGGACCGAACGCCAGACACCTCTATCTTGACATACATGTTTTGCCTCATTTACATCCATGCATCGCGTCATACATGCTCTCCTATTATTCTGACTTCGTATATTACCATCTTTCAAAATCTCATTTATATGATCATGCCAACTCTTTCTCGGGCGGCCACGACCTCTCATTCCACTCTTTTCAGCCTTGTATACTTTCTTTGTCAGGCGCTCATCATTCATTCTCTCCACATGTCCGAACCATCGTAGTTTATTTACTTTCATTCTACTCACAATATCTCTTTCAATCTTGCATTTTCGTCTGATGTCCACATTCCTTATCCTATCATAGATCGTTCTACCACACATTCGTCTTAGGGACCTCATTTCCACAGCGTTAATTTTACTTTCATGCGTCTTCTGCCATGTCCATGTCTCACTTGCATACATTAATGTTGGTACGACTATTGCCTTGTGCACAGCTAGCTTTGCTGGCCTTGAGATAATCGGGTCGGCCATTATTGTTCTTAATGCACCGTTCACCCTATTTGCTGCCGTTACCCTTCTTTCTATATCCTTTTCCAGTCTTCCTTCACGCTGAAACATACTTCCTAGATACAAATATTCATCCACTTGTTCTAGTAATTCATTATTCACTCGTATTTCGCATTCTGTTCTTCTTTCGCTTTTTTCAATTACCATTACTTTAGACTTAGCTCCATTCATTCTCAGTCCATTTTGGATGCATCCCTCGAATTAAGGTATATTTTTATTTAATAATATCCAAACTAACTAGGTTATTTTTTTCAAAATGATTCGTTTTGTAGTAATGACGCAAATTCAAATTGAAAAAATAGGTACGTTGGCAGCAGTCCCTCCTTAAGAATAATATTATAAGAAAATATATAAGTAGGTTTAAACGAGTGGGTTGTGGCCAACGCTATACTTCTTACTACCAAGTCAATACACAGAGGATTCAAATTTGTATGGAAATTTTTCAACATTTTTATGATATGAGTTTGTTTATTTTTTTTATTTAAATATTTAATTATGAAAACTTGATATTTCTTCGATGTCATTTTATGAAAATGATGTGCCATTTTACCCATTTAAAAATAAAAATTTCAGTTTTAAGTTCCCTGAGCATGGCGTCACATTGAAATATTTGACAGTTAAAAAAAATTGAAGCACTATTCAGATATCCTTCAAAATCTAATGGGGCCTAAGCGAGTAGGTATTACATATAGATATATATTTACAAAATTTGAAAAGAATCAAACGAGTACCTACCTACTTTAGTCTATAATCACACAGCACATAGCACACACCCACACACAGATACATTGTGATGAAACTTTCAGAATACAATCTCAGCATAATATTAGTAGATAATCTGAAATAAAAAATAGCCCTCAAAATTGCGAAATCATCTCTCCCCACTCCCCACTATATCCCCATGGATAAGTGAGGAGTAAAAATACATAAAAATATAATAGATTATAAAATAGATTTATTTAGATTTTTTAGGTTACGATAAAATAGATCAATATTAATATGTTAAATATTATATTTCTTTGAAATTCCAAAACCAATATGACATGTTAGGGATTCGGGTATCTCTAACAAATTTATTATATCTTCTTCAGCCTCATAGACGGGTTTTTTCCCTTTTCCTGAGGTAGCTTTAGATTTAGACTTTTCGTCCGCATATCTCAGGTCCTGAAAAGAGAAATTGATTTTTAAAAGTAAACAATCGTGCTTTGTGCTATTATGTATAATTTAATCTTATTTTTAACATAAAATTGATTACAATAAAATTAGTTTTTATTTTTAAATGTCTTAAATTTTGTATAAAAAATATCTATATTTTTAAAACATAAACCTGACCACATGTCAAATTTGATATTTTAAATATTTTCTTCCCCGGAAAAAATATACCTATTGTTTGTCTTCTGGAATAACCCTTTTCTTATTATAAAATGATTAAAAAATAAATTGCATTGAATTAATTAAAATAAAATCAATCCCACCTTCAAGTTTCCCTCTGGAACAAATTCTGCATTTTGTGAACCCAAAGATTCAGACCATTTGTAATTCAAGTATTGATCTTTCCACGATGGAGAACGAAGTTCACACTGAAAAGAAGCAATAACTTCTTTTGTTAAAAACGAATTGTTTGCAGATATTGATGTGTCCTTTAAAATAATTGACTGATTGTCTTTCCTCGATGATCTTTCTTTTTTCTTTGATCCGGCCTTTAATTCGGAATCATTTGCCTAAAAAAATAAAAACTAAGCCAATATATATTTTAATACAATTTATAATTGTTTTTGTCAAGTCTTCTGCGAAGAAATATTTTTTTTCATAAATTTGAAATTGTTCCTTGAAACCTCTATACAACCTCTATAATTATCTATTTAGAGGTATCTATAATTATCTATAGATGGGTCGGTGGCGAAGCGGTTAGTGCGCTGGGCTAGTAATCCAGTGGTCGCGAGTTCGAATCCTGCCTCGACCGATTTCGTTCACCTAAGCACAAGCATTTATTTGCTTATTTTATGGAACGTAGGAAGATGTATATGTACTTGTTTAACAAGGACATATTCATTTTTTTACTAAAAAAAATTGTGGTATTGGATTTGAAAAAACTGGCCTACTTTGAATATGATAAAACAAATGGTCAAATAAAATGTTATTATATATTATTTAAATGACTTAGTAAGTACGCTGAGTGAGCAACAAAAAAAATGCATAGCACGAAGAGTAGCTCATGGAGTCCTCTAGATTGGCAATCTCGGCACCATAGTGTAAAAAGACCAATCGACGAATGTGAATAGAAGATTCGTGGATGGTTATTAACTTCGAATCTTTTTAAATGTAGAGAATCAGAGCCTATCAGAGGTGTGACCGAGATTTCTGAAAAAAAAAACTTAGGTAATGGGAATCTACCAATAGTAAAGGCACCATAACTTAAAAATTGTTCTTCGAGATCACAAAATCCGCATGACCAATGAGACCTTGAAGAGGCCCACGGACAGCAACGAGGAGTTCCGATCTATAAGAGGACACCATTGGGTGGCAACAATCCCACAGGATATGTTCCAAATTTTGGTCCAGGTATTGACAGAACTGACACGAAGCATAGAAAACAATGTTAAATCGGTGAAGTTAAAGTTTCCGTCCAGGAACAACCCAGGAAGATTTAAGTCAATTTATTACGCCAGAAAAAAATATAAAGGTTATTTCCCACTGAGCCGGCCATCCAAGGGGCCTGACAGATATTCTGTAAATTTTCATTTACAGTTATAAATATTAGCAAATAACTTGAGAATTTTCGGAGGAGAGGGGAACGGTTGGCACAGATACCAACATAGCAAAAACTCAAATTAGCGCATATAGCGCAGCCCATGCGATTTCTCAAGTTATTCTCCGATAACTTTGCCTACCTACCTGTCTACCGTCTACGAAACAATAGATTGAAAGTTATTTTTAAATTTTCCAGGAGTTTATTAACAAAATTAATAGAAAGAAATTAATAGAACATACAATAATTATACTCAGAAGTGTGACTTTTACGTTTGACCTGAACGTGTCACGTAAAAGGCGTAAGTCATGACATGGAATTTCAATACTGGGAATAGTGAATAATACGATTTTGTTCCAAGCTTGTTTGTCAGTGGATACTGGGAGATTTTTGTAAATATTTTCTAGTTCTACGGAAACAGAAATACTATTTGATTTCAACGACACTTTGTCATAATACATCTCAAATGATTTATGTGTATCATTTACTGCATCTTCATCTGAAACAAAATAGTAAAAAAGCATGTAAAATGTATTTTCTCGGGTAGCTAACAGGTACCTACTATGTCAAATATTAATTCAACACGCGTCCAATAACAAGTTGCCACATTGTGGAGATACAGACTAATAACACAATAATGGCTGTGTGTCTCCACAGGGAATCGAACCCGAGACCTATAGCTCAGCAGTCAGATATCCAACCAACTTACAATGCACAGTATTATTAGTATTGATACCAGGTGTTACAATTTTAGTTGAAATCTGGTGTTTCAATTGAGTTTTTAGTTATAAGAAGACAGTATGTTCATAAAATTAGAATTGAGCGGTTCTTTCACGAATATTTCATCTTCATGTAAATATTTGTATTTTTGTTACCTACTGTGATTGGACAATTTTTCTTTATTTTTATATTATCTACAAACAAAATATACTTCTTATATGACAGCAGATAGAAGATTTCATTTTTATACCTACCTACATTCGAGTAATTTCTACTTTCTGAATTTTGGGTGTTGCGAATTCTATCCGTAATTATTTGTTGTGAGTCCCCTCAGGCTGGGTTGTTTCAACAAAAGTATCGGTAATAGTATAGATAAAATAGTTTGATTTCATAAATTTGTTCAAAATTAAGTCGTTTGACGGTATTAGATTTCAATGAAACAACTAAAAGTTTTGAACAATTTTATGATATCAAAGGATTTTAACTACACATTTACTTTAATCTTTGTTCGAGAAACACAGCCCCAGTGTGTTCGGTCATTAAAAACATACATAAGTGAAATGTGAAGAATATACACACGTGCAACTATTTTGAGTTCAATTAGCCAGTAAATTACAGTTACTAAACCAACCTGCTTCTTCGTTTCTTTCTGATAATTTGCTGAACCGTTTGCTCACTTTTTTGTCTGATGCCTGAAATCCATTTTGAGGTAAATCTTTAAAGCAAACTTTGTTATACATTACAAATTCTTTGAGAGTATTATCTAAAAGTGGTAACGATATTTCCAGAAAGTAAAGCATTGTCTTGGACTGAAAAAAGATGACAAAAATAATATTCACAAATGGGATACACTTTATCTAAAAGTGGTAACGATATTTCCAGAAAGTAAAGCATTGTCTTGGACTGAAAAAAGATGACAGAAATAATATTCACAAATGGGATACACTTATTTAAATGATTGAGTTTAGTAGAAATACGTGTAGTATTTCTGATAAAACACAGATTAGTGGGAAAAACAGTATTTAAACAAAATTCACGGCTATTAAAGAAATGATGACAAAAGAAGCAATTAATTATACATAAATACACACCATCATGCAAAGTCCCTCGCCAACATTATTATATCCATTGCCTCGTCAACATTCATACATGTTCGTCTGTTGTTCATGCTTTTAATATTTCCTTCTTTCAGAAGATCGTTCACATGGTCGTGCCATCCCTTTCTTGGGCGGCCCCGACCTCTCATTCCATTCCTGTCCACACTGTATATTTTCTTCGTCAGTTCGTCGTAATTAATAACTAAATATGTATATATATATATTAATAAATAGGTACTTTATCTTCTATCTGGGGTGCTGGCAGCGATATCACACGAAAACAAGAAAATATAAATGTTCCACTTGTGAAATCGTCGGCGTCTTCTGTTTCATTTATGTTATCGTTTATAATTCTATCATTTGGTTCTATTTCCACGCCATCGAGAAATGACAAAAATGGGAGATAATCAAGCACAGCTTCTTTGTATGCACGACAGAACTGCAAAAAAACAAATATTATCAGCAATATGCCATAGTATATTGTTTCACTAAATAAATAAAAGTATAAAGGTAATAAATAAAAAAACTAATCTCATAGGGACTTACGAAAATTAACCTATATAATATGTTATGCGAATTGGATTGAATTGAATCTTACCGAACACGGGTTTCCATATAAAGATAACGATCTTAGTCTCAAGACTTCCGACAAAGAAACAAGAACATTTTTTAAATCCATTATGTCATTATCAGATAAATCCAAAACGGTCACATTAGTAGAACTCAAAGCGTTCAAATTATGTGTATCTATAAAAAAATAGGTATTTAAGGCTAATTAATTAAAAACATAAATATATTCTACAATTATAAAAAAATCATTAAAGCATTATACTACGAGATGCAACGTTTAGTTACAATTTGTGGATATACATATGTGTGGTCAGTTAAAGAAAGTCGTTATTATGCAAAGAGCTTTGATGATGAATAATAAATCTTACATACTACATACCTACACCTATGTAAGATATAAAATCTTAAATCATCTTGAAATGTTTTAAATTATGTGTAGGTATAAATATCATACCAGATAAAAAGGAGTTTCGGCTTAAGCCCAAGTAAAGTAATGTTTTCGGTATATTTTGAGAAATCTTTTTGACATTGCTCAGAAAATTTCCATTCAACTCTAAAATTTTCAACTGTCTTGGTAAAACACATCCTACGAAGTTTTTCAAGTAGTTTAAACTTAAGTTCAAAATTTGCACACCGTGAAAAAGAGCAAGAGATTTATCCAATTTGGTAATCTGTAATATAAAAACATAAATAAATAAATAATTGTCGTTCATAATATGGATCAGATCTAGGCAACATCCGAAATTCAAGGATCACTATTACAGCCAAAATATAAAAAAAGAGCTTCTTATACTTATGGGTATCTAAATATTTCAAACCATTTACTTAGATAAAAAAATACGACGTATCAAGTTTCCGGGGAAAAGGATATAATTGACTTGTTAATTTAAATCAGTTCAATTAGCTGCATAAATTGGGTAAGCCTAGTCTTCACACCATTTTTGTAAAACATTACCAATAAAAGTTTGGTAAAAATACCAATTTAGTTATTTTTTAATATTTTAGTTACTTTTTTAATATATAATGCAAATTATATCTACAAACAAAACTAACCAAACCTATTTTTTACCAAACTTGTGTAGGTTAGGTTTTTCAAAAATGGTGTGAAGACTAGGTTATCCCATAAATTGCATTTGTTCGACGCAAACATCAGGCAACACTATAATTGCTTAATAGATATTTTCGATTGGGGTTTTCGTTAAATATTATCTATGATTATAACAATTAAATCACTTTTATTTCAATGTTAATTGGTTATGTAACTCTTACTTTGCTGTTTAATAAACGTAGATTTTCTGTTTTATTCCTCAACCACTCTAGATTCAGGTTTCTTTTCATTATTGCTGCCTTTTTTATTACATTTTCAACAGAGTCAGTAATATTGTTTGACTTGATGTAATCCATCATATCTTCCTTTGTGCCGAACTTTTCTAGGTCAAATTGTGTCATCTCCATCAGATCGACGTATTCGTTTATATTTATTTTACAGTGAAAGTCGCCCATAAAATTGTACAAGTTCGAATTTTTAATTTTTAAATTTAAGGCTTGGGCAAAATTCAAAGTTGCGCCCTTTTCTTTTGAGTAATTATTTGAATGTTCTTTATATTGCTCTTGAATAATTGAAAATTCCGTGAATGTAAACAGTCGATTTTCAAATCCTATAAAAAAACGTCGGTTCCATTACCAAGTTGACAAAATATGAATGACAAAAGCTTAAAACTATTAAAATGACAATAATAAATATATAATAGGTATAAACATAAATTTAATTAAATTAATATATTACATAAAACATAAATCAAAGTACCTACCTGGAATTGAAATAAATTTATTTCCAGGTAATGAACTATCATTATTATTATTTACACTTGTCTCGGAAAGAATTTTGGATTGGTCATCTATATCATGAAAAGAATTCATATCTTTGATGAGCGATGTTGAAATATACCCAATGCAATTGAACACCAGATTATGTAATATAGCTATCGTAAAACAACTTGAACTAGTCACGTGGGTGCGCAGATCGCAAATTTTTGTCTTTGCTCGGTTGGTATATGTGCAAATCGCTCCACTCCACGGCGAACAGGCTCAAGAAATTTGGTGGAATCTATACTTACGAATAAGCACAAGCAAAACATTAGTTTGACATAAAAACAAAAGAATAAAGTATCCGTATGTAAGTACCTACCGACCTATAATAATTGGGTTGTCAATCGTGTCTTTTTCTGGGTATATTATTTTTGACTGCGTGTATTCCAGGTACCTAGTTGTATCGTATTGATGAAAATTCAACTCATTAATTTAATAATAAAAAATGGCGTAAATGCATATACCTACCTACTCATCTTTACTTCGATACACTACTTACAAATAAGTAGTTATATTTCGGTATTTATAACTGTAATAATGACAAATTGTGTGACATTGAGTTGAGGCTGTAATGGCGAATATCGAATTTACAAGAATGTATTCAAATAATTCGATTGCAATGCGCGGCCAACATCTAAGGTGCAAATTTTTCGAAGCATCAAATTTTCGACAAATAGAACAAAATGTATTTTTTTCATTTTTTTTTTACTTTTATTTTCCATTTATCTCGAAAACCTTAAAAGCTGAGAATTGGCATATAGATAGACAAATTATTTTTTTATAATTTATAATATAATCTCTAATTATTTTTTTAAAATTCCAGAGTTTCTCAAACAATTTTTTGCTAGGAAATTTTTTTTTATGATAAATTTGTGTTTAACTGCCTATATTTCCAAAATTTTTAAAAATATCGAAAAATAACCGAAACATCCCAACTAGAAAATTTAATTTTATATAAAAAAAATATTATTTGTCGGCCTTCGTGTCTCAGTTAGTTAGATATCTGACTGCTAAGCCAAAGGTCCCGGGTTCTATTCCCGGTGGAGACACAGTTTTTAAATGTGTTTTCAGTCTGGATCTGTGAGACGATTAATATCGTATCCAGAATGTGGCAACTTGTTATTGGGTGCGTGTTAAATTAATATTTGACATAATACCTGTTAGTTGTCCGAGAAGCAATATTAAATAAATAAATAAACATTGCAGTAGTACCTACATCTCAAATTTTTTTATAACAATTTTTGTAAAAATTGAATTTAGTGACGACATAGTTTCATACAATTTGTAAGGCAGTATACACTACACAATATCTACGGGGACTCAATAGTTTGATAATTAATCTCCAAACATACATACATACCATCATGCTGGGCCGGATCTACCCTCCTCCACAATCGAGTGGAAGCGCCCCTCCACGTCTGAGTCATTTCACGCATCTGCACCCACCATATTTCCATTTTTTTTCAAGGAAAATAGCACGCCATATAAAAAAAAAACCATTTATAATAGAGGACGTACAAATAAATAGCGTTAATTATACGTCCTCTAGATTTGATTGTTTTTGAACCAATATACAGAATATATTATTTTACAAATATAAATATAATACAAATATACGTGTGTGGTAAATAATTTTAATAATTAATATTTGACATTTATTCCTGTTAGTTGCTCGAGAAGCAGTATAAAACAAATAAATACTATACACATAGGAAGTAGGAAAATACATATATTATTAATATTCGTATTTATTGTGTTTATAATACCTACGGTTTTTACTGTGTACCACTTCGAATAATAATATTAAGTATAAATTTAATATTATCATTCGTATTTAGTATTTATTTCAAAAAACTCATCATCGACATCTCTGGATTGTTAATAGATAATTATAATAATAGTAGTAATTGACTTCCAATTCATCCGTGATATTTTTTCTATTCCGGTATTTTTAGGTACCTATATACTTACCTATTTTTGGTCTTTATTATACATTTTTTGAATCTTTTTTGTTATATTTGGCACCCCAGGTATATTTGCGCAAGGCGCAACTGCACCGTTTGAACCTATGGTGGAACCGGCCATACTATTCTATCCTGACATACCTATATGTTTTATATAGAAAACAAAATATCTTAGAATGTTTAAAATTTGTGTTTAAGTGTTTATAGTTTGGTACGTATTCTTCAATTATACATACTATCGCCATCGACAGTTGGATCTCATGTGTTACATGCAACTAGCAATATAATAACTACCCACGATAGGTATTTTTTGTTTGATTTATTTTCCAATACACTCTATTGAGAAAAATGATAAGCTCAACCGTATGTTATTCCCGAATGTTCTTTTGTTCATACCAATTACAATCCCAAGTTTGTTTTTCAGTGCTTTTCAGCGTTTATCTACGTGTGTCGTGCGTCGGTAAATAGGAAACGTTGTAGTTAGAAACGTCGCCAACAGAGGGCAGGATGCATATTGAAATTTCAAATTTGTCTAAAATAAATTTCTTATAAATACTTGCTGTTGTCGGAGATAAATAAATTTAGACGGATCGCGTAGTTCCTAAATAAATTTGCATTATCATAAATAATGTAGCTGTACCAAGCAATTGTGCTATGAAAAATACCGTATTTTCAAATTTTAACAGTTATTTCATTCTTTGATAAATATATCAACAATACGTAATGCGATAACTTATGTAGCAGTTGTATTACAAAGGTCAAACCTGTGTTAAAAATGTCATTCGTTGCCGCCAGAGTGTATACATGCGAGCAGCTGGCGGGAACTTTGACACTTCTTGGTTGTCATTCTTCGTTTTTTCTGAGTACTTGTTTATCGAAATGTATGGTTTTATAACCTAAAAAGTGAATTCAAAAACAGTTTATTGAATAAATTCTAATCAAAAGAATTTCGGCCATCGAAAACACACACGTTTATTAGTATAAAAGTGTATGCAAGAAACCTGTTTTTCTTAAAGGTAAGTGAAAGTAAATAAGTAGTAAATTGTTTATACTGTGCAGCCTATTTCAAGTTGTAATGTTATTAATTAATCAAATAAAGGAGCATTTTAAATAATATGATATTTTAATAAAAGTACTTAAATTATATTGAAATTCTAGTGGGTAGATGATAAAATGACCTGTGCATAGGTTCATACCTATACGAATATCATAAACAAATTCAAAATTTGCATTTCAACGGATTCAATATTGATCTCATTAGTTGCCAAAAATAGATTCTTTAATATGTTTGATATATATTTATTTTCGTAGTACACAGCGCAATAATGTATTTACTAATATAGTTAGGTAGGTAATTGCCTTGAATTCAGAGATTTCGTTTGTATTCGAGAATAAAAAATATGCATCGTATTGAATATTATTTAATTTTACGTTATTCGTTATCTTATATTAGGGCGATAATATCCAATAACTAGGTATATTGATAGTCATTATACTTACAATACCTTCCTTGTTATTGATAAAAAAATACTAATTACTATAGAACAGTTTTACATACCTTATCTGTGACATTGAAGTTTACGATTAAAAATGTTGACAAACTTTTTAAAAAGTTCAAATTAATTTCTTTTTACTTATTTCTTTTAGCTTCAAACCTCGATATCATTAATCAATATGTTTTCTGGTAGATGTCGATTATTTGTAATTTATATGTACCTATATATTTTTAAGAAAGAGTCGAGGCAATTATTAAATAAGCCTCGGAATTCTTTCTCGGAATTGCAAGACCATCAAGACCAGGCTTTACAAGATCAAGACTTAACGCAAGAGTCATGTGGTTTCGGAAAATTTTATAAAATTATTCATTTTTGATCAAAAAACAACAACTACGTACCTACTATTGACACAATACAATAATTTGGTGTTTTTTTGTCATATTTCATTGTAATGACTGAATTTTTACAGAAAAATAAATATAGAATTGTAAAAAAGACCTGCAAGATCAAGACTGAGCGTGCAAGACCACCCCGGTCTTGATATTAGTCTCGCATTTGCTCATCACTATTCGGAAATAATAATTTTGTGTAGATAATATTAGTAAGGTGGCCTTAAAGTTTTGTTATTAAGTACTTTGTTTTAGTTCTCAAATAAAGATAAGAAGATTTTTGCAGTGATGTAAAATAATATTGAGTTCACTATATATAAATTATAGATTATCGCTGATCAAACGTTTTCTAATTTACAGTATTACCTATAGTTGAATTGAATACTTGCGAATTATTTTTTTATATCCTTCACTGTTTTCGTTCCGATATTTATTCGATTCGTTTCCATCTACATGGTTAAAAATGTATTTTTTTACTCCTCACTAACCCAAGGGGATATAGTGGGGAGTTATGATTTCGCAATTTTTAAGGGTATTTTTTTATTGCAGATTATCAACAAGTATCATGCTGAGATTGTATTCTGAAAGTTTCATCACAATGTATCTGTGTGTGTGCTATGTGCTGTGTGCAGTGTGCTATGTGCAGTGTGCTATGTGCAGTGTGCTATGTACGGCGTGTTCATTTTTACTTTATCGATTATAGACTAAAGTACTCATTCGATTCAAATATTGCAAATATATATCTAATACTCGCTTAGACCCCATTAGATTTTGAACGATATATGAATGGTGCTTCTCAATTTTTTTAACTGTCAAATATTTCAAAGTGACCCCAAACTCAGGAAACTTAAAATTTGAAATTTTTATTTTCAAATTGGTAAAAAGGCACACCACTTACATAAAATGGCATTGAAGAGTTATCAAGTTTTCATAATAAAACATTTAAATAAAAAATAATTCAACAAACTCATTTCATGAAAATGCTGAAAATTTTCCATACAAAATTTGAATACTTTATAAAATGACTTGTTAGTGAGGAGTTTAGCGTTGGTCACAACCCACTCGTTTTATATAAAAAATGAATTATGTATGTCCTTGTAAAACAAGTACATATACATCTTCCTACATTCCCTAAATTATGCGTAAATGCTTGTGCTATAGGTGAACGAAATAGACAGGATTCCAACTCGCGACCACTGGAATACTAGCCCAGCGCGCTAACCGCTCTGCCATCGACCCATCTCTAATTAATTTTAATTGCTCATTTTTATTTCTAATTGCTACTATGTCAAATATTAATTAAACATGTGCCCAATAAAAAGTTGCCACCTTCTGGAGACTTGTGACATTTATCGTCTCACATTTAAAACAATTAAAAACTGTGCCTCCACCGAGAATCGAACCCGGGATCTTTGGATTAGGTGTCAGGTATCTAACCAACTGAGCCACGAAGGCCGACACAGCTTAATTATTTACCTACCACATATTATGTTTTGATAAGTTAGTATGTGCTATTATATATCTTTGCTATTGATTAGGTATTTCAAAGTATTCTCTCGATCGACAATACAAAAAAGAATCATTGTTTTATTTTACTTGATTTATAAATATATATTTACGGTTGAAATATTTTCCTCGGTAGGTAACCTGATAATAATAGTTTTATTTACTTTTTTGATTAGATAATCCATTAAATTATTCAAATTTTTTATACATTTTTTTAACAGGTTTTTTATGCAAAGCTAATATTTTTACGAATGCGCAGCATTTTAATGCGATCCTCACAGTTTTTTTTATTTTTGTATATTTATTGTTTAAAGAATTATTTATTGTTTTGCTGTGTCTATAAATTAGTGTGAAGAACAGCATCACCGAAATATATTAAGAATATTTTTTCATAGTTATGGATTGTAGAGATGATTAGTTTTGATTAACATGCATGATTTAAAAAAACAACTATTTTTAAAAAATCTATGTAGATTAAAGTAGGTACATATTGAACATTATGGTTTACATGCGCAGCGGATCGATCGGAAGAAGCGCATCAGATGGATTTTAGAATTCTTTATATAGAAATTCATGTGTCCACTAATCGGCATCGGACGGAGCGCGCACATCGGATCATAGGTATTATATTATTATACTCTTTGCATCGGGATCGTCGGAATGCCGACGCCGTTGCTAGGAGAGACAAAATCCGATCGGATTTGTCATTGTTGTCTGTGCATTTCCTATGGTGATGTTATATAGTGGCTTTTTTATGGAAAATGTAATTTAAATTTTTATAAACATAATATCATTTAATGATTCGGCGGATATTTTGTGGCAGTTAATATAAACCATTTTTGAATTATTAATTAGCTATAAACCACTTGTTTTTTGAGTCACTTCGCGACATGTTTCGGAAGCGCTGTCCTTCCATCGACCGGCGTGTCGAGACTAACATGTTGAATTTGTGTGAATCTGTCTGTGAAGCGAGGGGGGTGGCGGTTGAGGGTTGGTTGAGTTAGTGGGGGGAGGGGAGAATTGTGAAGTGTTTTTGTTTTTGATGGGAAATATATTAAGTATTGGAGAAGTGTTATGAAAGGTATGGTTATTTATAAGTTTTATACCGGAATTTATGTGTTTATGTATTTCGAGCGTTTCGTAGTTGTTAAGTCGGTATCCTTTATTCTGTGTTTCATCAGTAACACGTAAGACATCACGTACCCTAATTATAAGAATTAACGAACACAGAAGATGCTTAAACAACAATAATTTCTCAGAATTTGCTAACCACATTATCCAAACTAATCACTCTTTCAATAACCACAAACTAAAACTATTACATGAAACACAGAATAAAGGATACCGACTTAACAACTACGAAACGCTCGAAATACATAAACACATAAATTCCGGTATAAAACTTATAAATAACCATACCTTTCATAACACTTCTCCAATACTTAATATATTTCCCATCAAAAACAAAAACACTTCACAATTCTCCCCTCCCCCCACTAACTCAACCAACCCTCAACCGCCACCCCCCTCGCTTCACAGACAGATTCACACAAATTCAACATGTTAGTCTCGACACGCCGGTCGATGGAAGGACAGCGCTTCCGAAACATGTCGCGAAGTGACTCAAAAAACAAGTGGTTTATAGCTAATTAATAATTCAAAAATGGTTTTATAAACATTTTCATTTTTTTACGTAGTTAGATAGTGGAAGTATCACAAAAATATTATACATTCAAATGTTTGTTACTCAATCACGCCAAAATGGCTGAAAGACTTAGGATGACATTTGGCATTAAGATATTATGTACCTATAACCTAGAATAGACTATGGGCTATATATTTTTAGCATTCATTCTTATTTTCATTGCATAAAATCCCGTACGAGCCAAGCATGCGATTACCAAACCGTAAAAAAAATAAAATCATATTTGTATTCGCATTTTTTATGGAAAATTGTCAACAGATCTTAATGACAGTTGTGTCGGCAATCCGATTGGTGCGCCTCTGTGGACGCACTGCCACAAACGAGTCCGTCTGATGCGTTCCGTCCGATCCGTCTACGATTTGTTTAATTTCTTCAAAATGTGCATATAGGGATCGCAATAGCTGGATCCCGCATCTAGCAATCCAGTTGGATCCAGGACATTTTTCGGCTTTCTGGATCTAGCAAAATATGTTAGATCCGTAAGAAATTCGTTTTCCAAATAATTTCGCAAAAGTCTACTTTGTTAATAAAACATTAAGATTCCGTGTAAAATTGTAACAACTCTTAATAAGTATAGGTATTATCCAAATGAGATAATATGAAGAAATGGTAAAAATGTTTACTTTATAATATTAATTCTTGTACATTTATAAATTTTACTACATTCCATCACGCAGTGTTTCTTGACTATATTGAAAGGCATCATGTTCGTCTATTGTAAAAGCTTCTCAAATTTCCTTCTTTTATTACGTTCACATCGTCGTGCCATTATTTTTTTGGACAACCCCGACCATTCATTTCGGATCTGTATATTTTCTTTGTCAAGTGATCTTCATTTGTTATTCCAAGGCCAAACCACATTTCAGGGTTTTCACTCTCAATCTATTAATGACATATTTTTTCATCTAACATTCCTTCCTCGTGTCCTCATTTCTTTCTATGTGATACATCATTTTATCGGATCAGATTTGATGATATTTGTGGACTGGAAAATTTTTGCATATACCTATATACAGTCTCCCTTGCTGGAAAAAGCAGCTTTCGCTGAGTTTCATATGTATAGCAAAATGGATTGGCTTTGTCTTGTGTCGACAAAACACTTTTTATACAATTTTTCTGCTACTTTTGGAATTTTACCAATATCTAAAAAAGTCTTTAGCACTGAGTTTTGTTCCTAATGTACAACAATATTAATTAACTAGCCTTTATTTCCCGCCGTTGGCCAAGAATGTAAAACTGTGAAGGAATAAGCAATCGTTTTTATAATATTGTCACCCAATTATTTTGCAATATCGGACTATGAAAAGTGGTTTGAAATTTGATTGAGTTTAAGCATTGTAAAATGTTCAAGTGATGGCCACAACCCATTCTTTTTTATATATTGCTATAAAGTGTGAATGAAATATAATATACAATTTCTGCACGCATGGACTACGCGAAATGGTTTTAAATATGACAGTTTATCAACGTTGTACACAACCCCCATTTTTAAATATTATCATCGAAAACAAATTGTAATATATGTATACCTATTGAAAATTTAGTAATTTTGGATGTTGGAATGTGGTTTAAATTTGATTAAATAATGTACTGAAAAGATCTAGTGTTGGTCACATCCCATTCGTTTTTATATTTTTTCATCAAGTGTGCATTATATTTTTGCACAATTAGACTGATAGACTTAAAATTGACACAAAAGTCTACATTAACGAAGAAGAAAAAGACTTAAACTATAATGAATAGTTTTTAATTTGAATATAAACGTTGTGAAGAGTTCAGTAATGGCCACAACCCCCATTATTTAAATATCGTCAACGAAATCAAATATGAAGGTGTTGAAAATTATTCAAAATAGGATGATATAAATGGTTTAAATTTGATTAAACAAAAGTATTGAAAAGATTCTAGTGCAGGTTACATCGTCACATCCCACATCCCATTCGTTTTTACATATGTATTTTCATCAAGTGTGCATATCGTTAATAATATTTCTGCACAATAGACTATTAGACTTAAAACTAACCCAAAAGTCTAAATAAAAAAGAGAAGAATAAGTATAAGACTATAAGAAATAGTTTGTATAAAAAACTATTTCAATGGTCTACATAAAATAAGAAAAAATACATAAAATAGAAGAATTAGACTATTGGAAATAGATTGTATAAAAACTGACTAAAAGGTCTACATAAAAGAAGAAGAAGATTAATCCATAGGAAATAGTTTTGTATAAAATTCACCAAAGTTCTATATAAAATAAGAAAACGAAGAAAAAGAATTAGACTCCACGAACGGTCGCTTCAGACCCTTCAGTACCTCCCATCCCTTCAATCAATCATTACGTCCCTTCCAATCAGGCCCTTCAGTACCTCCCGTCCCTTTAGGCCCTTTTATACCTCCCATCCCTTCAGGCCCTTTAGTGCATCCCTTCCCTTCATTACATCCCGTCCCTTCAGCCGCTTAAGAAAAGTTTAAATCCAGAAACCATCCTGGAAGAACCGCGAAGAGATGAAAGGACCTTCTTTTCCCAGGATACTCCACCTTCAAAGGTAAAATGACTAAATACACGAAGAAGAAGAAGAAAAAAGTTTAAATCCAGATACCTGCGAAGATATGGAAGGAAAATTGGACCTTCTTTTCCCAGGATACTCCACCTTCAAAGGTAAAATGACTAAATACACGAAGAAGAAGAAGAAAAAAGTTTAAATCCAGATACCTGCGAAGATATGGAAGGAAAATTGGACCTTCTTCTCCCAGGATAGTCCACCTAAAATGTCCAGGTAAAATGACCAAATGCACGATGAAGAAGAAAAAAGTTTATATCCAAAAACCGTCTTGGAAGACTTGCGAAGAGTTGGAAGAACAGTTGGACCTTCTTCTCCCAGTATTCTCCAACTTCATAGGTAAAATGACCAAAAATACATGAAGAAGAAGAAGAAGAAGAAAAAAGTTTAAATCCAGAAACCTGCGAAGAGATGGAAGGACAATTGGAACTTCTTCTCCCAGGTTAGTCCACCTTCATAGGTAAAATGACCAAATACACGATGAAGAAGAAGAAGAAAAAAGTTTAAATCCAGGAACCGTCCTGGAAGACCTGCGAAGAAATGGAGAGACAGTCGGACCTTCGTTTCCCAGGATATTCCGCTTTCATTGGTAAAATGACCAAATACACGAAGAAGAAGAAGAATAAGAAAAAAATTTAAATCCAGAAACCATCCCGGGCATACGCTCGACAATTCACCAAAGTTTCATTGTAATCGGACAAACGGTTTAGGAGCACATAGCATACATGCATCCATACATAAATAAATAAATAAAATAATTTTCCTATAGGAAATCAGTATATTGTTGATTTGTAAGTAAATAGTATTAGGTAGGTACCTACCTACAACAACGTTCTAAATAATTTCGATTCATAACAAATTTTATTTGAATATCAGAATCTTTCCGTAACCATAGTAACCATCGAACATATAAAATATTACTATCAAATGGGCTCGATACATTTTTTTGGATATGTAGGTAGGTACCTACATTGGTTTGTTCGATGCCATAAAAATGAAAATTGTCCGAAATATCAAATATTATATACAAATTATGCAATTTTATTATGCCTATATCTTTACTAATAATTAACAGACTTTTACAATATACGTCTTAAAACTTGCCGTAATGTCTTGTGTTTCATTTTATTATTTCATAATTACATTTATTTCAAAGGTTTATTATTTTCAAGAACATATTCATTCGGTGGGAAAATGAAATATTGTATGAAAAGATATTAAAATGGCGGCGTTTATGTACAAAAGGCTTACTTTAAAAATAAGTTAAACATTATAATTATACCAAATATTCACCATGTTTTTCACTTAAACGCTAAGTTATACTTCAAAATATATTTTTTTTGTGTAAATACGTACTTCTAACTTTTAAACTAACAGATATTTGCGTGCAAAATGTACACTTTTTTGACAGATATGACTTGGAAAATTTTGTATGAAAAAAATAATTATTGAAATATTTTTAAAATTCAGCATTTTTATCGCATTATTTTTAGCGTGACACTGCATCAGGTATACAGGTACACGTTCGCACATAAATTAGATTTTTAGATGCTCTTGGTTTTTCAGAAGGCGTGAGACAAACACACACACACACACACATACACACACACACACACACATACACTAACATTTTGATTGCTTTATTACTTTAGATATAATAATTTTTCACGACAAAATAACCACAATCAAGGTGATAGACATAATATGTCTTATTCATACTATTTTTAATTACTTACTTGACATGTCCGGACTTAAATATACGGCCTTTCCACTCCAATACGTTGCAGCAGCAATTGAAACAAGTCTTTCTCGGTACATCCTTGTATCATGTTTCGGCAGACAAAAATATGCTTATCTTGTACCTTCTCGTAATCGAAAGATACATCTTCTTCTCGTCCTATACCTCACCTGTATAAGTTCTTTTTACATATTGTGACACCTACACGGAGTGTATTCAACTAAGATACATCTTCTTCTCGTCCTATACCTCACCTGTATAAGTTCTTTTTACATATTGTGACACCTACACGGAGTGTATTCAACTAAGATACATCTTCTTCTCGTCCTATACCTCACCTGTAGGTATAAGTTCTTTTTACATATTGTGACACCTACACGGAGTGTATTCAACTAAGTTGTCTTATATTTTCTATTTTATTTTTTATTAAAAATCTGAAAATTGATTGATTCGCGTTGGATCCTGAATTTTATTATTAAAAAAATGCAAAAATACTGCTTGATTGCAATCCGTATGTGCATACCTATATATGGCAAGAAAAATAAAAACGTATACCAAAGACTTCTAACAAGAAAATATCTATTGAAAACTGCTCAAAAATGCATGATTTACCTCTCGAGATTTGCCCTATAGTATAATTTATGTGCTCATAAGAAGAGTTTCATTATTTGTCATTGATTCCATCATGATATCTTGATAAAATTTATCTGAAACTACCCCTGAGGTAACTCCATTTCGACACAAAAATAATTATCTACCTCGCTCGACTGGGTGAATATATTTTTTTAAATTTATTTATTCAATAAAACAATATGTATAACAATTATTTGAATTTGTACACAGGTTTTTTTTTCTCTTTTCCAAAAAGCATAAAATGCTTGTGCTGAGAAAGTGAGTACTTACCTACATATAAAACGATTTAATTCCATAAAGACATACAAAATATATAAAATCAACAATATTATAGCTATAGGTACACACAAAAAAAATATCAGTACTAAAAGCATCAAAACCAAAAAAATCATCAATACAAAAGGTATCAAAACAAAAAAAAACATCAATACGAATAGTATCAAAACAAAAAAAAGCGTCAATACAAAAAGCATTAAAACAAAAAAAAGCATCAAAACCCAAATCCATCAATACAAAAGGCATCAAAGCAAAAAAGCATCAATACAAAATCATCAAAACAAAAAAAAATAACATCTACCTATACAAAAAGCATTAATACAAAAAAAGCATCAGTACAAAAATTATCAAAACGAAAAATACATCAATACAAAAAACATTAAAACAAAAAAAGCATCAATACAATAAGCATCAAAAACAAAAAAAAGCATCAATGCAAATAGCATCAAAACAAAAAAAAAGTATCAATACAAAAAGCATCAAAACAAAAAAAAGGCATCATACATTAAAGCATTGTTTATTTATTTATTTTCTTTGGGAAGCTACAGCTCATTTATTGTTTAATGATACAATATTATTTATACAGTGTTAGAGCCAAAAAAAGCATTCCATCAACTTGATATAAAAACAAATAACAGTTTAGAAGCCAAAAACATTCATACACACACTTTCATACACACACACACACTCATTATACACCCATAGATCGTACAGATAGATACCTACTTTGCAAATTGAACAGTTTGATAATTTTCTCGTGGATCTCATCATCAGATCTCGACAAAATGATATTAATTAATGAATATTCATTATATGAATCATTGCCTCGGAACAGGCTTTTGCCTAGTGAGACAATATAATATTGATATATTGTTTTTTTTTTTTATTACGTTTACAATAACATATACAAAATATAAAACAAACAAACTATATAGAAAAGATTCACAGTAAGACAAAACATATTTACCCTTTACTAGAGTGCAAGCACTCGTGTGTAAAGGAGACAATTTAATACAGAATACACAAAATATTATACATACATAATTATTATCTATACAAAAAGAAGTTAATATAATTCAGTTATTATTTGTATTGTATGTTGTATTAATATTTATGTAATTCATTTTCATTTGGAAATAAAAAAAATCGGTATCGGACAACATTGTCAAGAATCATTGCTGAACATAAGTAGGTACTTAAATACATATTAAGGCGAATTTATAAATTCCTCATTAACGAAGAAATTACATTTTTTGTATAATGAACTTATTTTTCTATTATTATATGCAATTGGTTCGTAACCGAATTTACGATTATAAAAAACTGTTGTGATTGTTTTTCATGGTCAGCACATACTTAATCAATCACTTACAGTAGCTATAAAATACAGTTAACGTTTAATTTAAACTAGGTAGGATTTTAGAGCCGATCTTATCGTTCGATAGTTAGATATGCAGACCTGCAGACCAAAAGTTATGCTCAGTTGTTATAGGCGTGTAGGTGACTGGGTGTTTGTTATTAAGGAAATCTTGAAATTTACTTTTTTACTAGTTTTTCTTGTTATTTTACATTGATTTTTTTTTAATAAAAAATATCTTGGATACAGGTTCGTTGGACGATGAGCAATATAGACGACCAAAAATACACAAAACAAGAGTTGACTTTGTATATTCGTTTGTCGAAGGGGTCCGCTCAAGAGTTGTGGAAATTAATGGACCTAATTTGAAAAGGCCCATTTAAAGGATTCTCCATCAATACAATCGCTTGTAGCTTTACGATTTTATGCTCTCGGATCGATTTTATTGACAGTCGCTGATTTTATTTACTTTCAATGTTTACTGAATTTTGATCCGAAAGATGACGATTATGAATAAAAAGATAAAATTATGATATTGCTTTATTACATAGTCTGATGAAAATTCAACGGTATGATGATGATGAGACAAGAGACCGTATGATGATACCTAAACAGTAGCAGAGCTGAAAAGTGACTGTCAACGTTAGAGTAGTATGGAGAAGATTCTTGCAGGCAGCTAGGATCCACCATGGGTTGTGTCGAATGAATTTTCCATATAATTATCACTTAGGACAGTCTTATCGTTGTATGTCTTCTGTCAATAGATTATAAACATAGCATAAATATTCTATAAATGATATTATAGGTCAACTATCTGAAAACATAATATTAATATTCATTATTTGTTATTTATTGATTTGATTTAAGATATGATGCATATATGTGAAGGAAGGGATAAATGTTTACAATAACAAAAGTATTTGCCGTTCAATTATCTATTAATAGTTGCATGTAACACATGAGATACAACTATCGATAGCGATAGTATGTATAGTTGAAGAATATGTACCAAACTATAAATCCATAAATCCAAATTATTGAATATTTTAAGATATTTCATTTTCTATACAAAACATATAAAAATGTCAATGTCAAGATAGGATAGTATGAAGGTCACTCCTTTTTTCCTACCCATAATTTGAAAACAGCATGATGGTATGTTAGAAGATTGAGTATCAAACCATTGAGAGTTCCCGTCGATATTGTGTAGTGTATACTGCCTTATAAATTGTATGAAACGATGTTGTCGCTAAATTCATTTTTTATAACTAGTTGCATGTAACACATGGGATCCAACTGTCCATGGCGATAGTGTGTGTAATTGAAGAATACGTACCAAACTATAAACCCTTAAACTCAAATTTATAAACATTTTAAGATATTTTGTTTTCCATATAAAACATGTAGGAATGTATGTCAAGATAGAATAGTATGGAAGTGAGTCTTTTTTTTCTACCCAGAATATGAAAACAGCACATGATGGTATGTATGTATGTTTGGAGATTAAGTATCAAACTATTAAGTCCCCGTAGATATTGTGTAGTGTATACTGCCTTACAAATTGTATGAAACGATGTCGTCACTAAATTCAATTTTTATGAAAATCGTTACAAAAAGTTTGTGATATACTACTTCTTCTTCTTTTGGTGTCATGTCAGGTCCTCCCAACGTTGACTATCACCCGAGAGAAAGCGTCCTTGTCCTGGGCAGCCTGAAACAGCTCTCCAACACTTCTTATGCCCGTCCAGTCGCGTATATTGCGGAGCCAGGAAATTTGTCTCCTTCCAACACCTCTTCGACCCTATATCTTGCCCATAAGGATCAGGTGACCCAAATACTATATCTTTCTGATTTTGATATTATTCAGAAGCTCTCTATTCACTCTAGCTCTTCTCCTGAAGAACTATTGTGTTATATCCGTCCAGGGTATCCGGAGCATTCTCCGATGTATCCACATCTCGAACGCCTCCAGTCGGTTCATGCTACTCACTTTGAGGGTCCACGATTCCATTCATTTCCAACATTTAACCAGCTGTTGTCGAAGTTTCAGGTTAAGATTGTCATCGCAGAATATCTATTTAATTTTATTAAAAGCAGCTCGTGATGCTTCTACATATTCTGCATTTGACTTCGGTTTCTGGGTCGAGGTCTTCCGCTAGGATACTTCCAAGGATATACTACTACAATGTTCATATTTTTTATAGAAAATTAAATTATCTAGTTGGGGTGTTTCGGCTTTTTTCGATATTTTTAAACGTTAGAAATATAGGCAGTTACACACATAAATTTATCACAATTTTTTTTCCTTTATTTATAAAAAAATGAGATTTTGTATTTGTCTATATTTATACCAATTTTCAGCGTTCTAGCTTTTATGGTTTTTGAGATTATGGAAAAATAAAGTAAAAATTCAAAAGTTGATAACCCCTGATTGAAACGAAAATTGAAAATTCTGAGTAGGTATAAAAGTTTTATAGGCTTTAAATTTTCTATACTTTCTGATATTTTAGGCTCTGTTATTCAAGCGGATCAAAAGTTATAAGGGACGGACGGACACACACACACAGACACACTAAATTTTCTACTCCGAATTCTGAGTAAATCCATGTTTGGAACATATATGCTGCGAAGCCTTGGTGTTTTTTGACTTCTAAGTTGGAAAAACCGTGCAAATACTCTACTACTGCATACAATTCTCTCACACGGGACTATGATTGATATTGTCGATTCATCGAGAGAAATGAATTCACTTGAACAGCTGGATTACCTTATTATTGCCTTTATATAGTTGTTATCTTGATTTTTACTGTACTCGCAATAAGGTCAAATACATTTTAATGATTAAATTGATGATGATTAAATGATAATGATTAAATTGACCGATCTAGATTAATTACAGATACATTTTAATTAATAATATTATTTAATTAATTCGTTGCATGTAACATATGAGATCCAGCTACCGATGGCTATAGAATGTACATACATATAGTGTATAGTTGAAGAATACATACCAAACCATAAACCCTTAAATTTAAATTATTTAATATTTTAATATATTTTATTTTCTTTACAAAACATGTATGTCATGATACGGTACTGTGGAGGTCGGTCCTTTTACCTACCCTGAATATGTATACACCTTGATGTTATGTTTATATGTATCGAGATTAAGTATCAAAATATTGAGAGTCCCCGTAGATATTGTGTATACTGCCATACAAATTGTATGAAACGATGTCGTCACTAATTAAGTTTTTATAATTTTTTTTAAAAAAAGTTTGAGATGTACTGCTACAATGTTCATATTATTTATAGAAAATAAAATTTAAATAACTAGCTAGATATAATATGTACCTATGTTGATCCAGATAAAAGTCAATATGTAAATAGGTAAAGGCCCGTGTCCGGACAATTGGCCGTAGCCGATTGGCCGTGGACAATTGGCCGTACGCCCTTTTTACCGTATGGACAATTTATCGTGAGGACAATTTATCGTGAGGACAATTTATCGTGAGGACAGTTGGCCGTGAGGACAATTGGCCGTGGGGACAGTTGGCCGTGAGGACAATTTATCGTATGGACAATTGACCGTATGGACAATTCACCGTGCGGAAACTATTTTTAGCATCAGAAAATTTTTTCTTTCTTTTTTCGTTTGAGTTAAATAAATTGCGTTAGTAAAAAAAATGTTCGTTTATGGCGACGAACCGATTGCCTTATTTTTTTATTTCAAGATACTAGGAGAAATCCAATATGTCGACAGTGATTAAAACGAAATTTTACAAAATAAGCGGTATTTATGTAGTTCTAATTTGCTATATTTTGAGATATAAGAAGACGTCTGTTTTTAGACTTCTTCTTGTTCTTTTTTTCATTTTTCGAGATGGATATCGATTTATACTAATAAGAAGGTGTAGATTTCGAAACAATTTAAACTTCTTTGTTTTCTTTTGAAATGATGAGAAACCAATATGGCGGCCGTTATTTAAGGATGAGTTTTCGAAGTGAATGATTATGTTGGGTTTCTCGAGTTTTAATTTACTACATTTTGAGATTTAAGAAGACGTCTGTTCTTAAACTTCTTCTTGTTTTTTTTTTACTTTTTCGATTTTCTCTTTTTAAAAAATGAATATGTCCTTGTTAAACAAGTACATATACATCTTCCTACGTTCCCTAAAATAAGCAAATAAATGCTTGTGCTATAGGCGAACGAAATCGGTCGAGGCAGGATTCGAACTCGCGACCACTGGATTACTAGCCCAGCGCGCTAACCGTACTGCCATCGACCCATCTAAATATTCATTATATTCGAACGCACTTAAGGTATTTAAAATTATTTTAAAAACGTCAAATTAAATCTGAAAATGAAGCAATTCATTTTGAAAAACTACCTTTAAATCGTGGTCGCCATATTGTTTTCTCATAATTTCAAAAGAAAACAAAGAAGTTCAAATTATTTCGAAATCTCCACCTTTTAATTAGTATGAATCGATATCCATCTTGAAAAATCAAAAAAAGAACAAGAAGAAGTTTAAGAACAGACGTCTTATTATATCTCAAAATGTAGCAAATTAAAACTCGATCATTCACTTTGAAAACTCATCCTTAAATCACGGCCGCCATATTGGTTTCTCATCATTTCAAAAGAAAACAAAGAAGTTTAAATTGTTTCGAAATCTACACCTTCTTATTAGTACCTATAAATCGATATCCATCTCGAAAAATGAAAAAAAGAACAAGAAGAAGTCTAAAAAACAGACGTCTTCTTATATCTCAAAATATAGCAAATTAGAACTACATAATTACCGCTTATTTTGTAAAATTTGGTTTTAATCACTGTCGACATATTGGATTTCTCCTAGTATCTTGAAATAAAAAAATAAGGCAATCGGTTCGTCGCCATAAACGAACATTTTTTTTATTCACGCAATTTATTTAACTCAAACGAAAAAAGAATGAAAAAATTTTCTGATGCTAAAAATAGTTTCCGCCCGGTGAATTGTCCATACGGTCAATTGTCCATACGATAAATTGTCCTCACGGCCAATTGTCCTCACGGCCAACTGTCCCCACGGCCAATTGTCCTCACGGCCAACTGTCCTCACGGCCAATTGTCCTCACGATAAATTGTCCATACGTAAAAAGGGCGTACGGCCAATTGTCCACGGCCAATCGGCTACGGCCAATTGTCCGGGAATCGTAAAGGCCGACCTACACTGTTTTTTTTTATTTGAGAATCAGATTACCCGAATCACGTATTTTATGATTTTTAAACGAAATTATGTTTTTTCAATTAGTCATTTTTTCAGTGTACCTACTTAACTAATATGCTGACCTTGCTTAAAGCGGGTTGCAGTCCAAAAGCTAAGCTAACTCGACTCTACACAAACATCTAGACCAACTAGACAGACCGTACAGGCTTAAATCTTAATACCTAGTATTCCTATACTTTGGAGTCATATTATTTATTGAACTACATACAACACTTACAAAACAGTTACTTGAAAACATTTAAATGAGACATCAATATTTATATAAAACAAAAAGGCAGAGATTACATAAAGAAATTAACAACAAAACTAACAATCAAAAATACAAACTATATATATAAATGTCTCAGAATAGGTTTTTACCATGTGAGGCAGTTTATGACAGTAGTAGGTATAATATCTGGTATATAAAGGGAAAATAATGTAATTTAAATATAATATTTGATACTAGATATAAGGAAAAAAAAGTGAATTCTTATATAAATAATATATATCATTCGTAATCACGTTATCTATGTATACGGAAAAAAGTTTTCCTTGAAGCGTATTTGCTGATTAAGTACCTAATACAGATGTAAGATTATAAGTCATAAACCAAGTTCAATATCATGATATCGATCATATTGGTATGCGTCGAATTAGAATAATGTTTATACATAGTAGGAAGGTATTGGTATACCTACCTACCTATATATGTATGTATACCTATACATATACCGGAAGCAATCGACTCATAATTATAAGGTCACCATATTCAATGTGCATAAATATAGAATCTTAATGCAGTACGTTTAGGTATCTTTATTATATCAGACAATGACTCATGACGTACAATCAGTCAAATGCATTGTACATGGAAAATTAACATTTATTGTTATATTGGTTTTAAAATTAATTTTATGCGTGATTCCACCAGGAATCGAAACCAGTACAATCAGTCCCTACATGTAGCCGAAATCAATAACGAATGCTAATATTCTATTATAAAGTCGATTCCAATATATAGACACTGAAATGTATTGATTTAAAAACAGAATTAAAAAAACGAGTGGGTTGTGGCCAACACTAAACTCTCCACTACATAGTAAGCGTACATTTTTTTTCTTGAAAGTTTGACAATCCCTAAATGCATTTTTATGAAGTACATTTTTATTAGATTACTAAACAAATATTAGTTTCCCTGAGGACAAAAGTTTTCATAATACACCATACACACAAAAACTCATGGTATGCACTCTCTTCGTGATACATGTTGAGAACGAGGCGATGCATACATGTTTATGAGATGATGGATATGTGTCAAGATAGAAGAATACGGTGTTTGGTTCTCTCTACCTACCCCATGAGGAAGATGGCATGTAAATATTTAGATGAATACTATTACATTCATAGTAGTGGAGAGTAATAAAAATACAGTTTTCAATAGCAACGGATGCTATTTTACTACTTTCATATACATTTTTCATATAAATATGCAATATCATATTTAATATGTTTTTTATTTAAAGGTTGACAATCCCTGAATGCACTTTTGAAGAGTGTATTTCTATCGTATTAAAAATTTAAACAAAATCTCGATTTTCCAGACCGTGAGAGCATTTTTAAAGTTTTAACAGATGAAATTATAGAAAAAAAATCAACAATTGTCTATAGAAAACTAATCAGGGGGGCAAGTCCAGTCAGACGGCGGAAACAAAACCACCAACAAAACAATGTAAAAATGGACGGTTTTGATTCCGCCGGTTGATCAGACTTGCTGCCCTGCTCAAGTTAATGTACTTCACACATATGGTATTAATAAGAAGTTCATCGGCCTTTTAGTTTAGTCTGTACAGAGGACACAACTTTTAATATTTGTGTACGACATACGGATTACGGCATACACACAAAAACATCACGACGAAACTCAAAGTATGCACTCTCTACATGATACCCCATTGAGAAATTGACGTGAAAAAATACGCTTAAAAATTGTGAAATCATGACTCCACTATTCCATAGTAGTGGAGAGTAAAACTGTTCGTCTTTTTTTCGATTGTAAATGTTTTTTTTTCTTCTTATAACGTGTATAATTCGTGTTTTGTCCATTGAAGTATATGTAGGTACTACGTTTTGTCTTTCCTTATTTTTGCTTGCTCTGTTCTCGTAGGTCAAATTTTCGGCATATCGTGTTATGGTGTATTGCCGTTTCATCTTTTTGCTTGCTCTGTTCTCGTAGGTCAAATTTTCGGCTTATCATGTTACTGTGTATTGTCGTTTCATCTTTTTGCTTGCTCTGTTCTCGTAGGTCAAATTTTCGGCTTATCATGTTACTGTGTATTGTCGTTTCATCTTTTTGCTTGCTCTGTTCTCGTAGGTCAAATTTTCGGGATATCGTGTTACGGTGTATTGCCGTTTCACCTTTTTGCTTGCTCTGTTCTCGTAGGTCAAATTTTCGGCATATCGTGTTACGGTGTATTGCCGTTTCATCTTTTTGCTTGCTCTGTTCTCGTAGGTCAAATTTTCGGCATGTCGTGTTACGGTGTATTGCCGTGTCATCTTTTTGCTTGCTCTGTTCTCGTAGGTCAAATTTTCGGCATATCGTGTTACGGTGTATTGCCGTTTCACCTTTTTGTTTGCTCTGTTCTCGTAGGTCAAATTTTCGGCATATCGTGTTACGGTGTATTGCCGTTTCACCTTTTTGCTTGCTCTGTTCTCGTAGGTCAAATTTTCGGCATATCGTGTTACGGTGTATTGCCGTTTCACCTTTTTGCTTGCTCTGTTCTCGTAGGTCAAATTTTCGACATATCGTGTTACCGTGTATTGCAATTTCATCTTTTTGCTTGCTCTGTTCTCGTAGGTCAAATTTTCGGCAGAATTCGTTCGTTTTTTCATCAGATAAAGAATAAAATACTTATTTACTCGGTCTTTTTTAGAGTACCTATAGCATAAATTATTTTTACTACTAGGCAACATCTTGCAACCAACTATAGCAACATCGAACCTTTTCGCATTTCGGTACAGTAAATAAATAATGTAATCTAATCAACTAAATCAAAAGATAGAAAAATACAATTTAACATTTTTATCTTATAAATATTCGTTTATTTAGTGTTTTTCCCAGGAAGCGGTTAGTTAATAAGGTTTAATTTGCGGAAGTTGTGCTTGCATAATATGTATATGTGAAGATCACAAAAACCAACTGTTTTTTTCTTACATATTTTTTTATGTAGGAAAATACTTTGTCTCCATTGAAGCATAATTAATCATCATTCCATTAATCACATAACTAAACAAAATATAAACAATTTGTTTAGATATAGGTAGGTAATAAATAAATAAATAAAATATCTAGGCACAGTATGCATTTTCAATACTTAATTATTTAAAACTAGTTGCATGTAACACATGAGATCCAACTGTCGACAGCGATAGTATGTATAGTTGAAGAACCAAACCCATTAATAATAAATAATACAAATTATTTATTATTTTATGATATTTGGTTTTCTATACAACACATGTACCTAGGTAGTCAAGATAGGATAGTATGGAGGTTAGTCTTTTTTTCCTACCCGGAATATGAAAACAGCATGATGGTATATATTGTATGTTTGGAGATGAAGTATCAAACTATTAAGTCTTCTTTGATATTGTGTATAGGTGACTACCATACAAATTGTATGAAGCGATGTCGTCACTAAATTCAATTTTTATAAAAATTGTTAAAAAAAATTTGAGATGTACTACTACAATGTGAATATTTTTTATATAAAATTAAATTATCTATTTGGGGTGTTTCGGCTTTTTTCGATATTTTAAAAAAAAATGGAAATATAGGCAGTTAAACTCATAAATTTATCATAAATAAAATATTTTTCTTAATAAAAAATGTTTGAGAAACCCTGGAATTTAAAAAAAAAACTTATTTGTGATTTTGTATTTGTCTATCTTTATACCAATTTTTAGCGTTCTAGCTTTTATGGTTTCTGAGATATATGGAAAAATAAAGTAAAAATTCAAAAGTTGATAACCCCTGACTGACACAAAAATTCACAATTCTGAGTATAAAAGTTTTGTAGGCCTATAACTGTTTATATATTCTGGAAATTTGGGCTCTGTAAATTGAGCGGATCAAAAGTTATAAGGACACACACACACACACACACACACACACACACACACACACACACACACACACACACACACACACACACACACACACACACACACACACACAGACACACACACAAAACTCACATAAAATGTTCTACTCCGAATTCTGAGTAAATCCATGTACCGGAATATATATGCTGCGAGGCCTCTAGTTGGTGTTATTAGCTTGCAAAAAGTCCACTACACCATACAAAATTTTCCTTCGTACACGCATCTTGGCTTAATAATGTCATTGAATTAATTGAATTCTCACGAACGAATCGACAGTTGGATGACCAAACATGTTTAATAAAACATTTTTGAATGTTTTTTTTTTTGGAAAATATATAAAAAAATATTTTGCAAATACTTATATATTTTCCTACTTACCATAATGGTAAATTAAGAACTATTTATACTAAAAAAAAACATTTTTGAAATTATTCTATAATCTTTGAATTATTTTATCAATATTTTGTGTTGTCATTTTGTTGTGTTTTTTTGTTAATAAATCAAAAGTATATTTTGTAATAATTCTTTTGTTAGATTATTTAAAAAAAGGGGTATGTATAAAATAAATACATATACAATAATGGTACATATTATTTAAATTATATAATGTAATCAAATACAAAACGTTAAATCAAAACCTTGTAAAGTGTTTAAAGTATAAGTGAAGTGAAGTATATATACATATAATTTGTTATTGTAACTACTTATATTTATTTCTGTAGACATTTTTTTTTTATTTGATACTTCGTACTTGTCCAATAAATATTTGCTGTTCCACTTTGAAAGTCATCATTAATCAAATACAACTTGTTAGCTTTCAATGTTAACAACACACTTAGATCCCTTGTATCCGGCCCAATTTTTTATTTTTTTCATAACAATATTCAATGAAATTATATAATCCAAAATGAATATAGGATTCAATTTTAATAATTAAACTGGTTGAGTTTTGTGAGAAATGGTGTCCAAAAATTGTCATTTTTTTTACATTGAGAAAAGACACAGAAACAAACTGCGCACAACTTAGGCTGGATTGTTTCAACAAAAGTATCGGCAATAGTATAGTTAAAATACTTTAATTACATAAAATTGTTCAAATTTGAGTCATTTGACACCATTAGATTTCAATGAAACAACCAAAAATATTGAAGAATTTTATGAAATCAAAGTATATTAATTATACTTTACCTTTAATCTTTGTTCGAGAAACACAGCCTTAGTTTTGTAAATAAAAATAAAGTCTAAAACAAGTATAAACACAATCTGATTGAATGTCGTTCAGCCTCGTCAGTACACAAAATTATTTTTTTTGGGCGGAAGCACTGCCAAAGAAATCTTGCTCTAGAAAACAATTTTGCTGGAGCGAAGCTCGGGTTCGTGTATACACAGTCAGAATCCACACCCGAGTTAAACTCAGGCAAACTAGTTAAGTGGGTAATATTAAAATATAAATAAAATTATTTTTCATAGTAAAAACCAATGATATATAAAAAATGTCATGGGCAAAAACAGCTGCTTATTCACAATAATCATAAATAGAATGTTACAAAGAATTAAGAAGAGATAATTTGTAATTTTTCAAAGAATGTATGTCCTTAAAGTGAGTAAATATATGTTCCTTAAAGTAAGCAAATGCTTGTGCTGTATGAATGTGAACGAAATCAATTCAGATAGAATTCAGTCCTTGAACCGGGTCCATAAATTTGCTAGACTAGCACACTAGATCATTCTACCACTGACTCATCTAAATCTTGTGTCATATTACAAAATGACTCACAAATTCTGATTTCATCTTCTATAAGCTTTATGGAAATCATTTTATCTTTTTATTATATTTTTTAGTGTACATAAATATGATTTCTGTGCTGGGAAAATTATTGAACAGGAATAAATTTCTATTGGGCAAAATTTTGGTAATGTGAATGAAATGAAAGTAAAAACACTATGGTGGATTGTTCATGTGGAAGTAATGAATTAAGAACGACTAACAAATACTGAACTAGATTAAAGACGCAACCAAGAAGATGTCGACATAATGTATGAACCATATCCTGAAAGACGCATGAATGTGATTGAAGCAAAAATGTAGTTATATTTGAAATTAAATGTGTATTATTCTAGATTTAAGCTACAATGAATTTATTTGAAGTAGGTTCTTACTAAACCTTCTGCCGGATTAAAGTGTTTCACTTGTTGCTTGTCTGACTATTGATTTTTCATTACATATTAATACCGTTTATTTACATGGCTTAGACACTTAGCACATAATTATATGAAATTATAATATTGTAAGATTTGAAGTAAGGTAAAAGACATTATGTAGGTAGGTATATCACTTCTGTTTTAGCGTTACTAACTGTGGACATCTTTACAATAATCATGTGCTCAGTATTGTCATGGTAATAATTCTCAACGCTCAATCAAGAGCTTATTTTATATTATTTATTAAATAAATTACCTCTTATTGTATTGTTATTACAATGGCATGCTTATTTAATTGTATTGATATGCTTCTTTACAAAATATTATATAATTATAGAAGCAGTATGTACATACTTCAATTGACCATATAATTATTACCATATATGTGATATTGCAGAGGAGATGGTTGTTTTCGTTAAAGATGTTTATTTTTACTTTTATGATATTGTTTTCGGAAAGTACTTTGATGCATTGATTTCAATATTCCTTACTTTCTTTCATTCATTGTTACAAACAGTCTAAAATAACCATATATAAAGAACATTCTTTATATATGGTTATTTTAGCAATGACTAATTACACAAGTATTTTTCATTTTTGGTTTTGTATTGATCATATTTTTTACATTTCGATAAGGAATGCAGTTCCTCCTAGTTGTATACTGTGAATCATTGACAATCTTTTAGTCAGTGAGATTATTGTTTTTAAATCAAAACATTTCTGTGAGATCTGGATCCCTGGTAATCCTGCATATGTCTTACTCTATTATTTTTATATTATCGTTAATTTTGTTTCTTATAGTTAATTTGGTGATGTATTTTAATTTCAGATAATGAATACTACAAGGTGATCTGGTTCTATACACGATGGAAGATCAAAATTCGTTTTTGAAAACTGCAAAGTTCACATTATTTGACTGGACATTCTTTGCAGTGATGTTGGTGATTTCTGGAGCCACTGGATTATACTTTGCTTACAAGAGTAGAAAGAAGGCAACAGATATGCAAGAATATCTGATGGGCAGTAGAAATATGAAAACTTTGCCAGTTGCTATGTCTCTGCTTGGAAGGTAAGAACCTATATTAATTCCAATCAGTACCTTATTACCAGATTAGATTTATATCTAAATTTGTTATTTCTGCATTATCAAACTATGTCAATAATTAACAAAGATATACATCCCATCACAATGTGTCCATATCGATGCAGGTAGAGAAAACTGAAGAGTGAATAGTCATCTCCAACAGAAGAAAAAGGTGTCTTAGAGTGGCTGAAATGAAGATTCTTCGTTTCATTGCATGAAGAATCCTCAGGGACCGTATCGGAAATGAGACGTTCAAGTCTTTATGCGATATCGAAAACTCAACAAGATGGGGACGTAGCAGGAGATGTTTCTGGAGAGACCATGTTGAACACACGGACGACAATAGAATTGTCAAAATTATAAAGACACAAAAAAAATACACAACAATAGATGATTACTGGGTAGACCTGCGAAGAGATAGAAGGATAGTAATCTAATATTCTTTATGCTTCATTATGTCCTATTCTGATTCGTTTCAGAGTACGAAAATGTTTATAACCAACGGGCGACCGTGGATAAAAGGATTTTATCCACGCGGTGTGACGTATTGAGTCCCGTATAAATGCAGTCATTTTTTTGACGTTTCTCATATACTAAAATTCAGACGGATAAATTTAGACGAATCAAAATAGGACATAATATATTCTCAAAATATCAGCATTTTTTAAATGAATTTTTGATATCCCTATTAATCATACAATCATTGATTTTATCAACAGTAAATCAAGGATATTTTGTTTATCAATATTGTTTTAAATAATAAAATATTTTTTAGTCTAACTTTGTGTATAATTTTCATGTGGGCGGTGGTATAATTAGCTACATCTCCGGAGTGACCATAATGGGAACACCAGCTGAAATATACAACTTTGGCATGCAATATTCACTTATTGTTTTGTCCATATTAATCAGTGGAGTTATTGTGGCTGTTGTATACTTGCCTGTCTACTTCAAGTTACAGATCAGGTCCTCTTATGAGGTAAGTACAAAGGGATGTATGTGTGTAATACTCTGAGGAGCGGCATATTATGATGATTTAATTGACTGCCTTGGCAAAGTCAATTTAGTTGAATTTTATGTGATGGTTCTAGGTAGGAATGTTCCTAGAAAAATAACACATTCGTGGTTTAAAAAAAGTGAGTTATATAAAATAAAATTATTACAAAACAATTGAACGTGACACTCCTGTAAAATTTTCGATTCCAAGTACAATTTCAGGAGACACAGTTTTTTTTTTCAATGTTTTCAGTCTTGATTTGCGATATGATTTACATTAAAAGTCTTCAAAATGTGACAGCTTATTATTGGATGTGTGTTGAAATAGCATTTGACAAAGTACCTGTTAGTTGCCCGAGTAGCAATACAAAAAAAAAATAATACTGTATTAGGATTAAAGAAACTTTGTATGAGGTTTTGTTATTCTGCATTATTATTATTAACCTTCAATAATTATGATTCAGATGCAAAATTTTATGGATGACTTATAATATCATGTTTTGAATAGATACAAAGAATGATTTTAATTATGAGTGATAGATAGTCTTCTAAGTTGTATATAAAATAAAATTATCATTATGTATGCTAGTAATATAAAATGGTAACTGATCTTGTGACCCCAATAATTTGAGAACAATGAATAGTTAAGATAGGAATCTTCTTTTAATTATTGTATTAAATGATATGTAAGTACATATTATATTGTTATTTATTATGTATACTTTGACTATTCTTAATGTTATTCAAAATAGAAAAATATTTTTTGAGTAATTTTATTTTATTATGAGACACAAACAAAACATTATTATGAATATTATAAAATGTTCAATGATAATTTTTAAGGAACCTTAGATATTCTATTTTTTTTACCAAAGATTCTTGTTCCATCTAGAAGTCATGGTGATATTTATAGCAATGGAAGTGGTAGGATTCAAAAAAAGTGGAGGGATGACAATTTTTTATAAACATTTTATTTTATATTACTTCTCGGGCAACTAACAGCTGTACTATGTCAATTATTAATTTAACATGCACCCAATAACAAGTTGCCACATTCTGGAGACTTACGATATTAATCGTTTCACAATCCAGACTGAGAACACAACTAAAAACTGTGTCTCCACCGGGAATCGAACCCGGGACCTTTGGATCAGCAGTCAGACACCTAACCAACTGAACCACAAAGGCTGACAATAAGAATATATGTCGATATGTGGACAAAAGAACCGAGCTTTTCCAACTGTCAATTTGTTCAAGAAAAATTATTTCTCTTAATAATAAATCGATAGTTTAACCTTAGTTCCGTGTGGAGTTTTGTTAGGGGTAGTGGACTTTTGCATGGTTTTCCTAACTTCGAAGTAAAAAAAACACCAATTTGAGACTTCGCAGCATACAATGTTATATACTCAGAATTTGGAGTTGATAATTTTGTGTGTGTGCGTTTCTTCCCTATAACTTTTGATCCGCGTAATCCACAGAGCTCAACATTTCACAGGTGTAGAAAATTTTAGGACTACAAAACTTTCATACTCAGAATTTTGAATTTTCATTCCAGTCGGGGGTTATTTACATTTGAATATTTTTTTTCATAATAACACATATCGATGGCTAACCTGGCTTATATTGTATGTCAATTATTAAACATGAATGTTCACAATGCTGGTAAATTTGCTTGTAATATTCATTTTTTTATTTATTAATTTGCTGTATTGTATATGGACATACTATATTTTCTCAGACAAAGTCGAGCTCTACAAAATGTGTATCATAACTCGATTTCACCAAAAAATGGACATACAATGTATGTCCAGTTACACATTGATTTATGTATCTCTTCTTCCTCTGTTTTTAGGCCTGTTGGCTTGTTTATTTACTGCGTCATCTTCCCTCCTGTGACTTCCAGCTGTACATCTCTTGGGAGGTGGAAGATGTATTTCAAAAACCATTAAAGCTCAATAGCTGAATATTTTTATAACTATTTTCTATGTAAATAACCAGAGTTTCTTGAACTTTTTTATTCTTCTTTTTCTTCGTCAGCCCTCTTTCGTTCAGTAATGGACATAGGCCTCCCTTGAGACCTCCACAGCTCCCTATCCTGGACAGACCGCATCCATCCTACTCCACCAACTCATCTAATATTGTCAGACCACCGTGTCTAGGTCACCATTCCAGAAATTTCTTAGTCCATCTGGAGTTTATGGTTCGGGCGGCATACCCTGCCCAGCTCCACTTCTGGAGGGCAAGTCTTGTCCAACCGGCGAAATCAAAACCCTCACGATTACCCATATCATGGATATAATTACTATATAATATCTTTAGATGTCATAGAACTCCATATGATAATTATATCTATGATATGGGTAATCACTAGGGTTTTGATTTCGCCGGTCGGACCAGACTTGCCCCCCTGGTTGGCAACCTTTTGGACGACGTCTGTTATTTTGGTTTTCTCTCTTATCCACAAGTTAGTTTTTCTTAACATCAAGCTGTTTACCTAATCAGGGTATGAAAAAAGGACTGAACTCCAAAATATCCTATCCCGACTTAGTACACAAAATTTACAAAAAAAATATTTTAACAAAATTATTGGCATTTTGATTTTTACATATTCTTCAACTATACATACTATTGCCATTGACAGTTGGGGCTTATGTTTTAAATGAAACTCATCATCATCAACATCATCTGTGGCTCCACAACCCAGGTCGGGTCTTAGCCTCCTGCAAAGCCCGCCTCCATGACTGTCGATCCTGCGACGCATTGCGCCAGTTATGGACGCCAATGCTGTTCGCATCCTTCACCACTCCGTCCAGCCATCGAAGCTTCGGCCTTCCAACTTTTCTTCGTCCCCCCGGTTTAAATGCAACTACCAATATATAAATTTTCTAAGCTTGATAATAGGGGTTTAAAAAAAATGCTGTTTGATCCCACTTGCAACTTTGAATTAAAATTAAACCTGCACGGTTTCAGATTTCAGAGTGAAACTTTATTCACATGATAACTATAACATTCTAAATTTTAAGACATTTGTTTGTTCGAATCTCAATTGTTTTTTCAAGTGGAGATGGATACAGCAAAAATAAAGTAATTTTCAAATATGAGTTCCGATGTGGGACTAATGCAGCAGAAACTGCTCGTAAGGTCAATGCTGTTTGGAGAGAATACGGCTAACGATCGCACTATGATTTTCTGATTTACTAATTTTAGAAATTTTGACTTGAGAATGAACCATGAGGAAGACCAGCCACTAGTTAAATAACGATGTATTGAAGGTTATGATGGAAGCTAATCTCTGTCAAACTATCAAGGCATGGTTTGATTTTAGCGTACCCACAATATTAATCCATTTACAGCAATACGCTAAAATAAAAAAAAAATGAAAAATGGGTGCCTCATGATTTGACTGATCTGGAGGGAGTAGCATGTATCGAGGCCTGCCTTGGTAAAACGGTACAGAAATGCAGTGATTTTTGATTAAATTGTGACGTGTGATGAAAAGTGGATTCTGTACGCCAATCACAAGCGAAAAAGCAGTGGCTGACCCTAGGTAAAATGTTACAACAATTATCTAAGGCGAAGCTTACCCATAGACAGGTGATGGTAACTATTTGGTGATCACTTCTTGGTGTAATTCACTTGAGTTTCCTTAGATCCGGTCAAGCAATAACAGCAAATGTTTACTGTGCAGAACAATGATGGTGAAACTCGCTGCAAAACAGCCCAGATTCGTTAATCAACCTTCACCATTATTGTTCATAATAAAGCGAGACCTCACACTGCTCGAGAAACAGTTTTAACACTTCAAAACCTACAGTTAGAAACCATCCGTTATCCTCCTTACTCCTCGGAGCTCGCCCCAACAAACTACCATTTTTTTCCTCGATTTGGAGAATTTTTTGCATGGAAAAATTTCTTTCCATGAAGCAGTACAAAATGCTTTCACACAGATTGTAGAGTCCAGCCTCCCTAGACAACGTGTCATTTAGCCCAAGAAAAGAAACAAGAAAAGATAACTCAATGTTTGGAAGTGACAGTTGCCAGTAATGTGACAACTGTCACTTCCATACATTGAGTTATCTTTTCTTGTTTCTTTTCTTGAGCTAAATGACACATTGTCTAGGGGGGCAGGTCCCTAGAGTTCTATCGCAAAGGTTTAAATGATCTTCCAATAAGATGGCAGTAGTCTATAGACAAAGAGGGTAAATAATTTGACTGGACAAATATATTTTATTCTGCAAAAAAAAAATCGTTTTTATTTTTTAGTACGAAACGGCAATTTCATACTTTAACCCCTAATATACATTACTTAGGTACTATTTCATACTTTAACCCCTAATATACATTACTTAGGTACTATTTCATACTTTAACCCCTAATATACATTACTTAGGTACTATTTCATACTTTAACCCCTAATATACATTACTTAGGTACTATTTCATACTTTAACCCCTAATATACATTACTTAGGTACTATTTCATACTTTAACCCCTAATATACATTACTTAGGTACTATTTCATACTTTAACCCCTAATATACATTACTTAGGTACTATTTCATACTTTAACCCCTAATATACATTACTTAGGTACTATTTCATACTTTAACCCCTAATATACATTACTTAGGTACTATTTCATACTTTAACCCCTAATATACATTACTTAGGTACTATTTCATACTTTAACCCCTAATATACATTACTTAGGTACTATTTCATACTTTAACCCCTAATATACATTACTTAGGTACTATTTCATACTTTAACCCCTAATATACATTACTTAGGTACTATTTGATGCTTGTTTGAAAATTTTTTTTTTTATATGTATGATATAGATTACAATATTCGCTTATACTGATTTTTAATGTTTTATCATTATTCTTATGTTTTAGTACTTGGAGCTAAGATTTGACAAATCTTTGAGAGTCCTCGCTTCAATTCTATTTTTGTTTGATGAGGTATGTAATCATTTGGTTAATTATTTTTTTAGTTTTAAATTATAGTCAATGTTTTTTTTAAACATGACAACATTATCTATTCTTTTGATGCACTGCTTTCCTTATAGGAATTTGATAATACTTTAAAAATACATTTAGATGTTATTCAAAATGGATAATACTTAACAATATTTGCATAAAATATTTTCTAAGTACATATTTTCAGTGCATAATATAGAGTGACATTAAGCACCTCATAAAAAAGCTATATAGGCAAATAATCACTGTCCAAGGTTCAGTATGTAGGTATTGTGTGAATTGATATAATGTGTTGAAGGTCACTTACATAAAAGTATATGGATACATAGTTGGCCATGTTTATTTGGCAAGTTTTTTATTTGCACTTTTTGTTTTGGTTGAAACAATTTAACATCTTTAATGTTTAAAAAATAAACCAAACCATTAAATATACATATACAATTTTAAATATCGAAATATTATTCACAGACATTGTTTTTAAAGAATGAAAATGAATTAACTGAATTATATAAGTTACCTGCGTAGTAAGACTACAGCTGGAGTTAAAAATCATTAAGTTTGCTTCTCCATATATGCTGCTAATTTGGTTTAGTATTGTTCACTTTTTTAGATATGACCATATTTTTATTCAATTTCTAAAATGCATTATAGTTTGACTCCCAAAGAAATTAAATCCAACCATTGTTGACTTATACTATTAGCTATATACCACAGTTTTTTATGAGTCACCTTGTGACATGTTTCGATACGCCAGTCGATGGAAGGACAAAATATCCGCGGAATCAGTAAATCATATTAAATTTAATTACCTAATTAATTATTATGAGGGATGTGATAGTTCACAAAAAAAAAAAAAATCTAGAGCCCCTATTTGAGCACTCTAGTTTCCACTGAACATTTTCATTTTACAATTTTTTTGCCATTGTTACATATTTTATATTTTTATTTATTTACAGATTCTATTTTTGCCAATAGTTATTTATGTTCCTGCACTTGCGTTTAATCAAGGTAGAAATTACTTTTCTTTTGTTTTATTTTATATTTCTTTATAATTTGCTTTTTAGTAGTATGTATAATTCGATGTTAAATTTTATCTATGACTATGTCCGGAACTGCCCTGATTCTTAGTCCGTTCACATAATTCTATACTAATGTGTGACAACCTTCAAGGACTACAAGAGCAACCCTAACAGTGCGATATTCAGCTGACAGCCATATAATGGTTCCCTTCAGCTAAATGAGGAACTAATAGAGGCAGTCCATCAGTTTGAATATCTTGGCAGTTTGAAGTTAAGACAGAGAATGGTCAAATGCAAATATATATTCTCCAAACTCCTTTAAAGAGTCGAGATATGGACATTAAAAGTAAATACAATGAAACGTTTGAAATGTGACTTCATCACTGAATATAAAGAATACCATGGACATGTATGGTCACCGATACTAAAGTGTTGTGAAGACCTAGTGTGGGAAGTTAATTGTTGTGCAGTATATAAATAAGAAAGCTGGTATACTTGGGACACATTCTTCGTAACAATAAATACGGTCTACTGCACCTCATCATGAAAGGGAATATTGAGGGTTGTTGCAATGTTGGTAGGTGGCAGATATCTTGGCTAAGAAATATCAGGGAATGGACTGAAGTCCACAGAGTGAAGGAGTTGTTCCGGTTAGCTTAAGACAAAGGTGCCTATTCCAGAGTGTTAACTGACATCAGGGGGACCTGACATGTCACAAAAAGAGACAATATTTATATACTGTGATTTTTTAGCGTCTCTGTGAGCAATGGCTTTTTTTGGTCAAGTTATATAATTACCTAAACTATTATTTTATTTTTATAAGAATGGTATTTAATGTTGTTGTTGAAATATCATGATAAAGTTTGATTTAAGATTGATTGTCATTTGAAAAAAAGATATTCATTCGTCAAATTTAATGTTCCTCTCCATAGTTTGTGTTTTCAAGTCTCTGAAGCTGATGTTCTGGTTTTAAAACAAAGTTTGACAAAACATTGTTGTTTCATTTTGTTATCTTTTTCCAAAGTCAATAATTCGCCGGAAACCAGAGAATGCTCTTTCACTCACCAGGATGGCATTGTGCTGAACAATGGTATCATAGCGTTGTATTTGGGATGTTTCAAGAACAAAATAAGCCTTCTCTTCTTTACTTATGGGCTAGCCTAGCTCTTCTTATATTACTTGTCTTCAAACTTTTAAATCAAATCTCTTACATGTTTTTATTGATATTTTTTTTTTTCAGTGACTGGTATAGATGTGTATATTGTTGGAAGCAGTGTTTGCCTTCTTTGTATATTCTACACTGTTCTTGTAAGTTTTTATCATCTTTTAACAAATATCTAGTCAAATTAATACAAATTTCTTAATGACCTTTCCAAATGTAGTTATATACCACTATAATGGTATCAATATGAACTGACGACTGGTTTAATAAAACTAATCTGCATTAGAGATAGGACAGCATCAGTCTTATTGTTGTCCTATCCCTTATTCGTCACACTTAATATTTGAAGAAAACTACCAGAAAATGTATGTAACACTGCACTGGACTATCGAGTTCCCGGAAAAAGTCCTAAAGGATGTCTCAAAAGACGATGGAAGAGCTTGGTGGTGGAGGACATGCGGGCATGTAAAGTCTCTGAGAATGATGCTCAGGATAGAACGAAGTGGAAGAGCGCAGTAAGGAGAGCTGACCCCACCACCATGTCAAATAAAAGCTAAGGAGGAGAGAGAGGTACCACTATCGATTGATAATGTCAAAGCCGTGTTAAGAAAATGATGTATGAATAGGTTGAAAAAATATTTGATTTTGGATAAAAGAAAAAAAATCAACCTAATGAGACTTCAATATACATTTTTTAAATTACCCCCCCACACCATTAACAAAATCTTCAATAACATAGTAAATTCTAAATGGCCGTCACATCTTAAAATTTATACTGATGGGTCAAAAATGTATCCAAATGGACCATGTGGCTCCGCAGTGTACATTCCTTCCTTAAATACTGAACTTCTCTTTAAGCTTCCCCCTGGGTCATCTGTCTATTCAGCGGAGTGTTTGGCGATAAGAGAAGCATTAAAACTTCTAGACTCTCTTCCCCATTCAAAAATTCTGATCCTTTCTGATTGCTTAAGTTCCCTCAAATCCTTATCCAACGATCTCTCTAAATTTCCAGACAACGAACTACTTTGCTCTATCAGATATCTCATGTGTAGTCTTATAGAAAAAGACTATGAAATTATACTAGCATGGATCCCTTCCCACGTAGGTATAAATGGGAACAAGATCGCGGATAAATTAGCAAAACAAGCCTCCAGTTCTGATGCCTCTTATTTTAACAATTCCCTTTCCATCCAAGACACAATTCGTTTTCATTGTAACATTGCCAAAAATAAATGGCAAGACCTGTGGAAAATAACTTCTGAAACCAAAGGAACATACTACTATAATATCCAATTAAACATTCCATCTTTTCCATGGTTTCATAAAAAAAAATGTCCAAAAGAGAGATCTCTAATATCTCGAGAATGAGATTGGGTCATTGCTCAATTGCCTCTCACCTTTATAAAATAAATATAAAAGAAAACCCTTCTTGTGCATGCGGGGCAGAATTGGAATCACTCGATCACGTGTTCTTTGAATGCCCGATGCACTACGAATATGACATCTATCCCAACTTAAAAGTCCCTCTACCAGTCAACATGTCGCATCTCTTATCACTAAACTCTCTTGCTATTTATTCCGCAATATCCAAATTTATCCTTATCAATTGTATTAATCTGTAAATCGTAACATTCAATAACTTATTTTTTATCTTTTCTTCCATTTGGCACAAATCACTCTTATAAGGGTGGGTTGCCTAATATTTAAAAAAAAAAACATAAGTGATTGTAACTTAATCAGTCCACTTTTGATTTCATGTTACATGTACCTACTCACTGCTAATAGAAGAAATTAAAAATTAATTAGCCCTGATTAATTTGAAGAGATTTTTTATCTTTATATCTATGTCAGAAATCAGGAAACATGATTAGATATATTATAAATTGCTTAATGTATAAAAAATTTTTTATATAATTCACTGGCTACACTTTTAAAACAAGACAAGGACTTAGATTTTTATTATAATATACTAGATGTCGTAGTTAGCAAATTTTGTATTAATCGAAGTGAGGCATTTTTCCGGGGGATTTTTGACGTTTTGGTTGGCAGACTACATCATTATTCAATGAAGAATAATGACTAATGTGAATTGTTTTCGGATTTATTTGTCGAAAAAAACACCTTGTTTATTAAGATTTAGAGAACAGTTATTTAGGATGTGTTGAAATGTAAAAAAAACTGAAATATGTTGCCAACCAAAACGTCAAACGCTAGATATTCCATGACTCACACTGTACACGGAGTACTACATCTATTATATTATAATAAAAATCTATGGACAAGGATAATAACAGAAAATATTACCAACACAACAGATCCATTAAAACAAATAACTTTTGTAGGTACATTATCATGAAAAATATTTGTGTAATGAACCCCATATTTCACAAATATCCATATAACATTCAGCTGACCTGCACTGGTGTAGGTATATAACTTTTGGCAACATTGACTGACTGCACTGACATTGAAAAAAATATTATATCTTTGGTAACAACATGAAATACAATAATAAAATAAATATTCGAGTGGGAAAATGTTTCAACATATATATTATATTCCTGTATTAATTTTATTGTACTGTTCTAAAACAAAAATAACTATGTTTATTTTTATAATTATTTTTTAGGGAGGATTGAAAGCTGTAGTTTGGACCGATACTTGGCAAGTGGCTATAATGATTGTATCGGTGATATTGTTTTCATTTGTGGGAACAATACAGGCTGGAGGAATTAAAAATGTTTTTGAAAGTGCTAAAACTGGAGACCGTTTAGATTTTTTTATGTAAGTAAATTAAAAATAACTCTGGAGAAACTACATATATTTGTGTAAAATAAATATTAAATGCCATCAAAGACTTTAACATTGAAAAGTAAAAAAAAATACTTTATATGAATTAAATTGGCTATATATTTCCCTTAACATATTTTTTTGTGAAATATAATGAAACTCAATGTTATAAAGGACCGCCTATTGGAAGCTTTTGGAAATAACATACATGTAAAATGAATATTAAAAAATACATCATAAATTATGGGAGGACAGAACTAACACAAATACTTAGTATTCAACAATAACTACTTAAGTAATTCAAAATTAAAATTATTAACAACATTTGTAACTATGCCGTATTGTGTTTGCGATGCTCTTTGAGTAACACATAAAAATATTTGATTTGATTTGGGAACCATGTGATTTATATTAATTACACCAACGTAGTTAACTAGTCTCTTTCTATGGCTCTGGAATAAAAATCACATCAGAGATTGGATTTATGACAGGTATTATGGCGGACATTGGGATCTGGTTGATCTGTTTTGTGTGAACCCATATGTTTGTTGAGGTAATGATTGTGATTGCAGAAAGTTGAGAGTTGTGTTCATATTTCGTGTGGAACGGGAAAAATCACCTGGTTCATAATTGCATATAATTGTCAATAAAAATTGTAAACTGCTAGCCATAGAACAGGATTTCCTAGTTTGGCAGCAGTAATCTACTTATTGTTGTTATTATAAATATGGTGTGACAAAAAGTAAAATAAATACATGTATTTGAAAGTAAAAAATGTTCTAATGTCAAGATTAATTAATTTATAAGTGAATAATATTACTTATAGATTTGTAATTATTACCTATGTCTAGTTTTTACTGGACAATGATTTATTTATTTTATTTTATATTACGTCTCGGGCAACTAACAGGTTACTATGTCAAATATTAATTTAACACGCGCCCAATTACAAGTTGCCACATTCTGGAGACTTACGATATTTATCATCTCACAGATCCAGACTAAAAACACAATTGAAAATGATATGTTTTTAGGGGTTTTCCCGTCGTTTGATATAGACATAAATTGATAAATCAACTTCAATATATTTCAGCTTTGACATAGACCCATATCGTAGACACTCAATATGGGGAGTAATAATTGGTGGTGTATTGTATTGGACTGCATTTAACGCTATTAATATGACGATGGTGCAACGATATCTATCTCTACCGAACAGACAGCAGGCAGAAAAGTAAGCGGTTATGTATGTTTTATTTTTTTATACATATATGTACCTACATATTTACAAACTTAATATCCACAAATAATATGCACAGTTTTGGGTAGTTATCTCAGAAATGGCCCAACCGATTTCAATAAAATTTTCTAAATTTGTATGGATGGTTCCGGATTGAAATATATGATTGTTTTGGACCCGATATGTGGCGCTGTTATTGATATCTAAAAAAATATTTTCATTTATTCTATGCTATGCCACGGCGCGGCGGTTGATGATCATTGCTGATTTAGTTGATTTCTGTATTATATCCAAATATTTATTAAATTTCATTGTAAAAAATGTGACACTCCTTCCCCATCTTCTATCTCCCTTCTTTCTTTGTTGCTGTGATTTTGCATTTAATAATGTTACGTGTTTATCTCTCTCTGTATTTTTTTTGTTATAAATTTAATGTACTATACTATTTATGGCCTCACGTTACTTTGGTTGGTTGGAATAAATTATTTTATGGCAATAAACCCGCCATTGTACTCATTATTGTACATGAAGTAAAATAAATAAATAAATAACAATTCTTCACAATATTTAGTTTACTAGGTATAAATGAGAACACTGAATTGTTTAAGTTTCACTATTTAATTTAAAACTAGCACTGACTGGTATCGATCTGTTGAAGAACATCGTCAGAGTGCACAGTAATGAATGTAAACTGTCTCTGTTCACATTAATTTTCGTGCACTCTGATGATGATCTTTAACAGATCGATACCGGTCAGTGCCAATTTTAAATTAAATAGTGAAACTTAAACAAATCAGTGATTTCATTTATACCTAGTATATTGGAGTTTCACCACAAATCTGTTGACAAAATTAACAAGTTATATTTAGTTTATATTATGGTTCAGATGGGTCGATGGCAGAGTGGTTAGCGCGCTGGGTTAGTAATCCAGTGGTCGTGAGTTTGAATCCTGCCTCAACCGATTTCGTTCACCTATAGCACAAGCATTTGTGCTTATTTTAGGGAATGTAGAAAGATGTATATGTACTTGTTTAACTACGACATATTCATTTTATTCTTCTTCTTCTTCTTCCTTGCCTCTTCCCAGTTCATCTGGGGTCGGCCCTTCTGGTACGTAATCGCCAGACCTTTCGATCTTGTGTCATCTCTCTGGTTAGCTGCTCCTTCCTCAGCTCCCTTTCAATATTTGTCCACCAGGTGGCCTGTGGACGACCTCTAGTTCTGGACTGCTGTGTGTGTATGTCCAGTGCGAGTTTGACCACGTGATCATCACTTCGTCTGCTTACGTGTCCGTACCATCGGAGTCTTGTTTCTTTTAATTTCTCCGGAATAGGCGCAACCCCAAAACTTCCTCGGACGTATTCGTTTCTAATTCTATCCTCCCTTGTAACACCTGCGGACCACCTGAGCATTTTCATTTCTGCTGTGTGCATTTTTTGCTCGTGCTTTTTCTTCATGGTCCAGCATTCTGATCCGTATAGCATAGCCGGGACGACATATTCATTTTATTAAAAAAAAAAAAAATTATCAATATAAAATTATTGTTTCACAAAGGCATGGTTAGAGATAATTTGAAAATCATTCTGTATAATATATATAATAATGTTCTCTAGTGTAATAGTGAATGCAATTAAGGGTATTGTTTTGATTCCAGATCTATGGTTTATTTCTCTGTGTGTGCGGCACTCATCATAATGATGTGTTGCTACACAGGCCTATTGATATATGAACGTCTGGGACTGTGTGATCCCAAAGCAACCAATTCCTTATCGAGGGATGACCAACTATTGCCTGCTTACATTGCAATCGTCTCTAAACATATACCCGGAGTACTTGGAATCTTCATTGCGGGTATTTTTGGTGCAGCTTTAAGGTTAAGTCATTTAAATGTTGCATCAAAGTGAATTTTGAATTTCAAGAATGTACAAATGTTTTCAACCACTAGATCATAATGAAATTTCATTTAACTTCAACATTCAGTGTTCTGAAATCAATGTATGATGGGTTGCGGCATAGTGTTTGGGGCGCTGAGTTTGCAAACCAGTGGTCGCTAGTTCGAATCCTACCATGAACGATTTTCGTTCACATATTGCAAGAGCATATATGCTTAATTTAGGAAATGTATGAGGAAGTATATGTACTTGTTACAAGAACATATACTTTCTTTAAAAAAAAAAAAGTCTTGCATTCATATGTATCACACTTTTCTATCCTGAAGGTACATTTTGACCTGCATCGTTCACATCCATACATTGTGTCATACATCTTTTTCCACTTTTTTTCTGCTTTGTGTCAGATTTTCATCATTATTTCATTATAATTGGCACTGGTACATGGAGTCTCGAAGATATTTCCACAAAATATCTTTTGTCCTTTTTATTCTAGCTTAAACGGCAACTTTAATTTATGGGTGATAGTTAAAATTTTTAAAGGTTTATTATTTATTATAATTGTCTTAACATATATATGAAAAATTATTTAGTCTGTTTGCATCAAAATCTTGACATTAATTAAATGTTCTGTTTAATTATATTAAATACTATTTTTATAATGACGACATAATATTACATTAAAAATTTTCACAAAATAATTTGAATTGTAGTTCTATGTCTGTTGTGCTGAACTCTACGGCAACAGTTGTCCTGGAAGACTTGGTCAAAGGATTGGCCAAACAAAAGCCAGGGCCGATGGTTTCATCCATTATTGCTCGACTGACAATTACTTTACTGGGATTGGCATCATTGGGGATGTTATTTGTTGTGGAAAAGACGGGAGGTATTCTTAACGTATGGAATTTTGTCTATTTTTTTAACCAATATAAAATTTTATCGTTCTATTTATATGAAAATCATTGTATTTATTTAATTTAATGTATTTTCGTTAACACAATGTTCTGAACATTTAGTTCTCCTTTAAAGTTGATACATTGTCTTGGATTATAGACACATAATTCTGAGACTGGCTTTTCAGTTATCATTTTGAGACTGTTAAAACGTACCTACTCAAATAAAAATAAATAATAAATCAATATAATATTACTTATCCGGTACATCACTAAACCAGTTAATCTGGTTCTATGGAAATAACATTGATTTTATTTATATTTTATTTATAAACAATTATGTACTAATATTTACATAGAAATATTTAGGATTTTTTACTCATTTTTCCTTCATCTGAATATTTAGACAATCCAATACTCATTAGTGCCAGATTAGCGAAATTGTTTTTGTATGAGAGTAAAAATAAATAATTTTAGTATCAATATTAGTGAATAATACTAGGCAAGTACTAATTATTTAATTTTACATTGCTTCTCGGGCAACTAAAAGGTACTATGTCAAATATTAATTTTACACGCAAGCAATAACAAGTTGCCACGTGTATTCTAGAGACTGATAATATTTATTGTCTCACAGATCCAGTCTCCACCAGGAATCGAACACGGGACCTTTGGCTCAGCAGTTAGATATCTAACCAACTGAGCAACAAAGGCCGACAATAAGAGTTTTAAATTATTTTTTGTGTTTCAGGTTGCCACATCACTTTCAGCAATTGCAGCAAGTACTATGTTTGGTGTTTTTACATTAGGTATGTTGTGGCCATGGGCTAATGCCCGAGGTGCTCTAGTCGGTGCTATATGTGGTGCACTGTTGGGAAGTTGGATCTCCCTGGGATCACAAGCTTCTATTGTTTTAGGGTACACATCTCCTGACTACAAACCCCCCAACCTTTCTGGTTGTACACATGACTTTAATATGACTAATGATTGGCCGGATGCACAAGTGAGTTTTTTTTAATATAGTTTTTCTTTTTCCCTGTCGGGAGTCAAATATTATTTTTTTGACTAATTTTTAACAACTCAATAGAGAAGAAGTTAGAATATTATAGAAGAACCAGGAATATTATTTATTTATAATAAATAAATAAATAAATAATGAACACTTCTTTGCACCCTGCGCAAGTGGCGAGTTTATTGCCGTATGGCAATTTCTTCCAACTAACCAGTGTTTCCAGCCCAGAGAAGCTATATTTGCGTGAGAAATGAATTTAAATAAATTTCTCTTCTGCTGGGAATAGAACCCAGGACGCCCGCATAGAAACCGAACGGCTTACCAACTGTGCCACGACGGTCGGCATCATCATCATTAAAATATATACAACTTTCAAAATTGCATTGATAAGGGAACTCAATAAGAAGGCATAATTGGTGAACGTTTCACAAGCATATAAAGTGATCACTTAAACCAGCTGATGACAGGTTGTAAGCTCTGTGGGTGCCTTAAGTTTCTAGTTCTTAAATAATATTCCAATTTTGTCTCTATTGAGGTGTTAAAAAATTGTCAAAAAAATACATATACATCCTCAATACATTTCCTAAACTAAGAATAAATGCTTGTGCTATAGGTGAACGAAATTGCGACCATTGGATTACTTACCAAGCGCGCTAACCGCTCTGCCGCCATCACTTATATATATTTGTTTATTTTTTTTAATCTTTCATCAATATTAAGGATGCAATGCTGTCCAGTTAAATACTGAATTGTGATTTCAACATCAAATGATAAAATATTAAAATATAGATCTAACTTAATAAAAAAATATAACTTAAATACTTAATAATCATGTCTTAAAAAATATAATCATGTCTTAAGATAGTATTAGATTGCGTTTCAGTTACAAGTGCACTTCGTGGTTAAGTTGGTATGATTGGATTTGTTTTTTTTTTTATTTTTTTTTTTTTTTTTTTACTTTAAAACTAGGATATTCCACAGTTAGGGTTTTTTCTTTTGTAATATTTGTTAAAGTTATTTCTGATAAATCTGCACAAATCGTTTAAAAAATAAGTTTGTTTTGTTTAAAGAATTACAGAAGACATGTATCATCATTCTATCATATTAATGAACTCAGGTTGTTTAGTTTTAAAATTTCTTATTATTTCTTATTATTTGGAGATATGACAACATTCTTTAGTTTATGTGACTGACTGACAGTTGTACCAACATTACCAAGAAATGCACTTTTGAGTGAAACGCAGAATACATCAAAACTTTTTTAAACTTTGTACATATAAAAATGAATTTCTTTGAAAGCAGATAGCATTTAATCATAGAATTATAATGTACAGAAGCCGTGTGTAGTACAAAATTCGAATTCAAATGTATACCAAGTTTTTTTTACATGTCTGTGTGAGGCGGTAGATCGGTTGGTCTACGTTTTATGTAGGTGTGCGTATCGGTAGGTGTACGTATACTAGAAATTCGTCTGTTTCCTCGTAGTTTTAGTTGGCATACATTCATTGCGCTGACTAGGTATCTGTATCGTATATAATCTAAGCATTTAATTAACAAATAAGTCTTCTAACCAAGCCTTACACTCAAAACTAGATTGCAAATCCAATTTCAATTTTTGCTTAGTACCTACCTACGACGTTGTTATTGCAGATGATCCAATACGCACGCATGAATTCCTATAAGGAATACTTAAATCCGTCTGATGCGCTGTGTCCGTTGCGCTTATGTGAACGCTAGCCCTTATACTATTACGATTAGAACATACCTACCTACCACCTTATTCTCCGTTTAAAGTTAGGTTCTTAGTAAAAATTCAAAATTGGGATTGGATTCTAGTTTTAGTGTAAAGCTGCAGGTGGAATCAGATTTGCGTTGTTGCTGGGAATCTACATTAATACAGACCGCATATTATGTGTCATATTTTTGATGTATACTGTTATTTTGGCAATGTTTGAACAATTTATTTAGTGTCCTACATAAACACTTGTGTAAAATCTTTGGTTCCTTAATATTATTTTCATAAATCAAAATAATATTCCTTTCTAAAAACTTAATAAACTATGAATCTTCAATAAGATTATATAATCTATTTAGAGTAGGTATACCTAATGGTGGTCTTGCACATTGCATTGATGATGTTTGTTGTATGTAACGAAATTCACAGTAATTAATTTTACAACCACAGCATAACTGATCTAGTTAATCATCGACAGGATTGTTTTTATTATTAATTATTTGAGATTGTTTTGTTTCTATGATTGTTTTCCAATTTTTTAGGTTCTTGATCCAAATTCAGTATTTTTCTTGTACAAAATATCATACCATTGGATTGCACCCATTGGAATATTGACTACATTTGTTATTGGTGCCTCTGTATCTGCCTGCACTAAATCTGTACCATATACAAAGTTAGTAAATCCGTTTATCTTTTGGTGAATACAAAATTTAAGAAATGTATTTTAATTATATACTCATTTATTTTAGTACTTATCTTCTCAATGGACTATTCTTGGTGGAACTCCATAGCAATTAATAAAAAAATAAAAAAAAATGTTACCTGTAATTTAAGACACTGTTACTGGATAACTGATAAGTCAGTGTCATTAAATTACAGTGGAACTTTTAATTCTTTTTTATTTTATCAAAACAATTTTTTTAATACTATCATCACAGCGTATCCCCCAATATGGGGTAACCAGTGACAGGTGGGAGTGCATTACCTTATAAAATGAAGCACGACACATGTGTGTTTCCTCACACACCAATATAATCTCACCTTAAAAGGAACTGCATTCAGAATGGGTGGTGACCGTCATTGCTGACCTTTGTAAGATGTTATTGTTGCTTGTTGTATTTTCGACTGCCCAGCTCTTACGGGACACCCGAAAACGATGATTAGTTATATAAAATAGTGGAAGCACTATTCTAAACCGGTGAAGTTAATAATAAATATTTTCTTGTATTCTGAAAGAATATTATTGACAATGATTTATTGTTAATTTTCAGACTTGATCCTGAACTCTTCTCACCAGTTATCCACAGATTTTTCCCCCAAGAGATGATGAGAAATGCTGGTAAAGCAACCCGAGGAGTTAGTAGGACTAACGATAATGATGAAATGATTCCAATGGCATCCACAAGTATGAATAGTGAAAAGGTTAAAAATATTTTTAACTTAATACCTCTAAATACCTACTTATTTCATATAGGTAATACTCTGGATAGTTAAGCTATTTCATATAGGTACATAAGAATTTTCTGGATGACCAAACTATTTCTTATAGCCATTCTCTGTCCTTTCTTTTCTACACTAATTTAGCCCACACTTAATTCAGAACATCCAGTACATTTTCTAAAACACTTCATGCCTGGTTTTATCCCAGTAGACAGACATTTTCAAACCACCTTACAGACATGACAGTTATTAATATAGGTATGGGAATTATACGAATTAAGAGAATATTTATAAAATAAGTCAATTTTACAAATTTTTGAAAATAATATTGCAAGAATTTAAAAAAAATATGTCACTACGATTCCGAAGCGATTTTAAAATTCATAAATGTAATACTAGACAAATGCAAAACAATTACATTTATATGGAAATAAAGAATTTCAATTGCTTCCGAGATGAAATAAAACAGAGAAATGATTTTAAAAGGTTCAAACAAAGACTGAAAAAACATTTCACAATCTGAATGTGGTGTATGTAATGATGTATGTATTGATATGACCAAAATTGTTTAGGATTGATTGCCCGTTTTCTATTGTTTTTTTTATGTATTTTGTTTGTGTATAGCTTTTTTTTCATCATTGTATAACTCTGTATTTTATTGTATTATCTAATATCTAATGATTCAATGTTTATAAAATTTTTTAAAATAAAGTGCCTGATTAAAGGATTATTTTGATAGAATAAATTATGTAAAAAAAATTACCTTTATTATTATATTTTTAGAATTAAACTAATCTTTAAATTTCAAAAACTTACATGCATTATACATTAAAATATAAAAAATAAGCTGAATGATTCCCTCATCAAGTATAAGGTTTTCCATGATGATATATGTCGAACTTTGTGGATTAGATAGTTTGATAGCTGACTCTGGAGTCCATGGTCTTATATTTGATTCCCGATAAAGAAATTGTTTTTCACTACAATTTCATACATATCATGCCATGTCCCTCACAGGGTAGGTAAAGAGAACCGAACTCCATATTTTTCTATCTTGGCAAAAATATCCATAGAATTACTTGAAAACACATCATTGTACATTAATATGACTTCAAATAAATATTATATTCCTTAAAATCCTACAAATAATAACAGAAATATAGAGGCAACTATCACAATGTTCCGCTAAGTGGCCAGTTACTATATCACTTACCCTATATGGATGGTTTTACGTATTTTTCAACTTACCATACTATCTCTATGGACATTTGGATCTCATGTGTTACATGCAACCAGTTGTAAAAATATGTTACTTATTCATTATTTTTATCTACTCGAGTCTCATAAATTCTTCCGATCACAAGATAATAAGGTCTCACCAATAAATACATTCTAAATAATAAAATTGATAGATTTGACGGTAACTTTGTGATAGTCCATGATTACAAAAATAAAAATGAAGCAAATACTTTGCTATATACCACTTATTGAGTATAATTAAACACTACTAGTTTCGGGAGTGCACTCCTCCCATCGACAGGTGAATTATAACTAAATAATGTTAATGAGATTCTATGTCTACAGGACATATTCATTTTTATAAAAAAAAAAAAATAGTTTAGAGACAATAGAAATTCAAAGAAACATCAACTTAGGTAAACCGCTTATCAATAACACCAAATTCCCTAATTATTCTCCATTGTTGTCAATTTTCCCGTTATCCGTCCCTCATTCTTCTGTCCAACCAATCACAACAACGCACAATTTACCCCTACCCCACCAATCAACACAACACACTTAGTAGACATAGAATCTCATTAACATTATTTAGTTATAATTCACCTGTCGATGGGAGGAGTGCACTCCCGAAACTAGTAGTGTTTAATTATACTCAATAAGTGGTATATAGCAAAGTATTTGCTTCATTTTTACATTCTAAATATTTTAGGTTTATTTTTTCTTCACATTTTAGGCTTGTAAAATATAAATGTGAAATATTTATTTTTTCAGAATCTTCACATGGGTTCATCATCACAAGATAATAGGTGACAGCTGCCCTCAAAGTATTAATATTATAATCAAAGTATTTTATTAGGGTTTTTACTTTTTTATTTTATAGTAATATATTATGATATTATGATCTGTGTGATTGACAAGGGTCTTAAAGTTTCACCTAGGGTTGGTATTTTATTTTGCACATTATAGTTACCAAATAAATTATAGAAATAAACTTCCTTTTGAATAATGGAAAAAGGAGTTTGATGTACTACTAGATTTATAATATGTATATTGTCCATCAAAGAATAAATATTTGTTTATGTGCCTTGATTTAAAGTTTTATAGTAATTCACTAATAAAATAATTTGTAGCAGTAGAACTAACGATAATCTCATTTTGAATATTTTCTTCATAAGCGATTTTAATTCATTTTATCACAAAAACTTGTTTTCTGTTTGTATTTTAAGATTCCTTGTATTCGTGTTCATAAACTAAGGTATTTTTTTTACCTTTAAAATGAAATATATTGTGTAATTTTTTGTAATTGAACAAAATTTTTGTACATTTTATAAATGTTGGAATATTAAAAAAAAATCAGATTATATTGTTTCTGTGTGTTTTATTTCATAATTAAAAATATTATTTCTTTGTAAATTTCGATGTCTATCAAATTATGGAAGAGATAGGTATTCATTTAAAGTTATTCAATAACCGAACATTGTATGTCCAAAACATTTTGTGTTGCATACATCAAGGAACATCAAATGGATACTTACTTACTTTCAGTGTCCAGACCCTATATGCGCCCTCTCCAATATCTTGCAGCCGTAAACAAAGCACTCGGGCGCCCCCTGTAAACGACGCTACCAACGTCTGCAAATCTTTCCAATACCAGACCACATAAAAATCAAATGGATCATCAACTAACTACTTGCTCGAGCTTGAGTGCATCACTCAATGAATTTGCATTTAACCAACTAAAAACCAACATTCTTAATTGAGTCGTCCTTGGCTCAACTTTCTTTATATTCCTGGTGTATAGGAATACAAACTCAAGTTATATTATATAAAAATCAAGAACACATAATTTATCTTGATTCTTTTATTAAAATTTTAATCAAATATTATTAAATGTTTAGTTCACAATTTTTTAAGTTTTTGTAATTGTTTGTAAAAAAGTCAAAATTTTGAATTCATCAATATATTCACATTAGTGTCGTGAGTATTGTTTTCATTCACATATGTTATTATGCTGTTTTAAATGAACTTCTCTTTGGTAATATTTTGGCTCAGTTGGTTAGGTACCTGACTGCTGATCCAAAGGTCCCGGGTTGATTCCCGGTGGAGACAGTTTTTAAAATTGTGTTTTCAGTCTGGATCTGTGAGACGATAAATACCACAAGTCTCCAGAATATGGCAACTTGTTATTGGGTGCATGTTAAATAATTATTTGACATAACACCTGTTAGTTACCCGAGAAGCTACATAAAATAAATAAAATAAAATATAACAGTAATAATAATAGGTTATCAAATTGTTAAATATATTATATGAGTTCTTCTTCTTCTTATATTAGATCGTAGATCTGTTTTTTCGAGAAAGCTATTCCTGTGAAGCTTAAGTCCAGCTATCCCTTCACCTCTTCGGCGGTCTTCCGGGGAGATGATGCCCTGGTGGGATTTTGTTTGCCGCTATGGATGGGATTCGAGATGCTTCCATCCTGTTGACATGGTCTCTCCAGAATCTTTTTCTAGCTCTACTCCATCGTATGATGTCCTCGGTCTCACAGGTCCGCCTAATGTTGTCATTGCGAATATGACAAACTCATATATATTGAAATATATGAGTTCAAATTTTCAAAAACGGTTCTTCTCAAACCTATCTAAAATGGACATACAATCTTTTGGAATTGTTCCATCAATTTGATCTGTTAGTTTTTGAGACAAAGCATTCAATGTGGTACTTATGTATATTTTTTATATTAAGTAGTTTAAATATTATTTTTGTCTAAGGTACATATTTTGTCTATTATTCAGGTTTATAAATAATATTTTGAAAAGAAGATTGTAGACTTCAAAATCATCAAATTTACATTTGATTCTATCAAAAAGTTGTGTAACAATGGAAACACTTGTGTAGCTTATTGCCAAATATATATTTTTTCTGAAGAACCATTAGGTCACAGAACACATTATACAGGTGAGTGAAATGTTCATTGTACCAACGTAATTACACATCAGTAACACATGCACACACATTATTTCAAGTATTATTGCATTGTAATAGTTAAATCTTTTAAGTATTTTTTTTTAATTTTGGATAACCAACAGTACAATAGAATATAATAACACAATATGAGATTAAGAACAATGGAAATAACAGTAAATGACAGACTATGGTACATGATAACAGGACATCATATCAAGACAAAATTAAAGGAACATGCAAGGAACAGTACAAAGAAGATTATATTATAGGATCATAACATGGGATTCTAACGTACTTAAGGCTTAACGAAAAAGGTGTACTTGCGACATTTAGGGTGATACATAAGGTATATGTATAAACTAGGGTGTGGAATTTTGAGTTAAGTTATCAGTGCAAAGCTGGCGCTTTATCGCAATTTTGAAAGTGTCTAGAGATTGATTATGAAAGAAGTCAATGTTATTGAGCAGGTTATTGAAATTGGAGGTGGCCTGAATAAATTGATAAATAATATGAATAAACCAGTGTTTTTAGCTCAGAGAGGCATAATTATAATATATTTAAGAATAAATTTCCCCTCTGCTGAAAAATAAATACAAATTTTACGGTTCAAACCATTCAAAAGGTGTTGTGTATTGTGTAAGGCTAAATAATTTCAGTAAATTATACTGTCGGTTGATGCCATTCAATTTGCAGAATTCAGGCGTTATTAGTATGTAAATTACAAAAGTATATCATTGTGATGCGAGAAAAACTGAGAAATAATAATAAACATTTTTTGTACCCTGCGCAAGTGGCGAGTTAATTAACATATGGCAATTTCTTCCAACCAACCAGCCCAGAGAAGCAATATTTACGTAAGAAATAAATTGCTCCTCTGCTGGGGATCAACTCCGTTGTTCTGAATTTATTCATTTATCGAAGATCGAGTAGACAGGTTGCCTCATATTTACGAAGAACTTAAGAGCATATTGTATCATTTGGTAGATTCACGATGTTTATTGTCTCACAAATCGGTTGAAATCATATTAGAAAAACTATAACGTAATAAAAAAATCAATCCTGGGACCTAAAGTACTAGAAATTATGTATAAAAACTAATTCGCAAAGATCGACTTGAAATGAATAAATCGTAGGTTTCGTTGTGACAGCAAAATCAATTATTTTCCTAACGCAAATAACAAATTCATCAAAAATATTACTTGATGTGGGTAGGTATATTCATTTTGTCAAATTTCGAGGAAGAAACGTGAAATGATCCCCGAGGCGAACAAATAGAAAAGTCTCCGAGACATTATTGAACATAATTGATAAAGTATGCAAATATTCCCTCCATTATCATCTTTCTGTTCTGTCTGTGGAAGTTTAACGGGGAATGATTCAATATTTCACAATCATATAATATGCAAACGAGACAGACTTTTCCTTTTACATGGCGGTACACGTCAAGTTACACAAATTTAAAATTATCCATATTATTATCATCCCTGGAAGTTAGGGGGAAGTGAATGGCAACCGCGAGAGGGGGGGGGGATGGAGGATCTACCCATAAACTGTCAGGACCGACACCGCCCAACTCATATTTTAAACTATAAAAATATTACTTTTTGAGTTTCGATATAGAGGAAGAAAATATATTTTATAATAAAGATGAGTCGAGGGAAGAGCGATTAGCACGCTGGATTAGTAATCCAGCGGACGCAAATTATTTTTCAGGTTTACAATTATAATTTGAAGTCGTCTTAACGAAAATATAGGTTTTGCTCCAAATAAAACATTAAATACAAACAATTTTTCAGCATTGAATAAGTGTAAAAACCAAATTGACAAATAGAATTGAGCACGTCATGCAGGATCTACAAGAGGATTATGTACAACAGTGCTATGAAGTGGTCGCATGATAATGGCCTATCAATTAACGAAAAAAAGACAACTAATACACATATCATCTCCTCATATTAAGAATATAAGCAGTGTAAATTTTGTATCCCACAATTATAAATGCCTAGATAACCGTCAAAAAGACTGTAATTGTAGTATTATTCTACCAACTAAAAGCGTCAAATATTTGGGAATTATGATTGATGATAAATTCAATTGGCTACCACACATTCAAAATATATGTAATAAACTTAGATCAATACTAGCAAAAATGTACATTATTAAAAATTATGTTCCTTTTAAAACCCTAAAAACAATGTACATGGCTATGGCTGAACCTATGTATTATATTGTACAGCATTCTTGTGTGGGGACATACATTTAAAACATACCTTATGCAAATAGAAAGATTACAAAAACGTTTAATTAGGTGTATGTTACCCAAAAATAGAGCTATTTGTTTGAAAAGGGAGGGAAAGAGCATTTTCGCAGAAACCAAAATAATGACAGCTACACAAATTTATAAATACAGATTTATTCTACATAATTATTTTAAAAATGAACACAAAACACCTGTAACAAATAAGTATAAGACCAGACAAGTAACTTCCGGTAAATATAATATACCTAGAGTAAATAACTATTACGGTGAAAGAACACTGCAGAATTCAATACCAACAATTTTTAACAGCTTGCCCTCAGACTTAATTGGATTAAATTCGTTTAATAAAATCAAAATATCCTGTAAAAAAATCATTTTTAACGAATAATGTTCTTTTCCTTCCTTTTATTTTATTATTTTATTACTTTTCCTTTTGTTTTTGTTCTTACTCTATTGTATTTTTTGGGTTTTCTTCTATATGTTTTTTTTGTTGTTTTTTATTCTAGTGTTGTTTTCGATCTATCATAACATTTTTATATTGTCAAACCAATTTCATTTTTTTTGTCATTGTTGGTTAGTTTAAGTTAGCACATATATTGTATGATATAGAAACCCACTGATAACCATATATGGTTAGTGGGATCTTTTATAGATGAAATTATGTTGAAAAAAAAAGAAAAAAAAACAAAGTAACATAAGGCATAAGTAATCAAAGTAACATAAGCTGTGTTATTATATTCTACTGTAGGTACTGTTGGATATCCAAAATAATGATAAAACCTAATAATAAAAAAATAATAAATAATAAAACTATAATATTGAGTTATTTTTGCGATGATTCCATGCTTCACTTTTATCATAAAATATTATTTTTATGTCTAGTAGGTTATAAAATTAAGAACTTGTATAAATTTTCATTTTGAATGGACTCTTTGTGTTGTAGGTGCCTACTATTAAATTTGTTCAATGCAGAAAAAATATAATATGCACCTACACTCATTGGAGACTCTTCATGAAGTGATTCAAATATAAGATTGGTTAAAAACTCCTAATTTTGAGTAATAACTTGACATTAAACTTATACTGTATAATTCAACAATTCTTACTCTTTGCAAAATAGTAAAACATAGTAATTAGTACCTATGTTAATAATACAAGGATTTCAAAGTTTTAAATTGACTCGTAACCAAAAATGAATCAACTGTTTTCGGCTCTGTTCATATTTCTTATGTCTATGAAAATGAGATCTGATATAGATTAGGTTGGTACATTCTGTAAAGGAATACCTACTTCTCATCCTAGACAATATATTTCTGGTTTTGGAAGATACCTATTTGGTACCAAGTAGGAAAATATTTTAATTGGATAAATGTTTGAAGAAGGAAAATGAATTTGTTAGAAATTATATATTTACCAACTCTGTACAAATTTATAATATTCTCATAAAACAATTCATTGCAGGTTTTCAAGTCCTTTTCATTGCCTACTAAATTAAAGTCGATTCTAATATGTAGCTATTTAATATTCATATAATATTGAGAACAATGTTAATTAAATTGAAATTTTCAATAGGTATATTAGGTATATGGTATATGTTGGTACTAAATTATTCGGTTTTTTATTAATATTTTTTTACAAAACTTTATAGTAGTACCTATTTTCAATTTTATGTAGGTAAATTGTAATATTGTGATACCTACGTATAGTAGGTATGCAAGTATGTCATAAAATCGAATGGCTGTTGATTTTTAATTGAACGTTATTTAATTTTTTAGTAGGTACTTTTATATTTTCCAATATATTTATTTAAATAATGAAGTTGTTGCATTTTCATTACTTAAATTTTTTTTCCAGAATATTTCTTATTAAATAAATGAATCACCTTTCACTATTTCTAACCTAATAGCATTTAAATTAATTCATTGTTTACTGAGTATTGACTTGTCACAATTTATTGAACTGTCAGTACATGAAATATGCATGTATAAATAATGAAGTAATCCGATTATTGAGCGGATTATCGATTATCGACCAAACGTATCGAGTATCGACTAAATACGTTTTTTTCGATTTCGATTTTATGATTTATTGGCTCTATGAATTAATAATAATAAAAAAAAAACAGAAAAATACCTCGGAAAACACTGTGCCAGAATTCAAGCGAGTGAATCTAAACGTTAATATTTGAATATTTTATGATTGCATACAGATGGGTCGATGGCAGAGCTGTTAGCGCGCTGGGCTTCCAGTGGCCGCGAGTTCGAATCCTGCCTCGACCGATTTCGTTCACCTATAGCACAAAAATTTATTTGCTTATTTTAGGGAACGTAGGAAGATGTATATGTACTTGTTTAACAAGGACATATTCATTTTTTTTAAATAAAAATATATACAATACGCATATACTACCGGCCTGTTATCGGTTGGTTTATGTGGGCATGCACAACTTTTTTGTTGTATACCTCGTTGATTTTTTTTGGCAAAACTTAAACGTTTGAAATCAGTTACATACATTTAGTTACGGAATACTTAAGCAAAATAGATTAATATGCATAGGTGCGATTGTTGCATTCATATAATTAATTCTATAGGTAGGTACCTACCGCTTACAACATCCAGGAACATTTCGTTTCAATGTAAAAGTTATCAACCAAACAATTCATTTATCCTAATTTAATCTCGAGCTATGGTAAAGTTGGTAAACAACGGCCAGGTGAGGAACGGCAGGATGCTGCCTTCCCTATGTATGTATCTACCTAACTGACTCATTACACTTTCTAAACTGTATGCAAATCAGGTCTATGTACATCCGGTAAAGAACCAAGTTAACAGGATCATAATTATATATTATTTCATTTCTAGTCGAAACATATCTTAAATATTATGATCATCTTTTTCCTTTTAGTGATATAATAATCTCAGTATAATTTGTTCATAATACTTATAACAATGACTTTATTGTGGTTAACATAGCAATTAGTGATGAGATAAAGTCATGTGTCGATGCAATACAAAGGACCATGGGGGCAGGTCTGATCAACCGGTGAAATCAAAACCACCCATGTTTACCCATATCATGGATATAATTATTATATGTAAGGAGTTCTATAACATCTTCAGATAACTCCACAAAATAATTATATCCATGGTATGGGTAAACATGGGTGGTTTTGATTTCACCGGTTGACTAGACTTGCCCACAGGCTTTGCAAGACCAAGAGTCTTACGGTTTGGCAAAATTTTATACTTATTTGTTTTTAATCAAAATGTGCTTTAAAACAAATGTGATTAAAAACTTTCGATATTATATTATATTATTGATGATTTTTGTCAAATTTAATTATAATTAATGAATTTAAACAAAATATTTTCTCCTCCTGTTAGATTATTAATCTTACTCCTGTTAGATTAATAATCTTAATAAAATTCTGTATATAGTTTTAGTATCGTTAGCGGCACCGGCTTAAAATAGTGCTTCCATTCTTTTAAATCATTGTTTTCGAGTGTCCCGTAAGAGCCGGGTAATCGAAAATACAACAGGCAACAATAACATGTCACATAGTTCAGCATTGAGGTTCACCACCCATTCTGAATGTAGTGCCTTTTTTGGTGAAACGAGACTGGTGTGTGGGTATACATAGATGTGTTGTTCTCCCTTTTATAAGGAAATGCACACCCGCACACCTTTCGCTGGTTACCCCACATTGTGGGATATGCCGTGATGGTATGAATGAATGAATGAATGTATCGTTGATGAAATGCATAATGATGTATATTATGATACCTACATTCTAAAGTAGGTAGTTATATACTTGAGATATATAGGGTACTTCAGTTCCTGCCAATTAGTTCGTTAATATCCTCAAATACAGGGAATTTGTTAAGAACTCTACAGTATTGCACAATGGAAAAATGGAATTAGAAACAAGTCTCTTAATTCGAAATGCTTTATTGAAACATAATTTTCTCTATAATATACAACGTTTATAGTTAGGTTAATTGATCATAAAACAGGGGGCTATTCATGACACATTCGTAATACGTTCTTAACTTGCCTTAATCTTAAAAATGTATAAATCAGTACTCGATCATAATCCTCTATTAATATTTCTCTACATTTAATCATGAAAAATTGTTGATATCTACGTTTAGCATGAAATTGTCAAGAATTGTTGTGTAAATTTATAGTATTGTTTAATTAGTTTAACCTCAAAGATTTCTAAAGTCTGAAGCTGATCTTAATTTTACTGTAATCAACTTCATGTGGAAGTAGAAATCAAAAAAAGAATATCAGCAGGCAATAAAACTTATTTCTCCTTATTGCCAGTGTTCAGGTCTCGCAATGTCCACAGGAAAACTAAATTGACATTATATAAAACAATCATTAGGACTGTGTTGACTTACGGATGCGAGGCTCTGACACTGACCGTGAAATCCGCTGAAGCATTAGATGTTTTCGAAAGGAGAGTCCTACGCCGAATATGTGGTCCTGTGAAGGAAGGAGATGAATGGCGCATAAAGAAAAATGAAGAACTGTACAAAATCTATGAAGCACCAAAGATCTCAACCCATATAAGACTGCTTAGGTTGAGATGGGCTGGCCATGTACAGAGAATGCCAAACACGCGACTACCCAAAAAAAATCATGTTTGGTCACCCGGGAGGTAAACGGAAGATGGGGAGACCAAGACTGAGATGGGAGGACGACATACGGAGAGATGCAGAAAAGCTCCTGCAGGTCCCTAACTGGAGAACGGCGGCTGAGGATAGAAGAGGTTGGAGGCGCGTGTTGAAGGAGGCCAAGGCTCGATTTGGGCTGTAGCGCCATCGAAGAAGAAGAAGAATCAACTTCATGAGTAGCCCTGCTGATTATATTTACTTATAGGTATACATGTTGGTACTATGATTTTTACTAATAATCTGCGTCTTGTTGCTCACTCCCTCCCTTCTTGGCCCATCAGCGAACCGGCTGGCCGTTCAAGGTCAGTCAACCAGTAGTAGTCGCACAGTCGAATGAGCGTGTATGATTTGACATTTCGAAACGGTGTTTGTCACCAAGTTCGTTCCGATAGTCGGAACATTGTTAAGTAATATTATTTAATTGAGTGAACCATCGTTTAATTGTGACAGACAATTTACTTAATAATAATAATAAAATACTTTTATTGATTTATACAACGTGGCGGACTTATTGCCCGCAGGCAATCTCTACCAGTCAACCACCAATTTACTTACATGTATAGGTATCATCGGTGTGGAGAAGGTGGCCTGACACATTAAGTGCAGTTTTCTGTTTGATTCTTTTCCCGCCACATCCCATACCATAACATTCAAAATGATATTATATATAAGAAAAAGATACAGTCCACCCTTCAAAATCCTATGTTGTCAGTCCTCATCAGAAGCAGCGGAGTGCGTTGGCAACACATGAACCATTCAGGTTTTCATGAAATAAAAAAATACCTCATCTTGTTTTTTTTTTTAATCTGAAATTTGTGTTATAAATTAATGATACATAATTAATGATAAGAATTATAAATTAATGATACTTTGCAAAGTATCTTCACCATCTTGTTTAGTACAGTGGCATTGACAATATCACACATGTTTATTTATTTATTTATTCATTTAGGAATACAAACAGTTACAGAAAATATGCATATAACTAATAGTAACATAGAATTCAAAGTTTATCTGTAACCTTACAGTATTCACAATATAAACATATGAAAGTGAAAAATTGCAAAGTAATACAATAATAATAAAAGACAAGTAAAGAAGAAAAAAAAAAAAAAAATCAATTTAAATTAACATAAACGAAATGAAATAGATAAGAAAATAATTATACAGAAATAAGTATTGAGGCGAGAAATAAATATTGAGGCGAGAAATAGAGAAACTAGAGTTATACATTAACATAATGATAAAAAAGAGAAAAAAAAACAAAAATACATAAAATAAAATTAAAATTAAGGAGCCATAATTCAATAAAAGAGATGGTGTAGTATGTTATGACAGATGATTAATATCTCAATAGAGTATGTGTATTATTATGTCATCGCGTGTTGTGGTGATGATTTTTGAATGTGTTTTATTTCGTGTTTGAATGCTGTGTATGATTTGGAGAAGATGTGTGTGTCTGGAAAGGTTTTGTTGTATTCATTGCACATTCTGTTGGTTAGTTTCCTAAATCCTGCATTTGTGTTTGAAGTTGACGGGAGGAAGAGCAAGTTGTTTCTTAGGCATCTGAGTGGTGCATGTATGTTAATTGAGCTAACGAGTGCTGGACAGTCAAACGTGCTATTGATTATTTTGTGTAGTGTTGTCATGTCAAATAGGGTACGTCTCTCTTTTAGTGTGCATAGATTGTAATTATTAAGTAGGTCAGTGTATGGTAGTCGGGGATTCTGTGTTCTGTATTGCATAGTCTTGAGGTATTTTTTCTGAATTGTTTCAATTTTTTCGGCGTATATGTTGTAATGTGGATTCCAAATTTGAGAGCAGTATTCGAGTTGTGAGCGGATTAACGTATTATATAATATTAAATATGAGCTGGTTTTTTTGAATTCTTTAGTCAATCTCATCACAAAACCCATCATTTTATATGCTTTGTTGATTATGTTTTCCACATGGATGTCAAAATGAAGTTTGCTATCAAACACAACTCCTAGATCCCGAATATTGTTGACTTTGTCAAGTGGATGAGTGTCGATGCAGTAATTATGTTGGATAATATTTTTATTTTTTGTAAATGTGATAGTCTTGCATTTAGCTAAATTAAGATATATATGTTACATAATATTGTTGTTAATTTTAGTCAATGCAACCAGCCAATACATCTAAATAATAATCTTAAACTGCTTTACTTTATTTCTTTCAGAATTCTATTTATTTTAAAATATGTGCTGCCTTATCCATTTTTAAGATGACAAATCTCTGACAAATATTTTATTTTAATACTGAAACAGAATGTCTATTAGATGGTTAATAAGTATACCTACCTATAAAATAATTCGAAGAATTTTTTTTAAATTTACAAAATTGACGACATCCTCTCTTCCTTGTTCGTATTATTTGTGAAGGTGGCAGAAGTTTAGGAAGATATTAGAATATGAATGGAAAAGTAAGTAAAAGACGTAATAACAGGGGCGGGATAAGACGTTTAGTAGAGAATCATCCGAAACGGGGAGGCGCATTTATGGGAGTCGGTTATTCTATAGAAAATACGCAAATCGTATTCATTTAAATGTGTAACATCTCGCTTTAGTGAAAACAGGTGCGGACTAGGGGCGGTATCTCAACACAAATTAGCATTTCACTGAGGAAACTCGCAGACTTTCTGAATAACTAATAGGAGCGCATCTACCAAGTACCTACATACATATTATATTATTTTATTTATGGAGAACACAGAGCCTCATTCATTAATTTCCTTTCTTGCACTCGTTTGAGGCCTCCACTCGTAAATTTTACGCGCTGTTTAAAATATATTATTATAATTGAGTCAAATATTTTTGCACAGATGTTCTCAAAATGATAAAGTTCCCATCAGCCAGTTCTTTCTGACATATTACGAAAACTTAAGATATTTGAGTTATCTATGAGATTCAATTTCACGGAGTAACGTCATAATAAATTCTCTTCAGAATTTAATTATAATAATTTTCTGTTGGTATGTTTTGGAACCACAAATTTATAATATACTAAATTCATAATTCATAAATCCACTTACTCACTCACAACAGCTGCAGGAAGATCTCGAGAAAATGTTGTCCTGGACCAAGAAATGGTTGATAAAGCTCAATGCTGACAAATGTGTAGCTCTCCATATTGGCCCAAAGAATCCCAAGCTGCAATACAGATTGGAGGGAACCATTCTCAGATCAGTGAATAGCCAAAGGGATCTGGGTATAACAGTGTCTAAAGATCTCAAATGGGACCAACATATTCTTGGTATAGTAAAGCGAGCTAACAGTATGACATATCTGATACGTAAAACGTTTCATAATATTAGCCCAGAATTACTGGTGAAAATGTATAAGACTTATGTCCGGCCGCTATTAGAATATGGTTTCCAAATTTGGTCACCATATTTTGAGAAGGACATTGCACTGCTGGAAAGAGTGCAGCGAAGGTTCACCAAACTGGGAGCGGGGCTTAAGGATTGGACATATGAGTAGCGGCTCCAAGCCTTGGGACTGACAACGCTTAAAGAAAGAAGAACGAGGGGTGACCTCATTGAGACATATAAAGTGCTAAACAATCATTATGACTGTCCTGAACTCCCGCATATATACACTCAGAATCAAAACGAGCACTTGCGTGGCCATAGCCTGAAGTTAAATAGAAGTGCGTTTGGTCAGAATCCGTACAAACACTTCTTGAGCAATAGAGTGGTGGATGCTTGGAACAAGCTGCCTCAGGATCTGGTTGTTACTGAGAGTGTTAACTCATTTAAGAACGGACTGGATGGATTGCTGTGACACTGGACTCATTCAAGCATATCAGCTTTTTGCTGCCTGCTTGACATCTCGATAATAATAATAATAATAAATTTGAAATCTGTATACTTTGTCAAAGATATATGTTATTGGATATGAAAATTGACTACCATTATTTTATTCAATAAGACTTGTTCTGTTATATTACAATAACAATATTTGTATCGTGAAGAAAATAATAATGATGAATTTATAAAAAGATACCTTTGAAGATGTTAGCTGTGTCTAGTCAAAGCATATATGTACACTTACACATACACACACATACACACATACACACACACACCTTCACACATATACACCCTCACACACACATATGATTTTGTATCTTGTATATATGACTGTATTTTGTAATAAATCATGATAGTATTGTAAGCTAATAATTGATGTACGGAGATGATAATTGTTATATTTGATATTTTTATACATATATACTATTCTTTGTACATTGTTAGCTTCAATTTGAAAAAATAAAAAATAAAAAATAAAATAAATATTCGCTGTGGATCGAAACCTTGTTTTATTTTATTTTAATAAATAAATTTGATTAATAATAAAGTTATTTACCAACTATATACAAGAACATTAGAAATTAATCAAATCACTATAGCTTAAACATGCTATTATGCACCGACATGAAACTTAAAACTAAAAAATATAGATCCTAATTAAACTTAAAAAGGGATTTCATCGAAATATTTGTTACTATTACTCATTCTCATGCAAGACCTGCTAAATGGTGAAAGGACAGTTTGGAATCCAACTCAGGACTTAGAACTCAACTCCTAGCAGGAGCATCCCTTGGAGAACATACCACATTGGTATATCACAAGGAAGAAGAAAAATAATTCATAAATTAACTTCAATTTAATTAAAAGCGAAGATTTGTATGATTGTAAATTTGACACCCCTGTTCTACTAAATTCATTGGTTCTTGAGATAGGTAAATGAAATATTATACCTACTATGTGGGTAAAATTACAATTGTTACATGGGTATGTATGTAGGTACTTACATACATACCCAACATAATATCTCCCTACATTCAGATTCATCCCATTACTGTGGCGTAAATCATTCTTTAGAGCCAACTTAACGAATATATTCACGTCATTTTATGTAAAGTCATATTTGCAGAAAATATTATATTTGTGATAGGTATCTAATATTTCACACTATTCTTCCATATTAAAACTTACACAGAAAACGTCACACATTTTAGTTTTAATTTCAGTTTCACGAAACTTTTTTTATTTTTCAATCTCAGAAGAAAATACAATAATTTCCCTAATGATTCATATTCCAATATTTTCATTTTAGCATTCGGATATTCGAACCTTTGTATAATCTGGAAAATACTGAATGATGCTATTCTATTAAATGAGATTCAATATGAAATTGTTTAATAATGTATTCGATCGTTGAGCGAAGAGTGAAATGAAAGATGTTATAGCAGTGATGGCACTATACATATATTATGCTTGTTTCTCACAAGTACTTTCCTTATCCCACAAACCTCTCATTACTAGCTGCAATTGATCAATTTTCTTAATTGGACTAAATCTATTGAATCTATAGCTTCGTAGATGAAAATGATAGTAATTAATGGTTGAAAGCTTCGTAGATGATGATATTAATAATAATAATTAAAACTTGTAAATTTATTTTAAAAAGTAGATAAATCAATGACATATTGCGACGCACGTTTTACCATCGTATATACATAAATCATGTTCCTGTTATTTACGGTAGGCAGAGAGAACCGAGTCGAGTTTTTGGGGTAGGCAAAAGACAGGCGTACGAACAAGCTAGAAGAGAGACAAACAGAATGATAAAGAGAAAAAAGAGAAAAAGAGAATTTCTTAATGGAATCCTGCTGAATATGGAACGGGACTTCACTGACAACAATGCTAGAGAAGCATATAAAGGAGTGAATTTCTTTAAAAAGGGCTTCAAACCGAACACAACACTATATGTAAGGACACTGATGAAACAATCATATCAGACAAGGAACAGATAAAATCGGTTTGGAAAAATCACTTTCACAGACTTCTCAACCCCAATAATGATCCAATAAACCTTCCTACCAATATCCCCACAGAATCGAGCGATGAAGAATCTACAAGCGTCCCAACTATGTCAGAAATAAAAGCAGCACTGAAGAATATCAAAAACAACAAAGCATGACCGGGAAAAGATAATATACCTGCTGAGCTGTTCATATACGGAAACGAGTACCTCAGAAATCTGCTACATAAGCTAATAATTAAAATATGGACCATGGAAAAAATCCTAGATGATTGGCAAATAAGTGTGATATGCCCATATAAAAAAAAAGGTGACAAATTGAAATGTGAAAATCATAGAGGTATATCACTTCTATGCACAGCATATAAAATTTTCGCCGCTATATTGAAGCAGAGGGTCGACAAGTATGCAGAAAATATCAGGCAGGCTTTCGAACTGGTAGATCCACGACTGACCAGCTATTTACTGTCAGACAAATTTTGGCAAAGTGTTGGGAATTTGATATAGACATACACCAACTATTCATAGACTTTAGACAAGCATATGATAGCATAGACCGGGAATGTTTATACGACATATTACTCCAATTCCAAATACCCCCAAAACTGGTTAGACTTGTCAAATCAACCATGACGGACTCCAGATGTCAGGTCAAAGTAGACGGAGAGCTGAATGAAGAATTCTCAGTGTCGCAAGGATTGAAACAGGGAGATGGGCTGGCTCCTACTCTGTTCAATATTGTGCTTGAATATAAAAAAGAACTATGGCAGACACTGGCTCTAATATTTGCTATAAAAGTAGCCAAATCGAAGGATATGCTGACGGCATCAACATAATTGGTCGCTCAAAAACATCCATTGATGAGGTCTTTGATCCCTTGGAAACAGCCGCACGAGATGTGGGACTGCAAATAAATGTTGATAAAACAAAAATGATGACACAAAGCAGAAACCCATCGCACAGATCAAGAGGCACTATCCAATACAAAGATAATTACACCTTGGAAGTGGTGGATCAGTTTACCTACCTGGGATCCAGTCTAACAGAGAGTAACGAGGATCCAGCAGAAATCAGGAAACGAATAACTGCAGCTAATCAAACATATTTTTCCTTACTGCCAGTGTTTAAGTCACGTAGCGTCCACAGGAAAACCAAAATCACCATCTACAAAACAGTAATACGTACTGTACTGGCATATGGTTGTGAGGCGCTTACACTGACAGTAAGGATGGCCGAGATGCTGGATATTTTTGAAAGAAAGATCCTCCGTCGAATCTGTGGACTGGTAAAAGAGGGAGACCAATGGCGTATTCGCACAAATGACGTGCTGTACGAAATATACCAGGCCCCAAGCATCTCAACACATTTAAAACTGTTTTAGGTTGAGATGGGCTGGATACGTACAAAGAATGCCAGAATCACGCATCCCCAAAAGAATACTGAACGGACACCCAGGTGGAAGAAGACGAGTGGGAAGACCCAGGCTGAGGTGGGTGGATGAGATCAGGAGGGATGCAGAGCAGCTCCTTCAGGTGACAGGCTGGAGGACGGCAGCCGAGGACAGAATGAGTTGGAGGCCAAGGCTCGATATGGGCTGTAGCGCAATCGGAGAGAGAGAGAGAGAGAGAGAGAGACTTTTCGCATTAATTCATCGCCTATTCATACATCTTCACACATGCTCGTCTGATATTTACACTTCTAACGTTGCCTTCTTAAAGAAGTATGTTCACATGGTCGTACCTATGTTTATAGCCGGTCCCTACCTCACGTTCCTCCTTTTTCAGCTCTAATTATCATGAATACAATACGAGAAAAAACTAATTGATTCGTACACGTGGACACAGATTAAGAGTTTTATTTGTATGAGCAAACGACTATACAACAACCTTCCAGCAAATATAAAATCACTGGATGCTTTGGGTTTCAAGAGAGAGGCTATAAGTATATTTTTAACAATTTACTCTACTGATGAGATGCTAAACATCAATGCAAATCTTCTGTGATATTTGTGAATACTAACATACTAATTAACTAACTGTTATGTTTGTGTATTTGTTTGGTTTGTCGTCTCTGACTTTATATATTCTTATTGCAATTTAAATGCCATGTACCTTTCTCTTATCTTGTCAAATTGTTAATTGGACATGGTGATAGTAGGACCCTTCACGTCCTTCTAGCACTGATTTTTTTTTCTGAATTGCTTATTTTGTAATTTTTTCTCTTTATTTTCTTATTCTCTCTCAAATATGTTATCTCTGTCCTCTGTTGAACCATGTTGTTATGATTTTTCAATGTATTATATCGATTATTTGTGACCATAATATTGCCATAACTATGTACATCTTCTGTACTGGTGAACCCAAGTGTTCTGTAATTAATCTATGTGGGATAAACTATACATGAAAAAAATATTATGACAACTGAACTGGCTACCTGCGTTTTAGCCAAAACTTTGTTTTCAGCACAGAAGATAGATTCCCTCTTCTGTAGTTATCAGTAAAAAAGGTTGATCTATTGATGACTGTCCTTTTTGGCTTTGGGCACTATAGTTCGGTTAATTTTAACATGAAATTTTCTTACTATTAACAAATAAAATTTTCCAGTAAAATAAACAATACATTTTCTTTATCAATTGTCCTTCTTTCATTACCAAACCACCGAAGTGTTATAATAATATTAGTTAATTCAATATAATATATTTGTGCGGTCTATTGGGATGATGTATGTACATATATAGTGGAATAGAGATGATAGAAAAGAGTGGTGTCAACATTATGTATGTAACAAGATTAGAGAATAAAGAGATATAACAAGCGGAGTTATGTAAGAGGGCCCTTGTGTCAACTGTGGTGTCTCCTAGGGGCCAATTATGTTTAATTGTGCCCGACCCCAAACACGGACCGGGCCTTCTACATCACTTTTCCTTATTTGAACCTAATAATTGTTTTGGGATTTGCATCTTCCAAAGGAATAATTGTTCATTATTTAAATACTTACATTTACCAACAAAACAACGAATCGATTTCAACAACAATATAAAAACATTTATGAGAAAATATACATCTTTGCTACTTATTAACCGACTTCCAAAACGGAGGTTATTTTTATTTTATTTTTTTATTTATTTTTATTTTATTAAAAGGGTACATGGACAGACATCCAGCTCACAATTCTCACAAAAAGAAAACAATATTGGTTATTACTACGAGTGCTGGACGTCCAATTATGGATGCACACAAAATTACATAAGCTCTCACTCAATCACACACGCAAGTTACACAAGTACATAAATTAGAAATAATTCGAATTGATTTTTTTCTGTACGTTTAGCCATGACTTTTTACCATGTTGTTCGATTTTGTCTATATTCATTTTGTAGTGTAAGTAGTAATGTATTTTAATTAATTAAATAAATACATAATTAAAATACCTTACTACTTACACTACACACACACAAACAAAAATGTATTTGACACATGTAATTGACATTAGATTTAGATAATTGATGTATCATCCATATCATATATTAATCCATGTAATCAAACTATCTAATGTTGTTTGTGTTAATTAAAAATAAAAATAAAAATAAAATAAATAAATTTATTTTTTAACAGATTTTTAATTATCTAAATAGAGACGAATTTGGAATATTTACTGTATGAGAACCGGGAAATCAAGGCACCTACAGGGCTTACGACCTGTCATCGGCTGGTTTACGTGATCACTTTATGCGCTTGCGCAACTTTCACCAATTATGCCTTTTTAATGAGATCCCTATCAATTCAATTTTTGAAAGTTCTATATATTGCAACACTAAATTATTTTCGCTTGAAAATAAGGATTTTTACTACAGCCATCTATGTGTGAAATTATGAACAACATTCTTATTATTTTTATTTATTTTTGTTGTAACGCCATCTATTGAGAGAATTGTTTTTTTGTAAATAATGAGAGCAACAATTCTTATACCTGAGGTGACAATGCATTTTTCGCATAGAAGTCACCCCTAAATCGCGCCAGACTTATAAGGTCATTTTTGTCTTATTTACCTACTTGTACCAATGTGTAAGTAATCGAATATTTTTATTATTGCATATGCGCAAACATTAGATTTTTTTCCCTGTCGGGAGTCAAATATTCCTACAGTAAATATTCCAACTTCGTCTCTATTGAGATAATTAAAAATCTGTTAAAAAATATCTTTGACTCCCGACAGGGAAAAAAATCCAATGTTTGCGCATATGCAATAATAAAAATATTCGATTATAAAAAGGAATATCTTCTGATTGGTCCCATTTCAATCTGGTCATGATTTGATCATGGGATCTATGAGAAAATCATCAAACTCTTCCATTTGCACTTCAGCGATAAGAACTCTTTGCATCATTGTCCAGTTTTAATGATTTCTAGTGCCTCAGAGATGATCGCACATATAAGTTTCATTGTGTAAAACTCATGAGAAACCAATATCATAAAACTCAAAGGCGCTTATATACGAACTGTACAACAGGAATGTCTTACATAATGCAATTATACAGGCGAATAATATTTTTTCAACACGTCAAATGATTTAGATTTTTGTGTTAGAAAGGAGATACTTCTTTTTATTCTTCCTAAACCTCTTGACCGAGAATGGTTAAACCCTCGAATGATCCGCTTTCATGTAGGGCGGCTTTGGGTAGATATTTTGATTGTTACACATTATTGTTATATATTATTTTATACTTTTTAGTGCATTTTTCTCTTTTTTTAGTTTTTATGTTTTTAGAGTCGGCTTTTTAAACTACCTACATAAATTATTTTTATCAAAATGTATGTTTTTTATTTATGCCGAAAGTTTGTAATAATGCGGGATTTTCTCTTATATATATTTTTTTGTAAATTATGAAGGTAAGCATTTTTTTCAATACTTGTATTCATTTTTTTTTCAATAGTAGGTTCCCTTTTGTTATGAATATACGTGCAATTGGTTAGTTTGAGGGCTCGCAACTGGTATGTATAAATGTATAGTATTTCTGGCAATCATTAGATTGTATATTTACTGATAAAACATTGGACTGCTACATATTATCAACCCCTATTTTGGACACGGTAGAGAAAGTCATTCATATATATCTACTTGCATGAGATGGGGGAACAGAATTATTACAAGATGGAAAGTAGGTAGGTACTATCTATTGCCCCTTCTCTAGTCCAGATTTTGTTATTGCTGTTTGTTCACGTTTCATTTTGGTTCAATTTCACAATTCATCGTGGCTCGTTATGTATCTTCGGTTAAATTATTATTGTAAAGGAATTATTATAGTCTTAGCCCCAACATTATGATAAGCCTTCAATCCAAAAAAAATGACATAATTTTTGTTTATTGTTTTTGAAAAAGTCATCATCATCATCACTGGCTCTACAGTCCACTACGGACCCTAGCCTCCTCCAGAAATTGTCTCCATCCCTCCCTATCGACAGCACGTCGTCCAGCCATCTCAACCTAGGTCTGCCTCTACTTTTTCTGCCTTCGGGAAAGGTGTCTAATACATTTTTAGGAATACGGTCATCATCCATACGGCAAACATGTCCAAGTCAACGTAGGCGCCGAATTTTAATAAATTTTACTACATTCGTTTCGTTGTACATTGTCTCTAGCTCATGATTATACCGTATTCTCCAGGCCCTTCCATCGTAAGTTCGGCCAAAGATTTTCCTTAATAATATATCTTCCTTTCGAACACCAATAACATTTTTTCGTCATTTATAATCAATACCTAACATTCCGCTTTGAAAAAGTAACTCAAAAAAGGCTTGATTGGTGACCGTTGCGCAAGCGCATAATGTTATCAAGTAAAAGTGTAAATGTAAAAATATTAGATGTACAAACAAATCCATAGGTACCTACCTACGTTTGCTTACATATTCACCCATTTCACAGATTTTTTTGAATACAAAATATTTCATCTATAGGTACCTACGTTTGTTTACATATCCACCCATTTCACAGATTTTTTGAATAAAAAATATTTCATCTATAGGTACCTACGTTTGTTTACATATCCACCCATTTCACAGATTTCTTTGATGAGTAGGTACAAAATATTTCATGTATACGTATGTACGTTTGTTTACATATCCACCCATTTCACAGATTTTTTTAATACAAAATATTTCATCTATAGGTACCTACGTTTGTTTACATATCCACCAATTTCGCAGATTTTTTGAATACAAAATATTTCATCTATAGGTACCTACTTTTGTTTACATATTCACCCATTTCACAGATTTTTTGAATACAAAATATTTTATCTATAGGTACCTACGTTTGTTTACATATCCACCCATTTCACAGATTTTTTGAATACAAAATATTTCATCTATAGGTACCTACGTTTGTTTACATATCCACCCATTTCACAGATTTCTTTGATGAGTAGGTACAAAATATTTCATGTATACGTATGTACGTTTGTTTACATATCCACCCATTTCACAGATTTTTTCACATATTGAATTTGTAATCGATTTTTCACTAGCATAAGTACATTAAGTTACTCAATAAATTTTTCTTATTTTTAATTTAGTTCGCAGTTAAATCATGTTTTGAATAATTTATATTTTTATGATTTTATCTTCATTTACATTATCATAAGAATCAAACAGTTTTTCATGAATTGTCATTGGTTATACACTAATTCTGAAAGTTTCAGAGCTCTAACTGGTCGGGAAGTTTACAAAATTCCAGACTGACAGACAAACACGTGAAATTAAATAAATGGGCGCAATAAAGAACTAGGTAGGTAATATTAATTTGGAGATTTCCAATATCATAAAATTGTGCATGGAAGGTTAATTGATTTAGTGAGTTCTTGGTGATATTCAATGATGACAGAATATTTCACTAGTTAGTTTAACTGTTTATTTATTAGAGGTACTAACCGATATCTAATTAAAAATATATTTAAAAATCGATATTCCGTTTATAGTTTAATTGACTTTTTGTGAGAAGTACTAATCGATATCAGACTATCGAAGACCATGCTGAGAGTAAATATAATGAAAAAAATAAATTTGCAAATCGATATTCCGTATTGAGAGTCTACTCTCGAATTTTTATTTTATTTTTTTATCTCAATATTTTATCACAACAATTATTTGATTCAAATGTAATTGTGTCAAAATATAATAAACCTTTATTTAGTAGATCATAATATTTTAGTTATCAATATTTTTGCTATTGTAGGTAGGTACATAAGACTATCGAGATTGAGATGGGCTGGACATGTTCAGGGAATGCCAAATATGCGAATTCCAAAGAGAATTATGACTGGTCATCCAGGAGGAAGAAGGAAGAGAAGAAGACCCAGGTTGCGATGGGAGGACGAGGTTACAAACTGGAGGACGACAGCTGAGGACAGATGGGGTTGGAGACAAAAGTTGAAGGAGGCCAAGGCTCGACTTGGGCTGTAGCGCCATCGAAGAAGAAGAAGGTAGGTACATATTATTATATTTTGCTGTCTTACTTTGTAATCTGTTTGATTGTAAGAGAAACTGTATAATAAAGTAGTGTATTGTGCATCATGTACAAAAATATAAATAAATTATTATTGACGAAACAAAACACTTAATTTGTTTCATATTTGATTTTAGTATTTTATGATACCTTAATAGGATTAAAATTTTCGCACTAAACAGTATTCATAATTCCCACAATGATTATAATTGGTGGTTAGATAGGTACTCAACCATTGTCGATATAAAATTATATGTGCAGTGAATGATACTTTAAGTAGGTGCTTATTTGACGATGTTATCTGTGCTTTTTGAATGGGTCCATTTATAAACGAGACATAGATCCTTTAATCCACTATTATTTCCCCCACAAACGGATTATTTCTGTGTCCACACTTGATTACCTAACCGACCGAGATGATCCCATTTGTAGAACTTTTTGGACTAAAGAGCTTTTCACAGAACGGAGACTGGGAGACCAGAGAATAAAAACTCGCCACGATTTATAGTCGTGGTAATGTGGAATTTGGACATTTATTTTCTGGGGGAAAATTTTCTGAAATTCACTATCAAAGAAAACTGTTTTCATTTGTATATATACCGTGAACTTGTTTTTTTAGTATTATTTTTCATTAAATTGCACGTAAAACTTTTTATGTATTTTATTTTTGCTTTTAACACGAAAAATTGTTATTTATCACGAAGTACAATCTGTCTTTCTACAAATAATCTCCAAAATTGTCTATTTACAAATAATCTCTAAAATGAAAATTTCACAAATCATTTTTTAGTAAGAATATAATAGAAGCAATATGAATATAAAAACTTATCTGTCAAATAGTTCCTGAATATTCCTTCTATATCCTTCCGAACCCTCCTTTTCCTATTATGAGTGTTATTATTATTATTTTCTCTCTTTTCTTTCTTTCTCTCTTTGTATTTTTTTCATTTATTTCTCACTAAATACCTACTATTGTACCAATTTAACTTTAAATACTTAACGTTGCTCGTGGCCTTATGGTAATAAATCCGTTTTTGTGAATTTTTAAAAAATTATATAAATAAATATTATGATAGAATACAAATAATATTGTGATTGAACGTTCTGAAGGTTTCAGAGTGAAATATAGTTGTTTTTCTCAAGGGATAAACAATCGGTAAAAAGCGCTGGTTCGATCGTCTTTAACAAATTATAAATATAATTATAATTATGTATTGTTTTGAGGTTGTGAACGACCTTGCAAAAAACTTAAAAAACTTAGGAATATGAATTTGTATAATTTTAGTTAGAGGTATGTAGGTATGTTTAATAATAGCATTGGTAAATCAATATCATATAGGGCAGTTTGTTTGGTAACTTATTTATTTATTCACAAATAATCATATATATGTATTCAAACTGGCTCACATGCATGAAATAGACATATAGTTATTTTCATAATAAAATGATTTATGCTTATTTAAGGGAATGTAGGAAAATGTATATGTAATTTTTTAACAAGGACATATGAAAAATGACTGATTTGTCAAATAGCTATTTTAGATATAATTATTACATTTTCCAGATCATTATACAAGGAAAGAATAATTTATTTATAATTAAATTGAAGTGGAATACAACAAAAATGGATTTGTATTATTTGTTTATATGAATAGTAGTATAATAGATGCCGTCAAACTTCTTGAGCCTTTTCGCCGTGAAGGTGTGCACGTGTACATACATCATCCTATAACAAAAATACACAAATTTGCGTTCTGCGCACCCACGTGACGGGCTTTAGTTGTTTTCCGATACTTGTACCAATCTTCTTCTTCTTCTTTATCAGCCTTCTTCCCTCCACTGCTGGAGATAGGCCACTTCCCTTTCCTTCCACCTTTGTCTTTTTGATGCCATCTGCATCCTTTTTCTCCCCGCCGTCCTGATAATATCATCGATCCATCTTTTTTGGGGCCTGCCGATGCCTCTTCTACATATTTTCGCATGGTCTTCATTAATGGATTTTTGGGGCCCGCAAGACAAGTTGTTGAGCGCTGAGCCCCAAAAATAATTCTAATATACAGTATAAACACAGTTCAGTAAAATTTTTAATGGTCTCAGTTTCTCTAAATGTTTACAAACATTGTGTCCGATTGTAATTGTGGCGAACTTCTTTGGCGATTTGTTTGCGGTAACATTCCCAAGTGGAACCGTATCCTTAAATATTGTTCGGGACGAAAGATTCGTAAATAATCATCCCAAATCCCTGCTCCACACTCGGCTGCGCCGTATGGAGGTACTTGGTGGAACGCTTTGTCCATATAAAAGCTCAGATTCCACTAAGCTTTGGGAAAAGTGTCTCCGAAGTGCGGTGGTTGTACATAGGTGCGGTTAAGAAAATTCATCAGAGCCGGATCTACTTTAATTGCCATTAGTTTTTTTTATATTTTCTTGGTGAGAGCAGGTAGGTACTTCAAAGTTTATTTGATTAATGTCATATAAAGAAGGTAAATGTTCTCTTGAGTAAATTTGAAATATAGGTATATGTACGTAATTTAATTATTTTTACTTACGGCTTTCGCCTCGTAACATCCGTAAACTTTGCCAAAAAATAAACTGAAATATAATAGTTTTTATAACCTTAATATTTGTAAATTAAAATGCCAATAATACACAATAGTGGGCATTGAATGAGAATACCTACTTCAAATCATTTATTAGCCATACAAGATCTCTAGTGTTTACTTGGATATAATGTAAAAAAAATAGTCAGATTTGTAAAACAATTGGCATGGAAAGGGCAAAAATATAATATGTATATATTTGTGTAATAAATAAAAATTAACTTTTGAGACGTCCATCAAATTAAGTGTTTTTGGAAATTGAAGTTTTAAATATTCGTCAGCAAGAAATTAATCAAATACTAACTCACATAAGCACAATATTATACAATATGCACACGTTCAGAATTCTTATAAAATAAGACAGATTTTTACACATTCCCAGATCTCATGCCACATTTGCCCAGAAACATTTTGATTTTATTTCACCTCGAATTTTAAACATATCAAAGAAGAAAGAATCAAAGAATATAGTGGTACTAAAAGAAATTACTCAATGTCTTAAGCGCTATGAAAAAGAAACTAGGATTCTTGGATTCTTAACAAAGATAGAATGAATTTTAAAATGTTTTTTTTAATAGTGTAATTTTTTTTATATTGTGTTGGCTTAGCTTTCTGATTTTCGTTTCTTTCACTATTGCAAAACATGTGTGCTCTTTTGTTTTTTTTTTGTTTGCCTGGCTTTTTTTGTTTGCAATCCAATTATATGTAAGTTTAAAATTGTATTATAAATGACTATTTCATTTAATAATAATGTTTAACTTTTATGACACAAGCATTTCTTAGTGGAATAGTTTTTATCATTTGGATTTTAGTACTGCTAAATTGTTTTCATGTTGTAAGAACTGATATCTGTTCATGTCACAATTATTAAGTATCATCTTGTAGCATTTGCCCTGTGCCAGCATATTTTAAATTGTCTAACACTGTATACTCAATGAATTTAACTGTTATTGCATTATTGTTATTCTATATTATGTTTTAATTTTGTATTATGAAATGTACTATTGCATCGTTGTAATTCTGTATTTATTTTTTGTGGATTTTGATAAGTAAAAATTTTTGGATTAAATTATATATCTGAGTATAACACCAGATGGCGCTACTGTTGTATGCGATCTGTCATGTAGTTTTACTGTGCATTGTGTACGTGTTTTTTTTCGTTTAAATAAAACTTTGTTCAGTTTAAACTCAAGAAGTCTTGTTTATTATCTCGATTAGGATATGGGCCCAGGCTCACGTGAATAAACAGTTGGTGATAAACAAAGAGCAGAGAAAACAGTAAAGTAATTAGTTTTTTTTGACAGTAGATATCAACACGCCAAAACCAGAACAGAACCCGACTCAATGGAACAAAGATGATGGAATGGCAATGTTTATATTAACATCAGCCATGGATCTAAAGCAAATAGAACTCGTCGAAAATTGCGAATCAGCACTTGAGGTGATGACCAAACTTGAGTCTATTTATGAACAAAAATCTGAGATGACTAAAATGATGATACATGAGCGTTTTTATCAATATAAAATGTCACCGGCAGATAGCATTGCTCAGCATATATCTAGAGTAGAAAGTTTGGCTAAGCAACTTAAAGAAAGTGGAGAAATTATTAGTGATACTGCGATCATAACTAAAATATTGAGTACACTACCTCTCAAGTACAGATCTCTACGCCAGGCTTGGATGTCACTTGATCCTCAGAATCAAACTATAGTTAACTTGACAGCTCGCTTGTTAGATGAGGAAGCCAGCTTGAATGTTGAAGATGAGAACGAAACTGCTTTATTAGTGGCAAAACAAAGTACAAAGAAGAAAACTGTTCCATTGATAAAAACGAACAAAGAATTTAATGAAAAGCCACATGGCTTTATATGTTATAACTGTGGGAAACGCGGTCATTTTGCAAGAGATTGCCGTGCCCCTAAACAAAAACATCAACAACAAGGAGAAAGGGATATGTTAGCTTTCAATGTAGCAAATACAGATTGGAAAAATAATGATGAAGGTTTAAGATGGATATTGGATAGTGGTGCCTCAGCTCACATGTCTTATAAACGTGAAAATTTTGTTGAATTGTATGAGTATACGGGATCTCCACTGAAACTAGGAAACCAAGAAGCTGTAGAAGTTATTGGCCAAGGAAATGTTTTGATAGACAAGTATGTCAATGGACAGTGGGAGACATGTATCCTGAAAAATGTTCTTTATGTACCAAAATTGAGAAGAAACCTATTTTCTGAGGGAGTAGTGACAAGACAAGGTTATAATATTGTAAAGAAACATACTGATGCTTTGATTTACAAGGACAATAAAATAGTGCTATGTGCTTTTTTACAAAGCAACAATTTATATGAGTTAAAAATGAAAACAGTTCAAAATCCAGTATGTAATGTAGTGCAAAAATTGGACCTTAAAACATGGCATGAACGTTTGGGACATTTGAATGTTAAAGAAATACAGAAAATGTGTAATAACAATGTGATTACTGGTGTGGACCTATCAAACTGTGACAAGTTTGTATGTGAGGGTTGTGCTTATGGCAAGCATGCTCGACAACCATTCAAAAAATCAAACAGAGGAATACAGCAACCAGGTGATGTTATATACAGTGATGTTTGTGGACCACTCAGTGTGCCTTCTGTACAGGGCATGAAATATTTTTTTATTTTTAAAGACGCTGCTACAAGTCTTAGGTTTGTGTACTTTATAAAGAATAAATGTGAAACTGTTTTAAAAAATATAATTTTATGATTAAAAACAAGTTTTCTCATAGTGTACGCATATTACATACTGATAATGGTGGAGAATACACTAGCAAAGACTTTAAAGAATATCTTGATAGGGAAGGTATTTCTCATGAGCTCACTGCCCCTTACACACCTGAACAGAATGGACGAGTTGAACGGGAAATTAGGACAATAGTTGAAAGTGCTCGATCCATGCTTTATGCCCGTAACGTACCACTCAATCTATGGGCAGAAGCGGTCAATTGTGCTGTTTATTTGTTAAATCGCACATCTTCAAGTCAGACACCAAATATTACACCTATGGAGCTGTGGAGTGGTGTAAAACCTAATTTGGATCATATCAGAGTGTTTGGATGCGAAGGTTATGTCCATGTGCCAGATCAACTGAGAAAGAAGCTTGATTGTATGTAAAAGTCGTAAGATGATGTTAGTTGGATATGATAATACAAACTATAAAATGTATGATTCAACTACAAAAAGAATTTCAATATCAAGAAATGTTATTTTCAATGAACAGAAAAGTCCAGAATTCAAACGAAACGAAGCACAAATTTTCATATGCGATGATGATGAACAAAATGATGAAGTAGTAATAGACAACACCGAGATGAATACAAATGATGAGAATTTAGGAAGTGATGACAGCACTTATACTGCCATTGACGAAAGTGATGAGAACCACGAGCCTTCACAAGAAATCGATCTAAATAACATAGATCGCTTAAATGTTACTTTGCGACCACGAAGGAATAAATTTTTGAGGCAAATTTAATGGAGTTGGATGCACCTGTAACTTACGAGGAAGCAATTAATAGTAAGGAATCTGAATCATGGTTAGAGGCCATAAATGAAGAATTAGAAGCTCATCGTACCAATAACACCTGGAGTTTTGTGGATAATGAAAATCAGAGAACCATAACGTCCAAATGGGTTTTCAATATTAAAAAAAACCAAGATAATCAAGTAGAAAGGTATAAAGCTCGTCTTTGTGCCCGTGGTTTCACACAAATTAAAGGAATAGATTACAATGAAATTTTTTCACCAACTACAAGATATGAGTCAATTAGAATATTGCTATCTATGTCTGCTGAATATAATTGGAATATAAGGCAATTAGATGTCAAGACGGCCTTCTTATATGGAGAATTAGAAGAGGATATTTTTATGGAAATTCCTGATGGAGTGAAAGCACCGAAAAATAAAATATGTAAATTAAAAAAATCCCTCTACGGCCTAAAACAAGCATCTCGTTGTTGGAATCATAAATTTACAAGTTTTTTATTGAAATTTGGTTTTGTTCAGTCACAAGCAGACAATTGTGTATTTGTAGGTTACTTCAATGGTATAAAAGCTTTGTTAATTTTATATGTAGATGATGCTTTAATTATATCTCAATCAAATGCAATATTAGATCAAATTGTAAGCTACCTAAAACAAGGATTTAATATCAAAGAGTTAACTTTAAATCGATTTGTTGGTTTAGAAATTTTAAAAACTGATAATTTTGTTTGTATCAGTCAAAGACAATATATTGAACAGTTAATAAATAAATTCAATATGAGTACTGCACATCCTTGTAATACACCTGTTGATGTAAATGTTCAGTTAACTAAAAATGTTGATAATGAGCAGATTAATTTTCCTTATAGGGAAGCCATAGGGTCATTATTGTTCTTATCTACAGCAACTAGGCCAGATATTTCATATGGTGTAAATCTGTTAAGTAGATACATTAATAACCCAAGTGTACATCATATTAATCAGCTTAAGAGAATAATTAGATATCTTCTTAAAACTAAAAATTTATGTATAAAGTATCAAGGTCAAGAAAGCTTAATTGGATATTCAGATTCAGATTTTGCTGGGGACTTAGATACAAGAAAATCAACCACTGGCTATATTTTTATGTTTAACGGTGGACCTATATCTTGGTCTAGTCAAAAACAACCTTGTATTGCCTTATCAACAACTGAAGCTGAATTTATGGCTGGTTGTGAAGCTGCTAAGAATATTTTATGGTTAAGACAGTTTTTTAAAGAAATTAATATCAATCAAAATTGCACAACTCTGTGTATTGATAATCAGAGTGCTATCAAATTAATAAATAATCCTGTTTATCATAAAAAGACAAAACACATTGATGTTAAATTCAATTTTATTAGAGAAAATGTTAAAGATAAATTAATTGTTATTAAGTATGTGCAAAGTTCAGATCCACTGGCTGATATTTTAACTAAAGCTCTACCTACTGTTAAATTCAAATGTATAAGAGATGAAATATTGTCTGTTATGTAAGTTGTTTGTTATTATCAAAATTTAAAAAAAAAAACAGGCAAATATAAAAGTTTTTCTTTTGTATAAAATTTAGTGGGAGTATTGGATTAAATTATATATCTGAGTATAACACCAGATGGCGCTACTGTTGTATGCGATCTGTCATGTAGTTTTACTGTGCATTGTGTACGTGTTTTTTTTCGTTTAAATAAAACTTTGTTCAGTTTAAACTCAAGAAGTCTTGTTTATTATCTCGATTAAAAATTTTGTATTAGTTATGTTTATATTAAAGATATATATTTGAATATTTTTTTACCATATTTAGAAAATCCTGATGATGTTAACAACTTACTGTTTTGTAAAAAATGAGACGCGGGTAGTTGGCATTGGGCAAATAATTAATCACAAGAAGTGACACATTATTTTTTCTATCAGTATAAATGTCTTTTTGATCAACTTCGTCACTTCTTCTTCTTTCCCCTTTCTATCGGGGTACGCTTTGACCATGATCCTAGAATTGGCGAGTCTGGTTATTACATTGAAGCGACTGCCATCTGACCTTCGTAACCCTTAGAAAAGGGAACCAGACAAATTGGATCATGGCTACACACAGCTAGTGATATAAATCCGCACATAGATTTTTTTTTTAAAATCCAGAGGTGCGTGCCCCACTTTCATTTCAGTTGATCAACTTCGACACTATTGTATATTTTTTTTATTCTTTTATTTTTACATTTCAAACCTCTCATTTTGATTTTTCTTATTCTGTCCTTCCCTGTCTGTAAGGTGTGTGGGAGGGGGTTGGGGGGGGTACAAAGAGGAAACTTCACCCACCCCACTGGCAAACGATCTAATAGGATAAGTAAACGACTGAATGAATGGTTTTTGAAATACGTGTTCGTGTTGAAACGTTAAGTCCTCGACATCTTTTGATAGAAATTCCTATACATAATATTCTCTTCCATTATACCTACTTATGTATGTGAAATATCGTATATAAGAAATCAATTTATTCAACCGTCAATTTTTACAGAGAATTATTTATTATAAGTAGTATCGTTTTGAAGGTTTGAAATATTTATTTGTGAAGCGGAAATATATTGAACTAGGAATCTCTCGTAGAAGAGCTCTACTGAAAACATATTCATTGGAATGGCAATAATGTATTTTTTTAAGTTCGAAAATACTATGTCAATAAATATTTTCCTGTGAAGAGATCTTTATCAGGAAAGGTACTATTTATATTATTAAAACATTAATAATATTAATACTAAATTATTTGTTTGCCTATTCAACACAATACAAGAACAAAGGTAATATAAAAATAATGTAAACATTAAATTTATTTAAATATTTGAATTATTTTATAATCATGGTGCCTTGTGAAGCGTTCAAGTAATTTATATATCTTTAATTTTCTTATAATAAATAATTCATATTTTTAGAGAAACAATGTTTATATATTTTTTAATACAGTTTTTTTTAATAATACAACGTACATGACATAATACATGTTTCAGTGATCGCATTTCCATACCCAATTTCACTTGCACAGGTTTTTCATACACTTTGGAACCACTAACTAAGTATATTAATAAATACGCTAAAATCTTCTTTGGAAATTAGCAAATTCTCAATTCAATTCTGTGGATACAATTATTTTCTTGTTTGATCTTTTCACAAAACCACGTATGTAAATATAAAACTGGGAATGTAGGTAAATATAAAAATCCTTTTTCAAATTGTAAATCTCCACGTAACCCTTTTGATCTGTTGATAAAACAATTTTCTTTGAAATTTTCATGTGTACCTACCTAGTACCTGCTACTTATTGACTTGATTCACTTCGACCACACGACTTTGGTAGGTGCCTTGTTGATATTTTCATCCACCCCTCTTCCATTTTTCATCTCTCTTACTTTCTCGCACTCACACTGGAATGTCTGGATTGTAGTTATTCTACATACATACCCTGACGCCATCTCCCTCGCGGGGTAGGCAGAGGTAACAGAACATTTCTATCTTGACACACATTCATCGTCTCGTCAAAATTCATGCTTCGTATCATACATGTTCGTCTGTTGTTCAGGATTCTTACATTTCCATCTTTTAATTCACATGGTTATGCCATATTCCATTCCTCTCTGCTTTGTATATTTTCTTCCTTCTTTCATTCTTCCCAAGTGTCCAAACCATCTCTATGTGTTAATTTTCATTCTATCAATGACATTTTTTTAATCTTATAAGTATTCCTTGTGTCCTCATTCCTTTCTCTGACATACATCGTTCTATTACAAATTCTTCTTAACGATCTCATTTCAACTGCATTTATCCTGCCTTCGCGTGACTTCTGCCATGTCCAGGTTTCACTTGCGTACGTCAGGGTTGGCACTACGATTGTGTAAGAATGGCAACTTTGGCTTTCTTTGATATGTTGCGATCATTCATATCTGGTCTAAGTGCTCCGTTCACTTCTGTCAATAACTCAAATCCTTATCAGGCTGTCTATTAAATTGAAAAATGTTTGCAGATAGGTATATTCGTCGACTTGTTCGAACCATTCGTTTTCTACTTTAATTTGACACGGCGCGGTATTTTGCTTTCACTCTTTTCAAACACCATTTCATATGATTTGCTGTGGCATTCATCCTCATGCCGTTCTTTATGCATCTTTCATATACCATACTTTCAAGACACTGTAACTCTTCCAAAATATCTTCTAAGAGTACTTTATCGTCCGCAAACATCAAATCACGCACAAATGCAGTACTCAATTTCAGACCCTTGTTTTCACCCAAAAGGACTCTTATGCAGAAATCAATGTGCAGATTGAAGTAGAGATAGTTATTCTAAGATCAACGAATATAAAAATGAAATAGCCATATTTTGCGCACTTCTCTTATCATATAATAATTTGCTTGTGAATTCGCATCATTACATCGCTAGAAGATTTGTAATGTATTCATCAATTAGTAACTATTAAATTTCCTAAGAGTCAAATGTCTTTCTTTAAGCTACGAGGATCTACAATCTATGGCTATCCACTCGTCGGCGAGTGATCTTGGTTGATTCCAAATCTTCATATCCTGTCGCGAACCAAATTCTACCCTATTTTATATATAACTTTTCTTCGCCAAGAGAAAAATGTGATAACAACGAGGAATACAAAACAAATATACCTAAACATACATACCATCACGGCATTAAAAAAATAAGTACGACACATGCGTGTATATCTATACACTCTTCTTGTCTCACCTAAAGAAATATTAATGAAAATCTCCATAGTATCAACATAGAATTATATCTTTTTTTTTCAAAAATACATATATTATGTATGTATAAAACATTTCTCTTTATTAACCTAAATTAAACAATTATTATAGAAAAGTTATTATATATTTTTGAATTTAAATAACGTTTTTATTCCGATTTGTGATGAACTTGATAAATAAACTATCGTGTATGTTTTATCTGCACCCCATTCAGATGGACTCGGTCTATAAGATCCTCAATAACTCAATGATAACATCGCCAAATCAAATGGGATTTGCAAGGAACTATTTGTGTAACAAAAAACGGAATCTGCGGGATGCTTTGTGAAAATTGCTGATTTCTGCTGAATAGCTTATTCTTGATCCTAGAAAAAACCTCACCCTGCGTTCGATAAGTGTTAATGGGTGGCGAATGGGCAAAAAACCTTGAATACAGAATAAAGATACTATCAGAAAAAAAGCATTGGGTAAAAAGCTCGTATAAAATGATGTAGTCAAATTATTTTGGAATATTGAAGTAGGTTAATAGGTACAACATACCCAGTATAAGAAAAAGAAAAATAAAATTTTTGTGCATAATTCTTAAGTTTGTTAAAAACATGTTTTTGTAAAAACCATCATAGGAGTACTTTTTTAAAACTGCTCACTACCCCAAAGGGATATAGTGAGGAGTTATGGGTTCGCATTTTTTAAGGTTATTTTTTTACTGCAGATTATTAACTAGTATCATGCTGAGAATATATTCTGAAAGTTTTATCACAATGTAACTGTGTGTGTGCGTGCGTGCTATGTACTATGTGTGTAACTGTGTGTGTGCGTGCGTGCTATGTACTATGTGGTACGTGCTACGTGCAACGTGCTATATATGTACTATGTACGGCTATATTCTACTTTATCGATTATAGACTGAAGTACTAATTCCATTCTTTTAAAATTTTGCAAATTTGTGTACCCAATACTCACTTGGACCCCATTAGATTTTGAAAAATATCTGAACAGTGCTCAATTTTTTTAATCGTCAAATATTTCAATGTGACCTCAAGTTCAGGAAGCTTAAAATTCGATATTTTTATTTTCAATTTGCTAAAGTCACATTACTTTCATAAAATTGCATTGTCGATTTATCACGTTTTCATAATAAAATATTTAAATCAAAAATAAGTTTACAAACTCATTTCATGAAAATGCTGAAAATTATTCATACAAAATTGGAATACTTTGTACAGTGACTTAGGGGTTGTGAGGAGGATAGCGTTGGCCACAACCCACTCGTTATATTTATCTCCCTCGGGGTCTTAATAGGAATTATGAATAAAATGTTCAAATATTGATACCTTTTCAATGGGTTTTTAATTCCAAGTCTTCTTTCAAAAATAATACCTACCACTTTTTAAAAGGGGATGTGAATGCTTTCAAGTGAATTGTGGAAATAAATGTTTACAATAATAGGCAAATATGTAAAAAAAAGATTAATTTTGAAACATATATGAAATGTTTGATGTGTAACTTTTTTGAACATCCACCCTTAAAAAATCAACTTATTACGAATAATTAATTGATGAAGGTAAAAATTCACCATTTACAAAAAATAATCTGCCTTTATCCAAATGGTATTTGCAAGGATTGGGAGACTCAGGTGGCATCACAATGGACATGTGGAGAGGATGAGTGAGCAACTGCCCGTAGGGGGAGACCCAAGTTGAGATGGATGGACTGCGTCCAGGAGGACCTGGACTCTTTGGGCGTGGTCAATTGGAGACAAGGAGCCGCTGACAGATTGGAATGGCGAAGACTTCTATTGGAAGCCAGGTCCCACCTTGGGATGTGGAGCTGATGATGATGATGATAATTTGCCTGCACGCGCTTTTAACCAACATCGAATTGAGTGCTGATAATTAACAACGCGGAGAATCTTTACACGTTTGAAATTATTTCAATACTGAACCATAGTGAACTACGTGTTGTTGAAGCAGGTAACAGCACTGAGTTAGAAATTATCCAACGGCATCTTGGGTTCGCGTGCAGGCCTGAACTATCGTAAGCCACGTGCCTTTATACTATGACGTTAGTTTGACTGTCGTTGGCTCTTGGTCTGTAACCAAATATTACCAATTATGTATATTTAAAAAACATTATCGGTTGTATAGGTGAATCAAATGTGTATTGAGCAGGTACCTAATAATTTTGTGGCAGCCATTGTACGGAGTAAATACGTATAATATTTTGGTCGTTTTGCAAAGCAGTCGACTGACTACCGACTCCCAACATATGTATATACATACATACGTCGGAATGTTTTTCACTCTATTTATTTTTTAAAACAAATAGAATAACGGTTGGGAATGTATTCAGGGCCGACTGTATGCAATGTTTAATTATCAAATATACCCCTTTTTCGTTTAATTTACTCCGTGGACATTTAGCGCGGGGACTTAGCCACTCCAGACGGCTATGAGAGGTCCGAAAACAAAAGAATTTAATAATATAAAACGGGGCGAGTTGCGCGGCATTAGCGTCAAGTATTCCTGGTATTAACCTAAAGGGGTATGTCCCACCTCCACCCCTACCCCATTCAACTCCTACCTACCATACTCGCGGTCTATAACACAAATACCTGGCTCTGCTCTTACGTACTGTCCACTGACCAAACGAAGGTGGTACACACACGTACTCACAAACACAAGTAATATGCTATATGGTCAATTGCGAAATATTAAAAAATACAAACGTTGATTAGAATAATGAAGAAATAAATTTTCCCTCAAGGATCTCGCGGAACAAATTAGGTTCCTACTAGATACTTATATTAATAATAATGAACACTTATTTTAAACCTGCGAAAGTGGTGAGTATATTGCCGTATGCCAATTTCTTCCAACTAACCAGTGATTTAACCAAAGTTTATTTTTATTGATTTTTTTAACTGTTTTTAAATAAATACAAACAGATGGATAGTCGACAAATCATAGCAAGGGCTTTCTTTAAATTAAGCGAAAACATTAAACGTCGCTTTATAGATTATTTTCTTTGATTTTTTTGTTGTTTTATTTAATTATGTTACATGTGCCAAAATTAAAATAAATGAATAAATTAATTAATTACAAAGAAAACTTGCGCGAGTGAATCGTGAAAAAGTGTTTTTAAGTTGTTTGAATATTTGTTTTTTTTAACAGTGCAGCCCTGCACTGAGACCATTTGTTTCTATTATGGCAAATAAAAAAAATTAGATGATAGTTTGAATTGATTTAATTTTAGATTATATGAGTAGGTATAATAATATGCTAGGCTTAGTAGTGAGAAAATGCAAGACCAAAAACACATTTTTTTATATGCAGTAGCGAATTTAATATAGAATCCAAAAACTCGGACTTTTCTGTGCAAATATAGTTCCTGTACAAGGGGCTAGGGTGCGGCCATAGAAAGTAAAGTTTGGGGTGGCCGCAGCCCCATCCTAGGTCCTAGGATTCTGGACAAAAGGTCGGTGCCCCATTCAAACCTTTGGAAGAGTAGGGCTGACGCCTTAATGTCTCGCTCGACGGTGACTCATCACACGCGGTGAGGATCCAGCCTGCATCATTCATTGGTCGTGGAAATCGAAGAAGTGAAAATACTGTCTACGTGGTGTGGTTCCTGTGAATCGTCAACACGAGTACTAAGGGGTGGAGCAGCCCCCCGAAATGCTTGTTGGGTAATGTCCCGCTTGACGATAGCCCGCCGTGTTGATTGGTGGCGCGCATGGAACTGAAAGACTGAAAAGGGCGCCCTTGGAAATCGAAGAACTTAAGTACTACAAGTGACTAGCGTCTACAATCCGCATTTACCATTCCGCATTCTGTTTCCGGTTGGCTCTCTGATTGGTTGAGATCTCGAAGTATGGAGTCAAATGAGCTATGAAATTTTTTAAGAAATACGAAAAATTAAATAAAAAATGTAAATTTCACTAATAATAACTTATAATTCAATTTATAAAGCAACTCGCTCTCGTGAGTCGCTATTATTATTATAAACAAACTTAAACCTAACCTAAGAATGCAGAAAAGAAGAGCTGGGACTAGACGCTACTCTACAAGTGTGGTGAAGGTTCCCTGTTGAGTTTCGTGTTACCGTGCACTGTTGGGTGGGAAACCCTCGCCATGATTGACGGGCCTCGACGTTTGTGGTTGGACTCTTAGTGGTATAGTGATATGAAATATGCTTGATGGTAGTTCTTGTTTTGTCCGACAAGCAGCCGCTCCGGGGATTAAAAGAGCTACAAGTTCTAAAACGTTCCCTATGGAGTGGGGTAGGAGACTGCGGAATACTGTTGTAAAAATTATAATATAAATAACAGACGTTTCGCGCGCCCCTGTTCAAATATTATAAGATGCATTTGTGGATTAGCGCGCGACTGTTGTATTTAAGATTTTATACCATTTGAAGTATGACCTAACTAACCTGAAGCATACCTGTTCGCTGATTATAGACGATTGAAGGATTATATATGGTTCGCATTTGTATAGCTTTCTCTTCCACATAAATAGGATTCGTTCGTTTTATTTCACAAATGATGCAAGCAATATTTTTTGCTTGTGTTATCTTATTAAATTACATATATTATTACATTTTTACATACACGTTAATTAAAAGTTAATTAAATAAAAATAAAAAATAGACGAAGGTTCAAGGAACTCCTCTAGGCAAGCAGACAAGCAAGTTGGTCAGATCATACCTATAATAATGAGAAATAGAGACATAGAAGTCGAGAAGAGAGGTATATTTCAAACAATGGAAAACTAATGATTGATTATGTAATATATTTTATATCTTGTAAAATAGCATGAATTATTTTGAGGTGTCACCCCCATTTTCTGCATGTAGGTACCTAAATACATTTTTTAACGAAACAAAGCAGTTATTAATAAATTTTCAACATCGTAATTTAGAACAAAAGGGTTCGAAAATTCGCGGTAACAAAGAGTCGGGATAAAATGTTTCATACTCAAGTAAGTACACACCTTCTTTTATAAAATGATATTCAATTTTATATTACAAAGTTTTTGTAAACAAGGGTTTAATTAACTCGTTTTTGTGTGAAAACGGAATGGGTTTAATGAAGTGAAATGTTAAAAATTACAATGGAAACTCCACAACTCCGCCCCAACCTCTGAAATAGCCCTTCCTTTACACAATCTATGTAGAACAAAGAATATGGTGTAGCGTCAAGGATGCAGATGGAAGGCAAAATATTTGAAATGCTTTGAAAATTAATTGCATGATCTTTATAAATGCATGATTAAAAATAATTATAGGTATCAAATTGATTGCCAAAATCAGAAAAGAAAACTGTTATAAAAGTTTACAAATATTTTCACATTATAATATATACATAATATGAATCACAGACCAATAATCTATAAAAATTAAAAAAGCTAAAAGTTAGTTCGATTGTGTAATACAAACTAACTAAATTAACCTAGTTAGTTTGGATATTAATAAAGAAAAATAACTTTTAATTATGTTCTGTATATATTCTTGTAGGAAAATAATAAGCATACCCCGATTTTTGACATTAATCTATTTTTTTATAAATTAAAGAAGATCAAAATATCTGGAAAAATACGATGTAACGTTGCATTAATGCATCAGGTTAAGTTAATAAACCAAAAAAACTTTTATTTCGCAATGGCGCTGAATGGAAAATAAATGTTTTTTAGGTTTATTTACTAAACCTGAAGCATTAACGCAACGTCACATCATATTTTTCTAGATATTTGTGTGTTCTTTAAAAAAAATGTTTAACTACGCCTTATATTTTATTAAAAATATAAGAAAAACGTTGAAAATTGGGGTATACCATTATTTTTATACAAGAATTTATACAGAACATTATCAAAAAGTAAAGATATATTTTTCTTTATTAATACCTACCCAAACTATCTAAATTATTTTTTTCAAAACGATTTGATAAGAAATAATGATGGTATATCAAATTGAAAAATAGAATCGTTGGCAGCAGTCCCCCCCTTAAACGTGAGGTCGCTATTGGCTTCCAATTCCAAGGATATATGTACGTCTTAATTGATAGATTTATATAAAATATCTTAATAAAATTTTTAAAAATATATAGTATTCATAATCTACATACATAAAACATTGAATTTAATCAATTAAATTTCTTTTTGGCAAATAATACCCCTTTGGAGTGAAAAGCCATTAAAAAGGTATTTTTATATAAATTTCTTAACGGGTAGAAAATATAGTCCAAGGGGTAGCAACGTTTTCGGTGAATCATATTCATATTTATTTATTTGTTTTAACACTTTATTGATTCTGTAATGTCTAGTGGGGCATTTGGGGATAGTCTTTGAAAAAGATACTTACTTTTCGAGTGGCTCTGGTATTACTAATATTTATTTATTTGTATTATTCATATTTATTTATTTGTTTTAACACTTTATTGATTCTGTAATGTCTAGTGGGGCATTTGGGGATAGTCTTTGAAAAAGATACTTACTTTTCGAGTGGCTCTGGTACTTGTATCTTCTTCGCCCATATGGGCAGCGTCTGAGTTTTACAGCCTTGGATCAAGTTCTGTCAACCATTTCACCGCTTCCGGTTTCGCCTCGTGGATATCCTGGAGGGTGCCCCTAAATTTCCTGAGCTGGCAGTCTTGCACCATGTGCTTTACTGTCTGCTCAGTCTGGGTTCTCCCTCGTTCCCCATCTACAGAGCAAGAAGTTACAGCAAACTTGTTCCGTTCTTATCCTGTTTTGCTGAAAAAGATTACATTTATAATTACTATTATTACTTTTTTAATTAAATAATTATTATTCATATGATTATATAATGTTAAGGATGAGGCATTTTTCGTAGCTCTTACTAATTCCACAAGTTTCGCATATGGAGGCGGTAATCGCTCCCTTCGCAGATAGCGGGAATGAACTTAAAAACTTATGACATTAAAAGTTGTTCAAGGAGCCCTCTAGATTTGTAATCTTGTTAGTAGGTACCTACCGTTCAAAATGCACATACAATCGACACACGTGATCAATAGATCCACCCACTTGAATAACAGTCATACATAGACTTGAGATATTTATCAGCCAGCAACATTGGAGAGGATACCAAGGCTACCAAAATGATTATAAGATAAATATTATTGTCATCGGGTAAGTGCATATCAATACAATTATTTAAATAACCAATTGTTTTAAACATGATCTACTTGCTTTGTTACAACCAATTTGTACCCACACAATTTTTATAGAGGCAGCCGGTGGAAACTACAAAAAATATTATGACAAAATCGCCAATTATGTAGGTATGTTCAGCGATAACTTTTTGTCACGGTGTCCAATTTTTTTTTCATTAGAAAGGGGATATCGTTCGATTGGTTTCACTTCAATTGGGATCTTATCCACGAGAAAATCGTGAAACTCTTCAATTTTTACTTCAACGATATTATTTTTTTACCAAAATATCCGATTTTAAGGATTCCTTCATTAACAGGGAGAACCTACTTCAGAGGCGATCACACATAAATTTTATGGAATGCTGTAAAAAACTCATGAGAAAAATTATCAAACTCCTCAATTTGCAAAGTTGTCTATAATTATTAATAATTCTTTACCGCGTCGTCCGAATTCGATGATTTCTTTTTCATTAAAAAGGGATTACTTCTGGAGTGGTTCCATCTGAACTAAGTCAAAAGATTTGATGATAAGAGTCATGAGAAATCATGAAACTCATCAATTCGCGATGGATTTGCATATTCGAATATTTTTTTATAGTTGCTTATTGCATAGCCGATGTCAGGTCGTAAGCCCTGTAGGTGCCTCGAGTTCCTGGTTCTCCAATAATATTCCAACTTCGTCTCTATTGAGATGTTTAAAAAATTGTTAAAATTATATCCAATTTTTGCGTTTATTCAACTTTAAAAAGATTCCATTTACATACACATTGACACAAGTAAGTAGAAAAGCCAAAAATTAAATAATATTTTTGGCGTAGTTCAGGGGTGACATCTGTGCGAGACACCATCACCTCATTTATAAGGACTGATGCTTTCATTGTTTACAAATAAACTAATTTCTAAATAGAAGGCGTTACAAAAAAAGGTTTCTTCGTTACTTCATAGATGGCAATAGAATAATTCCCTATTTTCAGGAGAAATGTTACACACTATTCAAATATATAGAACTTTCAAAATTTACATTGATAAGGGAACTCAATAAGAAGGCATAATTGGTGAATGTTGCGCAAGCATATAAAGTGATCACGAAAACCAGCCGATAACAGGTCGTAAGCTCTGAAGGTGCCTTGAGTTCCTGATTCTCCAATGATATTCCAAATTGGTCTCTGTTGAGATGTTAAAAAAAATGTCAAAAAAAAGATTTGCGTATTTTTGTATAGGCAAATCGTATGAAAAATAATATTACTACATAAACACATACTTTCACATCATATTCCTCAAGGTGTCGGCAGAGAGGACCGGAAGCCACTTTTTTTTTATCTTAGCTCACACATTCATTTTGAAGTCGTTTTTCTTTTTTTGTAAGATGAAATGAGTCGATGAAATCCTGTCGTAACTCTAGTATACCTACATATATTATGGGATAGGTAAAGGTAGTAGGTATGACTTGTATGAGTATAGGTGAAACCAGAAAGCGGTTCATATCAAAGTAACCTAATCCCTTCCCTTAGAGTTTATGCACAAACAAGCGCGGTGCTGCAAATAAGAAACGGTTTGTATTTGTACTTCATATAGTTTTCCCTACTAATTTCCTTCAGTAAACATTCATTTGTACCGACAAATACAAGAGAACTCTAATAACGTATCCCTCACTTCACTAAGGTCTATAGCAACACAACAAACACATTCATAATTAACTTTCATATTACCAGCTCAAAAGGCGAGTTTGTTGACAAATATATTTTTAAAACTTTACCTACATTTGACCAACTATTTAATCCATATCCTGATGTTATCTTTATTATGTGGTAGCAAAATGTTTTAGTGTCCTTCCTATTTCACTTTTTGTCAAATCGTATTAAACTATACATTTTTATATTCAATCACAAAAAACAAATATATGAAATAATTTTTAAAACCTTAATTATTATCGTAAGCCTACCTTGTTGAGGTAGGTAGTGATGAGTGCCAATACCCCCTATTCAGTAACTCTTGTAACTAAAATAGAAACGTACTTAAATCGTAGATTTTAGATTTACGGTCTTATTTCAGCGTTATAAAATATCAACTTGGACTAAATGGAATAGAAACATTTCTTTATTAGCCGGAACGTTCTTAAAAATTTACTGAATTAGACGCATTTTGAATAATTATGAAAATTTCATAATTTTCATAATTTTTCATAAAACGTCTAATTCAGTAACTTTTTAAGAACGTTCCGGCCAAAATAGGTACGTTCCTATTCCATTTAGTCCAAGTTTATATTTTATAACGCTGAAATTAGACCGTAAATCTAAAATCTACAATTTTAGTACGTTCCTATTTTAGATACTGAATAGGGGGTAATGTCGAACTAATGTATTTTTATTTCGTCAAATGTATAACATCGTTCATTCTTAAAATGTCATCAAACTACCAAAAAACATATATTTTATTTGAGATATGTCTATTTTTCTTACATTCACGTTACTTACCCAAACTTACCCCCACATTCAAATAATCCATTCATATCCAAAGCGTTTATTCCTAGTTTCATGCGTCATTTTGTTAAAAAAATACATGTAATTTATAATATCATTATAAGTGTTTTTTTTTATTCATTTGAATTTCACATTTATTTTTATCAGGTTAACATATTTTTATTTTTATTTATTTATTTAATAAACATTTTTTTCTTATATCTAGTAACAAGTATTACATAATATTATATTTAAATTACATTATACTATTGTCATAAGCTGTCTCACTAGGTAAAAACCTGTTCTGATACAGTAAAACAGGTTTTTAGTTTGCAAACTGAGACAGTGTCTTCTTAGTTTGCTATTTTGATTGGTAGTAAATGTGGTTAGTTGATTTATTATGTAATCTCCGCACTTTTTTTATATAAATTTTGATGTGTCATTTAATTTTTTTCAAGTAACTGTTTGTCTAAGTGTTGTAGGTAGTACCAATAATACGGTCGCTTTATTTTCTCACATGTTATTTGACAATATTATCGAGAAAAAGTTAATAAAATACCATATGTGGCGTACTTATAAATTTTCTCACGCAGTTATTGGTTCTCTGGGCTGGAAACACTGGTTAGTTGGAAGAAATTGCCAATTGGCAATAAACTCGCCACTTGCGCAGCGTGCAAGAAAGTGTTTATATTATTATTATTATAAATGTTTTTACTGTGTGAGACTACTTTAAAAGCAATTTTAAAAATATGATATTGTAGCAAAATGAAGCAACATGTCCGACATTTGACACAATATTGTTTTTCCTGCGTAATATAAAAATATGAAAGTACCAGCTTAATTATTATTCCAGAGATTTAATTTTATTCGGATTATTTTAAATTAGAATGTGTTTTGATTTTGTGGTGGCTATGGTAAAGCGAATCCTTGAATCTAGAATCAAGAGTCAACATTGTCCAGCAGATGTTTGTATACCTTTATGTATAATACCTGATTCATGGTCCAAGGGAATATTTATCACCATTAGGTACAAGGACGCTTCACCACTGAAGAAACACGAAGTGAATAACACTTTGAATATAATATAAGAGATATTATTTGATTTAAATATTATTTTGTCAATAAAATAATATTTTCAATTGTTTTACGTCAGTGCATTGAAGTTTCATTACACAAAGAGAAACCCATTTAATAAACATGTTTATCAAAAGCTAAATATCTCATGCAAGTATTTATGTACCTAAATAATATTACCAACTGCTCGTATTCATATATTTTTACCTATTTCCTATATTATGTGTACATCGCTTATTTTATATCCATACAACCTCATATTGTAACTTCAGAAAATAAGTGTGGGTAATTACTTTGATGGATGAGATAAATGTCAAAAAATATACGAAATGAAGACAAGATTTGTCATGTTTATAAAGAATAATAATAAAATTTAAAGTACGAAAAAAAGACAAGATTTGTCATGTTTATAAAAAATAATAAAACTTTTTTGTCATATCATTAAATGATTCGGCGGATATTTTGTGGTAGTTAATATAAACCATTTTTGAATTATTAATTAGCTTTAAACCACTTGTTTTTTGAGTCACTTCGCGACATGTTTCGGAAGCGCTGTCCTTCCATCGACCGGCGTGTCGATGGAAGGACAGCGCTTCCGAAACATGTCGCGAAGTGACTCAAAAAACAAGTGGTTTATAGCTAATTAATAATTCAAAAATGCTTTTTTGTCATATTTAAAAAAAATAATAAAACTTTTTTGTCATGTTTATAAAAAATAATAAAACTTTTTTGTCATGTTTATAAAAAATAATAAAACTTTTTTGTCGTGTTTATAAAAAATACTAAAACTTTTTTAAAGTACGAAATGAAGACAAGATTTGTCATGTTTATAAAAGATAATAAAACTTTTTTGTCATGTTTATAAAAAATAATAAAACTTTTTTATAGTACGAAATGAAGACAAGATTTGTCATGTTTATAAAAAATAATAAAACTTTTTTGTCATGTTTATAAAAAATAATAAAACTTTTTTGTCATGTTTATAAAAAATAATAAAACTTTTTTGTCATGTTTATAAAAAATAATAAAACTTTTTTAAAAATAATAAAATTTTATTTGTCATGTTTATAAAAAATAATAAAACTTTTCATGTCATAATAAAACAACCTTAGCACTGCGAAATCAAGTTAACAGCAATATTTTTTTATCGATTTATACTAAACACATGGAACAATTATATATTTAAAAAACAACAATTAATACAATAGTATCGATTATTTCGTATTTGCGAGCTAATAACATATCCTCATTGTACATCGCACATCGCACATCTCGCTTGTCAGACATTCAACCGCAGTTAATATGTACAACTATATTACACGCTTCAAGACGACCATAGATCTACGATTAGTTGATTTTGTCAGTATTGTGTATTGAAATAATCAAATTTCTAGATTGGCGATTACGAATCCAATCGAAGATTAGCTTCATTTTGATTCTGCATGGAAATTACCACCCTATGAGTAAATCACAAATAGTGAATAAATAATTACAAACGAGAATAAATAATTATAGTTACACATACATACATTTTTTACACCGGAGTGCTTGCACTATGATAAAGTGAAATATGTTGTGACACACATGTGACAACGTTGTAAATGCTGAGTGAAGTAGAAATTTGTTAATTTTAGTTTAGTTTCTTTTAGACGTTGAAAATGCCAAGTCACCTTGGCGAAAATGTTCAGTCGTTAGTATAAAAAATATTGTGGAAAAATACAAAGTTATTTATTTATTCATTTGAAATATGTTTTTACTTACTGTGTATCTCTTTCTATATTTTTTGATTTTTTTTTTATATATGTATTTTTAATTAAATTAAATGAAAAAAAAATAACAAAAATCAAGTTAACACAATGATGACTATAATGTTATAATATTTGTCAAACATCTTGAACGAGCTTCCGGTTGCGCAGAGCGTAAATTTGTGTCTTTTTGCTTCGTTGGTGCAAATTGCCCCCCTTCTCGGCTGAAAGTTCAAGTTATTTGGCAACAACTATAAAAGATGATGTATTCTTGTAGAAGGAAGTTTGTAGAAACCTTCATATAAATACAGTAGGTATCCAACCCACCAACAAAACAGATTGGGAAATCGCTTGACGAAGAAATCGATGGCACATATATTATGTTCGATTTCAGTAGAAGTAAAATTTTAGTAAAAAGATCGCCAATTTCATATGTTTGATGGAAGTCTTTACAGTTCAATGCAATTATTATTGAACATATTTTAAATCGATCCCCGATAAAAATGCTTGAAGTCAAATTGTCCATATTCTATTAACATTGATCTCATTATCCCATAGACCTCGAGGGCTATGGGATAATGAGATCAATGTTAGGGTAAACTCCCCTATGCCAATATACCAACCAAATCATACAGTTACCTTACGGATTATATAATAATATATTATAAACATCATAGGCAAATTCGACTTTGACAAATACACATAGTCCTTTTACATTTCAAATCATTAAGATTCCTGGAAATGTGCCCGCGCTGGATCAATTTTAAACCCTATATAAATACACTTGTAGGTAAATTAACAATTCTGCAGGACCTCATTTTATTTCAAGAATATTACATTTTATTTGATATGCCAATTAGTTTTTTTTAGTATTTTTATTTTTTTATTTTATTTACGTTTCTGCTAAACAATTTGAAGAATTGTATCTAAAATAGTAATATTTTACCGATTCTTATGTAGACCGCTTTATTCCTAGTGAAAAATCATTTAACTTTACTGCGAATGCCCATGACACTTTACGAACAAAGGGGCTCCTAAGGATTACATAAATGAAGGTTCTAAGATTAATCACTGGAAAAACTCTCCGAGATCATGTTGGCAATGTTGAATGAAGGAAAACACGTGTAACAAAGGATATCGTTCGGTGGAGTAGATCCAGAAGAAGACATTGGAGGGACCACGTAGCCAGAATGGATAGTGATAGACTTGCGTATATAGCGGCGAATGAAATCCCCTGTGGTCGCCATCTACCCGGAATACCATCCAAGACATGGAAGGATAGTTGGACTTAGTCATCTCAGCAGGCATTGTTTTTGAATAACAGACCAACAGGTCTACTAAATGAACAAGAAGAAGAATAATTAATACTTCCTAACACTCTTCTCAAGTTGCGAGTTGCGAATTATCATATGACATTTTCTTCCAACTAATCAGTGTTTCCAGTCCAGAGAAGCGATAATAGCATGAGAATAAATATCTCCTCTGCTGGGGATCGAAATTTACCTACCGAAGTTAGAATTTTTTTTTATGTAGAATTTTTGCAGTCATTGCCCATTTTTTTTAATTTTCATAAAAAACTGTTTATTTTCCAAAACTCAATGAATAAAAAATATGAGACAAAATTACTATTCAAACTGTACAATGTTTTGGTGGAATTTTATAGATATGTAAATGAATGATATTCTTAATGAGTATCGTTTTGAATTGGGTGCTTTTGTTGAAGACTTATCCTCCATTGCATACACTTCAAAACACGGTTCATTTTCCTTCATTAACGTAATAAAAGAAAGGGATTAAAGAACAATAACACATAAAATTAAAATATACAAAGCATCGTGAAAATTTAATCTCCTTGGAAAAATAGGCATTCAATTATGAAAACTCCAGGGAGTTAATATTATACTTTCATCATAACGTTCTGTTTCTGTAATGCGCATTGTTCTGGAATAATGCGAGTACCCACTCGAGGGCACAATTTCAATTCTACTCTGAAATAAATAGATACAGGTAATGAAGGTACATAGATATATTACTTTAATATTCCTATTTACATTTTACTGATCACAAAACAAAAATATCGCTTATCACGAGTGATATTAGAAATGATGCAATCATGATATTCTGAATCTTGTGCCTTATTAGTAGAGACCTGAATAATTAGCGTTATTTTTTTTGGAAAAGGGATGTTATTTTTTGTAGAAAATTGATTTTTTGAAGAAATCAGTGTTTATTTGCAATTTATCAGAAAAGCTGTATCATTTTTAAGAAATCGATGTTGTTTTCTACAATTAAATATAAATTAAGGTAATTCAACACGTGATTTAGATTCGCAATATTTTTTTCAATATAAATTATAATTTTTTTTCAATATAAATGACCTTCAAAATTTTGTTACTCATAATTTTTAATTTTATTTCCAATCAGGACTTAAACACTTATGAATTTTTATTTTTCCATATATTTCAAAAACCATAAAAGTTCAAACACTGAAACTTTGCATGAATCTATTTATAATATAATTACTGTACACCATATTTTTTCGTCCTTCAACGGATTGCCAGTGAAATAATTTTTCCTTAATCAATTTTCGCGTTGGAAATTTGTATTTAAAATAAAAAATAAATTGATGCGAAAAAGTACAAATTAATCATTTTAAATGTATTTTCTGCATAAATTGACAATATTACTGTTTAAAAAGGAATTTTAAACATTCAGTATAAATTTTAACTGTAGTAATCTGCGGAATACACATTTTGAATACTGACAACATTGCTTACAATATGTCATAATAATACGCAAAAAAATGACAGGTAATGTTTTCGTTTAATCGCATTAATTAATTATATATATGCATAATTTATCATTATTATTGTATTATTATAAAAAGATATTCTTTCATAACTGTTGTGTACTGTTCTAAATGATATTTCGAATGTACATTCAAATTATCAATGTTTGTAATTTCAAACGTACGCATTTCTTTCCTTTCTTTCAAAACATTGTCGAAATTTTTTTTTATAATTTACGCATTTTTACTATAAAAATATTGTTTTATTACTTGATTTTAACGTTTTCACGTAAAGATATTTAGTTTTTATATGTTGTTTAATGTCCATGTAAATAATGAATTTAGTGACGACATCGATTCATACTATTTGTATGGCAGTATACACTACACAATATCTACGGGGACTCTCAATAGAATCAACTTTGATACTTAATATCCATACATAAATATATACCACAGAGCTGTTTACATATTCGGGGCAGGAAAAGAGATTGACCTCCACACTATCCTATCTTGACATACATGTTTTGTATAGTATAATTATTTGGATTTAACGGTTTATAGATTGGTATGAATTCTTCAACTAATACATACTATCGCCATCGACAGTTGTACTACATGCAACTAGTCATATTTGAACTAAATATTTATAACTCTTTCCAATTATATGAATATTATAAATATAATGGATAAAATACATACTTTTTAAAAATGTTTATTAAGACTTAGCTACAAGAATTCTTTTAGGAAGAAATACTCATGGGAGAGTATGATGGTGTCAGACGTCATTTAACTCTAATACATTAGGTATACGACTTTCACAACCATTGATTCAGGAAACAAACATATTTTTAATGGACCAAAAATATTTTTAAGCGACCGGTTTTAAGATAACCGCTTATTCATCAGGACAGATGACGTACTAATGTAAAATAATATTAAATTAAATTAAATTCTAAAATACAGTGTTATTTAAAAAAAATCGTATAATGTATTAATATTGAGACTGATAGCTAACACCTGAGTGAACAAATGTCACCTAAGTGAACACATTCATTTCCGTTTTCCGTATGTGTGGGCGGTTAATAAAAATGAATTATCGCATGGGTATTTTTGTCACCAAATTATATCAATCTGGGGGGCAAGTCTGGGGGGAAAGTCTGGTCAACCGGCGAAATCAAAACCATCCATGTTTATTCATATCATGGATATAATTATCTTATGGAGTTCTGTAATATCTTAAGATTTTATGGAACTCCATGTGATAGTTATATCCATGATATGGGTAAACATGGATGGTTTAGATTCCGCCGGTTGACCAAACTTGCCCCCCTGTTTGAAACTTTAATGGTCAATTCAATGTATAATCTAAGAAAAACTGATTTGCATGGACGTATCCATTTAGTCTTATCATGTGTCTGCAACCCTTCTTCACTTCTTTGGTCTAATAGTCGCTTCTCAGATTGTATGTCCTTTGTGTGAAATTTCACAACTGTAATAAATCTAATTACTAACTAAATTTTTAATATCTCTATTGACATATAAAAATTTGTCATAAAAAAACAATTACCTACTCCCGACAGGTTAAAAAATATCTTGTTTACGTATAAGCAATTGGATAATTTGTTTTTAATAATTATATAGATATTCGATTTCTATACAAATTGGTACAAGTATTTGTACAAGTATGTAAACAAGTCAATGATGAATTAATAATTCTGGCGCATTTCAAGAGTGACATATATGCAGTGTCACCTCATGAATTAGGATTGTGACTCATTTTTTACAAACCAATTTCTCAATAGATGGCGTTACAATAAAGTTTCTTCGTCATATTTATATATAACATAGGTATTTATATAGAACTTTCAAAAATTGGATTGATAGGAAATTCGATAAAAAAGGCATAATTGTTGAACGTTACGCAAGCGCATAAAGTGACTACATAAACCAGCCGATGACAGGTCGTAAGCTCTGTAAATGCCTTGATTTCCTTGTTCTCCTATAATATTCCAATTTCGTCTCTTTTGAGATATTAAAATTTTGTCATAATAACCAACATTAGGCTTATCGTAAGAACATCAAGTCATGATAAAAAATTATGGTTTTGAAGCTGTTTGGATAAAATTAAAATGAACTTCATTCCACATCAGAAATGAAAAGATTCTGATCCACTGCACAATATTCATACTTGTTGCTTGTTTGGATTCTGTTCCTCGCTGGGACTGACAACTCGGTATGGGAATATACAAAGAAACATTATCTAACTGATGGACTGATAGGCTCATACATATCTAACGAGACGATTATGCAAATTGATTTTCTTTTCCGTCCCAAATTCTCTGAATACTTTAAAATATTTTATTATTGTAATATTATGATGTTCAACGTAAGAATTCCTCCCGGCTTTGTTCAAATTTCGCAAAATAATTTTCCGACATTGTATCTTCAATTTAGAGGAACTTCTGTTTTATGAAATACTTAACACAATACTCTGTACGAGTACAATTAGCATTTCGTGTAGTAAACATTTAAAGGCATATTATTTTGCAAAGTACTCTGGAAATGCATTAAAGATTTTCATTTTTTAAGATAATAATATCTTTAATTTCTTCGAGAATAACCTTCTGCAAAAAATACACCATATGTAGTATTGAGAAGTAAGAATAATTAAAATGGTTTGAAAAAGGGTACAGTGAACACAGAAACGAACGGGCGCCCCAGAATAAGATAAGCTAGTACACGATACCTGCATGATGTTTAATGAAATAAATAAATAAATAAATAATGTGTCGTGAAGGTACACACGACACGTAGGTGGGACATGGCCTCGTGGCACCACCCTATAGGTACCTTCCAAGATGGGTAGGGTCCGAAATTCGCATTTTCTGGTGGTAGTGGATGAATGTAGAGAGTTTTATCGGCAATTCAATTTGGTGTGTTGCTGCTGTTGCGACACCGACCGACGTGCACGTTTGTATGACGGTTTAATAATAAACCCAGATGGGGGAGTGGGGGGCAGAGGGCCCGCGAACGTCCTTTGGGACCTGCCCCCGCTAGATCCCGTCAGTGCGGCAAAATGCGCATTAAATATGCATCAACCTGTTCCATGTTAGTCTTTTGAGATGCCATCATGCGAGGACCATACATAGATAAGTGCACCTAGTTTCTCAAACTATCACACAACGTATTATCATACCTACATACATACATATACTATCGCGTTGCCTTGGTTGTCAGTAAAATGCCACTAATGCATACTTCAGCCAAATCTGTCATTAAAACAAAATTTATATCTCTACCAACTGAAGTATAAAGCAAATTCGGAACCATAGCATAGTACCTAAATGAAAATAAAATTCAAACAAAAGAAAATAGACAGATCAAAGCAATGAGAGTTATTTAAGAATAATGTAAGAAAAAGTTGAGGTCCAGTAATCAGTATTTTCTCAGTACGGGACCTTACCTTTTTCTTACACTTTTCTCAAATAACTCTTGTAATACGACCCTGAGGAGAAGAAAGTGGAAATTGGAGGAAGCAATATAATTATTTAACAAACATATATTTTTTCATACATATTTTATACCTACTTCAAATTTTTGTAATAATTGTATGAAAAGGAACACAATTGCTGACATAAACACTGCTGCATAAAGGTACACTGCACTGTAAAACAGTTTGTAACAGTTTCTAGAGATTTTATTTTTTAATATGATACTGTCGTCGTATTTATTTTTGCTAAACATCAACATAATTTTTTTTCTAGTGTTCATCCCTGCAAAGAAATAGATAATTCATAAGGGTCACAAAAACGTGATAACTGAATAGACATGAACCCTTCATTATGGATTCTTATAGTTTGTAAATTATTTGACAACTTTGATCCTTCCTGTAGAGTAGTCTAGAGAAAGGTAGGTGGCAGTCGGGAGTAAAGTGAAGGTTCTGGATGGATGGAGGTCGGAGGGATTTCTTAATAGTGATGTCCCAAATGAAATGTGTCAGAGGAGTTTTTACTTTGGGACAGGATCCTCATGAATTATTTATTGTACTTTGAATCTTATTTACTTTCAATGAAATACATTTGTAAGGTAAGTAAGTCAAACATGATCTTTTTGTAATATTTTTTTCTCTTTTTACAAGTTGTATTCCTAATATGTACAGAAATATTATAAGTAATAGCCAGGAAATAATTTTAAGCGATTCAATTACCAGGATTCTTCTTGATTTTAAACGAAGTTCTGGCATTGATAACAGTATTGTTTTCTTTTTCTCTCAATGTAATATTCTTAGTGAAATCTCATTGTAAACTGTCGATTCGTTCAAGAGAATTTATTTCTCTTAACGAATCGACAGTATTAATCTTAGTCCCGTGTGAGAGATTTGTATGGCCAGGGGGGTTATACTCATGACACATTCTTGATACGATCTTAGTTTGCCTTAATCTTAAAAATGTATAAATCAGTACTCGATCATAATCTTTTAGCAAGCCGGACCCATTCCACCCCCCACTTCTTGTGACATTTCCTGTTAACTTAACTAGAGACCGTTTATTGAAAGGCAATTATAGGGAAATTACCCTTTATGGAAGAGCTGACTACCCACACATTAAGTCTGGTCTTGCATCGCACGACTGGGCATTAGAATTATCTGACCTCACTACAAATGAATGTGTTGACAAATTTTATCAAATAATTTCGGATCTGATTCGCGAATACATACCAACAAAAAAAGTTAAATCAGGTAATTCCTACCCCTGTTGGTATTCTCCGGCACTTATAAGGGTCATAAAAGAGAAGTCGACTTTTCATAGGAAGTGGAAGAAATATAAAAACCCAATGGATTACTTATCTTTCAAATTATTAAGAGGTCGTCAAAAGCTAATATTAAAACAATGCCATGATAAGTATTTAATCAATATAGAAAAAAATATTCAATCTAACCCCAAATGTTTGTTCTCTTATATAAAGTCTAAAAAGAAATCGGGTGATATCCCAAACAAAATTAAGTATAATGACAACGTCTTTACAAAACCCGCCTCCATTTGTAATGCTTTTAACGAATATTTTACGTCTGTACTTATTCAAAACTCAAACAGAAATAATTACGAAAGCGGCGAGACGCAACCTTTAAATGATAATAATCTATTATTAATACATGACTTACAGGTGGACGTTTCGTTAGTGAGTAGGTATATAAATAACTTAAATATAAACAAGGGCTCAGGATCCGACAAATTACCGGGGGTTTTCTTGAAGAATTGTTTGCCTGAGATATCGGAACCTTTATCGATAATATTTAATAAATCTCTGCGCGAAGGTTGTTTCCCATCAGTGTGGAAACAAGCATGGATATCTCCAATACATAAAAACGGAGATCGTTGTGACGTTAAAAATTACCGACCAATATCAAAACTCCCAATAGTTAGCAAATTACTCGAAAAGATAATAATAAATCATATTAACCCAAAAATAAACCCATATATCAGTAATAGTCAACACGGATTCAGAACCAAAAGATCTGTTGAGACAAACCTACTTGAGTTTACCCATTATATAACACAATCGATGCATGAAGGAAAACAGGTTGACGCCTTCTATAGTGATTTCTCCAAAGCATTTGATAAACTTAATCATAACATTTTGTTGGAGAAACTATATAAACTGGGAATCAGGGGTAACCTCCTAAGATGGTTTGAATCCTACATAAAAAATAGGTCTCAGGCGGTAACTGTATGCGGATACACATCATCATACTTACCTATTCATTCTGGAGTACCCCAGGGGTCCCATCTGGGACCACTCCTGTTCCTAATATATATAAACGACATGGGAAACTGTGTAAAAACCTCGAACTTATTACTATTTGCAGACGATGCTAAACTTTATCGAAAAATCGAGTGTATCACTGATTGTATTGATCTTCAAAACGACATCGACGCACTAAAAGAGTACTGTCAGGTAAATCAACTGTTCCTGAATATCGACAAGTGTAACTTTATAACTTATACCAGAAACAAAAACAGGATAAACTTTGATTATAAATTAAATAGCTCGACTCTAGAACGTAAGTCCGAAATGAGGGACTTGGGAATTATATTAGACGAAAAATTAAATTTCATTAAACACTATGACAATATTACTTCCCGTGCTTACAAGATCCTAGGCTTTATATTTAGAAACACAAAGGATTTCCGGAATCCCAACTCGCTGGTAATACTGTTCAACTCGCTTATCCGAAGTCTTTTGGAATTTGCCTCTGCGGTCTGGAACCCGAGTTATACTGTCCACATTAATGCTATAGAGAGATTACAAAAAAAATGCATAAAACAATACAATTTCAGAAACCGTCGGTATTTCCGGTATTATGATCAAGCACTTACACATTATAAAATAAAATCACTGGAAGACCGAAGGATAGTTATTGATCTGGTCTACTTGTACAAAATTTTAAATAATATAGTCGATAGTAGTGCACTCCTGAGTGCAATCCGTTTCCACTGTCCATCTAGAAGCAACAGAAATAAAACACTATTTTATATCGAGTCCTGTAGAACAAACTATATATTAAACACATTTGTCAATAGAGCGTGTATTAGTTTCAATAATAACTGTATGACCAATACAAATATAGACCTGTTTTCATCAAACATTGCATCCTACAAAAAAGAACTGTTAAAATCAATAAATGGATATATAGTCTAATTAAGATGCCTATATTCTTGTGAAAAATCTAAATATATACTATAGAAAAATTATGGAAAAGTATATATAAAACCTAACAAGTAAAATGTTATGGCACTGAAATAATATATTATAAACAATAAATTCATTGAACTGTAAACATAAGCGAATGAAATCACAATTTGAAATAATCTGCGAGTTAACAAATATTTTTAATAACGTATTTTAAGATATTTATAAAAAAAGATGACAAATGAACAGTACGTAAATGTTTTACCCTAGATAAAAAAATGTACATAAAATATTTGTATGTTATGTACTTTTATTTGTCTCTATTTGTTGCTAAAAATAAGGAAATAGATATCATCTCCATCTCCATTATCACTTGAAATATTCTTTTTTCGTATTTATTGAGAATTTTTACCGAATAAACAATATAAAATGTAACTAATAACTAGGAAATACTGTAATTGGCGATATAAATAAGAAAATTATTTACTGTATACCTATAAATGTTTGTAAACAGCTGTTGTATTTCTTAATAAAACAAAATAAATAAATAAATAAATAATCCAATATTAATATTTCTCTACATTTAATCAAGAAAATTTGTTGATATCTACGTTTAGTATGAAATTATCATGAATCGTTGTGTAAATTTATAGTATTATTTAATTAATTTAACCTCAAAGATTGCGTAAGTCTGAAGCTAATCTTAATTTTACTCTAATCAACTTCATGAGTAGCCTCTTCTGGTCTAGGTCTATATTTTCATGTTTTTTTCAACTAAAAAAAAACAACTTAGAGGCACTGCAACAAATATGTTCTACATATTTGTGGATTAACTCAAAATTCAGAGTAGAAAATTTATTGCGTCTGTGTATCTGTGTGTCCCCTTATGCCTTTTGATCCACTTGATTCACAGATTCTAAAATTTCAGAACGTATAGAAAATTTTAGGCGTACTAAACTTTTATACTCAAAATTTCGTATCCTATCCTGACATAGAGACATGCTGTCGACAGGGCGGAATGGAGGCAGTTTCTTGAGGAGGCAAAGGCCCACACCGGGCTGTAGTGCCATTGCTGATGATGATCCTAACATACATTTTTATTTTATTAATTTTATAATATATATATATATAACGAAAAAATACAGAAAAAGATGCACACTAAGAAAAAAACATATGACTCTTTACCAGAGTGCAAGCATTCGTATGTAAAGGACCTAGGTAGATGTTTTGTATAAAAAACAAAATATCTTAAAATATTTAATAATTTGTAAAAAGTGTTTATAGTTTGGTACGTATTCTTCAACTATACATACTATCGCCATCGACAGTTTAGATCCCATGTGTTATGTGCAACTATTTTATGTAAAAGAAAGACGGCCTTCGTGGCTCAGTTGGTTAGATATCTGACTGCTGAGCCAAAGGTCCCGGGTTCGATTCCCGGTGGAGACACAGTTTTTAATTGTGTTTTCAGTCTGGATCTGTGAGACGATTAATATCGTAAGTCTCCAGAATGTGGCAACTTGTTATTGGGTTCGTGTTAATTAATATTTGACATTGTACCTACCTGTTAGTTGCCCGAGAAGCAATATTAAATAAATAAATAAATATAATTCACAAAAATAACAATAGTATAACGAATGTTTATGTGACATTATATGTTCGAAGTACGCAACGAAATCTAGGGTGTTCAGTTTTGAAACATATTGAAATCATAGTTAATATTGACAAACATTCAGATTAATAATTTTATAAAAAAACAATTGTATACAATGGCATTCGCAGCTCAATTAGTTTAAAATTTTCAGTCCGGTTTCGATGTCCGCAGTGTTTTTGCACAATTATTATATTTTATATGCATGCAATATATATTTGTGCATAGTGATTAAGGGGGGGACTGCTGCCAACGTACCTATTTTTCAATTTGATATACCATCATTATTTCTAATCAAATCGTTTTGAAAAAATAATTTAGATAGTTTGATTTGATAAAATCATCAAATCACTGATTGTCCTTTACTTGATAATGTTTTTATGTTTAGTTTGCACATTAATGAACAATTATTTCTTTGTTCAATGGGAATATGCAGAGATATAATTTTTTCGCAAAATCAAAAGTAAGTTTGTTTGGTTATATGTGGACTCTTGTATGTTTTCGATGTTAATGTGCAAAGTAAGCGAGTAGTTTAACAAGATAAGTTAATGATACCAAATTACGATGTATGGGAACGGAATTAGGTAAATACGGGAATCTATGTAGAATATAGATACTTAGATCAGGTGGAACGATAATTGCTTTTTGAGTACTACTACATACACAGGTGCCTAGGTACTACAAAACTTTATAATTGGCTTACGAAGATTCTAAATGCCGTGCATTTCAAACTTGATCTTAAATATTATTTTTGATAAAACAAAATCAAACATACTTACTGATGAAAAGGAACTTAAATTCATCCAAAGTTTTTGTCACATTTAAGAAAAATACTTGCTTGTATGGAACCCGTATATTATTGTTGGAGTCCGGCATAGGGCATATCGTCGTAAGTAATTTACGTTACTTTTTTTATTATATACATACATACATACATACCATCACGCCATATCCCTTACGGGATAAGCCGAGAGAACCGAGCGCCATACTCCTCTATTTTTGCATACATTCCTAGCTTCCTTTACATCCATGCATCGTCTCATACATGCTCGTCGATTATTCAAGCTTGTTATATTTCCTTCTTTCAAAATATCATTCACATGGTCATGCTATCCCTTTCTGTCATGCTACTCCCACGTATATTTTTTTGGTCAGTCGTTCATCATTCATTCTTTCAATATGTCCAAACCACCTCAAGGAATTCACTTTCATTTTATTTATAATACTCTTCTTCACCTTGCATTCCCTCCTTATGTCCTCATTTTTTATTCTATCATATGTCGTTCTATTACATACTCTTCTTAGTGATCTCATTTCTTTTTTTTATTAAAAAAAATAATATGTAACCTATTATTATTTATTCATCTTTCTGTTCATAATATAAACAAATATACTGTACACTGGCGAGCTTATTGCCATTAGGCAATTTCTTCTAACTAACCAGATTACAAAGTGTGACAAAATTGTGTATGTACAAGAACATAATAATAATAATAACAACAAAAAAACCAAAGATAATATAAAAAAATATAATATTACCGTTCATTATTTCAGCCACTGGCATTATTCCAAAATCGTTAATCCGTAATTTAGAAATTATAGATTTATCGAAAAATTTAATAATAAAAATGCAAAAAACGGTAATTATGAATACATGTAGAATCGTTAAAGATTTTTTAAACGTTAATATTCGGGAATCAGTAGGGTTGTTAGGTAGTATAGAGACCTCCTCAGAGCCTAATCCTTTGATATGTTAAGTATCTGGATGGGTGAACTATTCCCAATTGAAAGCTTGATGATGCGTTTGTTGCATTTTATTTTGCTCTTTTAAATAATTTACAATTTACGCATTGATCTGCTTATTCTTTTGAGGAAGTGTATAATGGTAATAATAATAATTGAGTGTTATTATTTGTAGTGCTTAATTGTTATTAATATCATTAGTAAATCGGCCAGCGCCGCGTTATAAAAAATATATATATTTATATAGTATAACATTTCCTTTTTCTTGTTTTAATTGTATATTATAAATATAACACTAAAATACAATTAAAACAAGAAAAAGGAAATGAAAAATATTTCATAGCAAAAAAAAGTATATGGTAAGGACAAGGAGAGGAAATCGGGATCGGATAAATATTCCTTCTTTAGTTTTTTCTTGAAAATACAAAGTGAATATTCCATAATTTTGCTGATTGTACTTCGAACGAAGAGCTGAGAAATTCTGTATTATGGATAGGGATGGATAGTGTTGTACGTGTTCCGCAGATCGGAGTGGAAGTCCATAATCGGATAAATGAGTGAATTTGTTTTAGAGGTACTGTGATTATCATTAAAACAATAATTTCAGCGACATACGATGTTATTTGAGGCGACAATAATAATAATAATGTATTTTATATACTGACTATACAAGAAATGAAATATAAGAAATGTAGACAAAATTGGGGTAAAATTTGGATATAATAATGTACTTAGCTTAAATAACATACATATTATAAATGATTTATTAGATCTTTTAAAACAAAAATTCGCAGTCAAATCTAGTAGACTTAAAAGATATAATTATATATATAATAAAAATAATAATAATAAATTATTTAAAAAAAATGAAAAATTGTTTTATTCCAAATTAGATAGTCAAAATAGTAGTACTAATAATAATATAACATTAACCTCTGAATCAGATATTCGCGATTTTTGGTCCAAAATTTGGAGTAACGATATAAAACATAACAATTCGGGCCCGTGGATAAAAGATGAAGAGCTGAATTTTGCTGATGTGGAGGAAATGAATTTCTCTGAAATAACTTTAGATTTATTAACAAAAAATATTAAAAAATCTCATAACTGGAAAGCCACGGGTTGCGACGGAATAAATAACTTTTGGTATAAACGTTTCACTTCTTTACATCCACTTTTGGCTAAAAATTTATCAAAATTAATACGACATCCTCAAAATATTCCAAATTTTCTTATTAAAGGAATAACATATTTAATTCCTAAAAATGAAAATATTAATAATCCTTCTCAATTTAGACCGATAACATGTTTACCTACGATTTATAAAATTTTAACTTCCTGTATGACGGATTTAATTTATAAACACGTGGATGAAAAAAATATTTTATCGGAAGAACAAAAAGGATGTCGTAGAAAATATTTAGGATGTAAAGAACAACTAATAATTGATTCAGTAATTCTTAAACAAATACAAACAAAAAATCGTAATTTACATGTAGGATATATTGATTATAAAAAAGCTTTTGATAGTGTACTCGTGGCTTTTAAAAATATTAGAAATATACAAAATTAGCCCAATTTTAATAAACTTTTTAAAATGTATTATGTTAGGCTGGAATACAGATTTAAAAATATATTTAAATTCTAATAGAATATCTATTCCAGGAATTAAAATCAAACGCGGAATTTTTCAGGGAGATTCATTGAGTCCACTTTGGTTTTGTTTAGCTCTTAATCCGCTTTCTAAAATGTTAAATGAATCTAAGTATGGAATAAAAATTAACGGTCACCCACGGTCCAATATTAAAATTTCGCACTTAATATATATGGATGATATAAAAGTATATGCTAAATCTGATTCAGAATTGGAAAAAATGATTAGGATAATAAAAGCATTTTCAGATGATATTAGAATGTCTTTCGGTTTAGATAAATGTAAAACGTTACATGTTGAAAAGGGTAAAATACTAGAAATGGGTGGAGATATACAGAGAAATTTTCAAATAGATAATTTGAAAGGGTTGGAGGTTTATAAATATCTAGGTTATCCGCAGTCTAACAAATTAGACCACACTAAAATAAAAAATGATATCAATATAAAAATTAAAGATAGGATTACAAAAATATTAAAATGCAATCTGTCAGCTAAAAACTTAACTAAAGCTATTAATACTTGGGCAATACCGATATTGACATATTCTTTTGGAATTATTAAATGGTCAAAAACAGATTTAGATAGTTTAAAAAGAACAATTAGAACGCGTTTAACTAAATTTCGTTGTCATCATCCTAATTCCGCGATTGAACGAATCAATTTGCCTAGGAATTTAGGAGGTAGGGGTATAATAAAAATAACATCGTTACATAATAATCAAATCGAATCGCTAAAAACTTTCTTTCACAAAAAATCTGATAGTTCTTTAATGCATAAAGTAATCTGTGAGGCGGACAAAAATTTAACAACATTAAATTTAAATGACGAGAATGCCAATAACAATATTATAAATATAAATGATGACCTTCTAAATTCGTGGCTAAATAAAATAATTCATTCTACACATCCAAAATATCTCAACCAACCTTATGTTGACAAAATTTGGTCAAACAAATGGTTGAGTATTGGTGATTTGGACGCGGATTTAGAAGGTTTTATAATAGCGATTCAGGATAGAGTAATAAAAACTAAAAATTAGCAAAAATATATAATAAAAGACATAAATGTAGTAGATGATAGTTGTAGGAAATGTTTGGCTTTTCCGGAAACAATCGAGCATATAATATCGGGCTGTTCTTTTCTCGCGCAATCAGAATATACATTTAGACATAATCAGGTAGCAAAAATATTACATCAAAATTTAGCTTTTAAATATAAATTAATTGACGCGATAAACATAAAACCATATTATGAATATGATCCGATTTCATTTTTAGAAAATAATAATATTTCGCTTTATTACGATAAAACAATATTAACTGACCGGTCAATTCAACATAACAGACCCGATTTAATAATACATGATAAAATTAAAAAAATTACATATATTTGCGACGTGGCTATTCCAAATTCTAGTAATATTATACAAAATTTTGATGAAAAAATTAGAAAATACACCGCTTTAGGTAACGAGATTAAAAGACTTTGGCATTCTCGTAAAATAATAATATTACCGTTCATTATTTCAGCCACTGGCATTATTCCAAAATCGTTAATCCGTAATTTAGAAATTATAGATTTATCAAAAAACTTAATAATAAAAATGCAAAAAACGGTAATAATGAATACATGTAGAATCGTTAAAGATTTTTTAAACGTTAATATTCGGGAATCAGTAGGGTTGTTAGGTAGTATAGAGACCTCCTCAGAGCCTAATCCTTTGATATGTTAAGTATCTGGATGGGTGAACTATTCCCAATTGAAAGCTTGATGATGCGTTTGTTGCATTTTATTTTGCTCTTTTAAATAATTTACAATTTACGCATTGATCTGCTAATTCTTTTGAGGAAGTGTATAATGGTAATAATGATAATTGAGTGTTATTATTTGTAGTGCTTAATTGTTATTAATATCATTAGTAAATCGGCCAGCGCCGTATAAAAAAAAATTCTTGCAGTTTTTGAACAAGTTAATTTTTTTTTTGCACACTAGATCGACCTTCTCTATCTCAGATTCTATATTTTATATTTTGCTACCGCGTTTTCAATCTTAATTATTTCAACTTGCATAAATGCTAAGATCACTCGTAAACAAGGGGATAGCCGCAAAACAATATAGAATTGAATTTAGTACATCCACTATGACTATAGGCTTAAATGGTGGATATGGTCTACAGGTTCAAATATAGTGCAGCATAGCTTAAAAAACTTACATAGGTGGATAGTTTAGAAAATTTTATTTTAAGTAGAGACCTCAGACAAATATGTAATTATTTATGACTTATTTTGGTCAGAAGGGGGCGCCTTTTAATTCACTATACCATAATATAGTCAAAAAGCATACGTTAATTAAACTGAAAACTGCGATTTGATTCAATGATTGATATACTTGTATGCACTGTACAGCACGAATTCCTTAATTCTTCTATCTGAAATAAAAATTCACACAAATTCTCATATAAGGAACCCAGAACTATATATTTAGATTACAGTTTTTCAACATTAACACAAGTTTTTTTTTATTCCATTACTCGGATGTGTAGATTTTATAATACTTTACGTATTAATAAGGACATAGATATTTTTGGTGACAGTCTGGTGATTTGACAATTTTATTGACAATTTTATTTCTAGCTATTATGTTTCTCTTTTTTATCTGTTTGTGCTTATTTGTATCTTCTATAGTAATGTTTATCTTTTTGTTTTCTTTTTTTAACATCTTTCACTTTCTTTCTTTGTTGTGATATTAATTTCTATTGTATCTATTCATTTTTATATAAATTCCATTTAAAATATTTTTATTTTCTTATAGATTTGTATGCCAATTTTTGATGCAGGATGTGGCCGCTTGTAATTGGCTGACCAGTTTTGTATTACCTTTTTCTTATTTTATGAAACTATTGTTGCATAGTAACTTGTTAACTGTTAGTGGTCCTTAATTATAAATAAATAAATAAATTCTTAGTAAGCTATTTATTTTAATTTGGATTTTTATGTAAATCATTGAAGACAAACTAAATTGCTACAATAGCGTCCCAAAAATTTCTATGTACTCCCCCAACGAAGAAAGTCTTAATATTATCCATGGATGTTATAAGACAGAAGCGACACGCACAGAATGTGGACTCCTGGTGGTTCTGTTAGTATTACAATATCAGAATTCTTGGAGTATTTGTAGTTTAATGATGGCGCGCATCATCTTACCACGTCACGTCCACCCCAAAGATGTCTGTTCCTCTTTTTCCCTTTGAATAATAAATAACCTCAAACACGTTTTTTTATCAAAGAATGCTTAGAAAGGTATTTTGAATACAACAGCATTTTCCGTACCTGACTTCCTATGTAATAATACATAATATATTATGCTAAAGTTCCTACCCTTAGTATAACAATAATATTTTTGCACGTGTATCTGTCAAAATACAACGGCTCGACAGTTTTGCCTTCTTCACTAATATCGTAATGGATGGCTATGGTTGACTTAGTGTATTATTGACAGTGTATTGGATTTAGAATATTTGTGTTTATAAAGGGACATTTTCAGATAATTATTTGTACATATGTTTGCTAATAAAAAAAGACGTCAAAAAACATTACATCCTCGGAAAAAAGTTCAGTTAGATTTTTTCAATGTTTGATTTATCTACTGTTTATAACCATTAAACAAAAAACTGGCATGAACGTCACCACAAATAAAAATACACACAAATTGTTTGTCTATGAATAAAACGTTAAGTTGTTTAAATGCTTGTTACCCGATTGCGAATAAAAAAATCTATAAATAAGCACATATAAATAAATTTAGACGTTTAAAAAACTAATAAACAATTAAGATAATTTTATTGATTTGACATAATCTGGTTCTTATTACAAGTGAAACAATGGTTAGACATACCTTATTATGCTACGTATTATGAAAGGTGATTTTTGAATCTTAATTAAATAAAAAAGTAAATAATTTAAGTTTTTAATAAAACAATTAAGAGTGACATGACACGAATATAAAAGAACAAAATAATTCAATTCATAATCACGTTTTAGTATCAAGCAATCACAATGTGGCAGTTGGTAGGTACATGTCAATTTTTTTTTAAAAACTAAAATTTACTTACATCGTTGCATATAATTTATATGGCATAATACATAATATCTACGGGGATTCTCATAGTTTGATACTTACATAAGCTTCATACAGTCATACATACCATCAAGCCGTATATCTAATCGGAGTAGGAAAAAATGACTGACCTCCACACTATCCTATCCTGACATACATGTTTTGCACAGAAAAAAATATCTTTAAATATTCAAAATTTTGGATTTAGTGATTTATAGTTTGGTACGTATATTTCAACTTTACATACTATCGCCATCGACAGCTAGATTTCATATGTTATATTATGCAGCTATGTATGTAGGTTGGATAACATAGATTACTTGAAAATTCTTCGAAACACAATTGTTCGAATGCGCAATTGTACGAATAACAATTTTTCGAAAATCAGTTATCAGAATGACAATTGTCCGAAAGCAAATTATTCGAACTAACATTTGTTGGAAAACCAATTGACCGAATTTAATATATTTTTGTGTCATTATGATGCCTCCTTTGACATATTTGTTGCCAGTAAAATATATTCGATGAAGACTATTATTACTTTTTGTATTATTGTTGGGTACCTACGTATGTTTGCACATTTTTAATAACTGATGTTTGACAGCGCGGTGCGTCGCCATGTTGTTTATTTCATAGATTTTTATTATAGGTACATAATATACTATGTAGATGTAGTACTCCGTGCAAAAAGTGAGTCATGGAATATCGCGCGTTTGACGTTTTGGTTGGCAACAAATTTCAGTTTTCCTTACATTTCAACACATCCTAAATAACTTTTCTCTGAATCTAAATAAACAAAGTGTTTTTTTTTACGACAAATAAATCCGAAAACAATTCTCTATGGAAAAACGATGTACTAAAACGTCAAAAATCCCCCGGAAAAATGCCTCACTTCGATTCATACAAAATTTGCTAACTACGACATCTAGTATATTATAATAAAAATCTATGGTTTATTCCTCTCACGATACTAACAACGTGACGTCATAAAAATTCTAACAATTGTAATTTCTGATAATTGTGTGTTCGGAAAATTGTTTTTCGAAAAAATGTGATTCGAATAATGGCCATTCGTAAAATTGAGCATTCGGATAATTGTTTTTCGAATAATTTTCCTGTCACCGATAACATATTCGTATGGTGAGTTAAATAAACGTAATGTTTCAATATCAAATTCAACGACAAACATATCAAGAATATTTAATATAATATTCAACGTTATATTCTTGGTAAATGGTCTCATTTTCACCTGAAGACTATATTTTTGATGTCCTATGGGTACCCGCGTGTTAAGCCATGTGAGCTAATAAAATGCGAGTTCCGTTTCTTGTAGCAATAAAGCACTTTTATTGGTCTGGCTACTAAAATATTCATTGTGGCAATTTAGTGGCTACTGACACGTACGTGTCCAATAGCCACAATACACCTACTGAATTATTTCATATATGAGTTATATATGAATCATCCATGACCTGCCACTAATATATGTACTTCCCTATCTACTCCTATTTTTAATGTAATTTAAAATAGTCACAATATACTTTTATGTGTACCTATATTTTATTTTAAAAGTATAATTATTCAATCGTGTTTTATTTCACATATAAAATATCATTATTTCAAATCAAGAAACAAACTCTTACATAAATATTTCAATATCAATTTGAAATGTAATTTTATTTCGAAGCTGAATAGTTGGACAGCAATAAAATAGCAAAACTATAATATGTGCAAAAAGCAATACGGATAAAATAAAAGGCAGAGAATTGATCCAAAATCATTATAGGTAAATATATTCCAGATAAATAGTGCTTTAATTCACTATATACATATGTACCAATATAACTGATTAACATTATGTTAATATATTATATAGAAATTAATTCAAACTAAGTAGGTACCTACTTAATAAATTTTTGATTATTGTTATTTTTTGATTCACATTAATATTATTTTTTATTTTATGACAAATTTAACATCTCAATAGAGGCGAAGTTGGAATATTATAGGAGAACTAGGAACTCAAGGCACATACAGGGTTTACGTCATGTCATCGGCTGGTTAACGTGATCACATTATGCGCTTGCGCAACGTTCACCAATTATGCCTACTTAACAAGTTCCTTACAAATCCAATTTTTGAAATTTCTATATATTTTAATAATGAAAATCTAAGAACACCATTGCCATTTGCCATTTATGAAGTGATAAAGAAACTTTTTGTAACGCGTAAAGTGATCACGTAAACCAGCCGATGACAGGTCGTAAGTCCTGTAGGTGCCTTGAGTTCCTGGTTCTCTTATAATATTTCAACTTCGTCTCTACTGAGATGTTAAATTTTTCATTAAATATCATTGACTCCTGTAGTCTCCTGTTAGGGAAAAAAAACAATGTTAGCAACTATAACAATATTCGAGTTATTTTTTATGTTGTTCTAATTCTTCATTCTTTCTGTTGTTTATGGTATATTCTCTTTTATATTTATTTTACAATCCGTTTGTCTTGTTCACGGATAATTTACTTTGTATTTTATTATCTTTCGTACATATTTATTTAGTATTTCGCGCTCTTTTCCTCGGGATAAGCATATCTAATGCTTTTTGAGAATGTGATAAAATGATTATTCAATGATTGTTCAATTGTCAATGTCACGTGTTAAATAAAAATGTCTCCATAAATTCATGATTAGCATTTATTAAATAAATCTAATTATTGAATCTCGAAGGGGAACTTTATAATCAATATTAGGTAGAAGAATAAAAAGTGTGTACCTAGATATATTTATTATGCAGGAAAACTTTACTTTATTTTCTTTATATATTTTGTCTCATTTTAATAAGAGACGACAAAATTCAATATTACAGGTAGTTCAAGTATAGTAAACTAAGAAATTAAAATCTAAACTATCGAAAATTGAATCCATTTCTGAATCAATAGATTGTAAAAAATAAATAAATTTAGAAGCGAAAGTCCACCCATCATCTTCCCGAGTATTTTATTTTACAAATACTTAAAATTATTTAAACATGAAAATATAATGCATTTTAATTTCGTTGTTCGTCAAATTATGTTTCAAAGTTGATAACAAACTATTATTATTTACCTACCTTTATTATTATGGCAGTACTTTCTAATGCGTGTCTATTTTTTAACAAAGCTTGAATATTTTATGCGTTGATTTTAGCTTTGAAGTATCATATATACTGAAAACACACAATGCATTGCCTACATGACATTTTCTTGTCAAATTCATGTTAATGTACGCTTTGGGATTAGCGTGCCCAATGCTCAATCATGAAATTGTGATAACCATCAACTTTTGCATGTTATTCGAACATTTCACAACTAAACAAGAAATAATGTGAATAATTGGGTGTAAAGAATATATATATATTATAATTATACAAAGATATACAAATAAATTTATTGTATCATGTTCATTGAATATAAAATTGGTAAATACTCTATTGCATAGATAAATACCCACATACTCGTATAAACCATAGAATTTTATATAATATAGGTACTAGATGTCGCAGTTTGCAAATTTTGTATAAATCGAAGCGAGGATTTTTTCCGCGGGACTTTTGACAACAAGGTGGACAGACCACATTGTTTTTCTATAGAAAATAATGACTAATGTGCATTGATTTCTGCTTTATTTGTCGAAAAAAACACTTAGACTTAACTAAGATTTAGAGATAAGTTATCTAGGAAGTGTTGAAATGTATGGAAAACTGCAATATGTTGCCAACCAAGGCGTAAAATGCGCGATATACCATGACTCACTCATTGCACGGAGTACTTCATCTAGTATATTATATGGAAATCTATGGTATTAACATATAAAATCACAACTGTAGACAAAAAACACAACATGTATTTCAACATCGCTTCTTATTCGTCTATGCATAATATCTATTAAGCTCCCCGTATTCTCAACTTTAGAGATTTTTAGATGATCATGTCAGCTTTTTAACCGACAACTTTTGTTTTTCATTCTATTATCTAATAATTTTTACAGTCTATTTTTAGTTTTTTTTTTTGAAATACAAAGTGAGAGTTAGACCACGCAATATTCGGACTTAGGCTATTCCATAATCTTGCTGATTTCATATCAAATGACGAGCTCAGAAGTTCTGTATTATGGATGGGGATGAATAGTGTTGTACGTTCAGTAGATCGGAGTGGATTACTGTAACTGCATCCGCTGGATTTATATTCACGTGTATTTTCTAAAATATCAAACGTTTATGTTAGGCAACATGCCATCAAAAATAATTACGATGATGATCAAAATCCCCAGAGAATTTTCCTACAAGATTTGACTGACGTTAAATACTTTATACAACTTGACACACTTAAACATTTAAAGTAGGTACCTTATACTCTGATGGAAGATAATGCGGCTGACTATGAACGAATTGTGTGAAAATACATATACATATATTGGAATACATTGCGTCCAGATTTCCGCAATGTTCAAACGGAAAATACTTATATTGTACAAAAACCCACAATTGAGCAATCAGCGTATGTACCTGGAATGATCTACATTTTTTGTTTACTTTTCTAAAAGAAGATATATCTTATCTTTATTAGAATATAATATATGTTGTTTATATTAGGTACTACACACTCTTCTACACGTAACGAGATAATGTAACACTAAACTTTTGTATTGAAACAGAACACGATTGAAAGCCACTAATCGTCATTTTGGAATCATTTCACAACATTGAAATTTATGATTATAATAAAACACGACATTTAGAGCAAATCATAAAAACTGGGGGCAGGTCTGGTCAAACGATGAAATTAAAACCCTCATTATTACCCATATCATGGATATTATATAGAGTTCTATTATATCTTGAGATATTATGCTAGATTATCAAAAAGCACACACTTTGATATACCTATTCATGTGAGTGAAATCGGTTTCGCACGGAAATTGTGACACATTTCACATAGAAAGCAAGCACTGAGGCCCAAAGTGTGTTGTATTGACTCATCATAGTCACTAGGGTCAGGTCATCATGTGAATACATACATAGTTTGGAGTTCGAACTATTCTAAACCCCACTCTTAATGGTTTTTGATTAATCTGTCATTCTTAATTTCAATCAGCATTGATATTATTTTCGATACATAAAATGTACGATTTTTTACTATTTGTGTAAGTCAGGTTGGTTGAGTCGTGTGGTAAACGCAAGATGGCAGTATGTGTCGTCACGTACGGTCATTTGATTAGTCATGCCCACCTAGATGGCCAATTAACTGTCAATTTCATATCTTTTACCTATGTGACTGATAGTTGGGTGGGCGTGTTGAATGGGCGGGGGCCCAGCTCACCCCGCCCACACGGATATCGGATCGGCTGCGATTGGCTCAGTCCGACTCTGGTGGGGAGGAGGCAGACCGCCCACTCGCCGCCTAGTTCAGAGTGTCGCCCGCCGCCAGCTCGTATGGACGTAAATGTCGCACACGTAAACGTGAAACGTGAATGTAAATCGCGTGAATTTTTACGCGGTCCACAAACAAACTTCAATACACAATTATATTTATTTTTCAGAGATGAATGACATTCATACATAGTATTAATAAAAAAAGATAGAGAATATTTGCTAAAAAAAGCACATATAATCATTGTTTATGAAAAAGACACATTTGTTTATTTAAAATTTAGTACCATAATTTATGAATATGCTATATTTATTAAGTTAATAATATAAAATGGACCATTAGTAACAAATATGATGAACTATTTTGGATTTTTTGATGTAATTTGATATAAACGTTGAACAATTATTTATTACACACCTGTTGAAGAGATGTATTTTTGTTAACAAACCACGTGGAAAAATGAGGTTATAAACAGTTTATAAACAAAAAAACATTGTTGCTCGTATTATAAAAAATAGTTTTTTTGACAGTTTGAACATCAATCAACATTATCTACGGATCTTTGATTTTTACTACTCAAGTGCAGCTGAGAACACGTGAGTAAATTTGCATTTTTGAAAATACTATTTTGTGTCTCAATAATATAACTATAAATAATGTTCGCGAAAATAATCTTTAATTAACAAATTATTTTCATCGATTTCTGCAAAATGCGGAGGTGCATACCGATATGTAGGTACAAAAATGTACCTATGTACCTACATATTAAATAATAGCTTGATTAGATTTAAATTTAGCGAAAATGTAAGTACTTAAAAAATACAAACACAATTTTTAAACGTGGTTATAAAACTATTAGGGACTCTTATATATATTTTTCAAAATCTATAGGAGGGTAAGTACCAACAAATAATGAAAATGTCACTGTCAATTTTTAATAATTTATTTATTTTTGTGTATTCTCTGATACATGTTTAACTCGAAGGTATACAATCAATGCCAAAAATATATTATGTACTTAGGTATATGTGATTTACCACAGTAATTTATTTTATTTGAATTGATTTTTTTATTAAATGGGCAACGTACAAAAACATCAATTCACGAAAGAAAAAATATTTCGTATATACCTATACATTTTTTTATTTATGAATATTTTGGAATGCGTGTCATCCACCGAAAATTTTCAATATTTGTAACAATGTTGTTCTACGTTTTAAATTATGTACTTTTATTATTATTCTTAAATACTTAGTTGTTTTTCTAAAACAGTTACAGTAAAATAACAAAAGGATTTCACGTGGGGTGCGCAGAGCGCAAATCTATATTTATTGCTTAATTGGTATATGCGCAAACCGCCCTCTTCCACGATGCAAATGTCCAAGATTTTTGCCGGAAACTATATATAAGAATTTAAATATTTCAATAAACATTTTTGAAGTACGTGGCTTAATTTTACGCCAGTGGCGTGCGGTGTAAAGTTTGGCTGGCTAAACTGAAACTTTTTATATAACTTCAACCTCACTATATACATTTTTTTTTCTACTTCAATTATTAGTCCATTTCCTGCTTTTTTACTTTAGTCTAATTATTATAAAATAACATAACGTTAACTAATATATGTAATATAAACATTAAATTTATAATTTATTTATATTTTTTTTTTCATTTAAAAATAAATTGATTTTTAATATTATTTTAGCTATTTTTTATTTCAAAATCTGTTAAAACAATTTAGCCAAAATAATTTAATTTGTAACAATAATTAAATTATTTTGAGTTAATTATACTGTTATTAACAAGCAATAATACAAAAAAAGTTCAACGACACACAAAAGTGAAACAATAAAATAATAAATAATATTTGACAGTAAAAGTAGATTTATGCAAAAAAATAAGAACAGATACAAAAGTATTACTCTTTATATTAAAAAAAAGAAAAAACAACAAATTTCAATCTAAACAATATCACATGTATTAAGTTAGTAGGATGTGAAAAATATCAGGGTGCACATATGCATTCTAAAATTATTAGACAAAGACTTTAAAAAAATATAAATTGAATATGAGTAAAAAAGGAATAGACGTACTCATAAACAAAAAAAAATCCTTGCGAATAACAAAGAGATTTGATTTGTCCTTTTTGAAAACCTATAAAAATATAATGTCTTTTATTGTTTGTTATCATATCTTATTACAAATTTTCAAAATAGAATAATTTCTTTATTTTATTTTAAAACACAAGGTTTTTATTGTATGGGTGTGTGAGGCAAGTCGAATATTATGGGTTAAATAAAATGTACGCCACTGGCCAGTAAACTCTAAGTATGTAGTTATTAAGTAGCCTACTACATGACATTGTTTGTCTAACATGGTTCAGTTTATATTTCATTACATCCTCTAGTGTTTTTCTATACTAGTTACATGTAACACATGAGATCCAACTGTCGATAGCGATAGTATGTATAGTTGAAGAATAAGTACCAAACTAAATCCAAATTATTGAATATTTTAAGAAATTTTATTTTCTATATATAAACATGTAGGTATATATGTCAAGATAGGACAGTATGGAGGTCAGTCCTTTTTTCTTACCCAGAATATGAAAACAGCATGATGGTATGTAATGTATGTTTGTAGATTAAGTTTCAAAGTATTGAGACTTCTTAGATATTGTGTATAGGCGACTGCCATACAAATTGTATGAAGCGATGTCGTCAGTAAATTCTATTTTTATAAAAATTGTTAAAAAAAAATTGAGATGTACTGATACAATGTTAATATTTTTTATAGAAAAATAAATTATCTAGTTGGGGTGTATCGGCTTTTTTCGATATTTAAAAAAAAATGGAAATATAGGCAGTTAAACTCATAAATTTATCATAAAAAAAATATTTTTCTTTATAAAAAATGTTTGAGAAACACTGGATTTTTTTGAAAAAAATAATTTGAGATTTTGTATTTGTCTATGTTTATACCAATTTTCAGCGTTCTAGCTTTTATGTTTGCTGAGATATATGGAAAAATAAACCAAAAATTCAAAAGTTGAAAACCCCTGACTGAAACAAAAATTCACAATTCTGAGTATAAAAGTTTTGTAGGCCTATAACTTTTTATATATTCTGTAATTTTGGGATCTGTAAATTGAGCGGATCAAAAGTTATAAGGGGAGGGGGACAGACACACACACACAGACACACAAAACTCACATAAAATGTTCTACTCCGAATTCTGAGTAAATCCATGTATGGGAACATATATGCAGCGAAGCCTCTAAGTTGGTGTTTTTAGCATGCAAAAAGTTCACTACGCCATACAAAATGTTCCTTCGTACACGCATCTTGGATTTAAACTGCCTCTTCCTTCAAAACAATTTCATTCTCTTGAACGAATCGACAGTTGGAATATTCAACTTTATAGAAGACATTTTTGACCTTCGTAACTAAGATGATTTGACACCTGACTTCAGATTTGCGAATTTCGATTCCTAATTGTCTCTACTTTTAATTAATTTTATTTTTAGGGTCATTTGTTTGTTCGAAAAATAACATCTTTAGTTTCTAAAATGTAGGGTTTCAATTTTCATGCATAAAGTTTTTTTTATTCAAATATTTATTTATCTTTTTGTACATAATATTAACAGACATATTTAACACTGGCGGGCTTATTGCCATCAGCCAATTTCATCCAATCAACCAGATTACAAAGTATGAAAAGATGATATGTATATTATGTCCCTATCTACAAAAGCAAATAAAAAACGAAAAAAAAAATATTTTAAGATAAAAGAAAGCAAAAAACATACCTATTTTCATATACAAAAAAATATTTTTGTTTGATTTAGAAACTAAACGGAATTTTGGTTAATGAACCATATGTCATTCTCAGTGCATATAGTATTGTAGGCAGTAGCGAATTTAATGTAGAACCAGAAAAGCCGGGCATTCCTGCACAAATATTAAAAAAAAAAATACTTATAATAAAATCAGGTATCGCGCGCGCCTGTTCAAATATTATAAGACGTTGGTTATTTGTGAAGTAGCGCACGCTTGTTGAATACTATATACAATTATTTTATACTATTTGAAGCATAACTTCGCTACCTGTTCGCAGATACGAGCGGGATTATTGTTTTAGTTGTAAAAATATTCCATTTTCTTTCACACAAATAGTATTAATTCTCGCTCTTAATGGGCATTAATCCGCGCTCCCTATTTCCTATTTTCGGCTTCAAATAGAGAATGCCTACATATTAACTACTAAGAAAAGCAACCCGGCTTGTACATCGTTTTAAAATTACAAAAAAACATCTGTTTGATAACAATAAGATAGACAAAACAAATCTAAATTTCATGTTTAAATAATGGAAATATTCATGTTTACCTTCAAAGGATTCTTTGAAACTAAAGTATAAATAACTACAATGAAAGATATGCAAAAACAGAAACAGTTACAAAGCGAATTTTTCTGTTTTAATTATGGTCGCTGTATTTGAATATCCAGTGTTGTATTGAAATACACAATTAAATATTTCTTTGAGATTCGAATGGAAAATATTTCTAAAAAATATAACTGAAAACATATATTAAAGGATCGATAATTAAAATAGAGAACATGCATGTGTGAGAGACATAAATAAAAAAGAATGATTAAGAGGTAAAAAAGAACGGCGATCATGAAAATACTAATGATAAGCTGTGAAATATTGCAGTTTAATTAATAATTTAACTATAAAAATTAAATTTTACATCAAAAATATAAACGGTCTGTCATTGGTTGATCACTTCATGACGCCACACATCACAATAGATAATTCATTTTGACGTCTTGTCTATAGCGTGAAACGTTTCACTTAGTGTTTTCAAATATTATAATTATTTCCATTTCAGCTATCAATAAAAGCAACACCGGAAGTCCAACTAGGTGAACCTGTTTTTATAATTAAATATTTAGATTTTTTGTTAGATAGTAAATAATGACTACACCGAGAGAAAAATGAATTAAAAACCAGAATTCCGTTAAAAAACTGTATTATTCAATATATTAAAACGGATGTCTGGTTTTAATTTTGTTTTCATCTCAAGGGATGCTTCATATTCATACAAGAATACAACATTTATTTTTAAACATAGAAAAAAACAGAATTCCAGATTTTTCAGACGGATTTTTTTTATTGTTTACTCGGTGTAGGTAAATTAAGGGGAGGACTAGTGCCAACGTACCTATTTTTCAATTTGATATACCATCATTATTTATTATCAAATCGTTTTGAAAAAAATAATTTAGTTAGTTTGGATATTAAAAAACAAAAATATACCTTAACTTTTTGATAATGTTCTGTATAAATTCTTGTAGAAAAATAATGGCATACCCCGATTTTCAACGTTTATCATATATTTTTAATAAACTATAAGACGTAGAGTAATATATTTTTTTTTAAATTAAAGAAGACAAAAATATCTAGAAAAATATGATGTGACGTTGCATTAGTGCTTCAGGTTTAGTAAATAAACTTAAAAAACATTTATTTTTTATTCAGCGCCATTGCGTAATAAAAGTTTTTTTGGTTTATTTACTTAACCTGATGCGTTAATGCAACGTCATATCATATTTTTTCAGGTATTTTGTTCTTCTTTAATTTATAAAAAAAATATTGCTCTATACCTTATATTTTTTTAGAAATTTAAGATAAATGTCTAAAATCGGGGTATGCTTATTATTTTCCTACAAGAATATATACAGAACATAATCAAAAAGTTAAGGTATATTTCTCTTTATTAATATGCAAACTAACTAGGTTATTTTTTTCAAAATGACTCGTTTAGTAATAATGATGGTATATCAAATTGAAAAAATAGGTACGTTGGCAGCAGTCACCCTCTTAAACTATTTTCAAATAATTTTCTTTTGATATTTTGACTAACTGACAATCATAGAGACCGACAAACTCGTTCGTATGACAGATATGTAGTAATATAATTTCTATAATAATAATAATCAATACAAAGATCTGTTATTTGAAATACCGGTCATGTCCTGTTATGCAGCTCTGTATTTATTTATATCATACTAAAGTATCTCTACTCTATGTCTATCGTTCGTTTCTGTGACAGTTCTATTTCCTTGGTAATTCAGTCAGTATATATATACCTATGTTGTACCTGGAATGACAAACCAAACCATATTACCAACCTTCATATTCTACACAAATAGATAACTACATTAACGGTGATGATAATCTACACATGATATAATAGTTTAATAGATATTTTGAATGAATTGAATATCTATGTTAATATTATCTTGTCTGACGTGAACTATGTATTTTATTTATTTATGAAACTTTTTTTTAAATATAATTTGTACACTGGCGGGCTTATTGTTAAACGGTTATTTCTTCCAACCAACCAAAGTTTAAGTTAAATATATTATACAGTGTATAATATGGCAATAAAAAAAATACCTTTGAGAGGATTTTTGTCGTCCGAGGTGCATCTGGTCTGGAGATGAACATAGCTACAAGCTCTATAACTTTCCCAATGGAGTGGGGTAGGTGACTGCGATCATATGACTAAAATATTAAAAAAATTACGGAAAAAAGTAAAAAAAGTCAAAAAAAGATTGAATATGTGAGCAATTCATAGCAATGATAGATAAATAAAAGTTAAGGAGAGGAAGAGGAGAGGAAAAGGAGAGGAAGAGGAGAGCAAGAGGAGAGGAAGAGGAGAGGAAGAGGAGAGGAAGAGAGAGGAAGAGGAGAGGAAGAGGAGAGGAAGAGGAGAGGAAGAGGAGAGGAAGAGGAGAGGAAGAGGAGAGGAAGAGGAGAGGAAGAGGAGAGGAAGAGGAGAGGAAGAGGAGAGGAAGAGGAGAGGAAGAGGAGAGGAAGAGGAGAGGAAGAGGAGAGGAAGAGGAGAGGAAGAGGAGAGGAAGAGGAGAGGAAGAGGAGAGGAAGAGGAGAGGAAGAGGAGAGGAAGAGGAGAGGAAGAGGAGAGGAAGAGGAGAGGAAGAGGAGAGGAAGAGGAGAGGAAGAGGAGAGGAAGAGGAGAGGAAGAGGAGAGGAAGAGGAGAGGAAGAGGAGAGGAAGAGGAGAGGAAGAATAGAGGAAGAGGAGAGGAAGAGGAGAGGAAGAGGAGAGGAAGAGGAGAGGAAGAGGAGAGGAAGAGGAGAGGAAGAGGAGAGGAAGAGGAGAGGAAGAGGAGAGGAAGAGGAGAGGAAGAGGAAAGGAAGAGGGGAGAGTAAGAGGAGAGGAAGAGGATAGTAAGAGGAGAGGAAGAGGAGAGAAACAGGAGAAGAAAAAGAGGAGAGGAAGAAAAATCAAATATTTTAATATACGACGTTTGTCGGCCTTCGTGGCTCAGTTGGTTGGGTATCTCACTGCTGATCCAAAGGTCTCGGGTTCGATTGCCGGTGGAGATACAGTTTTTTATTGTGTTTTCAGTCTGGATCTGTGAGACGATTAATATCATAAGTCTCCAGAATGTGGCAACTTGTTATTGGGTGCGTGTTAAATAAATATTTGACATAGTACCTGTTAGTTGCCCGAGAAGCAATATTAAATAAATAAATAAATAGTAATATCAAGACTAAAGCTATTCCATAATATTTGTTTATATAGTTCTGATAAATAGTTTAAATAGAAAAAACTTTATTAATACCCGTATACACAGACAAATCTCGAGGAAGCCTCAAGCCTTGAACGCACCTTCAAGATTTTGTTATTCAGTGTGAATGTGACGTCACATACCTCGAGGAATACATTCAACAACATGTATTTCTTTACATTTTGTTATGCATAAATAAATACCTATGCCTGTTCTTGACATGCGCATTCTGCTACTTTGAAGTGCGTACATTCCTTCAAGTATTTAAATAATAAAACAAAAGATCGGAGACAGAAGAGTTGAATTCCTTCGAAAGAAAGAATGAGGAATACTTTGATTCTTTCTGTAGAATATATATATATATATATATATATATATATATATATATATATATATATATATATATATATATATATATATATATATATATATATATATATATATATATATATATATATATATATATATATATATATATATATATATATATATATATATATATATATATATATATATATATATATATATATATATATATATATATATATATATATATATATATATATATATATATATATATATATATATATATATATATATATATATATATATATATATATATATATATATATATATATATATATATATATATATATATATATATATATATATATATATATATATATATATATATATATATATATATATATACAGTGGCGTGCAAGCCATACATGCCTATATGCCTGGCATGACTATCAAAATCCAAAAAAAAAATCAAAAATAAAAAAAAAAATAAAAAAAAAAAAAATTCAAAAAAAAAAAAAATTAAAAATCTTGTACGATATTTTTAATATATCAACGAGTTGCAGGCCGTATAACGAATCATAAAACAGTTTTTATTTTTTTTCTAGCGCAAATATTAACGGAGATATGAATTTCTTAAAATTTGAATAATTGTCCTTTGTAGGTTCAATTTGCCTGTAATTATTTTCGTCTGTTGCAACACTGAATTTAAAACGTATGCAACATTGCTTCCAAGGAAGAAACATTGACAGTTTTGATAACAGTAGCTAAAATGTCAGAACACATATATGGTTCACGATTTATTTCGCGACAAATTATAAATCTCTTTTTACTTTTGTCGTTAATATTCATTGCAGTATGCCTGATACATTTGAGCATACAATACACATGACTAAAGGAACAAAGGTTGTTTGTTTGTGTTAGTGTATATGTGTATTTTTTAAGGTAAGATTTATGCTGGGCATGTATGAAGCTTCTTCAACAGTTTGTATGTATGGGTGTAAGAATATTCAGATGGTTTGGTTCAACATGGTACATTTTTACATCAACGACCGTTAGATTATTGCATGTTACGCCAAGATTTTGGCGCTAATATAAATATATTGAATTGTTTTGATTCGAATCATACCGAATAGATCGTTTATCTTTTAAATGACTGGAAATAAAAAGGAGAATAATAATTGTTTCTAATTAAATTTCAAAAAATATTTAAAATATTATTAGTATTATGCATTTGCCGCGTAATTCAAAGAAGTTTAAAAATTCGATTTCATTGTAAAAAACCAAGTAAAGATTATATTTTAAATAAACGTTTTGTAAAATATGCAAGAAATTTCAAAAAATAATGTATGTAGAATTTGTAAGGAATTCATAAATATTATTAAAATTTAAGAAAAAGAACCTTTGCGTAAATATGAGTAATATATCACGACATCTATGAATAAAAACTAATGGACGAAAAATAAAATAACGTATGAAAACATTTGCTGCTAGTAAATTTGTTCTGATAATGGTTGGAAACTTGGAAAGATACTTCATAGATGTCTCTGAATATTTTAACTAACATTCATGATATGTTTTCAATATTTTATATGTTAATTTTAGTTCATGATATGTATTTACAGTAAGTTATTAAAAATTTTTTACTTATTAAAGGGCTGCATTTAAAATATTTATCAATAGAATTGAAATATTCATAATATTATGCAATTTTGATTATTTGCTCCTACCTTTACGCAATGCGTGTAATTGGTGCTATGTGCATAGTACAAAACAGGAGTTAAAGAAAAAATATAAGGTGAAAAGATATTATGGAGGTTGACTAAACAGAGGATGTAGTTTTTTTGGGCAGAACCAGCCGAAGGACCCCTCGCACGCCACTGTATATATATATATATATATATATATATATATATATATATATATATATATATATATATATATATATATATATATATATATATATATATATATATATATATATATATATATATATATATATATATATATATATATATATATATATATATATATATATATATATATATATATATATATATATATATATATATATATATATATATATATATATATATATATATATATATATATATATATATATATATATATATATATATATATATATATATATATATATATATATATATATATATATATATATATATATATATATATATATATATATATATATATATATATATATATATATATATATATATATATATATATATATATATATATATATATATATATATATATATATATATATATATATATATATATATATATATATATATATATATATATATATATATATATATATATATATATATATAATTAATAAATGATTGAAAAAGTGAAATATGAAATACTTACGTACAAAATATTCGATTCCTTATACAATCAATCTACACGGACTATAGTAAGGCATTCGACAAAGTAATACACTCCACGCTCATTCTCAAACTTCAGCAAATTGGTATCCACGGCGATTTATTGAGATGGATTTCATCATATATATCAAACCGCAGCCAAGCTGTTGTTGCTAGTGGTTTTAAATCTAATTGGATCCGGGTCACTTCGGGGGTTCCTCAAGGTTCCTTGCTGGGACCACTTCTGTTTAATATCTATATCAACGATATCTCTAATTGTTTTACTTTTGCTAAAGTCTCACTTTTCGCAGACGACATGAAAAATTATTGCCCAGTCAAATGTATTGAGGATTGTGAAAAGATTCAAACTGACCTTAATCGTCTCGACCTATATTGCAAACAACACAACCTACAAATTAACCCTACCAAATGCCACTGCCTAAAATTCACCCGGAAACTTCAACTATAGTTTAAATAATCAAGCACTACGTAACGTAAAAGAAACTAAAGACCTTGGTATCATCCTTGACTCAAAACTATTATTTGACAAGCACATTGATTACATTGTATCCAAAGCGTCTAGAATCCTCGGCTTTATTCTCCGTACATGCAAGCATTTTAACAATATATCTACATTGAAAACATTATACTTTACATATGTGCGCAGCATTCTAGAATATTCTTCACAAGTCTGGAATCCTAGGTACTCTACCTACATACATAGAATAGAAAAAATTCAGAATAGATTCCTAAAGTACCTCGATTTTCGTTCCTTCCGAACTCATCTTAGCTACTCTGATTCTGCTGAGTTCTTTAAACTTAGCACATTGGAAGACCGCAGAAATATTTCCGACGCCGTCTACTTATATAAAATCGCCAACTCCATCGTGGATTGCCCGGAACTGCTTGAACGATTAGCTCTTCGAGTTCCCACCCGAGCTACCCGATCCCACCACTTATTAGTTTTAATACAAATTTTGAATTTCTCGCTTGTGTATTTAATTTTTATTAATCCCTTTGTACATAATATATGCAAATTTATTACACACTCGTAGACTTATTGCCATTAGGCAATTCATTCCAATCAACTTATAGAGTTATATAAAGGATCGGGTTATATTTCCAGATGAGGTATAGTTTTAATTGTGTTTTCAGTCTAGCTCTATGAGACGATAAATATCTATCCAGAAAGTGTCAATTTGTTATTGGGTATGTGTTAAATTAATATTTGAATAAGTATATTTAAATTGCTTGAGAAAAAAAATACAATCGACTATTTTATGATAACATATACTATATACGCATAGATTGGACTTTTTTCCTACTGGTAATCAAATAAATTTGTCAAAAAATAATAAATACTTCCTTGCATCCTGCATAAGTGGCGAATTAAGTGGCATTTGGCAATTCTTCCTACTTAACAGTGTTTAAAACCCACAGAAGCAAGAATTGCGTAAGAAATATAAAGATGAATGTAGGTACATATTATTATGTTTATGTAAATATGCACCGCCTATAATTTCAATCACGAGCCGCCTCTGCCTTGCACCCTGCGCAAGTGGCGAGTTTATTGCCGAATGGAAATTTCTTCCATCTAACCAGTGTTTCCAGCCCAGAGAAGCAATATTAGCGTGAGAAATGAATTTAAATAAATTTCTCCTCTGCTGGGAATATGACGAAAAATGTCATCAGTATCTAAGCTTTTCTCGAGGTGTAGACTTTACTTGAAAGATCCTTGAGGGCGACACGTACCTTCAAGGTACCTACCTTTAAGGCCTTCACAATACTCATACAATTTGACTCTGAATACGGGTATAAGACATCTGGAGTCCCCCAGGGATCTCATTTAGGTCCCCTTCTCTTTAATATATACATAAATGACATCGGAAAATGCTTTTACAGTAGTCAAGTATTATTATTTGCCGATGACATGAAAATTTTCAAAACAATCTCAAATTGCTCTGATTGTGCCGATCTACAGAAGGATTTGGAACGTTTATCCGTTTATTGCAATGAAAATTATCTTTCCTTAAATATATCCAAGTGTTTTTCTATATCTTTCACTAGGAAGACAAAATTTGTAAAATACAATTATAAACTGAACAATGTAGTTTTACCGACGAAAACAGACTGCAAAGATCTTGGCGTACACCTTGATTCAAAACTTCTCTTCGACAAACATATTGAAATTATAGTAAACAAATCTTATAAAATGTTAGGCTTTATATTTAGAATCAGCAAATACTTTAAAAATCCCAATACATTAAAACAATTATATTGCTCTCTTGTCAGAGGTCAACTTGAGTACGCATCAACTATATGGAATCCCCAGTACAAGGTTTACATTCACTCGTTGGATCAAATTCAGAATAAATTCATTAAATATTCAAACTACCGTTGTAACAATACTAACCAACCTACTATACTAACTTCTTTAACCACGCGACGCACAATTTCAGACCTTATGTTCCTTCATAGTATACTAAATGGAAACATAGAATGTCATGAAATTCTTACCAATATCAAATTTAATACATCTACTCGCCGGACAAGACATACGTCACTTTTCTTCTCCAATATCTGTAAAACAAATGCTTCCAAAAACGCTCCGATTAACAGAATGATAAACTTATTTAACTCTTACGAAAAAAATGCCGACTTAGACATATTTTTCGATTCACATATAACATTCAAAAATAAACTTATATCTAACATCGTGACATTATAACAATTAGGTACTGATTAATTTTATTTTTCCCAACCACCCTCAGCAATATATTTTCTTTTTCTTCCCAAATCATGTATCTGTCAATATATGTTCATCTACACACACATGCACACCCTCTCTCACACACACACATACACGCCCACACACTCACACTCTTTCTAGATATCTCTTTCGCTCACACATGTATTACTCTTCTCTCATGCGCGCACCCCACTAATTCACACTTTTTTTGTTGTATTATTTTGATATTAGGTATAGTACGTAAGAGGTACATGTTATTTTTGTATTTTTGTTTATTTAATTTCAATAATTGTATGCATGTACTGTGTGCTGTCCTTGGTAAAATAAAATAAAATAAAATAAAATAAAAAATAAGCTTGCAATTCATAGTAGAGGATCTTGCCATGGTTTTATCTCGTAGTGAACATAAGGAAATATAAGAAAATGCTTTTTTGGTTTTCTAATAACCATTAAGGTACATAAACCATAAAATTGGAATCAATGATATGATTGAATTGTTGCGTTAAAGAGTTTATACGCGATTTAAATTATCGGAAACTAACGCTACGTCCTACGTAGGCGATTCAAAGCGAACGCGATTGCGAAGCGATGCGGTGCGGATACAAGCGAATTCAATGCGATGCGGTGCGACGCGGCGGCTCTGTCCTACGTGTGCGCGAATCGTTCCCGCCAGCTACCGCCACCTACTGTCATGGATGTACGTATATAAAATACTCAAGAAGTATGTACGGCAGAGCAGTGAAGCTAATATTGTGTACTTAGAGAGGCATATTTATGGGGGATATCACGATTTGTATGAAGAATTACGTGATCTTGAATTAATAAATGAGACTGAATTTACATCTTTCCGGGAAACATATCATAATTTGACATTCGTGCAAGCGAGAGAAAACTTTGTGTGTTTTGAACAACATCATATTGTAAAATAGCAATAATAAATAAATGTGTTTACTTGTAGTCCCATTTATTTTTGCCAAATCCTAAAATTCGCGGTTCGATAATAATTTGTCGCATAATATGGGACGTTCATGGACAGAAATTAAAATTTCTGTTTCTGACATGTCAAAAAACAATGGCGCCGCTATCAATTCGCGCGAAAATATCAAACCAACTGATCGCGTTTGCTTCGCATCGCGCCGCGCCGCATCGAAACCAACTCGCGGTCGGTAACGTAGGACACTACCATAGTTACCGACTGTTTGTTATTTTCGCGCCGCGCCGCGCCGCTTCGCATTCGCTTTGAATCGCCTACGTAGGACGTCGCGTAATTTTGTTGATTTTTTGCATTTAAAGAACAAACCTGACCTTAAATGAAAAACTATAACGAACATTCACTTTGATTTTATGCACTCTTTAAGCACGTAAAATTTATTTCTCTACATCATATTTTATTTATTTTATATTACTTCTAACAGGTAGGTACCATGTCAAATATTAATTTCACACACACCAAATAACAATTGGCACATTCTGGAGACTTCAATTACCACAGATCCGGACTGAAAACATAATTAAAAACTATGTCTCCGCCGGTAAGCGAACCCTGGACCTTTGGATCAGCAGTCAGATACCTAACCAACTGAGCCACGAAGGCCCACATATGGTTATAAGTAATTGATAAAAAAGCTGAAAATGGAATTTTTAATAACTATTTCACGGGAATTTATGTTGAATTTAAAAATTGTGTGACGAACATTCACTAGAGAAATGTTGAAAATACTTATGGTATATTTTTTAGAAACGCACTTATAAATATCTGAGAAATCTGATTTAAATTGGGTTACTTACATTTTTATTCCCTACTACACAGTTTTTTGTCTGTTTTATGTTTTTTTACAAGATCGATTATTAAATAGGTATATGAAAACTATTTACGAATTATTGTAGTATCACGTATATTTATTCGACAGCATTTTAAAAAGCTAAATCAATCTAATAATGGATTCTGATTTTTATTCGTATAACAACTCGTATTTTTAACGATTTTTACTGATAGGTTTTCGGTGGCATTCATTTAATTTACACCATATTCACATGACATGGCAGCAATGATTATGATATTCATCCTTGTTACAAGACGATCGGGTGTTAATGGGCCAGGTGGGTATAGGTGTATGAAAGTACAATGTTCCACCCTCTCATTAAAAGCATAGGCAAGCATCCCTCACAATGTTTGAAGTCCGATTAGTTTAGTTACTTGTAAAAGTGTTAGCAGATCCAGTCACCCCATGTAGAAGGTGGATAGGGGTGAGGACGGGCGAGAGGGGGGTGCCGCGGCGACGCCGCCGGGATTTTCTGGTGCACCTCATTTGTTTACTGAAATTGATAGCACAACTCGGGATGATTTTGCGACTTCACGAAGCTGTGCAATTCCGAGTATTTCGAGGTTTTCCTCCAATGAGACAAGATATTGTAGGTTGGATAAGGTCTAAAATGGATAAAAATGAAATATTAGTACCTACCGATGAAATTACTTTAATTATTTTGAGATTTAATTGTAAAATTTTGTTTTATTGTAAACATAATAATTGCAAATGAAATGAAATGATTAATTTTATTTAATTAATTTATTTAAATTCCATTATTTTTACATATTATATATTTTAGAAAACAATAAAAATACTATCAACAATTGTTACTGCCTCACTAGACGAGGATTAATAAATGAAATGATAAACGAGGATTTTGTTTACAATAATAGTTATGTTGGATACAGAGAGAAGGGAATATTGCACCTACCTGGTGGAGAATTTCTTCCTTCTTCTGGAGTCTTCACGGAAGGCACTCACTGTTCTCTGTTATCACAACACACACTATATTGATGGTGTATGACACCACTTCCAAACACGGTTTGGGTATTTGAGGAGGCGCATGGCGCGTAATTTTTAGATGATACGAAATGACACAAAATATGTATATTTCGATCGTATGTATCGAAACTAAATTTTCTACTTCAACTGTGTGTGACGTACACGACAAGATGACGACGATGTATACACTGCTGTATCGTACAGCTGACTGAAAAAGGTTTTTATGCTGTATCGTACAGCTGAGGAAAAGGTGTGGGTGTTGCCACATTTACCGAACAAGTTAATTATTAGTAAAAATGAACACAACGATTCCATTACCGATAGCCTTTTCTACAATCGAAACAATAAATAGAAAGATTGTATGAGCGATTTGCATCACCTATCAACTTTAAATACATAATATAAATGATAAAATGGAATAAAATATCTCCATAGTCGATTAATAATCATAATATGTTTTTTTAATCATTTTATAAACTAATTTTAGGATATATTTGTATTAAATGTTCACACGGTGAGTAATTTTTAAATCATCTTTATATGAAATTATTCTTGAATATCTATAGATATCGTTTTCTACTTCTTAAAAAAATCTCCGAATTTATCAAAAGTGTTTATTGTAATAAATTTATACCATATCAGTCAATAGCTAAAAAATTGCGATATATTTTGTTTATAATTTTCATTGTTTTTATTATAAAATTAGTCCAACTGTCGATTTGTTCAGGAGAACTTTGTTCTTTTAACATATCGACAATGTTTCAAGCCAGGATACGCGAGAATTGTATGCGGAGGTCTACTTTTTTCACGGCTTTTCCAACTTTGAAGTCAAAAAACACCAACTTAGAGGCTTCGCAGCATATATGTTCCATACACGGATTTACTCAGAATTCGGAGTAGAACATTTCGTGTGTCTGTGTGTCTGTGTGTGTGTCTGTGTGTGTGTGTGTGTCCCCTTATAACTTTTGATCCGCTCAATTTACAGAGCCTAAAATTTCAGAATATATAACTGTTTATATATTCGGGACGGTGGGACGGGACACACCCACACACAGACACACACACACACACACACACACACACACACACACACACACCCTCACACACACACACACACACACACACACACACACACACACACACACACAAAACTCACATAAAATGTTCTACTCCGAATTCTGAGTAAATCCATGTATAGGAACATATATGCTGCGAGGCCTCTAGTTGGTGTTATTAGCATGCAAAAATTCCACTACGCCATACAAAATTTTCCTTCGTACACGCATCTTGGCTTAATAATGTCGATTCATTAAGAGAATTGAATTCTCATGAACGAATCGACAGTTGGACTAACTGCATCTGTCTTAGGACCTATTTATAGATATATGTATAGGTGTATCTATATTATTTGATGTATGTGGTTGTTAGTGAACTTAACATCTGAATACCACGTTTAACGAGATCACTATTTGTATACACAGGGGTGATGCTAGTTGGAATACACAATGCGCTGACCAGTAGACATCATATTTTTGTCGTTACTATTGCGAAGTTCACATACCTACCTACATTTCGTACGTACCTACGTACTTACCTACTCTTGAAAATTTGTCAAAATTAAATATTTTTTTGCATTACATTTTTAACATCAGTTTAACTATATTTTTATCATCGGGTATATCTATGAGTTTCGACGTGTTGTGTAAGATGTTGGCCTTCGTAGCTCAGTTGGTTGGGTATAATCTAACTGCTGATCCAAACGTCTTAGGTTCGAATCCTGGTGAAGACACAATTTTTAATTGTGCTTTCAGTCTCGATCAGTGAGACGATTAATATCACAAGTCTCCAGAATGTGGTAACTCGTTTTTGGGTGCGTATTAAATTAATATTTGATATAGTACCTACCTGTAATTTGCTCGAAAAGCAATATTAATTAAATAAATTTAAAAAAATTAACCAAATGATTGAATTGACAGTTTTAATGCACAGATTCATATTTATTGTACTTATTTAAATTTGTTATTTTCTCAAATAAGATTGTACCTTGTCTGCATTCTTCCAAGGTGAAACTGGCCTCCAAAAAATTGAGCGTACTATATAGAGCGCGTAGATATTTTACTAAGACCCAGATCTGTATACTCTACAAAGCGCAAATACGTCCAATTATTGAATATGGCAGTCATCTCTGGAGTGGCTCCCCCCAATACCTACTGAATACCCTCGACGCTGTCCAAAGGCGTGCTATACGTCTGATTGATGATCCATCACTGACTGATGGATTGCAATCACTAGAACACAGACGCAGAGTCGGTATTTTAAGTTTATTCTATAGATACTACCACGGGAATTGCTCAGAAGAACTTGCATCTTTGGTCCCTCCTCCACCCACTCGCAACAGAGTCACTCGCTTTACTCAATCGCAGCACCCATTCACAGTGGACCTTCAACATATACGAACAAGTCGCTTCTCGAACTCCTTTATTAATACAGCAGCCCGACTGTGGAACGATCTTCCGAATTCTGTGTTTCCACCTTCGTACAACCCGGGTCTTTTTAAAATCCGAATTAATAAACTCTTTTCTAGATTGCAAACCCCTCCCGACGCTACGTAGTGCGCTTCTTCGGAAGAGTAAAATGGACTCAAATCCTAATAGCTGGCGTCCCCTATATACGTAGACATGTTATATAAAAAAAAATTCTTTAACATTTATGAATCATATTTTAATATGCGATATATCATCGAAAGACACGCACAATAATTAGGAGAGCAATTAAGTAATTTGTCTTACAAATATAGTCATAAATCACTTTGGAAATCTGTTGCTCCACTAGGAATCAAACAGGTTACCTGTGATATGAGTTAAATGTCTAACTAAATGAAGCTTAAAGGTCGACGTTTACTGTATTTTTTTTTAATTTACAATCAATTAAAAAATATTCTCTGATTTGTATAACATAAAAGTTAACGAGGCAGCACATAATACGATTTGTTTGAATTTGATTTTTAAAATATAACAGATAGTAAAAATGTAGAATCAGTAATGCCGGCCCTGTATAGCGGACCCCTAACGAAGTAGGCAGCAGGGTTCATTATTATTTGTCAAATGATTTTTCCTCTTGTGTATAGGTAGAGGGGCGGGGGGAGGGGAGATGAGGAGTGATTTAGGTGCGGGCCCAACACCACCTATCAACAGGTTGTATTCCTAATGATTCTTTAATGATTTTCCGACTTGGAATCACATCTACCTACTACTTCACATTTGGACCAAAACGACTTCTGTTTTATAAAAAAAAAACATTTTAATTCTTTTAATGACTGAAATAATTTAAAAAACTCCTTACGGCTTAATGTTAAATATAGGAGGCCAAATGGTAAATTTTGAAAATCTTTTCCCCGGAACCCTCAAAAGATAATATGTCTTTGAAATAAAGAACATATATTTTTTTTCCTCTTATTACCTTTATCGTTTGATATTTTGAAATTTGTATTTGTTTAATACTTTTGTTGTAAATCCAATATTAATAAAACCCTTTTTTTTATTTTTAATAACTAAAAAAACTAAAGCATGTGGTATAGATTTTTTCTTCAAAAGAAAGAGAATAAGAAGTCTATTGAATGAGTTTGTTACTTTTTTTATTACCTACTATTCTTGGTTAGATGGGTCGATGGCAGAGCGGTTAGCGCATTGGGTTAGTAATGCAGTGGTCGCGAGTTCGAATCCTGCCTCGACCGATTTCGTTCTCCTGTAGCACAAACATTTATGCTTATTTTTGGGAACGTAAGAAGATGTATATGTACTTGTTTAACAAGGACATATTCATTTTTTATATATAAAAAAAATAATAAACTCAAATTTATTTTTTTTTACGCGAAAAATGTTGTATATCACAGATTTGATGCGATTTTTGATCAATATTTTTTAATTTGTGCATATTTTTGTACATCCCGTATGCCCAAGGACATAGCCGTTAACAAGAGCCTTGACAAAAATATCGGCGTATTTAATGGGTTTTTAGCAAAGCAGTTAATGCGTTGGGTAAGTAATTTAGTGGGCTTGAATTCTGCTTCGTTTGAGTTCGGTTCTCGAATTTTCTTTAAACGTTTGTTACATAGAAAAAGTCATATTTAAAAAGAAAAGATAGAAATTAGATAGTAAATAGTGCATATTTATGATTCAGTGAAAACGGAGGAAATGCATCAAGAAGAGTACTCATAAAATTATCAAGTAACCCACTTACTTACGTCGAATATAACTAATCAATAAAGGAATAATTTTTAACTATAGAAATTTATAACAGTAATGTTTTCGGCAAACATCTTGAAACATCATGTGGGCTGGGCAGAACATACAATTAGGGTTTTTTCCTTGGTCGATAGACGCGCAGACCGTCCCACTCTCCACCGAAAATTATCAAGATATTTTCCGATGCCTATAGGTAGGTACTTACATCAAATTGTATCATATAGTAGTATATTGTCGTTGTGTTATTGTTGGCCTTCGTAGCTTAGTTGGTCAGATATCTGATTCTTGTTGGTCCTGGGTTCGATTGCCGGTGGAGGCACATCTTTTAATTTCGTTTTCAGTCTGGATCTGCGAGACGATAAACAGGTACCTATCATAAGTCTCCAGAATATTTTTATTTGTTTTGGGGTGCGTGTTAAATTAATATTTGACATAGTAACGGTTGGTTGCCAGAGAAATAATACAAAATAAAAAAAAACGTATTGTACTGTAAGTGCAGAAAGTAATTGTTTCTATTTGGGTATCTTTCATAACAATACAAAGTATGTTCATATAACTTCATTTGAATATTATTTCCTTTAAAGATCCACCATGTTTTGTTTGATCTTACAAAGGGATTATTATTCACTCGTTATAATTCTTCACACCCGATGATTTTAATGAGATATCACGCATGAGATCTGCTTTTAATGTGTTAAAAAATAATAAACATCATATTCAAATGAGAATGGAGTAGCTTGTGAGAGCATCATAATGTATAATGTATGGTTTTAATCGCACGTATTTTATTTTGGCTCGCTTTGTGATAAATTAAACCTCTTAAAACCATTATGATATAATCATTTATCTTCATTAAACCTTTGTTTAAAGATTAATGAAAAGTATGTATGTATGTTGGTGTCATTTTATTATTTATTTATACATACGTATTTTTCGATGTTTGTTTGTTTTGCCTATTGCCGTTTTATTTTGACAATCAATAAACAACATACTTAATCGATAAATATATTTATTTTTCATAATATACAAGGCATTTTGAAAGAAAATGACTTACCGGCAATTAAAATATTATAGATGGTATTTCTTTTATTATTTTTTTATTTGTGCGTATATTTTTAATTTGCATAAATTATATGTGTTTCAATTATTACCTAGGGTCGTATTACGGGATTTATTTAAGAATAATCTATGAAAAAGTTGAGTTTCAGTAAGCAGTATTCTTGCAGTATGGGACCTTACTTTTCTAACATTTTATAACTTCTCGCAAATATGAAAAATAAACGATATATCGATGAAAAATAAAGACAGTGCTTTAAAAATAATATGAGGAATACCAAACTGTATTTACCTGCTATATGTAGGTATATGTATCTACAACAGGTAGAGAAATATATGATAAAAGTTTAATACGTAGTTGAGAATAATCAGTTTTAAATTATACAAAAGCTCACAAATCACCCTCAATTTGGGTGGGTTGCCTAATATAAATAAAAAAAGCTCAAAGTATGTAGAAAATGATTATAGTTTTATTTTAAACAAATGTATCAAGTTGAAAATGATCACAGTTTTAATTCATGCAAAGGTACCATCTTGAATATGATCAAATATACTTATGTGGGTTTATGGGTAGACGTTTTTATCGACATTTCATCGTTGTCATACAAAACTCGACAGTGAAAAGTTTGGTTGGTTGTGTGAAATGTGGTGCAAGAGTGTGACGAATAATTACCAAACAACACTAAAGGAGATGTCGCGTATTTTATCAAGTTGTTAAAACGTGTTTTGCTCCGGTTAATTTATCTCACTCGAAGAAAAACTCCATTTGGTGGTCGTAAAATGAAAACTGTCTATCTCTTTATATGTATATTGTACGTTGCACACTTTATACATACATACACGACACTTCTCAACCTTTTGAAATTCCGCACCCTTTTCTAAATATGATACGTTCTTTATTTGAAAGACTATAGAGAACATCAACTGAAAAACCAATTGAACATAGAAATCAATATTATTTTTATTGCTTTGATCTATTGACGTTGTCAAGACACTTGAATTACAAGGTGCAAATACATTGTTTAATCCTTCCTAAAACCAATTGCATAATATGTAATGTGTGTCTACATATTTTTGGAGAGAATTTTTCTCGTCGATATGGTAAAATGGAAAAATTCAATTTAAAGTGGCAAATATTTTGCTATGTTTATTATAAAGTTTCCATTCAATATTTATTTATTTATTTGGAGCAGAAAACAGAGACAACAAAATAATATACAAAATAAAAAAAGAAAACATACGCTTAAACTTAATTCCATAAATTGAAACAATATGATCACAAAAAAATAAACAAAAAACATAAAATTATTTAATAAAATATTATCATTGTGTTCCCTTCATACATATAATAAAATATAAATACATATTTCTTTTAATGTGTCTAATAAAAACACACAAAGGATTTTTAATAAGTAAATTTACCTACTAAATATTGTGCATTTATTAGTGAAAAAGTTATGCGGATAATTTAACACAATGAAATTTAGTATTTTTTTTTGGTATTCGAGATAATAAATCATCTGAATTCATTTCATAATCACATCATCGACAAACGATTGTTTTTTACTTTGTCGTATCATTTTGAAATTAATTAAATGAAATAAAACACAACTTTGTGTACACCACTACATATATAACTTTCCCTTCCTCAGGAGGATACAATGTATTCTTACTTTGTATACATTGTATCCTCCTGAGGAAGAGAACTTCGTTCTCGTAACATATAGAGGATTTTTTATTCAATTTGAATTAAAGTTATAATAGTAGTAAGTACACAAAGTTGTGTTTTATTTTTTTTTTTAATAAAAATGAATATGTCTTTGTTAAACAAGTACATATACATCTTTATACGTTCCCTAAAATAAGCATAAATGCTTGTGCTATAGGTGAACGAAATCGGTCGAGTCAGGATTCGAGCTCGCGACCACTGGATTACTAACCCAATGCGCTAACCGCTCTGCCATCGATCCATCTAATTCATTTCATTATCATTTTGCTTGAGAACCTTTGTTATTGGTATATCAATTGGTATGTATGTGATACTAGAGATGTATGTATGGGGTATCACAGGAAGTTTTCGCTATTCATTCGCGAAATAATTTGATGTGTGTAGGAAGAGGTGTATAATTCCGGTGAAGCTGTAATATTCTGTGATGTTTGACAGTTACGAGCGTGTTGCTCGTTTTATGCGTCCGTTACGTACTAATTCATAAGAAACTTTAGCCTCAGCTTTGCCGGATGTTGTAGGCATAATGTCATATAGCGTGCTTATATTACCTCTTGCCAATCTTCGACGTTGGTCTCCTCTGGATATCTGCACTCTTTCTTTCAGCGATTAGGGTAATTCACTTCCCACTTAGATAATAAAAAATACTCACCGGAACGGAATAAGATCGTCATCAAATACTGTAGTAAATCAGTTCCCATCACTACACTACGAAAAAACAGATGTTGATGCATTTAATTGATATGAGAATTATTTTTTATAATTGGTAGTTGCTTTAATAAAAATATTTCAGGCAGGAAAAAATTAAAGCCAATCAAAGCCAAAAATACATACATTCACATACCTACTGTGTCTTAGACAACAGTTTGCTTCACATACTTAGATCAAAAGCAAGAAGTCTTTGTTAAATATCCCATTGAAATTTTATGAATTATTGACCATTTTCCTAAATATTTAGGTATTAAATGGAGATATTAACAAAAATAATATGAAACAACTGCAGAAATCTTAAATCAGAGACATTATTAAGTAGGTAGGTACTCTAAGTTAACATAGACGTAGATGAATAAATAACATAGACAAAAAAGTTGAAACATGGAAAATATTTCCTTTATATGCAATATTCGTAATATTTCTAAAGTAATGTTTTTGTAAATGGAGTTAAAGGACGGACGCCTTTTGTGTTTTATATTTACCTTTGTACCGGTCGCTCAAAAATAGATTTAGTCCTGATTGCATTTATGAAAAGGAAAATTTACATCAAAGTTCGATCGTAATAAGTTTTTTTCGATACGAAATGCTTATTTAAAAAATAATCTTTATAATCTTTTTGAGTATTCCCTCGATGGCTGACACTTCAACAAAAGACACATACATATTTGAATAAATTCAATCATTGTCTGTTATATGAGATATGCTCTGAAAAAAAGGATTATAGATTCAAAAACATACATTGCTTGACAAAATTTTAACTTTCATTTGTAAATATTTTTCTACTAAAGATCTCATCCTTTTTTTCGAATCTTTCAGTTTAGTTTATACAATAGGTACAATCCAATTGAAATCTATTACGGAAAATAATGAAGAGGAAATTGAAATAAAAAAAAAGAATATGCAATAAAACGTATTTTTCCTTATTGCCAGTGTTCAGGAGTAGCGTCTAGCCCCTGAGTTTCTTTTCTGCATTCTTAGGTTAGGTTTAAGTTTGTGTATAATAATAATAGCGACTCGCGTGAGCGAGTTGCTTTATAAATTGAATTATAAATTATTATAAATTAAATATATAATATTCTTTTAATTTTTCGCATTTAATATAAAATTTCACAACTCATTTGACTTAATACTACGAGATCTCAACCAATCAGAGAGCCAACAGGAAACAGAATTACAGAATGCAAACGGGTAGATTCAGATTGTAGACTCTAGTGTGTTCAGGGGGTCAAGTCTGGTTCGACCGGTGAAATCAAAACCCCAGTGATTACCCATATCATGGATATAATTATCGTATGGAGTTCTATGACATCTAAAGATATTGTAGAAGTCCATATAATAATTATATCCATGATATGGGTATACAAGGAGGGTTTTCATTTCGACGGTCAACCAGACTTGCCCCCCAGGTCTCGCAACGTCCACAGAAAAGGCATAACATTTATGAAGCCCCAAAGACCTCAATCCATATATGACTGGTTAGGTTGAGATGGGCTGGTCATGTACAGAGAATGCCAAACACGCGACTACCCAAAAAAATCATGGTTGGTCACCCGGGAGATAAACGGAAGATGGGGAGACCAAGACTGAGATGGAAGTACGACAAACGGAGAGAAGCAGAACAGCTCCTGCAGGTCCCTAACTGGAGAATGGCGACAGAGGATAGAAGAGGTTGGAGGCGCTTGTTGAAGGAAGCCAAGGCTCGATTTGGGCTCTAGAGCCATCGAAGAAGAAGAATTCAATCGTCATAGGTGTGAAAAAAATAATAAAATAAATTTTGAAACACCCTCGGTTTTAATTTATTTTTAATCTCCAAAAAAAGGAACCAGCTCTACCTCAAATTTAATTAAGTTATTATTAAAATTATGTCAACACGTGTTTTTTGATACAGACCATTCGGGTATAACTGGAAGAATTTTACAACCCATAAAAAATAAGTTGGTTGATGTTTCGTACGTGTCGGAATTAACGGGTGATAGTTAATATCGTCGCTATAAAATTTTTGGGAATTGCATGGCGCATGTTTGGTGAAGTGTCTTTTATCTAAGTGGAGTCCCTTTGACAGGTGACATAAAATATATCTCTATCATTTTAATATATCTAGCTGGCAACTCAAGCTGGACAGGCTAGGTATAAAGGTAGGTTGAAGTACATAAAAGTGAAGCCACATAAATAATAAGCATATATACTTGCTAAGTTTATGGAATATAAAAAGGGGGTGGTATCTATATGTATACATCGCTTTCTTACATTCGTTGTATTTACGATCCATTTTCCACCAGAAATGTATCATCTCATAGACGATAATCAACTGCCATAAAAGTAGTTTTAAAATAATGTCTACAAAAACTGTTATAATGAAGACTTAAAAACAAAAAATAAACTATAGAAATGCACAGAGTAAATTAATTTACTTATTTTATTAAAAAAGCACGTTAGTTTTACATGAAACACAACGCATAATATGACTAATAAACCCTGGGGTTGCAAAATATTTATTTACATCAAATCACTTTTTGAAGTCGGCGTCAAATAAACATTAAATGGAACTCACTCGCCGGATCATGTATTTGGCGGCGACTTGATAATATGTAAATAAATATATTGCAACCATGGGTTTATTAGTCATAATATTATGTGTTGTGTTTGATGTAAAATTGACGTGCTATTTAATTAAACTAGTTGCATGTAACACATGAGATCCAACTGTCGATAGCGATAGTATGTATAGTTGAAGAATAAGTCTTCTTCTTCTTCTTCTTCAGCCCCTTTCACTCCACTGCTGGATAAAGGCCTCTTTCTGAGTTTTCCACTTCTCTCTATCCTGGGCGCTCTGTTTCCACCCATGTCCCACCAGTTCGACAATGTCATCAGTCCATCTCCTCTGTGGTCTCCCTACACCTCTTCTATTTTGATAGGGTCTCCAATTCAGAATTTTGGGGGTCCATCTATCATCTCTCTGTCTTGCCACATGACCTGCCCATTGCCACTTCAGCCTTCCCACTCTTTCTGCAATGTCGGTGACCTTTGACCGGCGTCTTATTTCCTCGTTTCTTACGCCCAACATTTGTCTCTCCATTGCTCGTTGAGTACACTTAAGTCTGTGGAGGCTTCTGGCAGTAAGTGACATGGTTTCGAGACCGTATGTTGTCACTGGCAAAACACAAGAATTGTACACTTTGGTTTTTAGGTTATTCGGAATTTCCCTGTTACCGAATATGTACCTCAACTTTCCAAAAGCAGCCCAACTCAGCCCTATACGTCTTGGCAGTTCGGCGGTCTGGTTTTCTTTACCCAATTTAATTTTATGTCCAAGGTATATGTATTCTTCAACAGCACCAATAGTCTTATTTCCAATGCAAATACTTTGTGAAGTTGAACTTAAAATCTTGGTTTTGTCTATGTTCATTTCCAGACCGATTTTTCTAGAGGCTTCATATAATTCTGCTACCATAGCTTCCAGTTCCGACAATTCTTCGCTTATTATTACTATGTCGTCTGCAAAACGGAGGTGATTTAAATATGTACCATATATTTTAATGCCTTTATTGTTCCAGTTTAATGTTTTGAAGACATCTTCTAATGCCAGTGTGAATAGTTTTGGGGATATCGTATCACCCTGTCTTACACCCTTCTCGATTTTGATTTTTTCTGTTTTCAGATCTTCGTTCACTTTTACATCCATAGTAGCATTTTCATAAATATATTTAATCAATCTTATGTATCTAGAATCAATCCTAGCATTTTCAAGAGCACTTAAAATTGACCAGGTTTCTAGAGAGTCAAATGCTTTACGATAGTCTATAAAAGCCATATGAATTTTTATGTTATACTCTGTAGCTTTTTTCTATAAACCCTCTTCTTCTTTTTCTTCTTCTTCGTCAGCTAGGACTATGTCCTGTAGTTCTCGGCACCTGCTGCTGGGAGGAGGACGTACAGCTGTCCCTCCATCGTTTGGAGGTCTGCTACTTGTAGGATGTTCATCAGCTGATATCCTCACTACTCGGTCTGAGCTTGCTCTCCCCACGTGATCTCTCCAGAAACGTCTTCTTGTTCTACCCCATCGCACCACGTCCTCAACATCACAAATTTTCCTTATTTCGGAGCTCCTCATTTGATCACGGAGGGTTACTCCTGCGATGGTTCTAAGGAGACTTTTTGTGCGGGTGGTGTCAGCTCTTGTCTCTATGGCGTATGTCATGATTGGTCTTATTCAAGTCTTGTAGATCCTGACTTTACTCTCCCTCAGCATATCCCTATTTCTCCACACAGCACTTCTCAGGCATCCAGCCACTACAGCAGCCTTGGTTGCTTGTTCATGTACTTCGTTAAAACTTTAAACCCATAAATCCAAATTATTGATTATTTTAGGATATTTTGTTTTTTATACAACACATGAAGGTATGTATTTCAAAATAGGACAGTATGGAGGTCAGTCCTTTTTTCTACCCAGAATATGAAAACAGCAAGATGGTATGTATGTATGTATGTTTGGGGATTTAAGTATCAAATTATTAAGTCTTCTTGCATATATTATTGTGCATAGGCGACTGCCATACAAATTGGCTTTTTTCGATATTTTAAAAATATTTGGAAATATAGGAAGTTAAACTCATAAATTTATAATAAAAACAATATTTTTCTTAATAAAAAATGTTTGAGAAACCCTGGAATTAAAAAAAAAATCAATTTGAGATTTTGTATTTGTCTAGGTTTATACCAATTTTCAGCGTTCTAGCTTTTATGGTTTCTGAGATATATGGAAAAATAAACCAAAATTTCAAAAGTTAATAACCCCTGACTGAAACAAAAATTCACAATTCTGAGCATAAAAGTTTTATAGTCCTGTAACTGTTTATATATTCTGAAAATTTGGGCTCTGTAAATTGAGCGGATTAAAAGTTTTAAGGGACACACACACAGACATACACACACACACACACACACACACACACACACACACACACACACACACACACACACACACACACACACACACACACACACACACACACACAGACACACACGCACACACACACACACACACACACACACACACACACACACACACACACACACACACACACACACACACACACACACTCACACACACTCACACACACACACACACACACACACACACACACACACACACACACACACACACAAAACTCACATAAAATGTTCTACTCCGAAAACTGAGTAAATCCATGTATAGGAACATAGATGCTGCGAGTCCTCTAGTTGGTGTTATTAGCATGCAAAAAGTCCACTACGCCATACAAAATGTTCCTTCGTACACGCATCTTGGCTTAATATTGTCGATTCATTCAGAGAATTGAATTCTCATGAACGAATCGACAGTTGGAATAGTTTTTTTGCGATAAATAATTTTATTAAATAATACAACCTACATCTAATCATTTCGTATATTTTCTTTGGATTTAGTTCAAATCATTATACCTTGCCAACTTTAAGTCAATAAATTTTCTTGTACGTTTCGGAAAAACAAGTAGCATGGCTATCAGCCAATATGTATTTTTTTGTACATTAGTACAAATGCTTTAGCTTTTTTAGTTTTGATTTAAGTTTTCTTTAATATATTGTAGGCGATATTTTTTTTAATTCCGTAATTCATTAAAGTCTGTATTAGAAATGTCGGAAAATATTTTAAACACATTTATAATAAATACATATTGTTAGTTATAAATACACAGCGACTCGTGGAAATCAGTTGCATTGCAAAATAAATTTGATTATTTTTTATATGTTATTTCATAAATACAATATATAATATTGTTTTCAACCCCAAAATATTTACTAGGGCATTTTGGGGTTGAAAAAACTATATTATACTAGAAATTTTTGATACGTAGTACATATTTACGATTGTTTGTTAAGAGTATGCAAAATATTTTATTGCAGTGTCATGTGACCCTATATTTATCAAGTATTCAATGTTTTACTTCTTCTTCTTCTTCTTCCTAACCTCTTCCCAGCTTATCGTCTATGAATACTGTTGGGGACAGCTCTCCTCGTCCTCAGGCTGTCAACTCTTCGGTTCTAGGACGCCTCCGATGTCAATTCTTGTCTTATCAATTGGGAACTCCTTTGCGCCATCCATGTATTTATTGGTCTTCCCCTATTCGTTGATCGGGGGGTGTCTACGGCCATAGCCTGGTTCACAATGTGATCCTCGGGTCTTCTTAATATGTGACCATACCATCACAATTGCCAATGTCATACCATTCAATATTTTACTATTACAATTAAATTATTTATCGTAGTCACACTCCCTCAGTCTACCACAAAACCCAAATAAACACAAATGCTTTGTTTGAACCACTGATAGTGATAAATAATAAGTATCATCATCACCTTGTTACCCGATGAAAGGTTATCCAAAAAATTCGTGAACGAAAATACCTCAGTTATGGAGCAGTTTTATGAATTAATAATGCACTTTTAAAGATGATACAATTTAAGATTCTATCTATGTTTAAACGTGATAGATATAATTTTAGATTAGCAAAAATAAAAATTGTTTATTATAGTTTGTATCTATGTAGTTTGATAGCAAGAGCCGCAATAAAACTTATTTCAATATGAATTTCCTCTAGATAAATCTTTATATTTATAATGTGTATAAGGTATAGACGTTACTCGATTCGTTAAAAAAATGAAATATAAAAAGATATGGAAGGTATGCGATGTGAGTATCAAACATCATCTCCAATGTACGACGATTACTACGATGTAAAGGGAGAAGTTAGTATATTATTTTAAGCCCATAATACGTGGCATATGACAGATTAAGTGTTTCTCAATATGTGGTTTTATTATAAACAAAAATAAAATAATTACAAAATAGGTATAATAAATACCCAAGTATCAATCATATAAATCTAACTATGAATTTGTGGTTTTAATAATTATAGTACCTACATATGAAACATATGAAGAGCTATGGAAAGATCCATGCTGGGTCTGTCACTAAGAGACAAGGTAAGAAACGAAACGGTGAGAGAAAGAACAAAAGTAACAGATATAATCCACCCACCGTGTGGCGACTCTGAAATGGAAATGGGCGGGACACGTAGCCAGAAGCTCGGACGAGAAGTGGACAAAGAGAGTGGTGACTTGGAGACCTCGTATGACAAAGAGAGGTGTGGGGCGGCCGCAGCTGCGGTGGAGGGACGATATAACAAGATATGCTGGCACATCCTGGATGCAAACTGCACAGGACAGGATGACGTGGAGTCAAATGGAGGAGGCCTTCGTTCAGGAGTGGACGGAAATAGGCTGAAGAAGAAGAAGAAGACATATGAAACGTTCCCTACTACTAATGCATTCCGTAAAAATGTTAGAGTTTCACGCTATTTAACCATAGCTTTGCGTTTCGTGACATTAAAATGTCATATTTGATTTATAGTGTTTGGCGTCAAAATATTTTCTCATTATTTCAATAACTATTATGTATATACATGCATACCATCACGCCATGTCCCTCACGGGGTAGGTAGAATTAGCCGAATGCCACAATATTGCATGGTTCGCAAAACAATGAGATTGCTTTCGTGTAATTCTTCACCGATTTAAGAATTTTACTCATTATTGCTATACATATATGTATATTGACCATTTATTTGTTAATAACATTAGCATACCTATTTATTTGTTACATTTTATCATATTTATTTTATGAATCACTCGTTTGACCTATGAACATTATATTATGATAAACCAACATTAATTTCTTGTTGTATGTGGATTCTATACACACAAAAGATTTTATTAAATACAAAACCAGCTGTAAATTAGCAAAAACATTTATTAAAACCAACTCAGGTGTATTAATGTTTGTTATGAACGAGTACCTAATATTGAGAATGTCTGAGATTGTGGCATATTCCCTCAACGCAGGCCATAGCGGCGGAATTCCATCTATGCATTCCTGATTAATGATCGTCGAGTATCAAAAGTCAGCTCCGGCTACAGGACATAACACCGCCCTTTTTGTACAATTCTTCCACTTATCGTCCATACACTAACATCACATATTATTACTAAACAAAAAGAAAAGAAAAACGTTGCATTGCAGTTTTTTAAGGAAAGTGTTCTTTAAGAGCATCGTCCGATTTTTTATCATTTAATATCATTATGGTCAGTTACATATACACTTTAATTCCATTTACCACATCCAGAGGAATAAACAATCATCGTTGAATTCCACATACGTTGCTGTTAAGTCAATTGGTATTTATCTCGTATTATTTTGCAATACTTATACTTAAAATCACATTAAAACTTCTCGGGCCTTACATACTATTTAAAATACGAGTTTAGACCAATGCTAAGTCAGTTTTGGCCATACAAAAAACAGTGTAAGTATCGGCTTAAACACAAATTGCAAATAGTAATTAAGACCTCTCTAGTTTATCTGTGTTATTTATAAACGTGGTTGTAATGTTAAACTACGGTTGAACCCAGATTTGATCACTTTTCTTATTTATAAACATGGATCAAGAGTTGAACCGTGATTCAACTCAAATGTCAAATCAAACCGGCGATGGGGATAGTTTAACACTGGTTCAATTTGGCATATCACATTTTTGAAGTACATAGTTATGATCCCCACTATATCCCATTGGGGTAGTGAGGAGTAAACATCACGTTGAATTGATAACCTCTCCGTTTTTGAAAGTTATTATTCTAAAAATGATAAAGTATGTTAATGCACAAAAGAGTATAATACAATTGCCTTTAACTAAAAAGCATGTTAATTTTACATCAACCAACACATAAGATTAAAAAACACGTAGGTTGCAAAATATTTATTTATATCAAGTCACTTTTGTATAAAGAATGGTTTTATACAATTAATAATTGTATTTAATAATACAATCTACATCTAATCATTTCGTATATTTTCTTTGGGTTTAGTTCAAATCATTATACCTCCTTGCCAACTTGGCATTTCACATTTTTGAAGTAATTATGATCCGTTTAAGTAAATAATATCGATAACTTTTTTTAAACATAAGATATGAGAAAAACATAAAAAGCGATTTAATACATTAGAATTATTGATTTAGGATGTTTCCAAACAAAAATATCGATGTCAAAAAACGCAATGGCTAGAGTTTGACAGAAAAATCATGTGACGCGCACGTGTTCAGTGCCGCGCATATTGTTATGTGGTCATGACGACCAACTTAACAAAACTAAATTCGGTGCTAGCGTATGAAATAGAGCTCAAAATCGAGTTCAACTGAACTGCGGTTCAAATATTTTGATAAATAAGGTTGATTGGTAATATGACTTCAACCGCGTTCAATTGAACCGTGATTTTACCATAATTCAAAGATTTTTTTATAAATAACGCTGTGGTAATCCATTTTAAAATATTAAAATAATGTTTTAACAACAATTTCTTCACGACTCGATTTTTTTACGATTGAACGTTTCCGTCGAGAATTATCGGCATTTTCGAGGTCAAAAAGCATCCTTTTTAAATGCGAAAATGCGAAATGCGAAACCATCAGCCGTATAAAAACTAATCTGTGAATTTCTTATTTTTTTATGTGATAAATCAAATCAACATTTATTCTATTCATGAATCTTGAGTCTATTGTTCTATAGTTCTTTTCCAGTGCTGACAGTGTGTATTTTACTGTCTGACTTTTGGAAAAAAATTACAACAAAAATTATAAATCAGAAAACATGTGTAAAACAAAAGTATGTAAAAATATGTGAAATAAAAATAATATAAAAATAGTGATATAAAAAAAATGTATCTAATAAAAAACAAAAGCAATAATAAAATAAAACAAAAGTAGGTACTATAAGACTAAATAAAAGTGATATGAACACCAAAAAAAATATAGAACGTATGACAATATACAATTTGGTTTAATATGGATAGACTTACAAAATACAGTGAGTAAATGTTATTTAGATAGTGGTACAGTGAGTAAATGTAATTTTGGAGGTGATACAGTCAGTAATTATTATTTTGGTTTTGGTGGTATGCTTTTCGGTAGGACACCTGGGGGGCAAGTCTGGTTCGACCGGCGAAATCAAAACCCCAGTGATTACCCATTTCATGGATTATCGTATGGAGTTCTATGACATCTAAAGATATTGTAGAACTCCATATAATAATTATATCCATGATATGGGTAATCACGAGGGTTTTGATTTCGCCAATGGAACCAGACTTGCCTCCCTGGGTGATTCACAGTCCATCAGTCCACAGTCCATCGACTGTATTGCCTTTCGTTAATTAACTCAACAGTATAAACGCCACGTATGTAAGACGTGTTAGTATAAATAGACAAAAGATGAAGGATAATATAATGATATTATAAACAAAAAAATGGTTTCTTGAAAATACTTTTTTGATGTATTAAAGTTGCTTTATGACAGACGAACTCTAGATTCGACACTGTTAGGGTTCATGATTTTTTTAAATACTTTTTTATTGAAACGTTGATAATAGATTTATGGTAAAGATTCCGAAGATAAAGCGTTACCAATTGAGGTGTCCAAAGATAGATTGTTGAAAAAAATGATATATATTTTAATATAGATAATATATTATGTATTTGTGTTTTGATATGAATCAATAGAAATATTATGATGAGTACGAGGCTCAGATGTTTTTTTACAAAAACGAATTAATAAAACTTACAAAAACGATTGCTGTGACTATTTATATCAGATAAATTTTAAATAATGACGTTCATTGGGTATCCTATAATTGAGACATTTGTCGTGATAAGTTAGTAATAAATTGAAATAAAGAAATATTACACCCGTGTCAAATCAAAGATTTTGGTGAGATTATTTTCAAACAATATTTATTATCCAATTAACGAAGGATTCTCGGCTTTAAATTATCCAACATTTTAGATGAAACATAACACCGAGCCGCTGAAGAAAGTGATTTTTTGTTTAATTTCTCGACTCAAATAATTAAATTCAGACGGTGTTCTCTATCGAAATAAATTAAAATGTTTCGCACGTAATCTAATATACACTACAGGTTGTCTATTTTGCAGAAGCATATTTTTTAGATATTATGACTTCACCTGACACATATCTTTAGATTTTTTTTTAGATATTATGATTACACCTGACACATATCTTTAGATTTTTTTAGACACATCTTTCAATTAGTTATACATACATACCATCACGCCATGTCCCTCACGGGGTAGGCAGAGAGAACCGAACGCCACATTTTTCTATCTTGACACACATTCATCGCCTCATCAACATTCATACATCGTCTTATACATGTTCGTCTGTTGTTCATGCTTCTTACATTTCCATCTTTCAAAATATCGTTTACATGGTCGTGCCATCCTTTTCTTGGGCGCCCGCGACCTCTTATTCCGTTCCTGTCAGCTTTGTATATTTTCTTCGTCAGGCGTTCTTCGTTCATTCTCCCCAAGTGGCCAAACCATCTCAATGTGTTAACTTTCATTCTGTTAATTACATCTTTCTTTATCTTACATTCTTTCCTTGTATCTTCATTCCGAACTCTATCATACATCGTTCTGTTACAAATTCTTCTGAGCAATCTCATTTCAACTGCATTTATTCTGCTTTCGTGCGACTTCTGCCATGTCCAGGTCTCACTTGCATACGTCAGGGTTGGCACTACGATTGCGTTATGAATGGCAACTTTAGCGTCTCTTGATATGTTGCGATCATTCATAACTGGTCTAAGTGCTCCATTCACTCTGTTTCCTGCCATAACTCTTCTTTCAATATCCTTATCAGGCCGTCCATTCCGTTGGAACATACTACCCAGATAGACATACTCGTCGACTTGTTCAAGCCATTCATTCTCTACTTTTATTTGACACACTGTTCTGCTTTCACTCTTTTCAAAGACCATTACCTTTGATTTGCTGGCATTCATTTTAAGTCCGTTTTCTATGCATCCTTCATATACCATACTTACAAGATACTGTAACTCTTCCATACTTTCTGCTAACAATACTTTGTCGTCTGCATACATCAGATCACGTACTGTTACAGTACTCAGTTTCAGACCCTTACTTTCATACTTAAGGGCTCTTGTGCAGAAATCAATGTAGAGATTAAAGAGCCAAGGGGACAACACGCACCCCTGTCTAACGCCATTATTTATAGAGAACCAAGTTGTTGTTGTGTCGTTAACACGAACACATGCTTTGCTGTTCTCATATAATGAAGCGATTGCACGTATCAGCTTACTCTTCACTCCGTACATCGATAGTATATTCCATAGTTTTTCTCTTAAAACTTTATCATAGGCCTTTTCAAGGTCTATAAAGGCGCAGAAAAGTTTTTGGTTTTTACCCAAAACCTTTTCTGTGACCATACGTAAAGAAAAAATTTGGTCTATACATCCTCTGCCGCCAACAAAAGCCCCTTGAGCATCCCAAATCTTGCTCTCTGTAACCTTTCGTACTCTTTGATCCAGGATCCTTGCATACATCTTACCAACTGAGCTTAGCAAACTTATGGCTCTATAGTTTTTGCAGTCGAGCTTCGATCCTTTACCTTTATACAAAGGTACCACGACTGCATTTCTCCAGTCTGAGGGAGTGTGTCCTTCTTCCCAACATTTGTTGAAAAGAGAGAGACACCACTCCAACGTCTGTTCGCCGCCATATTTTATAAGTTCAGCTGATACACTGTCATACCCGGCAGCTTTCCCCGCTTTCGCGTGTTTTACTGCTTCAAACACTTCTTCTTGCGTTATTTCATCCTTATCATCTTCACTTACTTGCCATGTTCTCTGACTCACGTCCCCTCTTACTCCGCTATCATACAGTTCCTCGAAATATTCTTTCCATCGCTCTTTCACGCCATCTTCGTCCATAATTATTTTTCCATCTCTATCATTTATTCCTTTCGAAGCTTTCACAGTTCCATTTTTTCTTTTCGCTACGCCTTTCCAGAACATTTTCATGTTTCCAGGAAAGTCGCTGGCTATTTTCAGGCTTTCTTTCTCTTTTATACCATCTTTTTCCCTTTTTACTGTGTCTTTGACTGCTTTCTTGCATACTTTATAATTCTCTTTTGCTCTTTCTTCATTATTCGATCCTTTCGCGGCTAATAATGCCATCCATGCTTTCTTCTTTTCACCCACAACTATCTTAACACTCTCATTCCACCAAGCGTCGCCTTTCTTTCCACCTCTTTTAGCAATACCACAGATCTTCTTCGATGTCTTACACACGGTCTCTTTCAGCGTCGTCCATGCTTCCTCAATATTTCTTCTACTGTGTATTGCTTTAAAGAGTTCGTTTCCGGTCTCTTTTGCATACTGATTTCTTACACTCTCATCTTGCAGCCTTTCTACCTTGGTTCGCATCGGTGGATCACTTCGGTGTGTTTTAGAGCGCCACCCGGTGAACAAATCAATTCTTGATATTAACAAGTAGTGGTCTGTCTCCAGTTCCGCGCCCCTATACACTCTAGTATCCACTGTCGCTTTCCTTAGTGCGGCGTCAACACATACATAGTCAATTATCGACCTTTCATTCCCTCTTTCCCATGTATACTGGTGAATTCTTTTGTGGCTGAATACTGAGTTCGCCACAAACAGATTCCCTTCCGTGCATACTTCCAATAGTCTTTTACCATTGTCATTCACTCTAATATCGCCGTGAGGTCCAAGGACTGACTCAAAATCTTTCCTACGGACACCCACCCATCCATTTAGATCTCCAGTCAGAATCACTCTTTCATTATCCTTTTTTTCGTTCATTATCTCGGTCACACTGTTCCAGAAATCATCCTTTTCACTCTCACTATCGGAGTTTCCGGGCGCATATCCTATTATTAGGACTACGCTTGTAATTCCGATCTTCAGCCTTACCCACATGAGTCTAGAGTTTTTTAGCTTGTACTCTTTCATACATTTCCCCATTCGTTTCGCTAGAAGTACACCAACTCCTTTGCATGCAAATTCGTCACTTTTCACTCCCGAACATAGTTCTATCATACCATCATTCCTAACGTTCATCCCTCTACCTTTCTTTTTTGTCTCACTTACACACAGTACATCTATTTTTTTACCTTTTATTACGTCGCACAATTCATTCATCTTTCTATCCATTCCTCCTCTTATATTCCAGACTCCCAATCTGCACTCGGCTCTCCTCTTTTCGCCTACCCCCTGGACCGTAACATGACGAGTGGCGGGCTTCATCGATGTTCTCCCGGCAGAGCCCAGGGGGTTTTTCTTGATTCAGCTATCCATTCATCACACTTTCATATACGTCATCTGATATAACACACACATTTTTTCCTTAGATTATTTTAACACTTATTTACATATAATTACACTATTTAAGTCCCAACTTTTGTCTTTTCTCACCGCTTACATTTATATTATCTTACCAAGTAACTTATACAACTAGTTATTTCTTATTCTTAGCTTAATAGTTCACTTAATATAATTAACGATTACACTTATTACCTATATCTTACTCACTATTTCACTTATTTTATGTACCTACTACAAATTTACTAGTTCTGGTACGCACGTGTCTTTTCACTGTTTACACCTCTTTATGTACTTCCTCTTTCACACTTTGCTTCGCTTCCTCACTTCACTGCGTAGCACTTTTACCTGGACAGAGTCATTTTTTGTCTTAAGCAGGGCATGTCACTTTGAGAGAAGGTTATCTATCGGGCAACCCGAGACAGGATAATTTACGGGTACTTTTCAGGAAACCATTCCACAGTCACTCCCGTTCATCTACTGCGGTATGTTTTTAGTAATGTAGGTATTCCTTTTTCCAGCCGATCGTGTAAAAATTGGTCTTTTCCTTGTCCACTGATTTATCTTCTAATTATTTCAAAAATGGCATCGTATCATGGCATATTGTTCCCACCCATACTGTCATACTAATTGACCGTCTTTTTTCTGGGGTCATTCGCACTCACATACAAAAACCACCATTACAAAGAATATCGATGAATGTCGGTCGGTCGGGCTGCGTCCAACATGTGGTCACCGTCTGTGGGCCGTTAAGCCCAGCTTCAAGGGGCAGGTACACAGGTCTGTTGACAAACTCACTTAGTCACACACATTAACACTTTGTAATAAACTATATAAAACTGCTTTTGTCCACATATCGATTTATAGAAATACTTAATAATTGCATATATGATAGGCAAAATTACACTACATCTACTGTACTAAAAATTAAGGCTGTCCGACTATAATATCCGCCGTAAAATTTACTGGGACCCGAGAGTGCGTAGAAATGCACCCGGCCGCCACGGCCGCCGCAATATTTCTTAGTTATGCCCTATATAATTATCGTAATTCAAATAGGGTACGCTGGTAAAAAAATGTTTTTAAACAAAAATTAAAAATAAAGATTTTTAAAATATTTTTTTCTCAATGTAGTATGTTAATATTTAATATATACTATATACTTACTAAGTACCTATCGGGCAACAAAACGATGTCAGGTATAGATATCAGCAAATATCTTGACATATTCAGGAGGGGACGATTTGCGCAACAATAAACCAAGTAAAAAACCCGAATCTGCGCATCCCAGGTATCATTCAGGGCTGTATTCAGATTCAACACTGTCGGATGTATCTACCTGAAGTTGCAGATTATGGCGTATTTCACACCAATCTCACTGAACACTTTCTAGCGACGACGTTTCGATCTGAACGCAGCATCGAGCCTTTAAATGTCATTTATCATACCTACATATCACTGACTGATGGATTGCAATCACTAGAACACAGACGTAAAGTCGGTATTTTAAGTTTATTTTATATATACTACTACGGGAATTGCTCAGAAGAACTTGCATCTTTGGTCCCTCCTCCACCCACTCGCAACAGAGTCACTCGCTTTACTCAATCGCAGCACCCATTCACAGTGGACCTTCAACATATACGAACAAGTCGCTTCTCGAAATCCTTTATTAATACAACAGTCCGACTGTGGAACGATCTTCCGAATTCTGTGTTTCCACCTTCGTACAACCCGGATCTTTTTAAAAACCGAATTAACAAACTCTTTTCTAGATTGCAAACACTTCCCAACGCTACGTAGTGAGCTTCTTCGGAAGAGCAAAATGGACCCAAATCCTAATAGCTGGTGTCCCCTAAAGACATGTTAAAAAAATGTGTCTTAGGTTAGGTTATATTTTCATGGAAAGACAACAATTGGGCAGTGGAGTAAATAGTGCTTGATATGATAATGATATTTTTATAAAATAATCTCTTTGTGAATGCATACTGTCATCATAAATAATGTCAACTGATGTTGACTGACATAATAGATACCACAGAAACAAATATAAGTCATCGTTCCAGAGATAAAATAGAAGTGAACAGATACTATAACTGTCAGAGCGTTTTTCACCCGACAATTTTAGCGAACTTTTGGAACGTTCACTCGACCTTCAATCTGAACGCCACAGAGTGTCTTTCGAGCGTCTGTTTCCAGTTAATACGAACGGCTTAGAGCGTCACTAAGTGCACTCGTATGTCCAACATTCATTCATCCAGAGGGTATGTAACATTTATAATGTTTTTTTTTAAGAATGTTTATATTTTTAACATACTAAAATAAAATATAAATATGCCATCTCTGAGACCCTTAGAGAGTTACGGTAGCTGATTCCTATTTTGTTCTTTTTGACTGCGAATGCCACAACCTTCCATTCCTTCTTTTTGTCCTTTTTCTTTTGAATTTTTAGTACCTACTAAATTTTAAATAGCAATTTGTTTTACACTGTGCAGCTTAAAAAGATAATGTAATATCCGCAAACAAAATTGGTCTATGATATATTGTTAAAATTGAATTTGTTGTATGAGTGTATGTTTGTTAGGTTTAAATAAAATTAAAATAAAATAAAATAAAATAACCGTTGGTAACAAGACAATACTCCTTAAAACAATTCAAAAACTCTTCATATTTATATCATGGTGTTCAAAAATTTTCATATTTAAACTTTGAACAAATTATATAGAAATTCGCATTTTAGAAAGTCCGTTTCGATCAAAGAGTAAGTAACTATCTGTTCTTCTACTACCACTCGGGTAGTTTAATATTAACACTGAAATTTTGGTCCTCTGGGCTGGAAACACTGGTTAGTTGGAAGAAATTGCCACACGGCAATAAACTCGCCACTTGCGCAGGGTGCAAGGAAGTGTTCATTATTATTAATATTATTATTAAATTCAATAAAGGTTAAAGATAAATAAAATATATAGATAAACTAAAAATATTTCACATAGATAAATAAAAGAAATAATTGATTTTATTTGCGTGAATTTGCTTCAACGTTTGACTAAATATAAAATTTATTTGGAAATATCATACCTATTGACATAATATTATCCACATACTTGACCATTTATAAAAAAAATGTATACCAGCCAATATTGAAATTATAAATTCTGTGGTAACCACCTGCCTCATATACACATACATACTAAATATAATGAATATATTTAAAGCTTGTTTTCCCTGAACAGGACTAGGTCTCAAATCATCTCTCATTTGATCGTGTTGCAGAAACCAATTATTCTAAATATTGTTTTGCTCATCAAAATATTGTAATTGAATTATAAAAATCTTATGGTTGCTTTTCTATGCGTTGTATTCCCAGTTGTCCTTTAGGAATCGTTAGGAAGTTCTTCCTCGAGGATAAGTCCAGTGAAGCTGATTATGTAGTGCGATATCATGGAATCTGATGGTGTCCATTCTTTGGACATGACTGTAGCAGTTCCTCCTTCGATGTCTTTTGTCTTTTACATCTTACGGTGTCCTCAACCTCACATATTGATCAAATTCTGGTGTTCTTTGCTCGTTCTGCATGCGGTCATCATCAGAAACCTATCTTGAATATTCTCAATACTTACATGCAATCCTGACTGTATTTGCTTTGCTTCAATGCAATATATGTTAATGTACTATATTAATAAATTGCAATCGTTATTATGTAATCTTTTTTATCTGTGTTTTATGCATTTTTCTATATATTTTTTTTGTTTTTTCTATCACTGTTTTGTTGATGTACCTACTTATATAATTTTGTCATACTTTGTGATCTGGTCCCCTACTGTGCAGTACCTAAAAATATTTGTTTATGTATAAAAAAATAAATAAGTATAATATCATTTGAAATAAGGCATCACTGTCAAAAAGAGTGTAGTCATATATAAAACAGTCATTGAAAACACTTTTTTACACATTGCATGAAACCGAAAAATTCTTAGTGAAATATTGAATAATATAGTAGAATTATCAAAATTTTTTTTTTTATATTCTAATAAAATAATTAAAAATAGAATTTCACTAAATCGCACCTATATTTTCATAGTGACACTATACAAAATTGTAAATTTAAAATTCTTCATTTTTTTAACCAGTTATGTATTTTAGATGAGCGCTATCTATTGAATACAGAAACACCAGATCACTCCTTCAAATATTGACCACCAATTGGCATTATTGCTATTTGTATTTTTTTCAAATTAAATTAAAAAAATTAAAATTTAATTCCTGATGGTGAAAATTTTATTTTTGTTTAGTGTCACTATGAAAATAAAGGTGCGAAATACTTTTTGTACAAATCAATTTACAGAATTTGTTTATAATATTATTAGGAATCATACATTGCTGTGTAGTGCTGTGTAGCACAAGCATTTATTTGCTTATTTTAGGGAACGTAGGAAGATGTATATGTACTTATTTAACAAGGACATATTCATTTAAAAAAAAAAGTTGGCTTAATTTCGTTTGATTGGAACAATAGGGTCAAAAATTGGAACTCGGGCCGTAACTGTTCGAAGGGAGTTACAGTACCTACAGTATATAGGTAGGTATGTACCTACTCCAATACCACCCTCCAAATAGGTACCTACCTATTTGTTTTCACGGGAAAATGAGTGAATGAGGTAAGAGCGACAACGATCGCTAAACTCGGCCTTTGGACCGAATGACTTTTGACACGCGATTCTTCATAAAGAACCGCACTCAATATGACGAGTACTCTTACCTTCATTGGTAGATTAGTTTAATTTGAAATAACAAACTAGAACAACAAAACCCTAACATTGAAAAAAAATGAAGAATATCTCTGCAATGACGCAAAGTTAATATGTTATGTATGTTGAATTTGGGCGTTTTCAAATACCTACTTACCTAATTGAATTTATTTATTTTTTCCATCAAGAAACTGGCGATCTGAAATATTTGTTTTTATTTGACATTGCTCAAATAATATATTTAACTAGTACAGATGATGGATAAATTCAATTGAAAATTTAGGTCCGTGTATTTACGATAGCATCCATAAATAATATATGTAGAATTGGAAAATGGACATTTTTGATATTTTTATTGACAAACATTTTTTTTCAACATCTCAATAATATGGGGTCCTTATTAGGAATATGTTTAATAATTCAAATTATTACAGGCCTATTACTGACATAAACTATTCGAATCATACTGATCTGGCATTTTCTAAAAATTAATAATATTTTATAATTTCAATTATGAAACATAAATTCAATCAAATACCTATTTATTTTTTTATTATTTTATTTAGGTAGGTATATAACATTACACAATAATTTTACTTTAAACAATATATAACAAAAAAACAATGTTGATACTTTTTGGATACCTAGAGTTAAAATCTTGTGTTCGAGATAGGAGTATCGTAATTACACATTCAATGAATTACACACAAAATAAGAATGCAACTTATAGGATCATGCATTGTCAAAAATATGCATTTTTTTATAAAATTACTTTGTCCTAATAGAGTCTATCCATTATATTTCGATTTATGACATTAATAATATAATATTGATAAAAATAAATTGTTTTTATATAATATACAAATACAAAATATAATGTTTTTCTCTCTTAAGAATTATAATATATATTGTTTGTATTAAGATATAAATTCTAAGAAAGATTATTAAAACATAGTTCAAAAGGCCAATAGAACCCATAGCAGGTTGTCATGTTGAGTGCGGTTTACCTGCCGATATAATCCGAGTGATATCTACATATAATAATGCCGTCGAAGAATAGGTAATGCTAATGAACACTAAAATGCCTTTAAAAATAATATACTCCAATAGGGGTCGGCGGGCGCCGTGGTCGGACTAAAATATAAAATGTTTATTAATTCACGTGGGGAAACAACATGTGCTATGGATATTTTACTGCTTGGATTAGATTTAAATTACACACTTCCATAATAACAATCATCTACATACAAAATACACTAACTCACCTTTGATAAATTACATACATATTACATACATATATAGTACACAAGGTCCAGTTAATTGGTGACTTGATAAAATTAAAATTCCGTTAAAGATCCGAACATAATTTTACTCATTATGGCTTCACTAAAAAAGAAACAATTGTTTCATAAGAAAAAGTTAGCACCATTTATAATTTGCATGATACAGGTGAGATCCAACTCTCGGTGGCGATAGTAAGTCCATGTGGGGCTAGGTTGTGGCCATAGGGGCCTAGCCAGTAAAGTTGGGGGTGGCCGCAGCCCCACCCTAGGATTCTGGGCAACAGGTCTGTGCCCTCTTCAATTCTTACCTATGGAAGAGCAGGGCAGACGCCTTAATGTCTCGCTTGCCTAAATCATGGACTAATGTTATCAACTATTTGTATAATATAAATATATATATATATATATATATATATATATATATATATATATATATATATATATATATATATATATATATATATATATATATATATATATATATATATATATATATATATATATATATATATATATATATATATATATATATATATATATATATATATATATATATATATATATATATATATATATATATATATATATATATATATATATATATATATATATATATATATATATATATATATATATATATATATATATATATATATATATATATATATATATATATATATGAAATTATTATTATCTTTAGGGTTATCCCGCGTCAAAATCAGATCCTTGGAAGGATCTTTCGTCAACCGACGTTTCGCCTGGATCACACCAGGCATCTTCAGGGCCTTGTTGATAGATTCTCGCTTCGTGTGTCAGTGCAAGCACGTCCGTTCGAGCCGAGAACCTAGCACCAAGTGAAGATTGGAAAGTTAAAGTTTAAACTGTTGGGGTAGATGGGTTTTCCCCGCTTTTGTTCGCCTTAATGGCTTTTGACTGGCTTCTGGTGATTCGCCTCACGCTTAATGATGTATCTATTGTATTAATTTTATTTGTTTGGCGTTTAACATTTAATGGGTTTACTGTAATGGGATTTTTATTGCTGTCAATTTCTGAGGTATTTAATGAATGTTTTATAATGTTATTTTTATTTTTATTGTCGATTCTATTTTTATGTAAGATATTTTTCCAGGCCAGCGGGAGACGCACACCATCGTCTCGATTATTCACGACATTCTTCCTTTTGTAAATTTCGATTGCCTCTCTATAAATTCTTACTGTTTCTGTGTTAATACTTGCAACTACGCGTGCATTATCGAAATCGATTTGATGTCCTTCGTTCAGAGTATGTTGGACTAGTGAAGACGTTAATTTTCTATTATTTGAATCCACTCTATGCTCCGCGACCCTGGCTGATATTTTTCTGTTACTTTTTCCCACGTATGTCTTGTCGCATGATTTACATGGTATTTCGTATATGCCATGAGACTCTAGAGGGATTTTGTCTTTTACATTTCGCAGAAGGGTTGATATTTTATTTTCTGTTCTAAAGACTGTTCTAATATTATGTTGATTTAGAAGGCGACTGATTTTATCTGTGGTTCCTTTTATGTATGGTAAAAAAGCTGTAGCTAACGGTTTTTCAGAAATAGTTTTATCAATTTTTATGACGTTTTTATTAGTTTGACGTTTGACTGCTTTATTTATAACAAAATTGGAGAAGCCATTACATTGCAGGGTTTTTTTGAGGTTATTTAATTCATTTTGTTGGTGGTCGGAGTCTGTTATTTTTATAGCTCTGGAAACTAATGTATTAGCTACCGATGCAATTTGTGCCGGGTGATGGTTAGAGGATGCATGTAGATATCTATCTGTATGTGTGGCTTTCCGGTAAACCGTATGACCAAGGCTACCGTCATCCTTCTTAATAACTAGGACGTCTAAAAATGGTATTTGATTATTATTTTCTAATTCCATTGTAAATTTTATATCGCTGTGGAGCCCGTTTAAATAAATTAGAAATTTGTTTAGTTCCTCCAATCCGTGGGGCCATATTATGAACGTATCATCCACGTATCTAATCCAGAGTTTCGGTTTCAAATGTGATTTTTCTAAGGCGTCTATTTCAAATTTTGTCATAAAAAGATTTGCAACCGGTGGTGAAAGAGGCGAACCCATTGGTGCTCCTTTAATCTGTTTGTATATTTTATCGTCATAAATGAAAAATGTATTATTTAAGCAATGTTCTATCAATTCAGTTATGTCTTTTGATGGTTCACAAATTTCTTTTACTGCGGAAAGTGCCTCATCGGTAGGTATGTTGGTAAAAAGTGACACAATATCAAAACTAACAAGAATATCTGTTTTTTCTAACTTTTGGTCTTCTATTATTTTAATGAAGTGTTCCGAGTTTTTTACGTAAGAGTTTGCTAGTTCTACATCCGGTTGTAAATATTTCGATAGGTATTTTGAAAGCGATTGGAGGGGCGATCCTACTGAACTCACTATGGGCCTAAGTGGCACATTGTCTTTATGGATTTTTGGTAAACCATACAATTTGGGGAAGCGGGATGATTTTTCGCGCGGTATCAATGATTTCTTTAAGTCTTCGTTTAGTTTTGATGCTATTATTTTAGATTTTGTTGTTTTTTCTAGATATGTAATTGGATTTTTGTTATGAAGTTTGTATGCCGGATCATTTAATATATTAGTCATTTTAGAGTGATATTCTTCGCTTTTCATAATCACTGTGGCATTGCCTTTATCCGCTGGAAGTATAATTATATCTGTATTTGAACGTAATTCTTTGAGAGCTCGGGCTTCGTTTCTTGTAATATTACTTTTAGGTGGAAGTGACTTTCTAAGAATGTGGCATGTTTCTTGGCGAATAGTTTCAGCCATATTTTCGTTTAATTTATGTAACGCGGATTCTATTCCTGTAATGATCTCTTCATTAGGTATTTTGGGTGGTACTACGCCGAAATTAAATCCTTTAGACAAAACCGAAGTCATGTCGTCATCTAGTTGAAAATCAGTTAAATTATGAATCAGTTTACTCGAATCTAGTGTCGGTTGGGGTTTCTGTATTTTATTTTGAAAACGATTGAATTTATTAATTTGCCGGTCGGTATTTATTTGCGTATTATTTTGAATTCGGAGCTCAATGACATTATCTAACATGTCCCATAACAATGGGTGTAAAGTATTAGCGAGTTTTAAATGAATTTGAAATATTTCTTTACCTATATAATCTAGTTTAAAACGAATATTTTTAATTTCATCTCTGATTAAAGCAAAACTAGTATTATTAAGGATTTGACTCACCGAATGTCTGCTGACTTGTCGGCTTACTCGAAAACTAACAGGCACTACTTTTTTATCACGACACCGACTGAGAAACGCGAGATCACACAGAAGCTTTGCATGTTTACACTTTAACTTTTCAAACTTCTTTGTATCACGAAAAAATTCCTCCCCGTAGAGGTTAATAATGTTACTAGAAAGGTTTTCACGGGTATTTGAAAATATGAAATTATTATTATCTTTAGGGTTATCCCGCGTCAAAATCAGATCCTTGGAAGGATCTTTCGTCAACCGACGTTTCGCCTGGATCACACCAGGCATCTTCAGGGCCTTGTTGATAGATTCTCGCTTCGTGTGTCAGTGCAAGCACGTCCGTTCGAGCCGAGAACCTAGCACCAAGTGAAGATTGGAAAGTTAAAGTTTAAACTGTTGGGGTAGATGGGTTTTCCCCGCTTTTGTTCGCCTTAATGGCTTTTGACTGGCTTCTGGTGATTCGCCTCACGCTTAATGATGTATCTATTGTATTAATTTTATTTGTTTGGCGTTAAACATTTAATGGGTTTACTGTAATGGGATTTTTATTGCTGTCAATTTCTGAGGTATTTAATGAATGTTTTATAATGTTATTTTTATTTTTATTGTCGATTCTATTTTTATGTAAGATATTTTTCCAGGCCAGCGGGAGACGCACACCATCGTCTCGATTATTCACGACATTCTTCCTTTTGTAAATTTCGATTGCCTCTCTATAAATTCTTACTGTTTCTGTGTTAATACTTGCAACTACGCGTGCATTATCGAAATCGATTTGATGTCCTTCGTTCAGAGTATGTTGGACTAGTGAAGACGTTAATTTTCTATTATTTGAATCCACTCTATGCTCCGCGACCCTGGCTGATATTTTTCTGTTACTTTTTCCCACGTATGTCTTGTCGCATGATTTACATGGTATTTCGTATATGCCATGAGACTCTAGAGGGATTTTGTCTTTTACACAAATTTCTTTTTCCGCAGTAAAAGAAATTTGTGAACCATCAAAAGACATAACTGAATTGATAGAACATTGCTTAAATAATACATTTTTCATTTATGACGATAAAATATACAAACAGATTAAAGGAGCACCAATGGGTTCGCCTCTTTCACCACCGGTTGCAAATCTTTTTATGACAAAATTTGAAATAGACGCCTTAGAAAAATCACATTTGAAACCGAAACTCTGGATTAGATACGTGGATGATACGTTCATAATATGGCCCCACGGATTGGAGGAACTAAACAAATTTCTAATTTATTTAAACGGGCTCCACAGCGATATAAAATTTACAATGGAATTAGAAAATAATAATCAAATACCATTTTTAGACGTCCTAGTTATTAAGAAGGATGACGGTAGCCTTGGTCATACGGTTTACCGGAAAGCCACACATACAGATAGATATCTACATGCATCCTCTAACCATCACCCGGCACAAATTGCATCGGTAGCTAATACATTAGTTTCCAGAGCTATAAAAATAACAGACTCCGACCACCAACAAAATGAATTAAATAACCTCAAAAAAACCCTGCAATGTAATGGCTTCTCCAATTTTGTTATAAATAAAGCAGTCAAACGTCAAACTAATAAAAACGTCATAAAAATTGATAAAACTATTTCTGAAAAACCGTTAGCTACAGCTTTTTTACCATACATAAAAGGAACCACAGATAAAATCAGTCGCCTTCTAAATCAACATAATATTAGAACAGTCTTTAGAACAGAAAATAAAATATCAACCCTTCTGCGAAATGTAAAAGACAAAATCCCTCTAGAGTCTCATGGCATATACGAAATACCATGTAAATCATGCGACAAGACATACGTGGGAAAAAGTAACAGAAAAATATCAGCCAGGGTCGCGGAGCATAGAGTGGATTCAAATAATAGAAAATTAACGTCTTCACTAGTCCAACATACTCTGAACGAAGGACATCAAATCGATTTCGATAATGCACGCGTAGTTGCAAGTATTAACACAGAAACAGTAAGAATTTATAGAGAGGCAATCGAAATTTACAAAAGGAAGAATGTCGTGAATAATCGAGACGATGGTGTGCGTCTCCCGCTGGCCTGGAAAAATATCTTACATAAAAATAGAATCGACAATAAAAATAAAAATAACATTATAAAACATTCATTAAATACCTCAGAAATTGACAGCAATAAAAATCCCATTACAGTAAACCCATTAAATGTTAAACGCCAAACAAATAAAATTAATACAATAGATACATCATTAAGCGTGAGGCGAATCACCAGAAGCCAGTCAAAAGCCATTAAGGCGAACAAAAGCGGGGAAAACCCATCTACCCCAACAGTTTAAACTTTAACTTTCCAATCTTCACTTGGTGCTAGGTTCTCGGCTCGAACGGACGTGCTTGCACTGACACACGAAGCGAGAATCTATCAACAAGGCCCTGAAGATGCCTGGTGTGATCCAGGCGAAACGTCGGTTGACGAAAGATCCTTCCAAGGATCTGATTTTGACGCGGGATAACCCTAAAGATAATAATAATTTCATATTTTCAAATACCCGTGAAAACCTTTCTAGTAACATATATATATATATATATATATATATATATATATATATATATATATAATTTAGATGGGTCGGTGGCAGAGCGGTTAGCGCGCTGGGTGGGTAATCCAGTGGTCGCGAGTTCGAATCCTGCCTCGACCGATTTCGTTCACCTATAGCACAAACATTTATTTGCTTATTTTAGGGAACGTAGGAAGATGTATATGTACTTGTTTAACAAGGACATATTCATTTAAAAAAAAAATTATGAATTTTGTCAAATCATTTACACAATTTTGTGCATGTAAATATGGTGCACGAATTATAAATGCGAGTATATATGTTTGTGTGAATCCGAATATTTTAATAAAATAATATTACATACATACATACCATATACGAATAAGATAGAAATAAGATACGAGAATAGACGAATTGATAATCTCGATTTGAAATCATAATTACTGAGAAGGAAAATTAATACAAGATAAGAATTAATTAGGTACCTACTTTAACTAAAATATTATTTGAAAATTTTGATATTTATATAAAAGTTACCTACAACGTTGTAATAAAAACAATTATAACAAATATAAATTATATAGACTTAGCAGCTAATGAGATATTTATTTAAATTCATTTCTTGCGCAAATATTGCTTCTCTGGGATGGAAACACTGTTAAATTGAAAGAAATTGAAAAATGGCCATAAACTCGCCACTTGTGCAGGGTGCAAGGAAGTTATAATTATTACTATTAACTTAAGGGCGCTTCTTAAGGAGCTAATAGCCACATTTATGTTGGTATAATAGTGGCTTAAATATAACACTCCCGCTTCTTGAGCGGGAGTGTAATATTTTAGCCACGAGCAAGGGTACAACCCATATTTACATCACATATTCCCACAAAAAGGATTTATCAGTTGTGATTTAATGCAATGAATTGAATCATATGTAAGTATTCTATAGGTACCTAAATATTGTATAACAAAAATTGACGTAAAAACTATTGTATATAGTAACTAGTGAACCCCCGGCAAACTTCGTATTGCCTGTATAATTAAATATGGTCCTTCATTACCACCCGTCACTTCAGACCCTTCAGTACCTCCCGTTCCTTCAGACCCTTCAGTACCACCAATCCCTTCAAGCCCTCAGTACGTCCCTTCCCTTCAGGCCCTTCAGTACCTCCCGTCCCTTCAGTACCACTCGTCCCTTCAGAACCTCCCGTCCCTTCAGTACCTTCCGTCCCTTCAGTACCTCCCGTCCTTTCAGTACCTTCCGTCCCTTCAGTACCTCCCGTCCCTTCAGTAACTCCCGTCCCTTCAGTACCTCCCGTCTCTTCAGTACCTCCCGTCCCTTCAGTACCTCCCGTCCCTTCAGTACCTCCCGTCCCTTCAGTACCTCCCGTCCCTTCAGTACCTCCCGTCCCTTCAGTACCTCCCGTCCCTTCAGTAAATCCCGTCCCTTCAGTACCTCCCGTCCCTTCAGTACCTCCCGTCCCTTCAGTACCTCCCGTCCCTTCAGTACCTCCCGTCCCTTCAGTACCTCCCGTCCCTTCAGTACCTCCCGTCCCTTCAGTACCTCCCGTCCCTTCAGTACCTCCCGTCCCTTCAGGCCCTTCAGTACCTCCCTTCCCTTCATTACCTTCCGTCCCTTCAGTAGGTTAAGAAAAAGTTTAATTCCCGAAAACAATACTGGGAAGACCTACGAAGAGATGAAAGGACAGTTGGACCTTCTTTTTCCAGGATCTTCTAACTTCATAGGTAAAATGAACAAATATACGATAAAGAAGAAGAAGAAAGTTTGAATCCAGAAACCTTCCTGGAAGACCTGCGAAGAGATGGAAGGACAGTTGGACCTAATTCTCCCAGGATACTCCTCCTTCATAGGTAAATACACGATGAAAAAGAAGAAGAAAAAAGTTTAAATCCAGAAACTGTCCTGGAAGACCTGCGAAGAGATGGAAGGACAGATGGATCTTCTTTTTTACCCAGAGTATTAGGTAAAATGACCTAATACCCGATGAAGAAGAAGAAGAAAAAATTTTTTATCCAGAAACCATCCCGGGCATACTCCCAACAATTCACCAAAGTTTCATTGCAATCGGATGAACGGTTCCCAGGAGAGTCCACCTTCATTGGTAAAATGACCTAATACTCGATGAAGAAGAAGAAGAACAATTTTTTTTTTAATTCAGAAACCATTCCGGGCATAGGCTCGACAATTCGCCAAATTTCATTGCAATCGGATGAACGGTTCCCAGGATAGTCCACCTTTATAGGTAAAATGACCTAATACCCGATGAAGAAGAAGAAAATTTTATAATATACGTAAATTCATTTTTATATATATAGATACCATTTTATGTATGGGTATATAGGATTTTTGTTAAACAAACCCACTAAATATCAATTCAATACCATTTTTTTAGATATCGAATAAATAAATAAATAAATTTTAATGCATAAACCTTCTCGTGAATAAGCTGAACAAATTCCCAAAGTTTCATCGCAATCGGATGGTTGGTTTAGGAATTCATCGCGAACAAACAAATATACGTAAATCCATTTTTATATATATAGATTACTTATATATAATTTCAATTTACCTATCTAGTTTAAATTTCAATTACTTACTCCATCATTAACATTAAAAAAAAATACACCGGCAATGTATGGACCATTTAAGGATCAATCAATAGTTATGTCATTATTTTCTAAATTTTTACAGGAAAACGCTTTGTATCAAAATATTTGATTATTCCAGATGACTATGGGTTTCATTAGGAAAATCAATTAGGAAAAGGACCAGAGTAGCGGACGTCATGGATCGCGTTGCTAAATTGAAATGGCAATGGGCGGGACATATTGCTAGACAGGAACCCGCAAGATGGACCCCTAAAATATTGAGATGGAGACCTTGGGAATGTAAGAGAGGCGTCGGAAGACCTCAAAAAAGATGGTCTGACGACATAGCCGCTGTGGGGGGTAGAAATTGGCTGCAAGCAGCAAACGATAGAAGGAAGTGGAAGAATATGGAAGAGGCCTATATCCAGCAGTGGAGGACAGAGGGCTGAAGAAGAAGAAGAAGAAGATGGGTTTCATATTTTAACTTGGATGAGTAAAATTTCATAAATACTAAGGTAAACATTTTTCATCATTTTTGTGTGTTATTCACTCAATATATACAACCAGTAGGTATATTATTTTGGTTTTACTGATAGAGTTTCTACCTATCTATTAAGGCATACTTAATATTGATTTTAGTGTTTCAAAACCCACTATCTCCATCAAATAATATTGTGTACAGAAAAAATATTTTATATGACGTGAAGTAGATACGTACCGGCTTGCTGAGTAATTGTGCTGGCTTTTTTAAAGGTTTTGCACACCCGCACACCTGTCGCTGGTTACCCCATATTGTAGGATATGTCGTGATGGTATGTATGTATGTAATATTATTTTATTAAAATATTCGGATTCACACAAACATATATACTCGCATTTATAATTCGTGCACCATATTTACATGCACAAAATTGTGTAAATGATTTGACAAAATTCATAATTTTTTTTTTAAATGAATATGTCCTTGTTAAACAAGTACATATACATCTTCCTACGTTCCCTAAAATAAGCAAATAAATGTTTGTGCTATAGGTGAACGAAATCGGTCGAGGCAGGATTCGAACTCGCGACCACTGGATTACCCACCCAGCGCGCTAACCGCTCTGCCACCGACCCATCTAAATTATATATATATATATATATATATATATATATATATATATATATATATATATATATATATATATATATATATATATATATATATATATATATATATATATATATATATATATATATATATATATATATATATATATATATATATATATATATATATATATATATATATATATATATATATATATATATATATATATATATATATATATATATATATATATATATATATATATATATATATATATATATATATATATATATATATATATATATATATATATATATATATATATATATATATATATATATATATATATAATTTAGATGGGTCGGTGGCAGAGCGGTTAGCGCGCTGGGTGGGTAATCCAGTGGTCGCGAGTTCGAATCCTGCCTCGACCGATTTCGTTCACCTATAGCACAAACATTTATTTGCTTATTTTAGGGAACGTAGGAAGATGTATATGTACTTGTTTAACAAGGAGATATTCATTTAAAAAAAAAATTATGAATTTTGTCAAATCATTTACACAATTTTGTGCATGTAAATATGGTGCACGAATTATAAATGCGAGTATATATGTTTGTGTGAATCCGAATATTTTAATAAAATAATATTACATACATACATACCATCACGACATATCCTACAATATGGGGTAACCAGCGACAGGTGTGCGGGTGTGCAAAACCTTTAAAAAAGCCAGCACAATTACTCAGCAAGCCGGTACGTATCTACTTCACGTCATATAAAATATTTTTTCTGTACACAATATTATTTGATGGAGATAGTGGGTTTTGAAACACTAAAATCAATATTAAGTATGCCTTAATAGATAGGTAGAAACTCTATCAGTAAAACCAAAATAATATACCTACTGGTTGTATATATTGAGTGAATAACACACAAAAATGATGAAAAATGTTTACCTTAGTATTTATGAAATTTTACTCATCCAAGTTAAAATATGAAACCCATCTTCTTCTTCTTCTTCTTCAGCCCTCTGTCCTCCACTGCTGGATATAGGCCTCTTCCATATTCTTCCACTTCCTTCTATCGTTTGCTGCTTGCAGCCAATTTCTACCCCCCACAGCGGCTATGTCGTCAGACCATCTTTTTTGAGGTCTTCCGACGCCTCTCTTACATTCCCAAGGTCTCCATCTCAATATTTTAGGGGTCCATCTTGCGGGTTCCTGTCTAGCAATATGTCCCGCCCATTGCCATTTCAATTTAGCAACGCGATCCATGACGTCCGCTACTCTGGTCCTTTTCCTAATTGATTTTCCTAATGAAACCCATAGTCATCTGGAATAATCAAATATTTTGATACAAAGCGTTTTCCTGTAAAAATTTAGAAAATAATGACATAACTATTGATTGATCCTTAAATGGTCCATACATTGCCGGTGTATTTTTTTTTAATGTTAATGATGGAGTAAGTAATTGAAATTTAAACTAGATAGGTAAATTGAAATTATATATAAGTAATCTATATATATAAAAATGGATTTACGTATATTTGTTTGTTCGCGATGAATTCCTAAACCAACCATCCGATTGCGATGAAACTTTGGGAATTTGTTCAGCTTATTCACGAGAAGGTTTATGCATTAAAATTTATTTATTTATTTATTCGATATCTAAAAAAATGGTATTGAATTGATATTTAGTGGGTTTGTTTAACAAAAATCCTATATACCCATACATAAAATGGTATCTATATATATAAAAATGAATTTACGTATATTATAAAATTTTCTTCTTCTTCATCGGGTATTAGGTCATTTTACCTATAAAGGTGGACTATCCTGGGAACCGTTCATCCGATTGCAATGAAATTTGGCGAATTGTCGAGCCTATGCCCGGAATGGTTTCTGAATTAAAAAAAAAATTGTTCTTCTTCTTCTTCATCGAGTATTAGGTCATTTTACCAATGAAGGTGGACTCTCCTGGGAACCGTTCATCCGATTGCAATGAAACTTTGGTGAATTGTTGGGAGTATGCCCGGGATGGTTTCTGGATAAAAATTTTTTTCTTCTTCTTCTTCATCGGGTATTAGGTCATTTTACCTAATACTCTGGGTAAAAAAGAAGATCCATCTGTCCTTCCATCTCTTCGCAGGTCTTCCAGGACAGTTTCTGGATTTAAACTTTTTTCTTCTTCTTTTTCATCGTGTATTTACCTATGAAGGAGGAGTATCCTGGGAGAATTAGGTCCAACTGTCCTTCCATCTCTTCGCAGGTCTTCCAGGAAGGTTTCTGGATTCAAACTTTCTTCTTCTTCTTTATCGTATATTTGTTCATTTTACCTATGAAGTTAGAAGATCCTGGAAAAAGAAGGTCCAACTGTCCTTTCATCTCTTCGTAGGTCTTCCCAGTATTGTTTTCGGGAATTAAACTTTTTCTTAACCTACTGAAGGGACGGAAGGTAATGAAGGGAAGGGAGGTACTGAAGGGCCTGAAGGGACGGGAGGTACTGAAGGGACGGGAGGTACTGAAGGGACGGGAGGTACTGAAGGGACGGGAGGTACTGAAGGGACGGGAGGTACTGAAGGGACGGGAGGTACTGAAGGGACGGGAGGTACTGAAGGGACGGGAGGTACTGAAGGGACGGGAGGTACTGAAGGGACGGGAGGTACTGAAGGGACGGGAGGTACTGAAGGGACGGGAGGTACTGAAGAGACGGGAGGTACTGAAGGGACGGGAGTTACTGAAGGGACGGGAGGTACTGAAGGGACGGAAGGTACTGAAAGGACGGGAGGTACTGAAGGGACGGAAGGTACTGAAGGGACGGGAGGTTCTGAAGGGACGAGTGGTACTGAAGGGACGGGAGGTACTGAAGGGCCTGAAGGGAAGGGACGTACTGAGGGCTTGAAGGGATTGGTGGTACTGAAGGGTCTGAAGGAACGGGAGGTACTGAAGGGTCTGAAGTGACGGGTGGTAATGAAGGACCATATTTAATTATACAGGCAATACGAAGTTTGCCGGGGGTTCACTAGTTACTATATACAATAGTTTTTACGTCAATTTTTGTTATACAATATTTAGGTACCTATAGAATACTTACATATGATTCAATTCATTGCATTAAATCACAACTGATAAATCCTTTTTGTGGGAATATGTGATGTAAATATGGGTTGTACCCTTGCTCGTGGCTAAAATATTACACTCCCGCTCAAGAAGCGGGAGTGTTATATTTAAGCCACTATTATACCAACATAAATGTGGCTATTAGCTCCTTAAGAAGCGCCCTTAAGTTAATAGTAATAATTATAACTTCCTTGCACCCTGCACAAGTGGCGAGTTTATGGCCATTTTTCAATTTCTTTCAATTTAACAGTGTTTCCATCCCAGAGAAGCAATATTTGCGCAAGAAATGAATTTAAATAAATATCTCATTAGCTGCTAAGTCTATATAATTTATATTTGTTATAATTGTTTTTATTACAACGTTGTAGGTAACTTTTATATAAATATCAAAATTTTCAAATAATATTTTAGTTAAAGTAGGTACCTAATTAATTCTTATCTTGTATTAATTTTCCTTCTCAGTAATTATGATTTCAAATCGAGATTATCAATTCGTCTATTCCCTAATGATTTAAATATGTGTAATAATATAATGAACTCACAGATATGAATTATAATTTATAAGACCCGTTGAAATATACAATAATTATTATTGTATAAATATGATGGATTGTACGACGTGTGAACAAGGAAGTTTTATCAAATATGAAATATATTTTCACCATTTTTAAAATTATAATTTGGAATGGTATCACGCTTGACGTTGTAAATTAGTGGGTAAACAACCCCAAATGTATGTAAAGTGTGTTCCATTTTGGGGTTTTCTAAATATACTGGATAAGCAAAAGAGGAATTTATTATAGAAACGGTATATTTAATACACACAACTGCTATAACTTAACACCCATGTAAAGCGTTTGTAGCCAATAATTTGAGAGTAATAATTCTACCACGATTGTGAACGCATTTGATTAACCTATGTTTAAATCTAAACTTACCTGCTCATTATACTCGCTACATTATAAACCAGGGTCAGCCACAGAGGAGATGTAGCGAACGTTCAAGTACATGGGACATAAAATAAATAGAAACATTTATTTATTTATTTATTTACTCTCAGAAAGCTATAGCTGTTAATTATATAATTTACAATTCAGTTTTTAAATTTTAACATAGCCAAAAATGCTTTCTTCTATTTACATTTGTGAATGTACAATGTTTGGTGACATACCTAGTTATGAAAAAAAATTATACAACAAGTAACATCAATTTAAAAAAAAGAGAAAAGATACATATATAAGAAAAAACAATTAGGTACATAATATGTTTTAGGATGACAAGGAGGGATCATTAGTGATTGAGGAGGAGATTGTTGGATTGTGTGTTAGGGTTTAAGAACATCTTTATCTGTCTTTGATAATGTTGTAATGTGTCTTGAAAAATGTCACAAAATTATATAAACATAAATTATAAGTAAAAGCAAAACAAAATAGATTCAATTAAAAAAAAACATTTGTCATCTTAAAAAAGTACTGGAGTTTTTAGATTTTTGGAGCCAAATTTTTTGGAAAAAACTTTATTTTAAAGAATATTGATTGCCCATACCACTTATGTACTTCTTGGAGTTATTTATACACAGATTGTAATGTATGCTTACACGCATTACCTACTTTGATTTTCTTATTTTTTTCGTTTTAAAATGCACTTTAACAAAACCACTTGAAATATAGCACATGTATTTAATTTAATATTTGCCAAATTTAACTCGAATTTAATAAACTCAAAATCGTTGTCTAAAAACTGCCGTAAAAAATCTTTGTCACGTCATAGTGTAAAGGCTGATTTTTTCTGTAAAAGGATACCTTACCAGGCAACAAAGATTGGATAATATGAACCCTGAGTAGTTGTAGCTTTCGGTGATAACATTTTTCAAAGTTATAGAAAATGTTATTTTAACACGTTAGTTATAGTATGAAGCGTGACTTTTTTATATTTACAACGGAAGACTATTGGAAATCACGCCTTCCATTTATAGATACATAGGTTGGTGAAATCCCTCCGACAGACACCTTTAAAATTTGAATAGTAGTTTTGTCTCTTTAAAGGTGTCTTTCGGGGGGTTCCACCAACCAAAGTCAAAATCACGCTTATAATGCTATAACGCTTCATACTGACGTGTTAAAATAACAATTTTCAACACTTTGAAGGCCACGAAAGTCACCATTACGTAATCAGGGTAAAAAAAATCAGCCTTTATTCTATAAATTAAATATAAGTATAAATTTTGTATGGGTCCACTCTACAAAATGACGTTAGTCTACATTCGCGAGATCTTACACCAGTGTAAGGTACTTTATTTGAACATTTGTGTATATTTATATTTATGAACACTGTAACATTTCAGTAATATTTTTGTTTACTCTGAGTATATCGTCGGAGCCAACTATGCTGAAAATTTTTAAGTATTTATAACCAATAGTTGTATCTCGTACTGAGGAAGATACGGCCGCTTCAAAATCGGCTGCACCTTCGAAATAAATAAAAAAACATTAATTCAAAAATCTACTTTATAATAAATTAGAGTTTAAATAACTACACATTATTATTTTATACTCCTATTCCTCTGTATTGAAACTCAAAATAGAAAATTACAGATTATTTAAAATATGGCAATGAGAACAATTTTAAAATGCAATAGATATACAAGAATAAACTTAATGTTAAATAACCTAATAACATTGACAGTAAAGCAATACATTATAAACAATACATTAACTTTGATTTGCAAACTGAGGAATAATATTTTTCCAAAATTTATGCAAAAAAATATTTTATTAAGAGATTAACATGTGCACAAAATAGTTTATACAATAAAGGTACAAAAATGTATAGGTAACAGTTTGCCACCAAACATAAAAAAACACATTAAGTTTTGTCATCTTTGGTAGGTTAGGTGCTGAATACATCATTAAAAACTATTAATTTTCTTCATAGTTTAACATCATACTCTTACTATAGCCATTTGTTTCAAAAGTTTTTTTTTTATTTTTTTGTTCAAGCTATATTTATAGGTATATATTCATACTTATAAATATTTTACATCTACACAAATATTACTACTAGGTAGGTACTACTACATATTTCCTTATTTTTTATAATTATTATATTTTGGTGTTTTTTTAGATTTTATTAACTTTTTTAAAAATATTTTTCTTGAAGTGAAGTGAGTTTCTTTAGTCTATATATTTATGATACTCGGTGAAATGTGAAATTCGTTAAAATAATATTGTACGGTTTCATTTGGGTTAATGTCACCGTAGATTTTTACTTCTTATTTCGTACAGAAGCCTCACAACCTTGTCACCGAGGGTTAAATTAATCCGCTAAAGTAATTAGTAAGTATTTCTGCAGCTTCCTCCGAATGGTTCTTTTGACCAGAACAAAAAGATTTATTTTTAATTTGCGACATCATACCTAGTTCTTCAAAAAGAGTATTATGGCGAAATTAGCGGCAGCGAGAATGTAGGTAGGTACCTACATAACCATTGAGCCACCTTCAGTATTGATTACTACGTAAAATTAACGACATCAGTGGCCTGAATGTACAATATAAGTACACTATATACCTACCAGTAAAATACTGTGAATGAACATTGAACAACAGATTTTTTGGTTGACTTTATTCATTCGTTTTAGTGTGACTTTTTAGGCAGCTCATAGATAGTCCTAGGGATCGCGATCCGTGATCAAAATCAATGATCAACATGACGCAAATATGAAACAAATAAAAACGAAATATTTATGATAAATATATTATGGTTAATCATGCATTTGCATATTTGCGAATTTCACGAGATTTAAAAATTTCAGATACCTTGCTACTTTTTTGATGTCCTACATACTTCTTGACTTAATTGATTTAAGAGTGCATTACTTTACAAGCAGATTTTTTTTTTCAATTAGGTACTACATCATTTCTGTACTAATCTCGGTAAAAAATAACCATTCCGAATAATTTGCAAAAATCATAAAAGTTGTCATGGAAAAAATAATGAATTTGACGTAATTTTGACTTTGACTCATGGAAAAAATAATAATTTCAAACATTATGTAGGTAGCAAAATTGTTTTTATTCAGAAGTGCGATTAATCGAAATTCAAAACGTAAAAAATATCTGGTTATCAAAAATAAGTGTTAATTAATTTTAGAATGATTAATTGTTTTGTGGAATTTCATTATAAAATAATACCTTTTAGTGAAAACAATAATTTTGATTTTGATTTTTATTGAATTTCGACAATAGTTATTATTTATTTTACATACCTATACGAGGAAGTCTATTGTCGATAATGTTAATCTTCTACATTTTACTTACAGATAGGTATGTGTATTTGACAAAATAATTTCTATTTCTGGAACCTATGTGTGATTTGCATTTATAGGTAAAATTAAAATCGGGAAACCGTTAAAACGTTATTAAATTTTTGAATATACCTATTGCACGTCCTGAGGGTAGTCTGATGTGATGTATGTTAATTTAAACACTAGACACATATTATGTATGCATGTAGAAGATCATATCTGGTTTTCAGCTAAAATATTAGAGTGTCCATTAAATATTCAAATGATCGGAGAATGTTCTCATCTTCCTGTAGGCGATATTAGCGTCAGAATAGTTGTAAACTATTCAATTAATTAAAATTTCGCTATACACCGTCGACCTCGATGCTGTTTTACCTTTTAATTTCATTTTTGCTCCATACAAGGTAAGATAACTAAGCCACTGCGAAAATCAACATATATACTCTATAACGTAAACTGTTTATCGAAAGTCGAATGACACGATTATATAAAACACTATTCATATAATTATAGTAGGTAGGTACTCTTATATTAATATTATACAATATAAAATTCATATTGGATGATGAGAGAAATAAAATATTTGAATTATTCACAGACAATAATCAATGTGCGTATATTTTTTATCCAACTGTCGATTTGATCAAGAGAATTTATTTCTCTTAACACATCTATGAAGCCAAGATACGCGAGATTTGTATACAGGGTCTATATTTTTCACGGTTTTTCCAACTTTGAAGTCCAAAAACAACATCTTAGAGGCTTCGCAGTATATATATGTTCTATGTATAGATTTGGTAGGTAGGTATGTTATCATTTGAACGATAAGGTATTGGTGTTTAATTTTACGCTAGACCTCAATAAGTCTCTTCCATTTATGTCTTGCAAGACTCATGGTCTTGCTAGCTTAGGCTTGATCCAAGACTGACTTGCTTATCACTTAAATGAATAGATAAACAAATAATGTTCCCACTTGAAAAATATATGTTAAACAAAATAATACCTACATGTTGAAAAACAATATTTCCAGTAGATCTACCTACCTTCTTAAAATTCTTTCGAAAGTGCTCACTTTTTCTCATTTCTTTAAAGTGCTCGTTGATTATCATACTAATTTAATTATATAATAGAAGAATAATTCGAGCATAATCAAAATCCTCGACTTAATTTGTTGAAACCAGAGTCAAATGTCATAATTAAATGGTTGAAGAAATATTTTTTTTTTTTTAAAAAAAAAAAAAAAATAGATGAATATGTCCTTGTTAAACAAGCACATATACATCTTCCTACGTTCCCTAAACTAAGCATAAATGCTTGTCCTATAGGTGAACGAGATCGGTCGAGGCAGAATTCGAACTCGCGACCACTGGATTACTAACCCAGCGCGCTAACCGCTCTGCCATCCACCCATCCAAATATATTTTTAACCTTTATCTATTGACGTTTTTTGTCACGAGAACACTGATGTGGGGGCCTGGCAGGTCAGTGACTTTATGTGATAATTTTATCGCATAACAAAGCCTTATTTGTTTAGATAGTTGAGTAAACAAAATTTCAATATTTTTCAATATAAAATATTATTTATAATTGTTATTTTTTTGGCAGAAATCATGTGAGATAAAAAACCACTCGTTAATCAAAAAATCAGATTTAATTCTTTTTAAAAGTTACTTTAATGCTGACGTGGGGTCTGGGAGGCCCACAAAAAAATATCTATATATTTTTGCTAGGTCTCATAGGCCCTCCCTCAACAGTTAAAGGTTAAGAAGTACCTAATGGTTAAATCAGCTATAGGATTGACATTAATTAGCTACTGTAGTATTTTGTACGTAGACGAGTGAATATGGGTGTTAATAATATATTTATCATAATATATCAATATTAATAGAGTACTCATACCTATTTTTTACGTAGACGGGTGAATATGGGTTTTAATAATGTATTTATTTGTACGTGGACGAGTGAATATGGGTTTTAATAATATATTTATCATATATCAATATTAATAGAGTACCCATGCCTAAAACTTTTTTTATCTGATTTCCAAATTGCATCCTATTCTGTCTTTGTCTGAAGACAAGACCTAAACTTCAAATTTAATTTTGAAATTCAAAACACTTGACTTTGTTCAATTTGTTGTTTTGATCAATGATATAACATTATTAATGACGATTTGCTCTGCGTGAAACGCATCCATAATTAAAACGAACAAATTGAAAAAAAAAATCAAGTACCTAAGCATTTATGAGAAAAAAGTGTTTCATAATTACATAATTCTCGCTAATTTCTTGTATTGCGTTTGAATCACTGGTTGGTTCGCCACCAACACAAGATGTTAAGAATTATTTACAATACTACACAATACAATATTTTTGCTATGTTAATAATGGGCCGGTGTCTCTCAGTGAAGTCTTGTCTGATGGTAAAGATAGTCCAGTCCAGATCGAAGTATGACGGTCGCCCGGAGCGCTATCCCGGATGGGACGAAGAATTAAGTATATACCTAATATATAAATATATAACCCGCGATTATCTTCCCGGAGCTTAGCTTCTCTCACCCCTATAATTTAGCGCAATAATTTATTGTAATGAAATGATAATGTTTTGTCCCTTGTGGCGTATTGTGACTTTTTACAGTATCGGACTTGGAACTTTTTCGGTTAGTTTAGTTTTTTACTAGTGTACAAAAAAATAAAATACTGGTACGAAATTGAGTAAAACATTATTTGACTTTATTAAGAATGAATTAATCAAAATTACAATATAAGATAATTTCATCTAAACAAAACTTAGTAAGTGAATTATAAATGCGATTACTATATCTTTTTTTATATTTATAATTTTTTCTCTTGTTTATTTATGGGGTTAGGTACTTACACGCTGTAAAAGTAACGATAGCTTTTTACCACGTTTTTTTTCTTACTAGAAAAGAGATATCTTCCGATTGGTTCCATTTCAATAATACCTATGATCGTCGAGTGAGTTCCATGAAATGTGTGTTTGGCGCCGACTTACAAAAGTTATTTAATGTAGGTATATTGTGTAAATGTAAAATTAACGTGATTTTTAATTAAAATCTATCTATCTATCTATCTGTGGCTCTACAACCCAGGTCGGGTTTTAGCCTCCTGCAGAGCCCGTCTCCATGAGTGTCGGTCTTGTGATGCATTACGCCATTTATGGATGCCGATGTTATTTGCATCCTTCACTACTCCGTCCAGCCATTGAAGCTTCGGCCTTCCAATTCTTCTTCGTCCCCCCGGTGCAGCACCATTCATAATTCGTCTTGGGACGTCCTCATTATCTGGGTGTGTCCGGCCCATCTGAGTCTTCCGATTTTTATTTCACTTAAGATGGTGAGATTCTTGTACAGATCATACAATTCCCGGTTGTATCTTATTTCATAATTAATGTAGGCAATTATTTTGTGCTTTTTGTGCATTTTTATCGCTTTGCGTTTTTATTATTTCATTTTAACTTTTTTGGAGTTTTTCTAAATTACTTTTATATACAAACTTCGAGGCAATTATACTGAGATGATTATCGTTATTAAGATGATTATTGTAGCTTAAAAGAGTCTACTTTTATATTTCTGTAGTCAGAACTTTGATATAATACTTAAATCCTCAACATGCACACAAACATACTAGAGTAGAGCTACTTTTGTGGTTAAAATAATATTGAATTATAAGCGTAAAAGGAGAGAGACACAAAGACACGCCATGTTTGTTGCTCCAAGAAAAGTTAACAAATTGTCCAACTCTTTGAAAACAATCAAAAATCAATACATTTTTCAAGACATATAAAATTTTCTACACACAGACCAATGTAATGTGCAAGAATATTTGCTATGTCCACCTTTCCCCTATTTCATTTCATACGTACCTAGGTTCATAGGTATTTTTTCATCAGTTTATTATTATTATTATTATTTATTACTTCTCGGGCAACTAACAGGTACTATGTCAAATATTAATTTAACACGCACCCAATAACAAGTTGCCACATTCTGGAGACTTACGATATTAATCGTCTCACAGATCCAGACTGAAAACACAATTAAAAACTGTGTCTCCACCGGGAATCGAACCCGGGACCTTTGGATCAGCAGTCAGATACCCAACCAACTGAGCCACGAAGGCCGACAAATTTATCTTGAATCCTTATTTTGTTTGTGTATTTTTTATAAAAATAATTGTGCTTCATGACTGCTAGTATTCCCTGAGATAATTAATACCTATTTAATGTTCTATTTTTACGACTACATACTTTTTTGTTACTACTCCACTACACTGTTTACTCTGAGCGAATAAATATTTATCGACTGTCCTTTAGTTTACCTTGTATTTTCTCGTTGATTTTATTATTGGGTTTTCAAATATAGTTATATATATTTTTTCCTGTAATTATTGATATTATTTTTTTCATCATCTTTAATTGCTGTTTTCATGTAAAAGTGAAATGATATATTTTTTCCTATTTTACTTTTAATTTTTTTTAATTATATAAAATGTGTAGATTTGCTGCGACATACATAAAATCATTGTACTTACCAAGTATTATTGCTGTGGACTACGGGTACATTTGTAGAAAATTATCTTTGTTTTATTATTATTGTTATACCTAGAGACAGGCTGTGCCTTGTGGAATTTTTAGTGCATGGTTGCTTTGTTATGTTTGATATGTTATGTCAATCAGTGAAAAACTGACTGAAAACAGACTGAGATGGTAAGGACACGTTATGACACTGCCGCAGGATAATATGAAAAAAGAACGATGGACAAAGAGGTGGGGCCTAGAAGACCAGGTAGACCATTGACGACTTGGATGTCCACAATAACCAGAGATCTCGAGGAGGCAAGGCTTCGTTCGGAGGACGCGGAGGACAGAAAGACTAGAAGAGCCGACCCCAAGTAAATGGGACGAAGAAGTTTATGTGTATTGTGTACCAAATTGCCTTGTACCAAATCTTGAATTATTATATGTATAAATAAATATAGCTAACACCAACTTTGTAACTAGGCCTGGCCTAGCCAAAAAAATGTTCTTTTATGAAATAACTGTAATGTATTTTGGTTTTTGATAATAAAAAATGTAGTTTTTGTTAGTTTGCTTAAAAAATTAGACCAATATCAATGTTGTTTTTATATGTATGTGTATAAGCCACAGTCAATTATATACATGTTTAGTGTCGTGACAAGGATTTTCTGCATTTTTTTTGAAAATGCTTCTCGGTATATCTAAATGTTTTTTACTCCATGCGGTCCTGTAGTGTGGGCGTTACCAAGTCTTCTAGTAACCTATCATTAGTGTGAAGAGAGCCGCAGATCACCATGTGATATCAACAATGAAAACATTTCAAGAAAAAAAATACACATGTGATGATACCATGGCGTTCATTTGAATATCTAAGTGATATTTAAAAATTAATAAAAAATGAGCATGATTTTATTTAACCGGTAAATAATTTAGCACTTAAAACTACATTACCTATACACATATTATTATTACAGATAAAAATATGTGATTTAATAATCACATTCCTGTACGAGAAGTTCAATATCAGCTTTGTTTTTAAAATTAATTGATGTGTCATGGGCATAGATTTAAATATGCAATGAAAAAATGGCTTACCGTAGAAATACATATATATATTTTAATTATCTTAATATCCATATTTTCACAATATAAGGTACATCATATACAGGAAATGTTTAGTTAAAATATTAAATTTTGCAAAGAAATAAAAAAAATTAAAGATGTGGTTGGTGAGGGATATGTATTTATCAAATTGTTCTTGGGTTGGAATTATGAAGGAATTTTTCAATCCTCCGGGTGGTGTACCTACAGTACAGGTGTATGTGCGTGTGAGAGAGAATGGACAAATAATGAATAACTCCTAATAAACCAAGGCAAGGATTTCCTGTAATAAGTTGCCATCCAAAAACAAGATTTTCTTGAAATTACTTTGTTAAAAAGCAGACTGAAATAAAAATCATTTCAATGGTTGATGTCTTGGCTAAACATTACTTCCCTTTTTCATCAATAGATGGTGAAATAAATTATTGCGTGTAATTAATATTGTCGTGCGCGTTTTAAAAACACTCACGCTGACAGCAATATATTAAAAACCAAAAATATTAAAATACCTATACAGTAAAGGTATTTCAGTAATACAATCTGTTTAAATTATTGTTTTTTTTTTTAATTTTCTACCTTCACCACCACCCGCTCTGCATATGGATATTGGCCCCTTCACAGAACGCTAAGTGAGCGAAAAAAAAGTAGTAGGTACCACGAAAAATAGCTCATGGAGCTCTCTAGATTAGCAATCTCGGCACCATAGTGCAAAAAAATAATCGACGAATGTGAATAGAATATTCACACTAGTGGACTTGCATAGACTTCGTATCTTTTTAAGTGTAAATCATCAGAGACCAAGGTCTCTGTGAGACATAAACGGGAAATGAGAATCTACCAAACAGTAAGGCACATATGACAGATATTCTTGAAGGCTTTAAAACTGTTCTTCGAGATCACAAAATCCGCACGACAGACCAAATAATTGAAAAACAATATATATATATATATATATATATATATATATATATATATATATATATATATATATATATATATATATATATATATATATATATATATATATATATATATATATATATATATATATATATATATATATATATATATATATATATATATATATATATATATATATATATATATATATATATATATATATATATATATATATATATATATATATATATATATATATATATATATATATATATATATATATATATATATATATATATATATATATATATATATATATATATATATATATATATATATATATATATATATATATATATATATATATATATATATATATATATATATATATATATATATATATATATATATATATATATAATAAACAGTTGTATATTAATACACACCATAAAAATATGTCACTAATGGGGTAGACAGAAAGAACCGAACGCCACACACTCTTATCCTTGCAAATACTTATCGCTTCCTTTACATTAATGCAGTAATACGTTTGACGAACAATATGGATACTTGTTTTATTCTTCTTTATGAATATAATAATTTGAAGACAATTAGAATTTTGTCATATTCTTACGATGGTACTTTTGTCACAGGGCGACCAGTTTTTAGTCTTTTATTTTAATTGTGTCCCCGTAATCTATATTAATATATACTCGCATCAAAATAAAAACATATTATTTATACTAGGTAAGTGCATAATTAGGTGTACATGAATATATCTTAATTATAATAATATTGATTTTTTTATTATTTACGTTGTTTTTTTACGTATTGAGTAATGAAAATAGAATCATATGTAATTATATGCCTACTAAATAATTATATGCGAAATAAAAACATGGAGGCAATGTATTTGCATTATTATTACTCTAAAAATAAATTAATATTTGTTAGAACTGAAAAAAACTTCCCACACACATCATAATGTAAGCAGAGATAATTACCAAACAAAGTCACCGTCTCATTTCTCAGATAGCTCCACAACGCACCGGTAATTTATTTCCTTTAATTTAATTATAATGTTAAGAGGAAAACAACCATATAAAAAATTACCGTCAAATGTTTATTTGTGAAGGGAATGCTCGAGATGTCGGTACAATTAGCCACAGAGGGACTGAGATAACTAAAGAGATTTAAGTCTGATGCAGTCTGAAGATATTCACTGTAATTATAAAAATACTAACGAGTACCCTGCATGCGTTGCAATGCCACTCAAATAAATTGACTATTTGTGTATTGTTTGTCTGTCTGTCCCTTCTATCGCTTCAGGCTCTTCCGTCACTTCTGGTATATATTTTCGAGTGACTTTTTCCATTCACAAAATAATAAAATCTGAAACCTTCCTGAGTGTGTGTGAAGATTTTGTGAAAGTTACACGTTTATAATGTTACCGTATCGTTGAATAAACTCCTTTGTCCTTTGTCGAATAAATAATTAAATAAAAACGTAGATACATTCCCGGTGTGTGCTGAAAAAATCACCAAAATTTCATGGCAATATGATGAATTGTATAGGAGGGTAAAAAAAACAAACATACAATTATACATTCAAACATTCACTTTTATATAAAATATAGATACAGTATAATATATTATAGGTATGCAGTTTGCTGTTCGTAACATCTTCAAACATAACAAAATTAAAATACATCATTTGACATTTCTTCGCGTAGTTTCTTTGTACTTGAGGCTGTTGATGCCGACAATATCTTGAACCTATCCCTGTAAAGATGTACTATGTAATCGGACTGCCTTGGGAAAATGAACCGTTGATTCTGTGTAACCATATAGTTTTATAAACGCATACCATCACGATTTATGGATTAAACGATTGAGATTTACGATAAAAATATTATATCACAATTTTTGTTGTCAGCATGTGTGATGATCTTGTGTTGTAGGTACTATAAACACTACTATGTACACCTGTGACAACGGAGAATACATCGTTGAATGGCAATTTCTTCCAGATAAACCATAGTATGTATAAAATCATTCTTGTTGTACTTTATTTTAATGAAATGGATAATTTTTTATTGCACCGAGTTTGTTTGATGATTATCTTTATTTGGATTGATTTGAAGAGATTGCTTTATGTCAATTGACCCATCTTAGTGTATTTTATAGTATCACTTAAAATAAATAAAGTGTATTATCGACTGTTGACCACAAGAAATATAATATATGGAGACAAATAACAGATTTTTTACTGAATGTCCAACTGCATTTACTGAATGTCCATAAGTAGACGCAACGACCAAAGCATCCGGTCTTATTGATATTAGAGATTATTTATTAATTTTTTTACTATTCTTCTTCGGTTCCAGATATCAAGGAGAGATAAATAATGATACACTTCGACTTTATCATTCCATCTGATCTTATGTAAGTCTACCAAACATTATGTGGTCTCGTGTCTTTTGTTATACAGTCGATAACAGGTATTTTATGCGTATAATATACTTACTTACTACACGTTATGATATTGGGAGGTCAAAAATATTCAAATGATTATATATGAAATTCATTGATAATAAGTTTGGCTAGATTCATGTCAATAAGGACGCAAGACAAAATACAACTGCTCAAAGTGGCATACTGGAGGACGACAGCCAAGGATATAAGACGGCGGAAGCTAAGGTCAAAAGAGACCAAGGCTCGATATAGACTGTAGCGCCATAGGAAGAAGAAGATGTTTCGTATTCTGGAATAGTTAAAATTACGTCTCCTAATTCTGTTTTTGCTATGTATTATTTCAACGTAATGTATTTTTATTTAGCTGTGAGGCATCGGCTTAGAATAGTGCTTCCACTCTTTTCTATTATTGTTTTCGAGTGTCCCGTAAGAGCCGGGTAATCGAAAATATAACAGGCAACAATTATAACATCTCACATAGTTCAGCAATGAGGTTCACCACCCATTCTGAATATAGTGCCTTTTGAGGTGAGACGAGACTGGTGTGTGGGTATACACAGATATGTTGTGCTCCCTTTTATAAGGCAATGCACACCCGCACACCTTTCGCTGGTTACCCCACATTGTGGGATATGCCGTGATGGTATGAATGAATGAATTTTTATTTTCTTTTTTAGTCTTTCACCATTTTATACATTATTTGTTTGATATAACGCTGTTCGCCAGCTTGAACACTTCTTCGAAGGAATTAGAAGATCAATGGCGTGAATTGTAAATTATTTAAAATAACAATTTATGTATAGTGAAACGATCGAAGTTTAATTGGATATAACTCTCCAATCTGGATACTTATTACGTCAAATAATTATGCTGCTAAAGAGTCGTCTAACACTAGAATAAATTTATCGCTACTATTTCGATACGTACATAAGTATATTTATTTTCTTAGCTGTTTTCTTAGATGTGGTACACATGCATTGTATTCTTATTTAATACCTAGACAGGTGCCTTAATTTAAATCGCAGTTTCAGTACACTCCTTTAAATTGAATTGAATTCCCCCCTCGACAAAGGTATGTACGTGGAGCTCAGAGCATTGAAAATTTCGGTAAAACTTAGATAATTAAAACTGCTTAGTTACGTAGAGCCAACAATTAAATTAATGATAACACTTTAGGAGTGATCTCGTATCACTAAATGTTTATTACTTATTCTACAAAAAAATCATAAATAAATTTAGATTGGTCATAAAATCATATAGGTATATACCGATTACAAAGGTAATGTTCAATGGTTCTATGTTGTAATGGAATGCAGGTACAGCCAGTTACAAACAAGGTATGTTTGGAATGTTTTATACCAAACTATGCCAATGGCCAATGTTAGAGATTCCAACAACAACAATTATAGACATATTATTAACATACAAATTCTTAATAGGAATCGTACACACAACATTACACGTACAAATTTGTGTATTTATATTTAAGATATTATCAGATTATACCATGTCTTTCTCTCTCGTCTGACTGAGGATGGTGGTCGTATTAAATCGCTCTTTGTGTTGCCCATCTCCATGATCATCTGTTCTAAGCAGAACGCAGATCACCATTCACTAGACTATAGTTGACTTCACAAGATCCCTCCATTATTTGGTCGGTAAACGACCACGAAATCTTCGTGTCTCCACGCTGCCCATCATAACAAACTTTTATAGGCAATTTAGTTCTCTCCAAGTAATGTGTCCAAAACTTTGAAGGATACGTCTGTAACGAACTTTTGATAGTCGATCTTTAATATTCATTTCATTGATTGGACATATTTGTAGCGTACTATTTAATAAACGATCCTTAATATTCATTTCATTGAACAGGACATGTAAGTCTAGGCTCTTTCAAATTTGTATGTTTAATGTGAGGATAATAAGCCGCTCTAAAGCTATTAATTAACTATGGGAAAGCACGTAGTCAGCGAGAGATCGGGAAGGCATGTATTACGCGATGCGTGGATGTGATGTTCATTCTTTCTGAGATTGTAAAAAAAATGTTTTCTCAAATAAATTCAAATATCAATCTTGTTTGTTCGATTAAACTCTCGACAATCGATATCTTGGTAATTCCGTGCAACCAATAAAAAATACGAGCGAAGCTGTATAGCGATTAGTGATGAGTAATACTTGCAAGAGCATAGTGGCCTTGGTCTTGGAATTACATCTCATTTCTTCGTCTTGCATTCACAAGTATGGTCTTGGTCTAGGTATTGAATAATTGTTCAAGCGGTCGAGTCTTATTGGAACTTCCAAAGGTCACGCACTGTAAAAGGTTAAAACAAAGATATATTTATATTTATTTATATATTATTTTTCGGGCAACTAACAGGTACTATGTCAAATATTAATTTAACACGCACCCAATAACAAGTTGCCACATTCTGGAGACTTACGATATTAATCGTCTCACAGATCCAGACTGAAAACACAATTAAAAACTGTGTCTCCACCGGGAATCGAACCCGGGACCTTTGGATCAGTAGTCAGATACCCAACCAACTGAGCCACGAAGGCCGAGATGAAACTCTGAGGCACGTACCGGCTTAGAATATTACTTACACTCTTGCAAAAATGAATACATCAATTTATATAATAAAAGTTCAATTGTAGATAGTGCACTGCTTTCATTTTGATTAAAAATAAAAGGTAGGTATATGAAATTTTGAAATACCGCAAGACAATTGCATTGTATTCTTTCTAGATCCTTTGTACTACATGCCAAGTATTGGTCATGGACTTGCAGTGACACATGCACATCATGCAAGATCAAGACTGAAAGACTTGCAACAAATTGTTCATCACTAATTGAACTAGGTGTATGTGTATTACTTACAAAACTATTCCTAACATTGTCTTTGAACCAGCCAGTATAGTAATACAATTGGAATGCACGGAGAGTACCTACCTACCTACCTAGGTACCGACATACGGATATTACTCGGGGATAGTAAAGGAAATGTGGATTAGTTGAAAATCATTCCGTCCCTAAACTGTACAAGGAATGTGATAATTATTCTGTCACGTCTATTTGCGGCTCCCGCGTGAGTATCTATATTTGTATCAAAGAAATCCTCTGTTTGTACAAAAAAAAATCCGACCGGTATTTGAGCGATTCCATAGATAAATATAGGAAACCATTTACTGATCCCTTTTTGGCCCTCTTTTAACCTCACCATCTTTCAGAGGTCACCACTTCCGCTGTCGCTGATAGCTCTGTTTAAGAAACATTTAGAGACATGTTGAAAAAATGCGTCTAAAATAAAATAGGAAAAATTGCTAAATTTACGAAGAACATAAGTGAAAATATTATTGCCACATTATTATTTTTTGGCACTGACAGTTGAATTTTTTTTGTTATTAAATTTCTTTCATATCATTTTTATTATTGAACATAAATCATTAGTGCTTTGCTTATTGTGATGAAATACTCTATTACCGTATTTATGTCATGATATGTTTTCTTTTTTTTTTTTTATTTGTTAATTTACACAATTTACATTTGGTTATATAAATTTTGCACTAAACTGTATGAACAGTTTGTCAGTGCAAGCTACTTTCGTACACTATAATTATATTGTTAATCAACCATCAATATGTCTACACATAATATATAGAACATTATATTTTTTTTTTACCATTTTACAATGAGAATAAAGTACAAACAGAACAAAATAAAGTAAATTAAAAACACAGCAATGAAAACAAGGCAAATCAGAACAAATATAAAAACATCGAAAGCAATGAAAATTAAGCATGTAAGTGTAAAATTGTTTTAAAGAGATTTTTTTTTGTAGGTACATAAAATGAAAAAAAAACGAATCAAATAATAATCCAACTAAGTCTTCAATGAGAACAATAAAGTCCTTGTATTCTAATATTAAAGAATCAACCTTGTATTATTAGGTAAGAACTAACCTAATTTGAAAATTTTATGATAAATATGATAATAAACGTACATTTCTTCCTAATACAAATAATAATACATCGATGTTTCCACGAATGATCTTTTTTATAGTTATTTTTGTATATTCTTGGTATAAAAATAGAAATAACCAACAAGATAAGTGCCAAGGTTTTCTAAAACAAACAAAGCTTCCTCATATTGAAATATATTCCTACCTATGATATAACCTACTGAAAAACTTTAAAGCAACTGCTCAAATTTTATCAACAAATATATCAAATGGTTTATTATAATTGTATTATGTCATATTTATCAATTTCCGATCAGTAATCCACTTATATTTTTATTTTTAGTTACAATTTTGTGTTACTTTGAGTCACAAATCTATTTTTATAAATACGAATGGATTGTATCCAACGCAATATTCTTGGCTTAACATAAACTTTTACAAAATTGATATTTTCGGAGCGAATTCGCAGGAGATTTGTCTATTCATTAATATGTATATATTCATAAGATATATTGTGTAAATCAGTTAGAAATGATTGTATTTTGAGAATGTCTATTAGGGATTTTCCAAACGCCACACGTAATAAATATATTTATTTATTTGATATATTCATCCGCTCATATAAGAGCATTTACAAAACAAAGTAAAATAGGCACATTGACAAGAACATCCAATTTCATATAAATCTAACTCTTGCAATAACTTACACTAAATTTGAAAAAACTCATTTTCATATTGGTACCTACTTACTTCCAGCCGCTCATATAAGAGCATTTACAAAACAAAGTAAAATAGGCACATTGACAAGAACATCCAATTTCATATAAATCTAACTCTTGCAATAACTTACACTAAATTTGAAAAAACTCATTTTCATATTGGTACCTACTTACTTCCAGCCGCTCATATAAGAGCATTTACAAAACAAAGTAAAATAGGCACATTGACAAGAACATCCAATTTCATATAAATCTAACTCTTGCAATAACTTACACTAAATTTGAAAAAACTCATTTTCATATTGGTACCTACTTACTTCCAGCCGCTCATATAAGAGCATTTACAAAACAAAGTAAAATAGGCACATTGACAAGAACATCCAATTTCATATAAATCTAACTCTTGCAATAACTTACACTAAATTTGAAAAAACTCATTTTCATATTGGTACCTACTTACTTCCAGCCGCTCATATAAGAGCATTTACAAAACAAAGTAAAATAGGCACATTGACAAGAACATCCAATTTCATATAAATCTAACTCTTGCAATAACTTACACTAAATTTGAAAAAACTCATTTTCATATTGGTACCTACTTACTTCCAGCCGCTCATATAAGAGCATTTACAAAACAAAGTAAAATAGGCACATTGACAAGAACATCCAATTTCATATAAATCTAACTCTTGCAATAACTTACACTAAATTTGAAAAAACTCATTTTCATATTGGTACCTACTTACTTCCAGCCGCTCATATAAGAGCATTTACAAAACAAAGTAAAATAGGCACATTGACAAGAACATCCAATTTCATATAAATCTAACTCTTGCAATAACTTACACTAAATTTGAAAAAACTCATTTTCATATTGGTACCTACTTACTTCCAGCCGCTCATATAAGAGCATTTACAAAACAAAGTAAAATAGGCACATTGACAAGAACATCCAATTTCATATAAATCTAACTCTTGCAATAACTTACACTAAATTTGAAAAAACTCATTTTCATATTGGTACCTACTTACTTCCAGCCGCTCATATAAGAGCATTTACAAAACAAAGTAAAATAGGCACATTGACAAGAACATCCAATTTCATATAAATCTAACTCTTGCAATAACTTACACTAAATTTGAAAAAACTCATTTTCATATTGGTACCTACTTACTTCCAGCCGCTCATATAAGAGCATTTACAAAACAAAGTAAAATAGGCACATTGACAAGAACATCCAATTTCATATAAATCTAACTCTTGCAATAACTTACACTAAATTTGAAAAAACTCATTTTCATATTGGTACCTACTTACTTCCAGCCGCTCATATAAGAGCATTTACAAAACAAAGTAAAATAGGCACATTGACAAGAACATCCAATTTCATATAAATCTAACTCTTGCAATAACTTACACTAAATTTGAAAAAACTCATTTTCATATTGGTACCTACTTACTTCCAGCCGCTCATATAAGAGCATTTACAAAACAAAGTAAAATAGGCACATTGACAAGAACATCCAATTTCATATAAATCTAACTCTTGCAATAACTTACACTAAATTTGAAAAAACTCATTTTCATATTGGTACCTACTTACTTCCAGCCGCTCATATAAGAGCATTTACAAAACAAAGTAAAATAGGCACATTGACAAGAACATCCAATTTCATATAAATCTAACTCTTGCAATAACTTACACTAAATTTGAAAAAACTCATTTTCATATTGGTACCTACTTACTTCCAGCTGATATCATAAAAATAAAGAAAGACTAAATTTCGAAAACAAATGCGATTCATAACAACAAAATATTATCACTTACTTATATTCAAGAGTTTGACATATCGAGTTTTTCGTGTGGGGGAGGAATTCCATGTTTCAATCATTTGCATTTGTGTTCTATATAATTTTATTTTGATCTGTTTGTATTATTGCCAATTGTTTTTCTTAAGTACTTTATGTATTAATTGTATTTTCTCCTCTTGTTTTTGTTATGTTTGATTCTATGTTTCAATCATTTGCATTTATGTTCTATTTAATTGTATTTTGATCTGTCTGTATTAATTTGCACATTGTTTTTCATAAGTACTTTATATATCATTTGTATTTTCTCCTCTTGTTTTTGTTATGTTTTATTGTTATTTTTACTCTTGAGACATGTAACATTCAATATTGGATGAAATGTCTTTAAATAAATGAAAAAAAAAGAGTTTGACATATTCCACCTCAGTTCCACAACATTTAAATACTCAATACAAAAAAAAAATCAATGCCCGATTAAGTATAGGAAAACATGATGGTGCTTTACTTGTTGTACTTACGTATAAGTGTAAGTACAACAAGTGTTTTGTGTTTTGGATTAATTACATAGTTACATGGTTTGAGGTTTTGGATTGTTTATATAATTATTTTTGTTTCTTAAATAACAACGACAAAATGTAATAGGCCGTAATACCTGATGTCGCTGTTTTTTGTCCAAATTTAACTCAGATAAAAAAACACGTCATTAAAGTCTTTTTTCGAGCGGTTTATTGTACCACCAGAGTGTACTGCAATGATGTTCAAAGCTGTTATCAGTTCTTATTGATGTCAATATTGCTAATTTAATGTTTATGATTGCATGCATTTTACTTATATAGTTTTATAAATAGCATTTTTTAATCATATCGAGCTCATCAGAAGATGAAGAGTACCTACTTATATGTAGGTAAGAAGTGTAAATGAAAAGAATGAACTATGGAAAACCATGGAAAAGTGGAATGAAGGAGAACTTTTCGATAGGTTTCGATGCCCTAAACAAACTGTCCTATACATTATACATATATGTAATATATGTTATTTGATCAGGGATCAGCTCAATGACAGAAAGCACATATTATATTATAGTAGTAGACATAAAGATTTATCTATGCTATTAGCATAGAATTAAAAGGCTATTAGCTATGTTTCATAGATTTTAATAAAATAAAACTGCCAACTTTCAGGTATTTTGATGACTTTTGCAAAAGTAGACGGCATTATTACCTATGAAACGCAACGACTTAAAGGCGACTTTAAATCTTTAAATAACTTTTATTAACTAAAGGGTCCTTCGGCTGTTTTTTTTATGAAACTAGCTGTTAGTGATTTTTCAGGTAAAATTATCACATTTTTATATAAACTAACTATCGAGTAGATCAATTCGGACTGGCCTTCACATGTGAAAATTTATACGGATGTGTGAAGGAACAATATAAGTTACCACACGGTACTTCTGTGTTCACCGCGGAGTGTTTCGCCCTAAAACAGTCATAAATGTCTATTAAAAAATTTAAATTCGAAAAAGCTATACTTCTTTCAGATTCCCTTTCTCTGGTTACTTGGCTTGAAACCGCTTCATTTTCTTCAAATCATTGCCGATATAAAATCCATTCTGTATGACCTTCATCTTGATAATATTGATATAGTGATAGCATGGATACCCTCCGGTTGTGGTATCACTGGAAATGAAACAGCGGACGATCTCGCGAAACAAGCTACAATATCTGGTAAGCTTCCTGAAAATTTTATTTATCCAGAGACTGATCTTCTCAATTCGATCTCTTCCTATATTGGTGCTAAATGGCAAGCACAGTGGAAAATCAGTTCGATTTCCAAGGGATCACACTACTTTAGCATTCAAAATACGATTCCTTCTCATGCCTGGTATTACTCAAAGAATCTCCCAAGAAGCCTAATATCCAATATATCTCGTCTTCGATTTGGCCATTGCAGATTGAACAGACATCTGTTCAAGATTGGACTTTCCCTCTCACCTTACTGCGAATGCGGCCTAGATATATAAGGAGTCTGAGAACCATGTTTTCTTTTTCTGTCCAATAAGAGATGCATTTGACATTTATAGAGCATTGAATGATGTCCGTTGCTCGATGAAGAAAAAATTCCAGTTCCCATTATCAATGCATTACCTTATATCTTTAGGATCAACGGAAATTTATAAACTGCTTCATAAGTTCATACAAAAAAATATAGTTATTTTTCACCCTCACTAGAGTTGTACTATTGACTGCATAATATACACATCGATCAACGTCTTTGGCACAAATAGTCCTGTATAGAGTGTATAGGGACTGGCTGCCTTACTAAAAAAAACTATCGAGCAACAATGATTATTTGTATGTAAATAAATATTTAATTAAAAAGATAATTTGAACAAGTTTTAGTACTTATTAAAAAATTGAACCTCTACTTTGACTTTTGTAGTGGATAGTTTAAACATGTCATAAATTCGTTTTTATCGTCACGTTTATTTACACTGTACTTGAAAATAGATATTTATAGTACAAGGTTCATTTTTGAATAAAGATTAGTTATAAATATAAATTTGCAAATCTTTATACGATATATTTTCATTGAAAATAAATTGTGACCACCGAACTGACTACCTGCGTTTTTAGCCAAACCTTTGTTATCAGTAATAAAAATTAATCTATTTATGACTGTACTGTTTGGTTAAGCGCACAAAATATTTAGTAGCACAAAACGAATTGTTTTGCAGTCACTATATAGTTCGGTTAATTTTAACATAATTTTTTTTCAGTGATTTTAGGACTAACACTAGTTTTTTTTATAGTTTGGGAATGTTTTAAGTATGGTTTCAAATTTTATTTAATTAAATGTCATTTCTATCAATATTGACGACACTGATCCATAGGTATAAGGATATTTAATATATAAAATTTTGAAATTTACATGGTTTATGATTTGATAAAACATATTTTGATCATCGTAAATTGATTTACATACACATTGGTACAAGTAGGTAAACAAGCCAAAAATGAAATAATATTTCTGGCGCAGTTCAGGGGTGACATCTGTGTGATACACCGTCATCTCATTAATAAGGATTGTTGCTTTCATTGTTTACAAATAAACTAATTTCTTAATTTCTCAATAGATGGCGTTACAAAAAGGCTTTTCCGTTACAGCAAAGATGGCAATAGTAGGTATACATAGTTCCTTATTTTCAGGTGAAATGTTACACACTATTCAAATATATAGAACTTTCAAAAATTACATTGATAAGGAAACTCAATAAGAAGGCATAATTGGTGTACGTTGCGCAAGCGCATAAAGTGATCACGTAAACCAGCCGATGACAGGTCGTATGCCCTGTAGGTGCCTCGAGTTCCAAGTTCTTCTACAATATCCCAACTTCGTCTCTATTGAGATGATAAAAAAATGTTTGTCAATAAAAAATATTTTGATCATTCGGAAAGACCCAGGAATATTATTTTTCAAAAAATCAATATTCGCATCAAGCGCCCGTCTTCGTCCTTCATATGTATATATCAACTCGTATGATCATCATTTATACCTAATAATTATACTGAAATGTTTTAGCATAGGTAGCATCACTACCTGGTTGTAGTTGCTTTTAACTGGTAATAACCACCAAATTTCATAGATCAGCTAATTACCAAACTCTTTATAGATTCTCTGTACCATTTTCTACTAAAATATTGGCAACTTTTTCATATTTAATACATAGAAGGTACATATCTTTATATTTTTTCCTACACTCCTCAACCTGCTTAATAGTCTATAGTAGGCTAAATAGTAATTTTTGAACATCTTTTCCCCAGTACCCTCAAAGGATTAGTCTTTGAAATAAATAACGGTTTATTTTTATATCTTTATTTTTTTTATCGTAAGTAACTAATAAGACTGCAAGGCCTATAAAGTAGAATTTTTACTTCAATACTATTTAATAACTATTCAAGTTTTATAATATTTAATTACTATTCTTGCTATTTAAAAAATAACTCTGAACATTTCATACATACATAATAAGGTTGTAAGTATGCATATTTGTGTACATACGAATGCCCAAATTATACGAGGCTTAAACAAATGCACATGTATATATGTAAGTAAAAAAATCTAGAACATAGTGCATTACGAGTCAGTATCTATCGATTACATTTTATTTTGACTACAAAGACTTATTGGGATTCGTTTTGAATTTGTTTGTATAGGTGTCAAAAAACAATGTCGGGGTCCCATAGGTACACTAATGAAGTCTCCACGTAGTTAGAAAAATCCATTGCCCATGTGAGGTATTCTCTAATGAGTTGCGTGGCGCGCCTATCGCATCCCAACATCATAAATATCATCCAGAAAGAAGAAGGGGCTTTTTTACCGCGAAAATGTCGGAAATCCTTACACGATTAACGAGAATGAAATTCGATCTTGTGTTGTCACACGTACGATTGATTCCAACAAAAGAACTCTAATGGACATCAATGGACCTCTGTTTGTTTTAGTATATTTAGTTTAAACAGATCAGAAGGAGAAATAAAACCATTGTTTTATGTTGTCGAATACAATGCGAATATCAAAATGATATTCTTAATTATATTGTTCAATTTTACAGCAAAGCGTGATTGGGAACATTTCGGAATCAGCCATCCAAACCAACAAAATACGAACACCGACATCCACATGTATATTTATATGTATGTGGGTATTTATTTTTTAGTTCTTTGTTGTCAATCATAAATAACAAATTTTAAAAGGTTAAATATTCTGCATATCGCTTCCTTTACGACCAGTGACTGTTAATGAATGATAAAAATCAACTTGTGATATTTTTCATTTATCGAAAATTTATTTCAACGTATGAAATATCAAAAAAGTACATTTTCGTTACTAAATATTTGATTGTAAAATGTCAGAAGTACGTATTTACACGAATAAAATATATGTATATCCAAGTAATTTTTGAGTTTGAGTGATAAACATGGTGATTATTTCATTTAATTATATTCTTCCCAATTTTAATGTAAGTATTTTTTGTGTAAATGTCGCAATTTTTTCATATAAAAATATTACATACATTTGACATTTTTTTTCTTTTTCCTACGACCTAATCCTCATAACTACTAATATGTATTTAAATGTATAGTGTAATATGTATGTTTCTATGTATATATGTATAGGTAAGGATATCAGCCATATGGACATGAGTTTTTTCTTTGTTCATATAACAGGCATGAACCAACGATGGTTTCATGCTTTTAATTAATTTATTTATTTATTAATGAATTTTATAGATTTTCATTTATTTATCTCACAAAGGCTGTTTTTTGTAAACGATGTTAAAAAATCCATTTACTAAAATTCATTAAAGAAGGACCGACTAATCTTGCTTAAATTTCGTTTAGGTACACATTTGCTTTCGATGACGATTTATAAAAAAAACGAGTTGATTATGTCCAACACTAAACTCTTTTCAAAGCTTATATTCAATTACATTCTTAACCATTTCCCTAAGTCCAATATATCTGATTTTTATACACACACTTGCTTCCGATGAAAGTATAAAAAAATAGACTGTAATTATTGTATTGAATATTTTTTACGCATTCTGAATTAATCATATCAAATGATCCTACTTTACATAAGTTACAAAAACGATTTTTTTGATGAGCTAGGTAAAAAAATAGTATTCTATAACTGAAATACGATTTTAAAAACTGACATAAAAAGTAAAAATAGAAAATCAATTATTGAATGTAAATGATAACTGATAATGATACACGAGATGCCGAGTAATATTAAAATGAGAACAATGATTTTTTATTTTAATTTTAAAATATTATATAAAAAGGTTATTTGAAGTTCCATCAAGAATATTGTCGATCGCCAAACTTAATGTGCTTAATAATTGTATTAATATTTTTGATATATTCCCAAACGTCATATTGTAAATAAATATCGACATATTATGTCAAAAATCACGTTCAAATAATATAAAGGTGAAGACTTAGATATACTTTATCAAAGACGAGACACATTCATCAGATTCTAATATGTATGTATATATTAAGGGTACGCTTTAATTAGTGAACATTTGATGAAAGTATTTGAGAATGAAAAAAATAAAACCGCCAATTATAATCGTATTTGAGATGTTTCCATTCAAAGAATTTAGAATCAATGGAATTTAGTCCAATTAAAGATCAAAACTCACCTACTGTAACAACAATGATCTCTGCTACGTTATGTTTTTGTTCTTTAGCTTTGCCAAAATTTAATTAAAATATTTCTAAAGGTTTATATTTCCACACATAGATCAACGATCATCATATTAATTGATGTTATAAGAACAGTACATTCGTATCTTTAATGTAAAATATTTCTCATCATATGACTAATTATAAATTCAAAATGTTGACAGTCAAATACATATTATGTTTTGTAAGTGGTTTGATTTGAATTACATACGTTGAAGGAAAAATATTAATTGGTTCTAGGTTCCTGCATTATTTACTGCCTTCATTGATCAGACATCAAATAAATAAATTAATATTGAATCAAAAACTTTATTGTACATATTGATACATACCTACTGTACACAGGAGTGGTTTTTGCCATAAGGAAACATTTTCCAACCAGCCAAATATAAAATTAAAATTATTTTTGCAAACTTTGTGGAATTCCATATTAATAGCAAATTATTTTAGTAATTTTTACTAAAAAATGAATAACAAAAAACTTTGTATAATCTACTTCACATTTATATTTCGTTAGAACGTTTTCAAATAATGGATATCACGAGAAGACAATAAGAAGATTGATAAAGAAAAAAGAAACCCAACATCTTTTACATACATATTGTTACAAAAAAAGAGAGTCAAACACACAAGATAAACCATAGAAAAGAATATTACCTATATGTCGGAAAATTAACTGAAGAAATTCTGAACAAATGCAAAAACAAAACATTTAAACCTGGACTTTATACAAACAATAGCATTAAAAACAAATATTCAACAATAAATCAAAGATCGATACATTAGAAAATAGTGGAGTATATAAAATCAATTGTGGAGATTGCAGCAATTTTTACGTGGGACAAAGCGGGAGGAGAATAAAAGACAGGATAGGAGAACACCAAAAAGCAATAAAAAACGTAACATCATATTCAGAAATTGCAGAACACTGTAGAGATACCGACCATTAAAAAATACCGAGGTGCTTCACTTTGAGAAATATAAAATATTTGTCATATACATACATCAAGATTCAAGTCATATACATACATCAAGATTTTGAACGACCACATGATAGATATGAAAGTGCCATATTCACAAAGCCTGACATTGAGATCAAGTCAGTGGCAATGACGGATGTTAATGACATAGAGATTCTATCGGTGGAATTTGGTAACTGCATTGTTGTATCGGTCTACAAGCCACCAGCGATTAGGTTTAATTTTGCAACTCCTGGTAATTTTTATAACAATAAGAATAAAATCGTAATGGGAGATTTTAATTGCCACAGCACAACATGGGGATACAGGGAGACTGACGAGAATGGAGCGGACCTCGAAGAATGGGCGGAAATTAATAAGTTGAAATTAATACATCACCCAAAATTGCCCGCGTCTTTTAACAGTGCTAGATGGAGGAGGGGTTATAACCCTGATAACATCTTTATAAGTGAGCAGCTTATTGCACAAAGTAAGAAAACTGTAGAGGAGCCCATACCAAGAACTCAGCACAGGTCGATCACCTGCCACGTAATCCCAATGATACAACCAAAGTCCCTTTCAGAAGACAATTCAACTTTAAAAGAGCAAACTGGGACCTGTTCCGAAAGCAGCTGGACAAAGTGATTGCTGAAATCCCACCAAGACCGGAGGAATATGACAGATTTGTTGAGGCTGTCCGGAAAGCATCAAGGAAATGTATACCGCGTGGCTGTAGGACAGAATACATACCTGGAATGACAGCCGAATCTAAGACCCTCCACGATAGGTACAGGAGGCTGTATGAGGAAGACCCATTTTCGGAAGCTACAATACTGTCAGGCGAGCAGCTCATGGAGGCCATATCTAATTCAAGAAGTGAAAAGTGGTGTAAATTGCTGGAAAGCCTTGATATGAAGCAGAACAGCAGGAAGGCTTGGAAAACTATAAAGAACCTGAGTAACGATCCAACATTACCCGACCCTAGTCCATACATGGTTACTCCTAATCAGGTGGCACATCAGCTACTAATGAATGGAAAGTTGGGAGTGCGAATGTCGAAAGAGAGAATTGAAAGAGCCCACTCAGACGAAAACAACTTCCTGGGGGAGAAATTTACTAATGCCGAGATCAGGGCAGCTCTTGAAACTTAACAAGGCGGCAGGACTTGATGATATAAGATCGGAACAAATAAAACGATTTAGTGACCGAACTGTTGACTGGTTGTTGCGAATGATGAATGAATGTATCAGAGAGTTGAAAATACCCAAGCTATGGAGAAAGGCTAGAGTCGTGGCAATCTTAAAGCCCGGTAAGGACCCTGCCGATCCAAAAAGTTTTCGACCAGTATCTCTAACATGCCAGCTCAGCAAGGTTTTTGAGAGATTAATCCTTAACCGAATATCGAACCACATAGACGGAGAAACCATAGACGAACAGGCCGGCTTCCGACCTGGCAGATCATGCGTGGGTCAGATATTGAATCTTGAACAATTCATAGAGGATGGTTATGAGAAAGAAAAGATAACTGGTGTCGCTTTTGTGGATCTCACTGCAGCGTATGACACGGTGAACCATAACAGACTCTTGAAAAAAGTATACGCCCAAACTAAAGATTATAAACTCGCGCGGACAATCGGTATGCTTCTTGAAAACAGAAGATTCTATGTCACCTTGCAGGGGAGGAAGAGCAGATGGCGAACCCAAAACAATGGGCTCCCACAGGGAAGCGTCTTGGCGCCCATACTTTATAATATATATACGAACGACCAACCCACCACCAACTTGAACACCAAACACTTTATATATGTCGATGATACTGCTGTGGCGGCTCAGGAGGATACATTTCAGCGGGTTGAGGAAAGTCTGACTAGGTCACTGCGGGTTCTTGGGAGTTGGTATAGAGAAAATAATCTAAGGCCAAACCCAGGGAAAACGCAGCTCTCCGCTTTTCACCTAAAAAATAGAGAAGCTACCAGAGAACTTAAGGTGGAGTGGATGGGGGAGAGAGTGAAACACTGCGGCACTCCTAAATATTTGGGGGTAGAACCCTGACCTTTAAAGAACACTGTCTGAACACTAAACAAAAAGTATGCGCCAGAAACAATATTTTGCGCAAGCTCACTGGGACAGTGTGGGGTGCGACGCCATCAGTGCTGAGGACGTCAGCTCAAGGCTTATGCCTGTCTGCGGCGGAATATGCGTGTCCGGTTTGGTAGAAATCTACTCACTCCAAACAGATGGACGTTGCCTTGAATGATATGGTGCTTAAAGCCTACACCAACTGAGAGACTGTACCCAATAATTGGAATTGCCCCACCACATATTCGACGTAGAACTGCCGCAGATGCAGAGAGGTACAAACAAACCCACGACATACGCCACCCTTTATACCATCACCAACCAGTGGTGTCGCGCCTGAAGTCCAGGAAAAGTTTTATTAAGGCCACATCCCCTGTTGAGTCCTCTCAACAGCGTAGAGAAGAACTCTGGCGTCTGGACTCTGGAACGGCACCATGGATGGAACCAAATGAGAGTATCGGAGTTGGAGAACACATACCATATGCTCTATGGAAGACCCTCAATAGACTCAGGGTTGGCGTCACTAGATGCAAAAAAAACCTGCAAAGGTGGGGGTACCTGCCTGCATCAGATGACACCCGATGCGAATGCGTCGCAACCCAGGATGACAGCCACTTGCTGATGTGCCCACTGATGGGAGTGGTCTGTAGTCCTGGGGATCTGATTATGACAAACGACAATGCGATGTCAGTCGCTGCTTATTGGAGTGGTAGAGCTTAGCCGGACACGAAAAAGAAAGAATGATCAAGATTCAAGATGATGATGATCATGATGTTATACACAGAAAAATAATTGTATTGATTAAAAGGTTATAATAATGATTTAAATAGTGCTTAGAATAGTGCTTCCACTTTTTTATTATTGTTTTCGAGTGTCTCGTAAACGCCGGGTAATCGAAAATACGAAAGGCAACAATAAATCTCACATAGTTCAGCAATGAGGTCTAACACCTATTCTTAATTTGTGCCTTTTTAGGTGAGACGAGAATGGTATGTGATATACATGCATGTGTTGTGCTCTCTTTAATAAGGTAATGAACACTGTCGTGGATTTCCCCACATTGTAGGATATGCCATGATAGTATGAATGAATGATTAAAATGAGAATAATAATCATCAATAATAATCAAAAATTTAAATTACATATAAGAAAAAGATTAAGAAGAGAATTAAAAAACATTACGATAGAATAAAACGAGTGGGTTGTGGCCAATGCTATACTCTTCACTACTAAGTTACTCCACAAAGTATTCAAATTTAGTATGGAAAATTTTCAGCATTTTCATGAAATGAGTTTGTTAGATTATTTTTGATTTATTATTTAATTATGAAAATTCTTCAATGCCATTTTATGAAAGTAATGTGCTTTTTTAGCAATTTGAAAATAAAAATATCATATTTTCAGTTTCCTGTGCTTGGGGTTATTCTGAAATATTCGACAGTTAAAAAATTCAAAAGCACTGATTTTGAAGGATATCGATTATTCAAAATCTAATGGGGTCTAAGAGAGTATTATTGAAAGCAATCGAATGAGTACTTAAGTCGATAAAGTATGTACATAGAATAAAAAGATTAAATCGATAAAGTATGTAGAATAACCACGCCGTACATAGCATTATAGTACAAAGTAGGTACACATCACACACACAAATACATTTTGCTAAAACTTTTAAAATATCAATCTCAGCATGATACCTACTTGTTGATAATCTGGAATTAAAAAAAACTTAAATTTGCAAATTCATAACTCTCCACTATATCCTGTTGGGGTAATAAGGAGTAAAAATAATCACATAAGTATGTAGGTACTAATGTTATGAATACATATTTGATATATAATAACCAATAGCACCAATATTGGCATTTATTTTTGGATTATCTGAAATATTACAGTAAAGTAGCAATTATATTTTTAAAATCATACAATATTATTTTTATATCTTAAATTCGATATTTATTTTCATAGTGATAGTTTTTCATTTGTATTATTTTGTAATTTTAAAGTTGTAATCGTTTAGTATATTTTTATTTTTTAGTATTATTTTGTTTTAGTCTGTAGAAATACATTAACATAGTACATACGTATCTATCTAATTTACCTTCTTCCATACTGCAGCGGTGAAATATCTACTTTCCTGAAAACGAAACACACCATAGACTAAATTAAAAGGAATATTTTATGATTCGTTTCTTGTACCCATCTCACTAAATATAATATTTTGCTTAATATCCCACTTTCTAGTCACAAACTAATAACACATTCGCCTTCCAGACAAAGTTGCTTTATTAATATGAGCGAGTCACAGTTCTGCCAGAAAATGTATAAAATGCTGTCGCGGATTTCCTATAAGCAGACGAAACTGATGTTCACTACCAAGAGAGAGAAAAGTATGTACACATTATATTTATTAGGGAGTCTAAAGGAATTATTAATATCGCTAGGGTACTTTCTTATAGCATCACCATTAATGTACATTATAATGAGGCAACTTCGATGCACATATTATGATGCTTTCTCTTTATATGACAATAACTAATCATATAAATGTTTCCTGATAATTATAATAATGTACCTTATATAAAAACTAATTCATGGTTGAAAACTAAACTTATACTTGAATATTTAAACTAATTTGTATTGAAGTATTATTTAAAACGAGTAGATTGTGGCCTACGCTAAATTCCTCACTTACAAGTCATTCTATAAAGTATATAAATTTTTATGGAAAATATACAGCAATTTCATGAAATGAGTTTGTTCAATATTTTATTATGAAAACTTGATATATCTTCAATGCCATTTTATGAAAGTGATGTGCCTTTTTACTAATTTGAAAATAAAAAATTCAAATTGTTTTCTGAGCTTGGAGTCACTTTGAAATATTTGATAGTTAAAAAAATTACTGACTATTCAGATATTCTTCAAAATCTAATTGGGTGTAAGTGAGTATCGGATATACAAATTTGCAAAATTTGAAAAGAATCGAATGAGCACTTTAGTCTATAATCGATAAAGTAAAATGAACACGCCGTACATAACACACAGCACATAGCACACACACATACATTGTGATGAAACTTTCAGAATACAATCTCAGCATAATACTAGTTGATAATCTGCAATAAAAAACAATAGCCTTAAAAATTGCGAAATCACAACTCCCCACTATATTATCCCCTTAGGTTAGTGAGGAGTAAAAATAATGTTTATGAAAATTGAATATTTTTAAATAGGTAACCAGAAAGTGTTAGTATTGAAAATTGATATTGTCACAAAACTGCAAAAAGAAGCATATATCACACTCAAGAACATGTTATCAACATGCACTGATTTTATTTAAATGTCTCATTAAAGTTCTTTCTTTCGTTCGTGTACTTAAATGGTATATTTAATTACCTGTTTTATATCTGTAATAATCTCGCATGGTTTACCGCAGGACTCGAGAGTATGTACCTACATGTATGTAGATGCACGGAATGGTACATAGATTGAGAAGAAGCAGCGGCCGGTGTTGGTTCTATCCCGCGGATAATTAGGAGAAAATGAGAAAACTCCCAGGTAGAGCTGAAGGGAGATATTTTAGTTTATCTCGGATGCCAATTAAAAGGGCAAGGCAAACCGAGGCCAGTTCGCACATCATTACAGACTTGGTTGGAAAGATTCGGTAGCACCGATGAGGACACATTATTAACTTAAGTAGGTACATAGTACACATATTCATACCGAATCAGATAGTATGTTTATAAAAACATCTTTTAACTTTCAATTTCATTCTGAAAAAAAACATAACTATTTGGATAAAATAAACGAAATAAAGAAATAAAAATCGAGAACTATTAATCCGTTTTGCGAAATTGTCTCAACTTATGCAAATATTTAAGTAGGTAAAAAAATATATCTATATTTATCAAACAATTTATGAACGATATTCCTCTGCATTCATCCATTCCTCAAAGCTATGATTAATGATCAGTCATCGAATATTTTTATTATTGCATTTGCGCAAACATTAGATTTTTTTCCCTGTCGGGAGTCAAAGGTATTTTTTAACAGATTTTTAATTATCTCAATAGAGACGAAGTTGGAATATTTACTGTAGGAGAACCGGGAAATCAAGGCACCTACAGGGCTTACGACCTGTCATCGGCTGGTTTACGTGATCACTTTATGCGCTTATTTACAAAAAACCAGTTCTCTCAATAGATGGCGTTACAACAAAAAAAATAAAATAATAAGATGGCTGTAGTAAAAATTCCTTTTTTTCAAGCGAAAAGAATTTCAGTATTACAATATATAGAACTTTCAAAATTGAATTGATAGGGATCTCATTAAAAAGGCATAATTGGTGAACGTTGCGCAAGCGCATAAAGTGATCACGTAAACCAGCCGATGACAGGTCGTAAGCCCTGTAGGTGCCTTGATTTCCCGGTTCTCCTACAGTAAATATTCCAACTTCGTCTCTATTGAGATAATTAAAAATCTGTTAAATGATCAGTCAGTTTTTAACTATAGTTCGTTTTACTCCTTAGCTTTGCGTTACTTTTGTTTTGGATGGTTGGTACATATATGAAATGATCCTGGGACATCGTAGGTACTTTGTTATTATCAAGTTTCAATGATATGTAATAGGTTGTGCCAGTATTTCAACTGTGCGACTTCTGCCATGTCCAGGTTTCACTTGGATACGTCAAGGTTGGCACAAAGATAGCGTTATGAATGGCAACTTTAGCATCCTTAGATATTTTGCGGTCATTCATATCTGGTTTAAATGCTCCATTCGCTCTGTTTTCACATGTAACGAACTTGGGAATAATTGGTTAATTATTTTATTCGTTTATTTATAATTTACTTCTTCTTCCTCCTGGCTAAATTCAATCACTCGCCGGTTGGTCCGCCTCCATGTAGAACGGTTTTGGGCACATCGAACGGCTCCGGTGATCTTTTAGCGGACTATGGTTAACTTCTAGATCTTCCACGCTTCCATGCTCTCCACGCTTCCCATATAAACGACGTTCTTGTCGAGGTTTTCGGAGGTCCTTCTGGCAAAAGTCCAAAAAGCTAAAGGATACGAAAATCACCCCTGCGAAAATACACTCGACTTATTATTTATAATTCATGTCCACGTCATCAGACACATAGGTCCATCTAGCAGTCCAAGGTATTAGGAACATTCTCCGCCAACACCACATCTCGTTACATACCTATATTTCACAAATGAACATTGATATAAATGACGCAAATTAGTCATTTATCGCAGACACTTTGAATTATCGAAGATTTAAAACTCATGTCGCTCTGCTTTAAATATTCGTTTCATTATAAACTTCGGATGTATTATTTATATCTGTAGTAAATTATGCTATTGCTCTAATAAAGTCAGATATATTTTTTATAGAGTGTACCGCTTTGTATAATACTTATTTATAAAGAAACGTACCTATTCATGTAGTGGTAATAACAAATAACATGTTTGTAATGAACCTATTGATTTGCAAACAATACTATTAAGTTAATAGGTATGAGAGAATTCTAGAATTTTACAACCGGCAATTTATAATAGCTTTATTACTTATATATATTGACATGCAAATTATCTTTATAAAGAACTTTTCCCACAATCGACCATAGAATACGAATTGCTTGAGAAATTCAAATGAATTGATTTAATGAGGTTTTGCGCCTACATTTTTGTTACTGTGTTCGTAAATCAATAAGTTCGGTTCACACTCAATTAGTGTCCCGAGAGCGAAGGGAATTTAAATACGGAGAACCAATCAACTTAATGGGAGACTTACATACATTGTTACATTTCGTGTCTATATATATATATATATATATATATATATATATATATATATATATATATATATATATATATATATATATATATATATATATATATATATATATATATATATATATATATATATATATATATATATATATATATATATATATATATATATATATATATATATATATATATATAATATGTAGATACATATATATTTGGTATTAACTATATTTTACTAGTTTTTCTCATTCTCATCCTTAAATGAAATTCCCAATATCTTTATTTAATTTTTGGGTTGCTAGTCGGCCAGCTAACAGATACCATGTCAAATATGAAATCAAAACGCACCCAATAACATATTGCCACATTTTGGAGTCTAAAAAATAACATCGAAATGTAGGTACCCACATATATGACCGTATTATCAGTAGGCAATCATATTAAATCTTATAAATTACGTTGTCGATGTTCGAAACTAAAATTGTTCTATTTTCATAAACATTAACACAGCGTCATAGAGTCAGTGAATGACGGGGATACCTACTTATATTTTAGATTCAAGAGGACACCTGCTGCAAGCGTAACTATTTTTCAATTCTATATTCCATCATTACAACTAATGAATCACTGTGAAATGAAGACTAATATAGTTTGGAAAATAATGAAGAATTTTTTAATTATGTTTTGTATTTAGATATTATTAAGTTAAAACAAGACATACAAGAAATATTAAATCTTTCATCAAATAAACAAAACGAGAGGGTTGTGGCCAACGCTAAACTCTTCAGCATTTTCATGAAATGAGCATAGAATAATAATATAACTAGAAATGAGTTATGTTAATTTATTTTTGATAAATAATTTTATTATAATAACTTGATAATTCAATTATTGATTGATTGATTGATTGATGACCACGGAAGAGACGGGAGTCATAGGTTTTGAATAACAGACCAACAGGTCTACTAAACGAAGAAGAAACAGATAATTCGTCAATGCCATTTTATAAAAGCATTTACCAAAAAATAGCCTTAAAAATTGTGAATTCATAAGTCCCCTAAGTTCCATGTCATTAGTCCCTTACTTAAGGTTAGTGAGGAGTAAAAAACAGAATATAATTTAAACGTTAAGGAATATTTTTCATGTATATTTAACTTGTGATAAATCATATTATAATTTATTAGAAATATGAGATAAATGTCTAAAATACAAGAAAATATACAGGATATAATTAAAAAGTTAAGTAATATTTTTTTCAAAATTATTCGATTAGTAATAATGATGGAATATCAAATTGAAACGCTGTTGGTACGCTGACAGCAGGCGCCCTCTTATATTGAAACGCTGTTGGTACGCTGACAGCAGGCGCCCTCTTATATTGAAACGCTGTTGGTACGCTGACAGCAGGCGCCCTCTTATATTGAAACGCTGTTGGTACGCTGACAGCAGGCGCCCTCTTATATTGAAACGCTGTTGGTACGCTGACAGCAGGCGCCCTCTTATATTGATTTTTTCAATCGTTGTTATCTGTGTATCAAATTATAGATTCGTTCTCCAGCTTGAGACTGGTCTTGAGAACACGTTCTTAACCAAAATTGTATTAAAGAAACAAAAGACACTGAGCTTGATCTCAAGACCGGTCTCGAAATGTATAGAAGAGTTGAAATTGCTTCGAGGCAGCTATCCCGCTGTCTTGCGAACGGTCTCAATGAGAGAGAAGGAGACAGCGCTTTACACGAAAAAGAGACCCATATAGACACGGATGAATTTCGCATTAATAACTATTTTGTCGTTTACATTATTAGCGATAATAAAATAGATCGAGAATCTTATTTAGAACCTTCCGGGGGTAATTTACATATGTACAACCATTCATAAACTAACTATGTGAATTAATTTTTGTAAGATTTCATAAAATTTCCGGTACATCCAGTAAATATCATTTTGTTATTCTATGCATTTTGAATCATATTTTGAAATGGCTGCTTTTCCAGGAACTATTGACTGTAGGTACACACATTCCCGTAATATGCTATTTGACAGATAAAAGAAGAAGTATTTATTTTCTTCTTCCGAATAAAATGGTCGACATTTTCACTATTTAATCAAGTATCATAATATTATGACGCATAAATATCTCTACACTTTCGAAGATTACCAACAAAGAGTATATAATACCTACGGATAATTACCAAGACAACGAATTGTCAAAATATCTATAAATAGCTATTCCAACTCATTGCTACCAACATAACAATGCTGAAAGTATTGCCATTCGCGAGAAAAAATACTTATTTATAGAGCTACATCCACATTTTTTTCGAGTATGCTTTCTCGAATGAGACGGTGTACGTATTTAACTTTTAATACGGATTTTCGAGCATGATCTCAAGATGGTCTTGAGATAACACATTTGGAGAACGGTCATGAGAATTATTCTATAATTTGGGCCTAATCACGTTAACACTATATATACAAAGTGTTAAAGTTAAAGTGTTAAAATGACCAAAAGTTTAATGATATTTGAATCATAAATTAGCTATAAACCACTTGTTTTTTGAGTCACTTCGCGACATGTTTCGGAAAGCGCTGTCCTTCCATCGACAGCGATGGAAGGACAGCGCTTCCGAAAAATGTCGCGAAGTGACTCAAAAACCACAAAATATCCGCCGAATCATTAAATGATATAAAAGTTTAATGATTTGTAATGCATGTAGATAATATAATTATGTATGAAAGTATGTAGTAAGTAAGGTAAGCTAAGCTACACATATATAGATTTACTAAAGCAGTAAATGAATAAACATGTTGTGTAAAGCATTTCCATTATGCGTTTCGTATTAATTCACGACCGGTACAGCTGAAACGGTTTTCTATTAAAAGGATTTCCCACTATTGGCCTAGAGCACCGCACCGCACCGCGCCGCACCCGCTTACTCATCAGGACCGCTTCTTCTATGGGATTGCCTCATTAAACTGTAATAAATATCTATAGATATGATTTTCGGGTGACTTTGAGTTGCTGACACTGATGTGAATCTAATAAGGTAGGTACGATCAGTGTTGCAATGTTGTAGTATTGTGTGGCCTTTGTGAAACAATCTTAGTTTTGAGTTTCATTGGTAATTTGATTTGATTATTGGTGCGTTTGATTCGAGGCACATTATCAAATCATCGTCACCATTTGTCTATGATCATCATAAATTATTATGATGATTTGCCTCAATTATTACATTATTTTTTTTATTTTTATATTGCTTCTCGGGCAACTATCATGTACTATGTCGAATATTAATAAAATACGCACCCAATAAGATGTTGCCACATTCTGGAAACTTACGATATTAATCCTCTCACAGATCCATACTGAAAACACAATTAAAAACTTTATCTCCACCGGGAATCGAACTCGGGACCATTGGATCAGCAGTCAGATACTTTACCAACTGAGCCACGAAGGTCGACAAACTCTAAACTATAGAACTCCATAGCATAATTACATCCATGATATGGGTAATCATGGATGGTTTTGATTCCACCTGTTGACCAGACTTACCCCCCAGGATATATCCAGAACAATGATTAGATTTCATTGGACGATTATATCGGACGGTAGTATCGAGAGTCTCCAGAAAGTGGCAACTTGTTATAAGTTGCGTGTTAAATTAATATTTGACATAGTAGGTACCTGTAGTTGCCCGAGAAGTAATATAAAAAATAAAAAAATAAAAATAACATCTTAAAATATTGGAAAACGAATTGGAAAATTATATGATATACTAAAACTAAAAATGATAAGAGCTGTGATAAATGTTGTCGATGAAAAACTGAATTTCATTGTTTTTTCTGGTAAAAGTAACAACTACGAGCATTGAACACTCTTCGAAAAATTATTTACATTTTAAAGGTAAGGAAAGGCCCGGTAATGGTTCTTAAGTTGATTTTTAATATACGTAAGTACGTTCTTGTATACGAACAAAATAAATAATACATTAAAAAGCATTGCAAAACAGCCTCAGCTTTGTGAAATAGATAATTATGTATATGAAAAATGAGAAATTTATGGGAATGGTTCTTCTACTCCTCCTTCGTTACTGTCCCAACTTACTGCTATTGGGGTCGACCAGTCTCGTCTTCAGGCTGCATACCTACGGTTCTGGATATCGCTTTCATGCAAGTCGTTTTTCTATTGGATCTTGGAGCATTTATTCATCCAGATGCTATTTGGTTCTTCATTTGGAAATTTTTGGAATTGTTTAATTTATATAAAAAACTGGAAATTATATTGATGTCTTCTATTGTATAGGTACATATAATCCTATAGCATGAATAAATTTCTTACGGAAAAATAATGGTGTTTAGATGTGTAACTTTGCTGATGACAGCAAAGACGATAGTTTCTCAAAGAACCAAACAGATGAATTGATGCTATGTATGTCCCAACTCAGAGCTCTGCTAACATGTCTCTTGGCACGAGTCTGACTCTTGCTATTAATGCATCATTTAGCATTTCAAATGGAGCTAGCGAATATGGGACTGTATGGAGCAGCCATTTGAGAGGGACGTTTTTATTTGTTTCTGTTGAAAATATCTAAGTGGTTCACTAAGTGCTGCCGCGAGTGACGGTTGTGCTATTTCATGAGGGTAAACACTAAACATCAGATGGGGTGGAGGGGAGGCTGTAGGCAAGGGGAGAAGGGGGCACATGATGATGATGTAAACATGTTGCAATCAATTTGAAATATTTTTATAGTTTATTAATTAGATGGATCCCTTTCACTTTCGAGTGCCTAATATAATTTGCGTCGCAGTGTCGTTAGATGTTTACTTTAAATTTTATTATTCTTATACACTAAGGCCCGAATTATAGATTCGTTTTCCAGCTTGAGACAGGTCTTGAGAACACGTTCTCAACCAAAATGGTATTAAAGAAACAAAAGTCACTGAGCTTGAGCTCAAGACCGGTCTCGAAATGTATAGAAGAGTTGAAATTGCTTCGAAACGGCTATCCCGCTCTCTTGAGAACGGTCTCAACGAGAGTAAAGGAGACAGCGCTTTACACGAAAAAGAGACGCATATAGACACGGACGAATTTCGCATTATTACTATTTTGACGTTTACATTGTTAGCGATACTAAAATGGATCGAGAATCTTATTAAGAACCTTCTGGGAGTAATTAATGTACAATTATTCATAAACTAATCATGTGAATTAAATTTTGTACATTAAATTTGTTCATTAAAATTCCGGTACATCCAGTAAATATCATGTTGTTATTCTATGCATGTTGTATCATATTTTGAAATATGATACAACATGCATAGAATATACTTTCTGGCTTTCCTGGATCTATGAAGGAACACAACATATTCCCATAATATGCTATATGATAGATTTTTTTTTTTATTTAACAAAAACAATACAATTTTCACATATAAATCATAATTTAAAAAGGTATACAATTTCCATCATATAATTCATAATAACCCTCTTTAATTGAGATTAAATCTCGTGTTAAAAGAGGGGAGTATCTATTTAATATTATTACATTTACCAAAACATTGTACATCTACTAAAAAATATGAAGCTACACAAAACAAGAATGAAATAACAAAAAATAAATAAATAAATCAGTACAATTTTTTAATTTTATTTTTAAATATACTATAATTTTTTTCGAGTCTAAGACTCAAAGGGAGTTCATTAAACCACTTAGTACCTTTATACTTATAGAAATGTTGTGAGGCAGTTGTACGTAAAAGAGGAATGGTAATACATCCTTGTGAATTTATTCTGCTGCTTAAAGAAAATGACAATTGGTTTGAATTTGTAAGAATATCTTTATGAATTTGGAACAATGAGATTTTTTTGTAGATATTTTCAACAGTTGAAACTTTAAATTCTTGAAATAAATTAATAGTTGGATAATCAAATCTCTTTTTTAATATAATTTTAATAATGATTCTTTGAAAAACTTCTAAAGGCACTAAAGTGGTTTTAAAAGCTCCCCCCCAACATATAATGCCATATTGTAAGATGGATTGAAATAATGAAAAATATATTGTTTTAAGCAAGTTTGTTTGAAGTATATTTCTTAGTCTCAGAAAAATAAAAATTAGCTTTTTAAGGCGTTCTATAGTAGTAGTTATATGTAATTTCCATTTCATACTGCTTTCAATAATAATGCCTAGGTATCGGATGTTATTTTTAGTGGATAATTTAATACACGCTGAGTTACAAGATATGGAGTTGTTGAAACAGGAATTGTCAATATGAATTTTAATATTAAGGAAGAAGTATTTATATAAACGAAGAAGTATTTCATTTCCTCTTTCGAATAAAATGGTCGGCATTTTCACTATTTAATTACGTATCGTAATATTATTTGCACAACGAATTGTCAAAATATCAGTAAATAGATATTCCAGCTCATTGCTACCAACATAACAACGCTGAAATTATTGCCATTCACGAGAAATAGTACTTATTTATAGAGCTGCATCCACATTTTTTTCGAGTACGCTTTCTCGAATGAGACGGGGTACGTATTTTACTTTTAATACAGATTTTCGAGCATGATCTCAAGATGGTCTTGAGATGACACATTTGGAGAACGGTCTTGAGAATTATTCTATAATTTGGGCATCAGAAAAAAACTTTATTCTTTATTTTCAAACGGAATTATGAATTTTAAATCAATGATTATTTGATTTGGATGACCTAATAATGTCAGTATGGTCGAGGGTGTAAGCTTTACCAGTGTGAGGACTGACAGCCAATTAATACTAAGGCCCAAATTATAGAATAATTCTTAAGACCGTTCTCAAAATGTGTCATCTCAAGACCATCTTGAGATCATGCTCGAAAATCTGTATTAAAAGTAAAATTCGTACGCCGCGCGCCGTCTCATTTGAGAAAGCGTACTCGAGCAAAATGTGGATGCAGCTCTATAAATAAATACTTTTTCTCGTGTATGGCAATAATTTCAGCGCTGTTTTGTTGGTAGCACTGAGTTGAAAAAGCTATGTATAGATATTTTGACAATTTTGCTTTATTGTATTGAAATACATTTTCATGTACTCTAGTAAACGAAGAAGAAGAAGAATCTATCCGTATAATTGTAACAGTTACCTAGTACTTTGGTTCTTTAAAAATGAGCAAGAATTTTGATGATTTCATTATATTTTGAATAACAATTTTGATTGTTTTCAAGAAATCGAACTATAATTTTACCGCCCCTCTTCAATAATTATAACTAACTACACTTAAATACTAGTTGCATGTAACACATGAGATCCAACTGTCGATAGCGATAGTATGTAAAGTTGAAGAATAAGAATCAAACTATAAACCCATAAATCCATATTATTGAAAATTTTAACACATATTGGTATGTATGTCAAGATAGGACAGTATGGAGGTCAGTCCTCTTTTCCTACCCGGAATATGAAAACAGCATGATGGTTCTGTATGTTATGTTTGGAGATTAAGTTAAGTCTTCTTATATGTATATTGTGTATAAGCGACTGCCATACAAATTGTATGAAGCAATGTCGTCACTAAATTCAATTTTTAAAAAAATAATTTAAAAAAAATTGAGATGTACTTCTACAATATTATATTTTTTATAGAAAATTAAATTATCTAGTTGGGGGTGTTTCGGCTTTTTTCGATATTTTTAAAAAATTTGGAAATATAGGCAGTTAAACTCATAAATTTATCATAAAAAAAAATATTTTTCTTAATAAAAAATGTTTGAGAAACTCTGGAATTTTTTTGAACAAAAAAATCTGAGATTTTATATTTGTCTATGTTTGTACCAATTTTCAGCGTTCTAGCTTTTATGGTTTCTGAGATATATGGAAAAATAAACCAAAAATTCAAAAGTTGATAACCCCTGACTGAAACAAAAATTCACCATTCGGAGTGTAAAAGTTTTGTAGGCTTATAACTTTTAATATATTTTGAAATTTTGGGATCTGTAAATTGAGCGGATCAAAAGTTATAAGGGGGGGACAGACAGACACACAGACACACACACAGACACACAAAACTCACATAAAATGTTCTACTCCGAATTCTGAGTAAATCCATGTACGGGAACATATATGCTGCGAGGCCTCTAGTTGGTGTTATTAGCATGCAAAAAGTCCACTACGCCATACAAAATGTTCCTTCGTACACGTATCTTGGCTTAATAATGTCGATTCATTCAGAGAATTGAATTCTCATGAACGAATCGACAGTTGGATTATCAGTTTTTATCTGTAGGGCTGTTTTATCATGTCATGAACTTAATATGTACGTTTTTGTCTAAATCTCTAAAATATATAAATCAGTACTCGATCTTAAATTAATATTTATCTTATAAGGCCATATAACGCTTAATCTAGTGACTGAAAATGTAATTTATCAAAACCGCCTAATGCAAAGCTACGTGTTAGTAAGGGTTACTATCGCGTGCATTAAAAAGGGTTTATAATACGAAATTTAAATTATCGGAAATCCAAAATTTGTTGAATTTTTGCATTTTAAGAACAAACATATTGATTAATATTGATTTTACTCTGTGATTTTAAGCACATGTATATTTATTTCTCTACGACACACAGTTATGGAGTTATTTAAAAAAATGCTGTAAAAGAGGATATTTTGAATATCTATATTAGGAAAATTAATGCTGAATTTTAAAATTGTGTGACGAACATTCAGTAGAGAAATAATGAAATAATTATGGTATCTTTTTAGAAACACACTGTTTAACACATCTGAGTAATTTGATTTCAAATTGGGGTTTTTAGGGTAATATGCGCCCTTAATCTACATTATATCCTAAAAACTCGTTGATATAAAAGTTTAGTATGAAATTGAAAGGTTCTTTATACCAATCCAGAGGGCAGAAGAAGTAGAGGCAGGCCTAAGCTAAGATAGCTGGACGATACAGAAGACGACATAAGGGCGATCGGAATAGCAAACTGGAGGAGAGCGTTGGAGGACAGGGACGGCTGGAGAAGAATTCTGGAGGAGGCCAGGGCCCACACAGGGCTGTAACGCCAATGATGATGATGATGATGTTGATGAAATTGAAATAATTTTTTGTATAAATTAACACAATTCCTTTAACAGAATTCCAATTTCCTTTAACCTAATAGATTTCTAAAGTCAAACTTTAATCAACTTCATGAATAGCCCTGCTGGCCTTCATTTAAAAAAAATTAGTTATTTTGCTCATTTTTAATTGGCTAGGGATATTTTTACGACTCAACCATAGATAAATTCTTATCATTCTTTCCATGCCCATAGAAAACGCAGGTAAATCAAGTTATAAAAATATTAACCTTTGTTTATACTTTGTTATAATAGTAGATCTCGATGAAAAAATGATTTATAAAATTAAGTAAATGTAATAAGATGCCAACATTATTTATTTTTTCTTCAAGTTGGTTTCCATGATGCATTTATGACCATTGAAAAAAATGACAAAGGTAAATATTTTTGTAACTTGATTTATCTGCGCTTTCTATGGTTATAAATGACCTAAAAACATAGACGACGTCAGAAAATTTGTCGTGTAAATAGACACTTTTTGGCGGGAAAACGCTTTTCTCGCCAATTCCGGTCGTAAAAATAGTGGCACCGTTTTTAATTTCACTAAATTAGGTATCGACGTTCAATAATTATGATGAATATATTTTTTAATCTGCTATATTCAGGTTTCAGTTATGAAATCTATAATTTGGTACCTACTCCCATTTAGATAATAAGTAACGATGAACCCAAATAAGAGCTGTGTGTGAAAGATAATAATAATAATGTTTGGTCCATTTTCGCATCCTCCGGGAATAGGAGAGCATAAGGATCTAAAATATGAGCATCGCAACGACAACGGCGAAATAGGTCTATGATTTATGTGGAGTGAATGTTATTGGCTTCGGCTAATTAACGCGGTAGTTCACCTTTCAATGCTGTCTCATTCTGTCTCCCTGGTAATAATAATTCTCACTATAATAGTGCTGGGGATGGGCGGTTCCCGGAGATTAATTGCCAACAATAAATTGTGTCGGACGAAAATATTAAATGGTAGAAGTATTATAAAGTGATACATCAAGATTCAACCCATTGCAGAAACGACCATATCCTACACGGTTGTATCATCTTTGACAATATGTTAATTATTTTATTACATTATGTCTACATCGTCCAATTAACTGGACCTATGAGATGTGAATTTGTCATAATATCCTTGTGTATGATTTTCGTAATCGTGTATTTTCAAAACTTTTGTGATTAATTTGATTTAGTGGTGAATTATTCAAATGAACAGTAACGAAGCGAGCAGATTCTTTACAAGGGTGAACAAATGTCATTGAGTAAGAAAACCACAGCAGGTAGCAACGAATGAATACTTTTAACCCTGACTAATAGTGGCTTTCGCAGATAACAGTCTTCAAATTATGGAAAATTAATATTTTAACGATTATGAAGCGTTATAGAATACCTTTATATTTACTTATTTATTATTTTTTTAAAATGAGTATGTCCTTGCTAAATAATTACATATACATCTTCCTACATTCCCTCAATTAGCATAAATGCTTGTGATAGTTGAACGAAATCGATCGAGGTAGGATTCAAACTCGCGACCACTGGATTACTTACCCAGCGCGCTAACCGCTCTGCCATCGACCCATCTAACCTATCTAATTTATAAAACCTTTCTTCTTCTTCTTTGTGCCGTATCAGGTCCCCCCGATCACTGCTGAGAAGGCATCTATATATCAATATTTAGCGCATGCGCGTTGGCGTAAACTATATTTGCGAACTGTCAAAAAGTAAGGTTGATCGCGAGGAACCTTACGAGGGATTTAATAATAAAATATAAGATGTTTTCGATGGATGATGATTTTAAATTCTGTCAAATCAAATACCAAACAGATTATTCAGCGATCGATCTATACGAGATGCCGAATATTCGCTGAAATTTCACAAAAATCGTGACATCGAGCTGTCAGTGTGAGCTTGGTTACATGTGCTTATGTTGTTAAGACAAAAAAAAACATTTTAAACGTCAGTCTATCAATCTATTAGTCATCTCTTTTCTTCGTACGCAATAATGTGAAATGCTATGCCGGGCCGTCGACCTTAAGTTTGTCGTAGTATTTAGTTAGTGATGTCTCAGGTCTCTGCAACGCAATAAATTGCTACATAACTAAGAATACTAAATACTCCAGTGAGGTTAGGAGTTAGTATTTAGCTACCTAGGACTGTGCATTATCTATAAAGTGTAATGTTAATTTATTTCATAAATTTTCCTTACATGAAAACAAATTATATTGTAAATACAGTGTTCATAGGAACCTCATTATACCTACATTCATTGTTTTTTTTTTTTATTTGCCATAAAATATAAAAACATCGTAAAATCGTGATAAGTTTACCAATGTTTTGTTTTACCAATTTCTGGTAATTTTCTGCTGTTTATTTCCATTTAGCATTTATTCGCTTGTTTTATTTTTGGTTTAAGTCCTTTTAAGAATTCGATTTGTTACAGATAAAAATATTTGTTTGCTGTAGAAAGGTTTGAGTTTGATTCATAAAACAAAATTTTCGGTAATCGTTGTTTTAGGTAATTATTGAGATATTATCATTTAAAAAAAATATGAATATGTTATTAAATTAATCTTATTTCAATACAAAATACATATTTTTTCGTAAGTTTAGTATAATATTTTCTATGGATGTGTTCCGACATTTCTGTGATTCGACGTAATGCCGAAAAATATTCGTTGATGTCAAACGATCTTAAAATAAAAAACACGCGGTGGGTCCTAATTCATATTATTTAATTTGTTGACGTCTCGTGTTGTTCACACACGAAAAATACTCGGACGTAAAATCGTAACCAGGAATTTGAAACGCGCCGAAAAAAATACATATATCGGACCCCACATTTCCCTTATAAATCATAAATATTCAACAAATGAGTTCACAAGACAGGATAATTTTTCTCAACGATGCGCGCTGTTCACCGCAACCGCCCACAGATGAAGCCACAAATAATATACATAATGTAGAAAATTATATTCAGCAATTTTGGTGACAGCCGAGGCATTAATTACACAAAAATCATCTTAATCTATGTCTCTGGGGCATGTGGCATTTATTCATTCGATACTGAATATACCTACAGGTTGACCCACCTAAAAGCATCAATCGAAACATTTATATTATATTCAACAATTTCCGCATAAATATAAAACTACATAACTTTTATGCAATTTTCTGTTGAAGAAATATTTTTATTTTAATGTAGTTATATAAATTCCTACACTTAAAATATTTACCCTGTGCATCTTGTTATATTTCAATAAATATAATACCTACAGGATGTTCACGTTTAAAAATGATTTAATTGTTTTATGATTATGTCAGTTGCCAAGAATTAATCTTCTAAGAACATAATTCATTAATAAAAAGAAATAAATTACGTGTACAAGTGTGATGTAGTTATATATATAAAAATACTTATATATATATATACAATATGACATCTTATATCGTGCCAATATTTCTCTATTTTAATAAGCTGCAATGCATGATATTTCTAAACCTCCAAAGATTAATCACGTTTTTTTTGTGTTCATTATTTATTGATTCAACACAGTTATTATTTATAATTGTAAAAATGATAGTAAAAAACCCATGTAAGTTCTCATTATTGTATTTTTTGTTACAAAATTTATTTAAAACCAAATTATTACCTTCATATAAGACGAGTTATATTAATATCATAATAATATTAATACTTTGGAATATATTATATCATTTATATTTGATATAAGTTCTATTGCTAGAAATAACAAAGCATTCTAAGATAATATAATAGTATTAATTATTAGGATTTTTGTAAGGTACCTACTATTTTGAATTTTTTTTTTTTTTATTTCAATTTTTATTTTAAACTCTGAGATAAAAATTTATTAGTTTCCTAATTAAATATGAAGATAATACTCGTGGGTATTTTATTTCTTAGTCATATATCGATAACTGTTGTTAGATATGTAGTAAAATAAAATGAAATAAAATAAGAAATTATATTATTTTCTCAGTTTCTACTCTCAGTTTCAAAATTTACTAAAATGTATTTAAGAATGAATATTGATAGGTTAAATGTAAGTAGGTACAATATATACATCCTGTTTTTGGACACACTATGCAACTCGGAAAAAAATCAAGAGGAAGAAATTGAAAGAAGAGGTCTTGCATGGGGCCGCCTTTGGTACACTCTCTTACATCCTCGAATCTCCGAAGTACGCCAATAATCAAAAGAAAGTCTTTGACGTTTGCGTTCTCCCGGTGCTGAAGTTTGGCTGTGAAACTTTTGTGTTTACAAATAAAATGCTACATTATTTTGCAGTGACACAAAAGAGTGCTGGGTATTTCGTTAAGAGATAGAAAAACTAACATGTGGAAAAGAGAGAAGAGTTGCCAAACAGAAGTGGAGCTGGGCAGGTCATGTCGCCCGAACCACAGACACCAGATGGACTAAGAAAATGCTGGAATGGCGACCTAGATCGGAAAAATAAGTGTTAGAAGGCCTCAAACAAGGTGTCCTCAAACAAGAATGAATGGCTTGAGGCGGACGGATTATACGGACGGATGCCCAGGATATGGATCTGTGGAGGTCTCAGGGAGAGGCCTATGTCCATTACTGGACGAAAGAAGGCTGACAAAAAAACCACATCTGTTGCTAGTTACCCCACATTGCGGAATATGCCGTGATGGTATGAACGAATGAATTACCTTTCATGAATGAATTACTATTTTTTTCAGTGAAAAGCAATAATCGAAAGATAAATCATTATTAATGAATTCCTTCTCCCCTATGATGACACAGTTTATGGGATTATGCAGTGATGATATATCTAGAAAATGAACTCAGGATGCCGATACGGAAGTCATGGAACTATGTATTTAACAGTCTAACAAATATATTTATGCATACCTGTCCATCACAAAAACAATACTTTGGTATTCGGAGTAAGAAAAGAATTAGTCCTATGTCGCAGATTCAGCAAATAATGACCATGGTGTAGCTATAGATCGTGTCTTCCTATGTATAACATATTCCATTTTATTTCTTTCGGATTTGGTTACTTTGTATTTAAGTGGTATGTTATAAACGCATGTTTATGTTTATAGAAATAGTATTCAGAGTACCACTTTGTTTTTTTATTTCACTAATAACACGACGTCTGGATGTTACGTGAATATTTTCACTACACCATATTATATACCTACCTATTACATGTTGTGTACCTAAAATTTTCTAAGTCTCAAACCTGGCACTTGGCCAACACACAAATCTATAAATTAGCTCTGACCCATTCGGTCGAGGCGATGCGTTATTAAAACCATTGGAAATATTGTCCGTCTCTTGGATACATTATTTTATTATATACTTAGGTACTTATCCCATTATTTTTACGAAAATGAAGAAAAATGATGAAGATCGATTTTTTATTGTTTACCTGCTTTTCTTTAAAGCTGTTGTCGATCATTATTTTGTGACTCGCCAATATCCTTATCCTCTGAAAACATTTTGTAATTTTATTAACGTTTTTCGTGATGCATAACTTCTAATTGTTTGTATGTGTTTCGTATTTTCTTCTCATTTTTTTATAACTTCTCATATAGTGGTTTCAATATGAAATGATAACTGGGCTAAAAAAATTAGTCCCATCAGGGAAGGGACAACAACAGTTCCTATTGTCGTCTCATCGTGGATTAGTTTTATCACCCAAGTTGTCAGTTCACATTGATACTACATTAACAATCAAATTTTAACTATCTGATTTTAAATATTTTTGCTATATCGCTCGTTTGCGAAAACAACGGATTAGGTCAAAAAATCCGATTTTTGAGTAAAGAATGCAGTAATGTTGTGTTTATCAATATTACAGTGAATATATGACAGTGGAACAACGACACATGTGCTGTTTCCCTTGCACTTATAGAGATATTGTACTGAGAATTGCTCAACATTTCTGCATTATTAACTCATAAATCGGATATAATTCTATTTTATG